>LR738715.1:654966734-655064637 GCA_902687465.1 Secale cereale | reverse complement strand
CCCCCGGCGCGGCCAGGAGGGGGGCCGCGCCACCAGGGCGCCTAGAGCCCTGGTGGCCCCCCTCCGGCTATACTTTGGCTGCCGGGAAGCTTCTGGAACGCTGATTTTTTATATTATTTTTCCGGGATTTTTCTGGCAGTTTACGTGATGGGAAAACCTGAAATACAAAAACAGCAGAAAACAGAAACTGGCACTGGGGTGCACTGAGTTAATAGGTTAGTCCAAATATGATCAAAAGTGTATGGAAGTGTATAAATATCATAGCAATATCACCCAAAAGAGGCATGGAGCAAGCAGAAATTATAGATACGTTTTGGACGTATCAACATCCCCAAGCTTAATTCCTGCTCGTCCTCGAGTAGGTAAATGATAACAAGAATAATTTCTGTGGTGACATGCTATTAACCATATATGACTTTTCATAGTCATATGACAAAAGCTTACTGAGACAATGAATCTGTAGTAATTAAGTTGCCTCATGAGAAAATCACAAAGAACTGAAAGTTTTACAACATGATACTGAAACATCAAATAGATTTGTAATGAGCATGGTGTGCAAATATGATAAAGTGATATCTCGCTTGCCCCCTTTAGTGAAGCAAAACATAAATGCAGGGGCACCTCCAAGGTTTAAGTGATGACTAGATACAATAATTTCAGAATAAACGATATCATAATCATGCAAAAGACAATGCTACTTTGGGACAATGCACATTACACTCAGAATGACAATCATGCTCTCAGTAGTTGGTGCTTTAAAAGAAGGTGGAGACCTCGAACCGTGGCTTTTGTTGGCAAGGTTGAAAACCCGTAGTCGGAAACAAAGACAAAGCATGTACCAGAGCTCTTGGTTTTAAAAACAGAAGTAATAATTTTTTTTAGATATGCATGTTTCGTCAACGAATGCTAGCAGATAACTCAATTACTTCTTGAGATGGACAAGTTTCGAGGAACGGCTCCCGAATGAGCACGATCACATCCTCTTAATCTCCTTTGTTTATCACTGCCAAAGTTTTCTGATTTCTCATGAACAAAGCGTGAAGGAGGGTTTGTTTGTTATATTAATTTTGAGCCGGGCGCACTCTTTGCCAGTTCCTTCTCGTATTATGGGTTTGCACATTAGACATGCAATCCCGGGGTGAAGCTTGTCCAACTTAAAAAGATCATGAATTAACTACTACTTCCTCATGAACTAAAACAGAGGCACAAAAGAGAAATACTTTTTTTTGAATAATTTCGAGATGGTACATGAAAGTCTCCGCTAGGAATGGCAGGTAAATACCATGTATAGGAAGGTATGGTGGACTCATATGGCATAACTGGTTTAAAAGGATTTGGATGCACAAGCAGTCAGTCCGCTTAGTACAGGTGGAGGTTAGCAAAAGACTGGGAGCGACCAACTAAATGAGCAATGACGGTCATAATCATGCAGAGCGACAACGCAACATTGAATTAGGCATGGAAGTTATATCGCTACTCAGAAACAAAAGATCATCAAGGCTTGACAGACTTTCTTTACAGTCATAAATATGCGTGAGCATATGCCAAGTCAATCAAAATAAATTCTGGAAGGAAGATATTACTAAACCATACCACATCATAGGCAAACAAATCATGTTGGTACTCCAATAATACATTGGGAACCCCCCAGCTATTTGAGACTAACCATAAGAAAACATGAATTACTAAGCACCATTATGCACGTAGCATTTTTATCATAGACATATCAACCAATGCAACAGAAGCAAACTCTCTTAATAAGATAAGCATGATAACTAAAGAGAGTTCAAGCAACCAACTAAACAAAAGCTCTTTAAGAAGATAAGCATGAAAACTAAGAGCTAAGAATGATAGTAGCTATTGAAAGACCAAGAACATACACAGCAAAGATAAACATGAAAATTCTATGTTGTGTTCTAGGTTGAAGTGGAGCGTATTTCTCTCCCACATAAAGAAAGCTGAGTTCCGACTCGTTATGAAAAGCTAAAGAAAACTAGAAAGGAAACTAAAAGCAAGACGCTACAAGCATAGCACATAACACATGAAGTGATAAAAATATAGTGGAACGAAAGACGAACTGATAATGTTGATGGAGAAGGGGATGCACGGGGGCATCCCCAAGCTTAGACGCTTGAGTCTCCTTGAATATTTCTTGGGGGTGCATGGGGGCATCCCCAAGCTTGAGCGTTTGACACTCCTTAATCTTTTTATCATCTTCCCTCGCACACTTGAAAACTCCCTTCATACATAACTCATCATAATCTGATTAGCGAGGTTAGTACCCATAATAAAATAATTGTTCTTTGCTGGAAATAAGGATATTCTTGAAGGTCTACTGTTTCTCAAGATTGCCAAAAGGTTTTTGCAAAGAAAAAGCAAGCTCAAGGTTTGCAAAATGAAGGAAAGGCAAAACAGGACAGAATCTGTGAAAAACAGAACAGCAGGTAGTAAATGATTTTTTGGGGGCACTTCTGCAACTCTAATCAAAAAACTCAGAATAGACGCCCGAAAGACAATTGTATAGAGCACTCTGACGAAACAATTTAGACCAAAAAGATGATCTGGTGATTTTATACGAATTTTTCTATCCAAGGACAGAATCTGTTTCCTGGACAGCACGTCACAACTTTTGAACTTTCTTGCAATCAGAGGCTACACTTGGCACAAAGTTGAAAAGCAAAGATACAATGATGATGCTACTGTAGTAACAACATCAAGACACAACAAAAGCAAAATAAAATTTTATTCATGTGGGCTGCCTCCCAAAAGCGCTTTCTTTTATGCATTTAAGCTAGGCATAATGCAAAGAGATCAAGTTTTATCAAGAGTAAAAGAATAGCTAGCCCGTATAACGGACTCAAAAGGTAACTTAATCTTCTTTCGAGGGAAGTGTTCCATCCCTTTCTTGAGAGGAAATTGGAATCTTATATTCCCCTCTTTCATGTCAATGATAGCACCAACAGTGCGTAGAAAAGGACGTCCCAAAATAATTGGACAAGAAGGTTCACATTCAATGTCCATAATAGTAAAATCAACGGGAACATAATTGTCATTGACAATGATAAGAATATCGTTGATCCTCCCCAAAGGTTTCTTTATGGAAGAATCAACGAGACGAACACCAAAAGAACAAGAATCAAAAGGTTTCAATTTAAGCATATCATATATTCTTTTGGGCATAACGGAGGTACTAGCTCCAACATCACATAAAGCATAGCAAGAGAAGTTATTCAACTTAATTTTAATCATAGGATCCCAACCATCTTCTAGCTTTCTAGGTATGGAGGCTTCTACTCTAAGTTTCTCCTCCCTAGCTTTGATGAGAGCATTAGTGATATGCTCTGTGAAGGCAAGGTTAAGCGTGCTAGTGCGGGGATCTCTAGACATCTTGTGAAGGAAATCAATAACTTTGGTAAGAGTGCAATTGTCAAAATCAAGGTCACTACTATCAAGTAAAGTGGTAGTGGTGTCCTTTAGGTTCACTTGTTTGGTAGTTTCTATAGTCATAGCATCACCATTAATAGGTCCATTGGGACCAGGAGTGCATTGGGTGCTAAGAGTTTGGATATCCTCAACAACTTGGATAGTAGCAACAGTGTGGTGGGTAGGAAGGTTCTTAATTCTATCTTCTTCCTCCTTTAGGGGTGCAACCACTTCGGGTTTAGCTGCCATTTGGTTTATCAAAGTGGCTTGTGTGTGGGACATATTGGAAACTTGGGTCTCAGTGATAGTGAGCCTAGTCTGGAGGTTAGAAATCTCAATATTTAGGCTCTCTAATTGTCTACTAATGTCTTGCAAGATAGCAGTATGCTCATTTAATTGCGTCGAGAAGGTTTTGTATTGTTCATATTGGGTGTGCATGTAATTCTTAGTGGCCTTCTCTATTTCTAGAAGTTTCTCATAACCAGGCAAGTCTCTATCTTTTTGGGTGGAGTTCTTGGTGCTAGGATAAGCATTGTTGTTCCCATAGGAATTAGAGGGGAATGGTCTAGGATTGCTACCAAAATTACTCCTATAAGCATTGTTATTACAATTGTTTCTAGAGATAAAGTTCACATCTACTTGTTCTTGAGCAATCAAAGAATTTAAAGGAACATCACGAGGATCAATAGAAGATTGCTTCGAAAGTAGAGACATGATCAAGTCAACTTTTTCATTTAGGGAGGAAATCTCCTCAACAGAGTTTACCTTCCTACCTGTTGGAGCGCGTTCGGTGTGCCATTGGGAATAGTTGGTCATCATCTCATCGAGAAGCTTTGTGGCAGCACCAAGTGTAGTTGACATAAAGGTTCCTCCTGCGGCCGAATCTAACAAGTTCCGCGAGGTAAAGTTCAAGCCTGCATAAAAAGTTTGGATAACCATCCAAGTAGTCAAACCATGAGTAAGGCAGTTCTTGACAAGAGATTTCATGCGTTCCCAAGCTTGGGCAACGTGTTCATTATCCAATTGTTTAAAATTCATCATGTTACTCCTTAGTTGGATAATTTTAGCAGGTGGATAGTATTTTCCAATAAAAGCATCTTTGCACTTGTCCCATGAATCTATGCTATTTCTAGGCAAAGATTGAAACCAAATTTTAGCTCCTCCTCTCAAGGAGAAAGGAAAAAGCTTAAGCTTAACAATATTACCATATATTTCTTGGTACTTGTGCATATCACAAAGTTCAACAAAGTTGTTCAAGTGTAAAGCAGCATCATCTCCAGCACCGGAGAATTGATCTTTCATAACTAGGTTCAGTAAAGCAGGTTTAATTTCATACGAAGGTGCCGAAGTGGCAGGTGTAGTGATAGGCGTGCAAATAAAGTCATCATTGTTATGACTAGTGAAGTCACACAACTTGGTGTTCTCGGTGGAACCCATAGCAGCAAGCAAGCAAGATAACTATTTTTGTGATTTTCGATAAAAAGATACTAAAGCAAAACTGAAAGGTAAACTAACAGGACTAAAAAGCAAAGGTAAAAGATAGCGTGCAACTCCCCTATCTTGAAGAGTGGAGTCCCCGGCAACGGCGCCAGAAAACTTTGCTTGATGGCTTCTCGCCCCTCGTTGGTTACCCCAAGTGGAAGGTTTGAGATGCAGTGTAGCGGAAGTTTTCCCTTGGCAAAGATACCAAGGATCGATTTCCCCTGAGACTCCTAGTTTCAACAAGAAGGTGTCAACTGCTAACGGCGCCAGATATTAGCAATCAACATGGACCTGCACACAGATACAAATAACTTTGCTCCCAACGAGTACAGAGAGGTTGTCAATCCCTCCGGCCTTGTCGTTTACAAAGGGTCAAACGCAAGTGATAATAATGATAGGTAAAACTATAACTAGTATGTAAAAGCAGAAAGTAAATAGCGGATGTGATCAGTGATGGTAATATGGACCGGGGTCCCATGATGTTCACTAGTGATGTCTCTCTCCCAAAAGACGATAAAACAGCTATGTGAGGTAAACGAATTACAGCTGGGCAATTGACAGAATTATGTGCGCAAACCAATGCTAACTATGTTGCAAGAAAGGTAGAGGTTCAAAGCATGGGCGGTACGCGAAGGCAAGTAGACCGAAATCCATCTACATCTACTACTAATCATCCACCTTGAGATATCTATCCAGAACATCTCGCTGGTATTAAGTTGCGAGTCCCACCCATAGTGTAAACTCAAAGCAACAGACAACTGCATTAAAAGAACTTTGCGTAAAGTAAACAATCCTTGCACCCGCGGGCACAAGCACCGTTGTTTTCCCCCTTGTGGCAACAGCACATCCCCTAGACTCATGTTTCTGTCACTCAAGCTAGTCATCGAGGGGCATGAACCCACAATCAAGCATAACGTTCCCTCTTGGAGTCACTACCTACTACTTGGCAAAAGCAATAAATAGCAATGGAGAACATGCAAGAATTACTTACGAACATAAATATAAAAGAGGTAAATCAAATATATTACTCAAACACAATCCATCGGATCCCAGCAAACTCATCATAGCAACAACATAAGGATTACATATGTGCCTCGATCATGTAGGGCAGCTCACGAGGACTAATTAGTGAAGCACAAGAAGGGGAGGAGAACATCACATAGCTACTGGTCATGGACCCATGGTCCAAGGGAGACTACTCACAACTCATCCGGGAGGCGTCCATGGTGGTGGAGAGGCTCCCGGTGGTGATCCTCCCCTCCGGCAGGGTGCCGGGAAGAGTTCTCCTTGTGCTCCCGATCTTGGAAGCGCGGCGGCGGCGGAACAGAGATGAGATCGCGAAAAAGGGTTTCCGTCTCGAGGGTTTCGGGACGCGTGTTAAATACATGCCAAAGGGGGGCATCAGCGGAGGCCTGGGGGGCCCAGGCGCCCCCCCGGCGCGGCCAGGAGGGGGGCCGCGCCACCAGGGCGCCTGGAGCCCTGGTGGCCCCCCTCCGGCTCTACTTTGGCTGCCGGGAAGCTTCTGGAATGCTGATTGTTTATATAATTTTTCCGGGATTTTTCTGGCAGTTTACGTGATGGGAAAACCTGAAATACAAAAACAACAGAAAACAGAAACTAGCACTGGGGTGCACTGAGTTAATAGGTTAGTCCAAATATGATCAAAAGTGTATGGAAGTGTATAAATATCATAGCAATATCACCCAAAAGAGGCATGGAGCAAGCAGAAATTATAGATACGTTTTGGACATATCAATCACTATCCTCAATTTTCACCAAAACAATTTAGGATCACGCGGGTATTGTTTGGATTGTTCCGATATCTTTGTGATAAGAATTCTGTCTTGGTGCCCCCCGTCTGTTTAGGCTGAGCCCCGGGGAGTTGAGCTTTGAGGTATTGTCGTCCCATTGTGTATCGCTGCAGTTCTAGAATACCAGAGGCGGTCGACATCGAAAACTCCTCTCTGCGTGTCTCGTGGTGAGATAACCCAGACGTCACCCAGTACTGGTGGGATAGTTTGGGAGTATTGCCACAGCTAGTATAGCGGATGCGTTTCGAAGGTCCGACGTAAACAGTTTCCGAAGGTGCCTGGTTATGTGTTGACGGATGGATACAACTGGATGTAGGTATTGCTAGTTGGGTGAGATATTGTTCTTCCCCTGTATCCCCAACACCAGGTTGCATAACCGGAAAGCTTCGGGAATTAATAGGTGGGATTCAAGTAGCTCTTAGGTAATCTTCCAACGGGTGCATGATATGAGGTTGGGGTTCAACATCTAGTGGAGAGGTTATCATGGTCGTTGTTACACTGGGGGTTGCATCTTAAAGAGTCCTTGGCTATGCTGACTTGGGGATTGCAAGGCCCTTTGTAACACGTGCCATGGGGCCTCAACACGAACATGTGGGACGAAACCTCTATTATGTGTTTGTTCCATATCTGTTACCTTGTTGTTTTATTCTATCATTTTGTTCTCCCAAGTGGTGTCTCGACAAGTTGATGTACCATTAAGCTTACATAATTCATTCGTTCAATTCTCTGTTTGAATGATATTGTGAAGATTATGTTGCAGCATATCTATCCTTTGTTTTGTTTTGATTGTGGTATCCGAGTTGCTTCGATGTCAAGAGTTGATTCCATACCTTTTCCTGGTCGGTGTTCTCATATTTCTATGGGAGAGCTAATCCTTCTTAACCATCAAGATTGTCATGTTAAATTCTTTTTCAACCGACGTGCTTCTCTTCAAGTTAACCGATCGTTTCAATATGTGCAAGACCAATTCTTGGTTTTTCTCAATGGTGTCCGTTTCGTTCGTACCAAGTTGTCTTTGTTTTTCCCCACCCTCCCACCCTTCTTTTTCTCGGAGCCAAAAATCTCAAATCAAGTATCCTTTTATTCATGTGAAGTTCTTCATTCCCTCCTTCAATGTTCTTAGTCGATGAATTCTTGTCAAGATGCTCATGAAGCTTCAAGTTTATCATTCTCCATTCTCGTGTTTTCTCTGGTGGACTAATTCCATGCCTTGGTGTGGATTATATCCTTCCGCTTGTTTCACATATTTTCCCATGTTGAAATTCTTATCTAAAGTCTCTCATGTTTATTCAACTCTAATTCTTCTCCGGAGTGTTCAAGATATCTCGGAAGATTCATGTTTCCATTCTTAATCAGTTCAATCTATCTTGAGGTTGTTATCTCATTCAAGCCATTTAATTTAACCAGTGCAATCTCTCTTTCAAGAATCATTTCCAACAGTGTTTCTTTTGAGTGGGCCTAACTCACAGGTCTTTTTCCAGGATCTTACCTGCCTCTTCTATTTTTTTCGGTGTTATTCTCAAATTCTTTTCAAGTTTGACGTAAGAATGGATCTCTCACCGGTCAAATGTATCCTCCAAGATCGCTTTCAAATTCTTTTCATCATTGGTTCAACCTTTTATTTCTTTATTCCGGAGTGCCTCAACAATTCATGGTGGTGTATCTCGTCATCATTCTCAGGTTTTGAAGACCGAAGAAGAGTTCCTCTTGAATCCTTACCTATTCTTCCAGAGATTCGTGGGTCTAGATTCATGTTATCCTCTTGAATTATTTCGTTTGTCAAAAATTCTTCTCCTTAACCATCCAGAGCATTTCATGAATTCTTTCCATTGTGATCCTCCGAAGGCCATCATTTCATAAGATTTCTTCATTCTCAGTTTTCAACTTCGTCCTTCAACTATTCTTAATTGATGCCTCTTCGTTCGTCTCCATATTCTTACGGTGGTTCATTCAAGATTACTCTTCTGTTGTTATCATATCATTTCACTCGTTCTTTCCAAATCCTATCGGTGGTCCGTTGAATTGTGACATACAACTCTCCTATCCTTTTTCAAGAAGAATAAGTAATAGGCCAAATCCGTTTCTTGTCATCAATTTAATTTGATGAAGGATAAGCATACAGTAAATCTTATTCTTATTTCCTCGAAGTGATTAATCTCTTTTTCTGGAGCTTGTTCATCATATCATATTCTCGGTTCCAAGTTGTTCATCTTGTTTTCCGGAGCTCCAAGTTATTTCAATTATATCATTTCAAAGCTCCATCTAATCATTGCAAGGCTTCAATCTTATTCTTTTCATCCTTCACTTCTCATCCTTTTGTTACCGGAGTTCTTCTTGGTTGTTCAGCATGATTTAATTCATCATTGAAGTGTTTTTAAGATTCTTGTCGGAGCAGCTCAAGTATTCTTCATCTTGCATTTTGAAGTGCAATTCTTTCTACCTTATCGTTTGAGATGGTGGTATGTCATTTTTGACAATTTCGCTTCATGTTTCATGATTCACAAGTTGTCAGGAATGAGATATTTAAACCCTGCATGTCCTTTGTTCAGGAGATCTTTTCAACCCTTCAATTTATTATTTGGAGTAATCTTGGGTTGTATTCCACCTAAAAGCTTTCCCTAAGGATTGTTCCTATTTATGGTGCTTATAAATGATCCAGATTATTCATTTATCCTCTCGGTGAAAGTGTTTTCATCTCTTTGTTGATCTCTAGCAACAATTGGTTTCCGTTAGTGGCCGGTTGTCACCTCATAATTTTGAGATGTTTTCCATAAGCCCACAACAAGCTTATTCTGTTGTTGTTGATTTTTCCAACAACTCCGTTCAATCCATCATTGTAAGGTTGCTTTTCACAATCAATTGTGGGACAAGTTTTCATTTTCTTCTCCGTTATTTTCTTTCATAGATCTAGTTTCTATTCGTTCGTTCCGGTGGCATTGTGATATTGCTCTCGTTGACCAGCATCTCGTTTTGTCAAGATCATGTTCCTTCCTTGATTGTCCATTTAACTGGAGTGTTGTGTCCTCCATTCAAATTCTCTCATCTTATCAAGTTTTGCATCTCTTTTCAATGGGATTGCTATCTAAAATCTTTCTTAACCTTATCAAGTTTCGGAGGCATTGTGTTGTTGATTTCATCAAGTATTGTCCCAACTTGGCAAGTTCTTGTTAAATTCCTTCAATTTTCAGTCGGAGTGTTGTCTGAAGTCTTTCGTTCATATTCCTTCTCTATCTTGTTTTAATCGAAGTAGTTTCAATGTCTATCTTTTCACCTAAGCTCTTCATTCTCGTGGTGTCCCTTGTTCCTCCTTTTTATGGAGTGCCTTCAACTTCGTTCATCTCTGTTGTATTCTTTCTTTCAATTTGGTCAACCTCTCAAGTTCGTGGTTTTACTCGTTTGTCAAAGAAGCAACTTTGGTTTACCTCTTCCTTTTCCTCTTCTATCCGGTGCCATCTCCAGGATCTCGGGTCCACATCCTCTATTAGTGTGGGAGAGTTGTAACGCCCCAAGACCGGCGCTCCAGAGGACTTCCATATTTTTCGATGTTACCGGGTGTTTTATTTACTTGCTCTATTTTATTTTTTGCATTGCATCATGTCATCATGCCATCATGTCATAAATCTTTTGCATCTCAACTAAATAAAATGTGTGGATCTTCGATCATTTTAAAGCGAGGGAAGGGTGACTTCTCTTTATAACATATCCTCCTGATATTTATGGAGCTAGTATAAAAATATTCCGTTAGTTTGGAATCACCAAACACACTTGCATATATTCCCCATGTCTATTCTTTTTCAAGCTTGTTCCACAAACCTTGTATGTAATTCTTATCTCTTTATCGAGGCTCTTCTTAATTCCTCAACATTTTTAGACCCTTCAAATACCCCATTCATATTCAAATCCATTTGAATCATATTCAAATGAATTTGAATTTATATTTTCAATCATGACTCTTTTCTATCTTTCTTGGAACCAGCGCATTTTTGCGAGTCTGAAACAATTAACCTCTTGCCCAAATTTCACCCCTACATTCTCTTTCTTTTCTTTCACATTTTATGTTTTGTTTTAAAATGGAAAGAGAGTGTAGAGAGAGAGAGAGAGCCCAGCCCAGACAGGCCGCAACAGCCACACCACCAAGGCCCATTAGCACTAAGGCCTTGTAATGCCCAGTATGCGGCTATGTCCCCCCCACGTGTCGAGGCACGACTTAAGGACATAAACGCATACTAGAATGATCTCAAGTATGGTATATTTGCACAACTCATGTAAAATCAGGGATGAAAGCGTAAAATGATAGTTGGCTTACACTCGCCATGTCACACAATGAAACATTAACATACATCATCCGAATAACATCAGAGTCCGATTACAGACGAAATCCAAACGAAAAGATACCATAAATAACACAAGCCCGGATCCTCCTAGTAAGAACCACTACTGATCGTCGGGATAAGACACATAGTAACATCCACGCTCTCCATCGAACTCCCAGTACAGCTCTAAACCATCTCCTGTGTAGTTCTCAACGATACCTGCATCTGGTGTGTGTTGAATCTGTGAGCCATAGAGGACTCAGCAATCCCGTTCTCGGGTAACAAAACTATCAAAGCCTTAGGTGTGGAAAAGGCCTTAAACAAAGGTTGCAGCAAGCACTAAGCACTAGCTTACGAGTGTAGAGCGAGAAGAGAACAAGTGCCAACGATCGCTAAGTTGATCCAGAAGTGATCCTAACTACTCACGATCAAACATAACCCCACTGTGTTCACTTCCCGAAGCCCTTCGGAAAGAGGCCATCACGGTTACTCACACAGGTAGTGTATTCATGAACATGGTGTCAAGTTATCTACAACCGGATATTAACAAATTCCCATCTGCCACATAACCGCGGGCACGGCTTTCGAAAGATCAAACCCTGCAGGGGTGTCCCAACTTAGCCCATCACGAGCTCACGATCTACGGAGTCACAACTCCAAAGTGAGAAGACCCGAGTATTCTCGAATCCCGTGCTCAAGATATTTCGACAAAGGTAAAACTAATCTAGCAAGACCTCCCGGCGTGCCGACACCCTGACAGTAGCCGCGCGTATCTACTCTCAGGCCACGACCGGATGGGACAAGCTATGGGTGTATACCAGACCTTGAGTTTCCCCGAGGTGGCCCCGCAGCACGCCTAGTTTGGACCAACACTCATGAGGAGCACTATCCCGGGTTGTTAATTAAGAACTCGGGTTTGCAATGCCCTATGCAAGTTTTAGTTATTAGGCAAATATAAAACCAATGTTGGGCCTTGCTGGAGAAGCTTTAGCACTGAACGAATTATCAAGGGGGGCCCATAAACCCCAACCGTGTTAGGGACGCAAAATCAAGGAACATAACACCGGTGTATCGGTTCCTAGGGTGGCATGAGTGGAACAAAACACCAAGCAAGAGGCTTAGCCTTCCACCCATTACCAATATATAGGTGATTTAGTTTAACAGATTATATATCGTGATATCCCAACAATAACTTCATCATGGGGTAAAAATCTTCAAATCTTCACCTGCAACTAGCAACGCTATAAGAGGGGCTGAGCGATGCGTACTTAGCCAAACAACGGTTTGCTAGGAAGGCGGTTAGAGAGTTTCATGGCAACAATAGGAGGGCTGACAATCAAGAATAGGCATCGAGGCAATATCTAATTAGCGAGACATCTAGCATAGGCAAAGATAGTAGTGATATATGGGAATGGTCATCTTGCCTGTGGATTCCACGGAGGGATCGTAACCTTGCTCCTCAAACTCAGCCTCGGTAGGAACCTCATACTTTGAATCGTCACCCGGCTCTAACCAACACAACAAGCAACACCGGAACAACAATCAATCATCATGCAATGCTCAACCACATGATGCATGATCATGATGCATATGGACATGAATATATATGATGCATAGCCTAGGGACACAAGAGTGCACTAACATCATAGCAAACAAGATCACATCACATGAATGAAAACAAGCAAAAGAACAAAACTAACAAGGTTATGTAGATTATTCAAACAAGCACCCAACAAGTTTAAATGAGTTGATTAACATGGCAAGGGTGCAACTAGGACTACAGCAACATGCTAGCATATTTAAATGGGCTAGAAATAATAAACAACAATTTCCAGAAACTCCCATAATTATTTGAATGCATTTGGGACAGATCTGAGGAACTACTATTTTAAAGTTGTTAAACATGCAAAACAACAACACCACATTATTCTACACATTTTTCCACCCCAAATACATATAAAGTTTGTTAAATTTGGAGTTGTAGATATTTAGTTATGATTTTCACAAGTTTAAGCATATTTAAACACAAGAATAAAACAAACAACATTTTAAAAGTTTTAAACATGGCAACAAACAGCATATTAATAATCTACATGAAAATCTAAGCAAGTTTCATATATAACTCATTTTCATCAGATGCATAAATTAAAAGATATTAAATATGCAAAGAATATGCAGAAAAAGAAAAACAAAAACAAAAACAAAAAAGAAAACAGGCACAAAGTTCAAACTAAGCCAGGCCCTCCTAGCCCCAGCCACTGACCTATGGGGTCAGGGCGCTGAGGTGGCGGCGACTGTGTGCGCACGGGGGTGGATCTGCTGGGTGGATGACAGGAGGGCCCACTGTCATAGGCAAGACAAGGCAAAGATAGTATTTGAACAAAAATTACACATGCGCCCGAGGGGATTCAAACCCAGGTCGGCCGGGTCGGAGCCTGAGGCCCGCACCACTGCGCTGCTACTGATGCTGTTACAGAACAGGGCACGGCTTGCTTTTGATCTAACTCCATGGCGTACGAGGATTCTCTTGCCTCTGCAACAGAGAAGACGCCAGTGGCAACGACGAAACGGCGGCGGGTGTGTGTGAGGGCTGTGGCGAGGCTCGGCCACGAGGGAAGAAGCCGAGGCGCTCGACTCGGGCCATGGCATGGCGCGGCAGGCATGCGGGTGTGCGCGCGAGGCGAGGCGGTGAAAGGGCTATGCTCGAGCACGAGTGTGGCGAGCCTCGGGCGTGTGGCCGCGGCGATGCGTGCGACTGCAGGACATGAGTGGACTGCTGCGGGTGTTTGTGAATGTGCACGAGAGCGTGAGCGCACGCGCGCAGAGCAAGAGCTGGGGCTACCACAACTAAACTGCAGATATGTCCAGAGCACGGCGGGCACGAACTTGGCATGAACGGGACGTCACGTACGGAGATCTAAGGGCGACAAGAAGCAGCGGGGGTGGAAGCTGGTTATACCTCGACTACCTGTGACACGGAGAAGAGGCCGAGGGCTCGACGGAGGGGACACGAGGCGGCCCTGAACTTGGAGCGTCTCTGACCGAGAAGAAGAGGAAGAAGACAGATGCGGGCAGGACGATCTCGAGGGCTTCGCTTCGCGAGCGTCACGCAGGAGATGCAGGGGAACTTGGACGGCGCTCCCATGGTGGAAGGGGGCGACTGCGGTGGTCGGAGAGGCTTCCCCGAGCACGAGCTCTAGCTCGGACGGAGCATTGAGGCAGGGCGATGGCATGGCTCGACGCGGCTCATCTGGGCGGTGGCAAGGGAAGCAAAGGACGGGGATCGGACGAGGAGGAACCCTAGGGCACCAGGGACACGATATATAGGGCTGAGGTAGCAACTCCAGCCATCAAATCGATCGGTTGCCGATGTGGCACGTGTGGATGAGCTACCGTACAGAGGTAGGGGACGCACTGTGCTCGTGAGCGTCACTGGGCCTGTGGGAGGTCGGACTGGGCCACTGGCGTGCTGAGGCTGCGGCTTCTAGGTGGGCTGAAGGCTGCGGGAGGCCTAGGTAAGCCCCTCCTGCTTAACCTTTTCAATTTCTATTTATTTAAATAAACGGTTGACTAAAGAAAAGTACAGGGGGCTAGGAGAGGATTTATGCAACATTTAATAAAAATTACTTTGGGGATTTTTAGAGGCAGAAAAAATAATACAAGTCTGAATAATATTCAAACTTGTGCCATTTTTGAACCCAACCAAAACAAATCCAAAATGGATGAAATTTGGCAGAGAGGGTGTAGACACGGTGCAAGATTTTTGGGGAAAGAAAGAACATTAAAGGGGGCAGGGAAGAACTCCCTTGAAAATTTAAAGAAGGGAAAAAGAGAAGGGGAAGAAGGGGTGCAAGCATGAAGAAGAGAGAGGGGTAGGTTATCATGGGCATGGCTTTGCACCAACATCACACAACATCAACAAGGTGGCCTCACAACGCAAACATAACAAGTAAGAAGCTAAGATGACTATGATGCCATGATGATAATGAAGCAATGCATGGATGCAAAATAATATAAAATGACAATGCAAAAACAAAATAAGCTCACATGACAAGAACCCCCAAGGATAAGGACAAGGATCAAAATGAGAATTGCTTTATTGCCATAATTGTAAAGTATCACATATGGGGTGTTACAAACTCTCCTACACTACAAAAAAATTTCGTCTCGAGATCTAGGACTGAAAGAAGGAAGGATACTCGGAACGAAGGTGGTCTTCTCGTTCCCACATAGCTTCTCGGTCGGTATTGTGTGACCACTTTACTTTCAAGAACTTGATGGACTTGTTGCGGGTCTTGCGCTCAGTTTCTTCAAGAATAGCAATGGGGTGCTCACGATAAGACAAGTCTTGTTGAAGATCAATCTCTACGAACGGAATGGTGCGTTCAGGTGTCTTGAAGCACTTGCGGAGTTGAGACACATGAAACACATCATGAACATTAGCAAAGTTGGGGGAAGCTCGAGTTAGTAGGCTAGATCGCCTTTCTTGCCAAGAATCTTGAAAGGGCCCACGGAACTTGGTGCAAGCTTGCCCTTGATACCGAACCTATGAGTGCCCTTCATGGGAGAAACACGGAGATAGACATGGTCTCCAATGTCGAAAGCCAAGTCACGATGCTAGCCGTCATAGTAGCTCTTTTGACGCGATTGAGCGGCTTTGAGATTCTCACGTATGACTTTGCACATTTCTTCGGCTTCTGAGATCAAATCATTTCCAAGAAGTTGACATTCACCAGTCTCGGACCAGTTGAGAGGGGTACGACACTTTCTGCCATAGAGGATTTCAAAAGGAGCTTTGCTGGCACTTGCGTGGAAGCTGTTGTTGTAGAAGAATTCGGCAAACGGGAGGCAATCTTCCCATTTCATACCGAAGGAGATGACATAAGCTCTTAGCATGTCTTCGAGGATCTGGTTCACTCTGAGGGTGAAACGCAGTGCTGAAGCGAATCTTTGTGCCCATGGCTGACTGGAAAGAATCCCAGAACTTGGAGGTGGACAAACTTCCACGGTCTGAGGAGATCACTTGAGGAATGCCATGCAAAGAAACAATTCTGGAGGAGTACAGCTCCGCCAGCTGTAACATCCCAAAATTCTAAATTTTGGAATGTTATAATAAATAGATAGATTTGATTGCTGTTTGATGTGCTGAGTGAAATTGAGTGAATTTGAAACTTTTGAATGTTAAATGAGAGGGAATAAAATGACTTTCCCAAAACTTTCACTTTGCTTTTGATCTTCGAGGCAATTCAAATTCTTTTCAACACAAAACTCTAGAGTGAAGATAATATGACTTCTTCCATTTATTTTAAATGATAAAGGGCTTTGAAAGGATTTTGAATTTCATCCTCGAAATGTTTTAAATTCATAAACTTTATGCGACTCAATGATTTTCCCGAGAGAACATAAAATGACTTCTTCAAATTATAGGAAATATGAGTTGGAAGTTTTTCTGAAATTTTCTATAACTCATTTTCAAAAATTGAGTTATTTGGTTTTTATTCAAATTATTTTTCTCCAAAAATAAAATATATGGAAAATAGGGTAACATGATTCCCTATAGCAGAAAATTGGAGAGAAATAAATTTGAACTCATTTTGGAAATTTAAAATGATTTTTATTGGTTTTTATTGCATTAGTAGGACCTTTTGATTTATTAGATTTTGTGGGCATTTTATTTGGCAGTAGAAAAATGTTCATGTTGTAGGGATTATTTTTCTGCAAATTTTGATATATTATATGCTTATAGGATATTAGTAGTTATTTTGATTTTAATCGTTTTTCTGTCTGTTAGAAAAAAATGTTTAAAAAATGCTCCCTCCGAACTGGGCCGGCCCAGCTGCCCGCCAGGCCACGGCCCAGCCAACCCACCTCACGGTCGCCTCCCTCCCCGAGCGGGAGTTCGACTCCCGTACGCCACCGCACCGCCGCCGCCTCGGCATCCGTGCCGCCGCCGGACTCTCTCCCCTTGCCCCTCCCGCAAGGAACTCCTCCCCCTTCCCACTATAAGACCACCGCCGCCGCCCCGAACTCTCCTCCTCTCGCATCGCTCGCGCCGCCGCCGCGATTTCGCCGCCGGCGCCGCGTACTGCTGCTGCCGCCGCCACGCTGCACTGTCGCTGCTACCTCCCCTCGCCTCCCGCAGCCACGCCCGCACGCCAGCGCCGCGCCCCACCACCGCGCCTCGCCGTAGCCGCCGAGCGCCGCCGCAGCCAGGCCTCGCCGGAGCTCGCCGCCGGCGAGATCCGAGCCACCTCGCCGGTTTTTCTTCGACGAACCGGCGGTTATCGTCGGAAAACCTTATAGGTATAAACCCACCCCGGTTTTTTTCTCTTTTAGATAGGTTTATCTCTGTTAGATCGGTTTTACTCGGTTCTATTTTGAAAAACCCTAGATCTAGATTTTTTTAGGTTTAGTTAAACAGTGAACGTTCGCCTGTTAAGACTAGAAAACGAACATTCGCTTGATAGCTTTTTCTTTTTCTGTTAGTTTTTCGGCCAGGGACTTATCTGTGAAGTTATTTTATAGTTTAGCCCCTATTCTTCTTTCGGCCATAACTTTTTACTTGTTGGTCCAAATCTAACGAAACCAACGCCCGCGTCTACGTTACGAAGCCCTATTTCCAGTAATACAACTCAAACATGTTTTTGAAAAGTTTAAAATTTGAATTCAACTAGTTTCAGATTTGAACTTCGTTTGTTCATAACTTGAGTTTCGTAGCTCCATTTGAGTTGATTCTTTTTGCAAATCGAAGCTCTTGACCTAAACTTTTTGATAAGGCCAAAATGACATAATTTTGGTACTGCTGGAAATTGTTTTGTGTTTAAAGAGTCATTCGTTTGTTTTCGAAGTTTTCCGAAGGGTTTATTCGCTCTGTCTGATCTTTCTGAGTGATTGCTTATGAGTGGTTACCATTGCTTGCTTACGATAGATTGACCGAAGTGTGACGAGTAGATCTATCAAGAGTTTTGAGTGCGAATCATCTTCATCAACTTTGCAGGCAAGTTCACACTTTGATCATACTTTCCAATTACCCAGTTTTCATTGCATTAGTCAAACCCTCACACATTGCATGAGTAGGATCAATTAATTTGTGGGATTGGGAAGTAGACTGAGGTAGTACCTATTACCTACATTACATTCAAACCTTTGGGAGTTCCTTCTACATTTGCTGCTAGGACATGCTATGCTCGTAGACGTGGATTGGGTGAGTGAAATCCATGACAGATGTGAGATTGATAATTAATGGTTCAACTTAAGGTGGCAACATTAATACACATCTGGGTGGATTAGGCATCTGGGTATTCCAGGATTGCCTGTTTTTCTTTTGGACCGCCACCCAGGCTCAAAGGGATCATGAGATTATTCATACTAGAAACTTCCGTGTGCAACCACAATGCTATTATGGGCTCTAGCATAGTATGAGTAAGTTATGCGAACTCTTACAGTGGTGGACTAGCAGATGTAGGGGATGTAGGTTGGTACGGTCCGCCCGATCGTAAGGTGCTAGTGCTTCTGAAAGACTATGTCTCGGTCATCCGTTTTCTCAAACACCATGCAGTGCGAGAAACCAAACGGAGGCGATCGAGTTTTGTGGGAAAAGTGCACAAACCTCTGCAGAGTGTACAAACTGATCATGATTAGCCGTTTCCCCGGTTATGGATGTCTTGAGTATCTAGTACTTGGCTTTTCATGTGCATCTCATCATGTTACTCTAATTAATTTTGTTGGGTTTAATGATTATTTTTAATTGGGGTTAAGAGGATGTCTATCTTCTCAACAATGTTTCAACTACCATGATAGTTAATTAAAATGCATTCCTTTGAAGTATGGAAAAATTGGCTTGACGCAAAAACTTTACCCTTACAGCCTCCACCAACCAAATATGCATGTAGTTGTAGGCCTTATTCATCATTATCATTACAGTGTGAATTTGCCAGTACATTCAATGTACTGACCCGTTTTCGGGCTGCAACGTTTTATGTTGCAGGATTATCTTACGACGAGTAAGTGATATGTTAGGGTTACGGATTCTACACTCAACTTTGCCGTTGGTGTTGATGGGAATCCACAACCTTGTTGCTTCCGCTATGATCGATTGAGGTAATAGTATTTACGTTACTTAATACATGGGATTTACCTCTGTTATAAATCTTGTTTGTACTGTGTGTGTCAGCATACCGATCCATGGATGACACAGAACACAGAGACTTCGGTCCATTCAAATCGTGGTCGCTACAAGATGGTATCAGAGCACATGTTGACTGTAGGACGTGACCCTAGAAACTGGCCAGACCATATGAAATGATTTCTCTAAAACTATCTTTTTCAAAAGACTCTTATCTCTCTTCTTTTCTGAGCTTTGTCAAAACTTTCCCTTGACCCTAAATAGATAGACAATACCCCTTTACCATTTGGATCACTTCAGAGTAAAGAGGATTTTACCATGCATTGGAAGTGTTGAAGCTACAACAATGGATACTCCGAAGGTTTGAAGAGTTGACAACTTTGAAGAGACGATGGCCTTTAGAAGACCAAACCCCTGTTATGTATTTACGTTAAATACGACGATTGTGAGCCGTCGTTTGTTTGATGTTTTTCCGACAGCCACAACACAAAAACCCGTCTTTTCAAAACTATTGTTTGTATTGAGTGTATCTCTCCCCACCTTCCGAATCTCATCCCAAAAACCACTGGACCCAATAGAGGATGACTAAAGATAGACTTGAAGTCTCTGGACCAATGACCCAGCCGGAGGCAGAACTATGGATACAAAACATGGAGGATCACTTTAGGAAAAATTTGGTTGCAAGGAAGCATGATGTTCAATACGCTCTCCAGTACCTTACAAACAGTGCTGCAACATGGTGGAAGATGCATCAAGCCATACAAGGATGTAATAGAGCAGAAAATTGGGAAGAATTCAAGAAGACTCTGTTAGGATCCCGTCTCATCCGAGAGCGTGGAAACAACCCGAAGAAGTAACTTTGTGCCTTTAGGATTTGTGGAGAAATAGGACACACCCAGGAGGAGCACAAGGATGAATGCCCTAATTGTGAAGGAAGTCACCTAGCTGAAGAATGCCCAACTAGGAAGATTACCTGTTTCTTGTGTGAAGGGACTACCCACTACCCTGCTCAGTGTCACATTTACCCCATGGTGCAACGAACAATCCAGTAGAAGAAAGAAGCAATGAAAGAAGTCCTCGAGGAAACCTTAATGGAATCCATGATGGAGGAAGATATTGATGACCCTGATGGAGAAGGACTAAACAGATATTACTCTCGTGCTTGCTACTCATGTGGAGAGAAAGGACATCTTTCACAGCAATGCACAAAGGAAAACCATGAGTATCTGGGAGACTTCCCGATAGAAGAAGTGGAGTTTGATCCACAAAAGATAGAAGAATTGATAGGAAAGAAGAAGTCGAGGAAGAGAAAGAGCATGTGTCCCCAGAACAACTCAATTTCTGCGGAAAAGGACCTAAGTGACATCACATGTTATCGGTGCAAGGATTTAGGTCATTATGCTAGCAATTGCCCAACCAGGAAGCGAAGGACCCAATAGTCACCATGAAGTCCTTAGATCTGTCTTATGACATTAGTTGACACTACAAGGAAGTAGAGCATTTTACTAAGAGAAGTTTTAGACTGGAGGAAGGTTGATCTGAGCAGTTGAGATTTTGAAATTAGAATGAAGCATGTGGCTAAATATGGAATACCCCTTTATTACAATGTTGAGTTGAGTATGGAAATAACATTGTAATAGTTCGTGAAGCAATGGAAGTTGAGATGTTTGGAATGTCATAGTTATGACTTGATTGGATGATTGTGTGTGCCTCTCTTGCTATCTCACCCAGACCAAAACCTAGAACCCATGGACCAGTTGACCCCAAACCTTTCTCGGACAAAAGACCCCATTTTACCCAAGGATGTCCGTATGTTGTCCTAAGAACCCCTTTTGTCTATTACCCACAGATGACAACCCTATACGAGTCTTTTCTCAAAGGCCCGGAAACCATCATGACCCTGACCAGCAATCAAGATTATCCAAAGATCCTGAAGGACATGATGAAGCATATTCACCTAGAAGGAGATGCAGTTTACAAGGGTTATCCCTTCATGGAGAATGGAGTTGAACTTTGGTACGTGGAGGTACACCTCCACCGTGTGAAAGGAGTTTGCCCAAAGACTATGGGTCAATACTTTTTCATCTCCCGAGTACCGCGAACAACATTCTTTGATTCTGTTCGTGAAGCTGCTATGGAGGCCATACGTCAGATTGGAGAAATACTCGAAGCAAGACTTCGTTTTACCCAGGGATGCCTGAGTATGATGCATGCAGAGATGGTGGAGATGAAGCACACGACTAATAGGATGAAGCAAAAGATTGATGATTTTAAGAATCACGTTGCACAATTCCAGTGGGATTGAAGCACCCTTATCTAGGACAAAGGAATAAAGATGGGAGGAATGTTTGACCATACCCCACTATGTGGATACTAGCAATTGTAGTGATGCACCCTTGGAAATTGGAGTATTGAATACTAGTTCAAGAAGTAATAAAAGATTTGAAATGAGGAGAATACGGTTTATGGATGAACCAGTGCATTTTGTTTAGTGGTACCTCACTGTGTGAACCCTTGACCCATAGGAAGGAATGTGTTGCTCCAAGGAGTAGAGTTTGCACAAATAGTTGGAGTTATGTTTGATATGAGGCTTACCCCAAGAGTATGAAGGAAAGAAGTACAATTGGATTTTTAAGAGGGGGAAATGCTGGAAGTATGGAGCAATAGTGACTCTAAGGAATGAGTTAAGGATATACAAGTTCTGAAGTGGACCCACAAGCCGAGGACCTAAAGGAGGCTACGTAATTATAAGGGAACCACGAGACTTGTCAGAAGTGTTATGTTTCTGCTGTAGTAAAGCAGTGCATTTTGCTATAGATTGAACCAAGAAGAAGGAGTTTTGTGCTAAGTATTGGAGTTGAAGCATGTAATGGAAGTGTAGTAGATCGTAGCAAGTTGAGAATCGGTGAAGTTAGCAGCCTGGTATTGTTTTGGATTCTATGAGTTGTTACTACAAAGGTGATGAGTGGAGACATGATGCATGGAATATGATTTTGAAGAAAGCTAGTGATAATCATTTTAAGTGTGGTAGAATCCAACACTATTACCCGAATACACTAGCTAGTGATTAGATACGTCCGACTTGGAAAGGACTACCCAAGGATGAGTGTGAGTAATTACGCTCAGTTTGGTGCCCAGAAGAAAGGGATACCAAACAAATTGGATGGATTTAGAGAGCCAAGGAAGTTGGGTGTTGGAAGTATGAGCATTTGCAATCCGAGGATGAGACCAAGTGTTGCTAGAGATGAGATAAGCCATAACCCACAGGCCCCAGGACCTGTCAAGAAAGCAAGCACACTCTTGCTGAAGGAAAACCCCTGGAAGAGGTTAAGACTTGGCCAACCTACGATTTTATAGGTGGTTACGTTAAACCCGAGTGTTGAAGAAACATTAGATGTTTTGTTTGGCTTGCAGAATCAATGGATTTCTCCGAACTTAGTTTGTGGACAAGAGAAAATTCTGCAATGCTTGTGAGGATGATCGAGTGTTAGAATACGATATTCACTAAACCATATACCAGGTAATGATTTGGGTGCGGGATGGATTGATCACCATACCGACTTACTCTTATTATTTGCCTCTGTTATACGGGATAGTAAATCTGAGTGACTTTCCTATAGTAGAGAGACGACGATGTCAAAACCTTGTTTAAACCTTAGAATGGTATAGAAATTTTCCTTTGTACATGGCATGTTGTTGCCAACCGTAGGATATACGGTGAGGATGAAGCCCAGACCCGTTTTCTGCAGGGACCCTGTTAATTTGGTTAATGACCACAATGAGATATCGACATTTGTATAGAATTGGCGCCAGACCTGTCAGTTAAGAAGAACCAGTCCTGAAAGAGCCTTACCAGGATGAAAGGATACAAGGATTGAGGACAAAGACTTTGCCACTACCGAAAGAGCCAGAGAAGGAAATACCCTGAAGATTTGAGAAGACCGACGCCGTCAACCCAAAGGATGGAGTACCTGAGTTTTGATGGAACCGTATCCATGTTCCTAAGTGTGGTAGCACAATAGGCCACCCCGATCAGTGGATTTGTTAGAAAGACCCCCAAACCCTAACCTATTTCTTGCTAGCCTCTCCGAATCTCGAGGACGAGATTCCTTTTAAGTGTGGTAGGTTTGTAACATCCCAAAATTCTAAATTTTTGGAATGTTATAATAAATAGATAGATTTGATTGCTGTTTAATGTGCTGAGTGAAATTGAGTGAATTTGAAACTTTTGAAAGTTAAATGAGAGGGAATAAAATGACTTTCCCAAAACTTTCACTTTGCTTTTGATCTCCGAGGGAATTCAAATTCTTTTCAACACAAAACCCTAGAGTGAAGATAATATGACTTCTTCCATTTATTTTAAATGATAAAGGGCTTTGAAAGGATTTTGAATTTCATCCTCGAAATGTTTTAAATTCAGAAACTTTATGCGACTCAATGATTTTACCGAGAGAAGATAAAATGACTTCTACAAATTATAGGAAATATGAGTTGGAAGTTTTTCTGAAATTTTCTATAACTCATTTTCAAAAATTGAGTTATTTGGTTTTTACTCAAATTATTTTTCTCCAAAAATAAAATATATGGAAAGTAGGGTAACACGATTCCCTACAGCAGAAAATTGGAGAGAAATAAATTTGAATTCATTTTGGAAATTTAAAATGATTTTTATTGGTTTTTATTGCATTAGTAGGACCTTTTGATTTATTAGATTTTGTGGGCATTTAATTTGGCAGTAGAAAAATGTTCATGTTGTAGGGCTTATTTTTCTGCAAATTTTGATATATTATATGTTTATAGGATATTTGTAGTTATTTTGATTTTAATTGTTTTTTTTTGTCTTTTAGAAAAAAAATGTTCAAAAAAAATGCTCCCTTCGCCGAACTGGGCCGGCCCAGCTGCCCGCCAGGCCACGGCCCAGCCAGCCCACCTCGCGGTCGCCTCCCTCCCCGAGCGGGAGTTCGACTCCCGTACGCCACCGCGCCGCCGCCGCCTCGGCATGCGTGCCGCCGCCGGACTCTCTCCCCTTGCCCCTCCCGCAAGGAACTCCTCCCCCTTCCCCCTATAAGACCACCGCCGCCGCCCCGAACTCTCCTCCTCTCGCATCGCTCGCGCCGCCGCCACGATTTCGCGCCGCCGGCGTGATTTCGCCTCCGCCGCCGCCGCGCTGCTCTGTCGCTGCTGCCTCCCCTCGCCTCCCGCAGCCACGCCCGCACGCCAGCGCTGCGCCCCACCACCGCGCCTCGCCGCAGCCGCCCAGCACCGCCACAGCCAGGCCTCGCCGGAGCTCGCCGCCGGCGAGATCCGAGCCGCCTCGCCGGTTTTTCTTCGCCGAACCGGCGGTTATCGTCGGAAAACCTTATAGGTATAAACCCACCCCGATTTTTTTTTCTTTTAGATAGGTTTATCTCTGTTAGATCGGTTTTACTCTCGGTTTTATTTTGAAAAACCCTAGATCTAGATTTTTTTTAGGTTTAGTTAAACAGTGAATGTTCGCCTGTTAAGACTAGAAAACGAACGTTCGCTTGATAACTTCTTCTTTTTCTGTTAGTTTTTCGCCCAGGGACTTATCTGTGACGTTATTTACAGTTTAGCCCCTATTCTTCTTTCGGACATAACTTTTTACCTGTTGGTCCAAATCCAACGAAACCAACGCCCGCGTCTACGTTACGAAGCCCTCTTTCCAGTAATACAACGCAAACATGTTTTTGAAAAGTTTAAAATTTGAATTCAACTAGTTTTAGATTTGAACTTCATTTGTTCATAACTTGAGTTTCGTAGCTCCGTTTGAGTTGATTCTTTTTGCAAATCGAAGCTCTTGACCTAAACTTTCCGATAAGGCCAAATTCACATAATTTTGGTACTGTTGGAAATTGTTTTGTGTTTCAAGAGTCATTCGTTTGTTTTCGAAGTTTTCCGAAGGGTTTATTCGCTCTGTCTGATCTTTCTGAGTGATTGCTTATGAGTGGTTACCATTGCTTGCTTACGATAGATTGACCGGAGTGTGACGAGTAGATCTATCAAGAGTTTTGAGTGCGAATCATCTTCATCAGCTTTGCAGGCAAGTTCACACTTTGATCGTACTTTCCAATTACCCAGTTTTCATTGCATTAGTCAAACCCTCACACATTGCATGAGTAGGATCAATTAATTTGTGGGATTGGGAAGTAGACTGAGGTAGTACCTATTACCTGCATTACAGTCAAACCTTTGGGAGTTACTTCTACGTTTGCTTCTTGGACATGCTATGCTCGTAGACGTGGATTGGGTGAGTGAAATCCATGACAGATGTGAGATTGATAATTAATGGTTCAACTTAAGGTGGCAACATTAATACACATCTGGGTGGATTGAGGCATCTGGGTATTCCAGGATTGCCTATTTTTCTTTTGGACCACCACCCAGGCTCAAAGGGATCATGAGATTATTCATACTAGAAACTTCTGTGTGCAACCACAATGCTATTATGGGCTCTAGCATAGTATGAGTAAGTTATGCGAACTCTTACAGTGGTGGACTAGCAGATGTAGGGGATGTAGGTTGGTACGGTCCGCCCGATCGTAAGGTGCTAGCGCTTCTGAAAGACTATGTCTCGGTCATCCGTTTTCTCAAACACCATGCAGTGCGAGAAACCAAACGGAGGCGATCGAGTCTTGTGGGAAAAGTGCACAAACCTCTGCAGAGTGTACAAACTGATCATGATTAGCCGTGTCCACGGTTATGGACGTCTTGAATATCTAGTACTTGGATTTTCATGTGCATCTCATCATGTTACTCTAATTAATTTTGTTGGGTTTAATGATTATTTTTAATTGGGGTTGAGAGGATGTCTATCTTCTCAACAATGTTTCAACTACCATGATAGTTAATTAAAATGCATTCCTTTGAAGTAGGGGAAAATTGGCTTTACGCAAAAAATTTACCCTTACAGCCTCCACCAGCCAAATATGAATGTAGTTGTAGGCCTTATTCATCATTATCATTACAGTGTGAATTTGCTAGTACATTCAATGTACCGACCCGTTTTCGGGCTGCAACGTTTTATGTTGCAGGATTATCTTACGACGAGTAAGTGATACGTTAGGGTTACGGTTTCTACACTCAACTTTGCCGTTGGTGTTGATGGGAATCCACAACCTTGTTGCTTCCGCTATGATCGATTGAGATAATAGTATTTAAGTTACTTAATACATGGGATTTACCTCTGTTATAAATCATGTTTGTACTGTGTGTGTCAGCATACCGATCCAGGGATGACATAGAACAAAGAGATTTCGGTCCATTCGGATCGTGGTCGCTACACCAGCTGAGCTGCGTTGATGGATTCTTTGACGGGAAGAAAATGAGCTACTTTAGTTAGCTTGTCAATCACCACAAAGATAGCATCATTTCCCTTCTTTGACTTGGGAAACCCAGTGAAGAAATCCATCTCAATGTGATCGAATTTCCACTCGGGAATAGGTAGAGGTTGAAGGAGTCCGGCTGGACGTTGATGCTCTACCTTCACTCTTCTGCAGACATCACATTCATTCACGAATTGGGCAATCTCCCTTTTCATGGGAGTCCACCAATACGATTGCTTGAGGTCTTGGTACATCTTGGAACTTCCGGGATGAATCGAGAGGAGGGGGTCATGTGCTTCGTTCATTATGAGCTTCCTGAGATCACCCTTGGGAACCACAATTCTGTCCTCAAAGAACAAGGTGTCTTTCTCATCAATGCGATAGCACTTGTATTTGGGAGTACCCTTGGCAATACCATGTTTCACTTTCTGCACCATAGCATCATTGAGCTGGGCCTCACGGATTTGATCTTCCAAGGTAGGAGCAACTTGAAGGTTTGCGAGAAAGCCTTGCGGAACAACTTGGAGGTTGAGCTTCCTGAATGATTCACAAAGTTCAGGTTGGAACGATTTGAGAAGGAGACTGTTGCAATACGCCTTTCTGATCAAGGCATCTACAATGACATTGGCCTTGCCAGGAGTGTACTCAATGATTGGATTGTACTCTTGAATCATCTCAACCCAACGAGTTTGGCGAAGGTTAAGGTTTGGCTGTGTGAAGATGTACTTCAAGCTCTTGTGATCGGTGAAGATGTCCACTTTTCTGCCCAACAGAAGGTGTCTCCACGTGATCAAGGCATGTACAACTGTTGCTAGCTCGAGATCATGTGTGGGGTAATTCTTCTCATTTGGTTTCAGCTAACGAGAAGTGTATGCCACAATCTTCTTGTCTTGCATGAGAACACCACCAAGACCTTGCAATGAAGCATCACAAAAGACTTCATAAGGCTTGGACTCATCCGAAGGAGTAATAAACGGAGTAGAAATGAGCTTCTCTTTGAGTGATTTGAATGCCACATCACAATCAGGAGTCCAGGAGTACTTGACATTCTTCTGCAACAGGTTGGAAAGAGGCTTGGCAATCTTGGAGAAGTTCTCAACGAACCTTCTGGAATTGCTAGCGAGACCAAGGAAGCTTCAGAGTTGCTTGACATTCCGCGGAGGTTCCCAGTTGACAATAGCTTCAACCTTCTCGAGGTTCACAGAAATTCCCTCGGCAGAGATAATATGGCCAAGATATACGACTTTATACAGCCAGAATTCACATTTGGAGAATTTTGCATAGAACTTGTGTTCACGGAGCCTGTCGAGGACCAAACGGAGGTGCTTGGCATGGTCTTCTTCATTCTTGGAGAATACCAAGATATCATCCAGATAGACGAGAACAAATTCATTGGTGTAAGGGTTGAATATGAAGTGCATCATCCGAGAGAAAGTGGGTGGAGCATTTGCAAGGCCAAAAGACATGAACGTGTATTCACAAGAGCCAAAACTCGTTCTGAAAGCGGTCTTAGGGATATCCTCTTCACGGGTACAAATCTGATGGTAGCCCATTCGGAGATCGAGCTTTGAGAACACCTTTGCTCCTTTGAGCTGCTCGAATAATTCACTGATATTGGGGAGCAGATACTTATTCTTTATTGTCTTCTTGTTCAATTGCCGGTAGTCAACGCAAAGGCGTTCCGTTCCATCCTTCTTCTTCACAAATAGAACACCACAGCCCCAAGGAGAAGTACTAGGCCTGATTAGACGCATACGTTCTTGCTCATCGAGTTGTTTCTTTAGCTCCTTCAACTCATCAGGGGAAAGCTTGTACGGACGCCGACATGCTGGCTCGGTACCGGGCTCGAGTTCATTGACGAATTCAACTTGAAGATGGGGAGGCATGCCTGGAAGATCTTCAGGGAAAACATCTTCATATTCATTAACCACCAGAATCTGAGAAATGGCATTAATCTCGCCCTTGTCATTGAGAGAGAATAGCCTAATTATGTTATCTCGAGAGGCGAAGATAATCACGTCTTCGTCAGGATGAGTAAGCTTGACTTCCTTATTTGCACAATCAATGTTTGCATCATGCTTGGAAATCCAATCCATCCCAAGAATAAGATCAATGTTGGAGTTGCCGAGAATAACCGGAGAAACCAGAAAACTGTAATCACCCATATGAATAGATATATCCGGAGCATGCAAGCTAGAATTCATTTGTTTCCCGGAGAAGTAATTGTTAACTCCCTTGGTAAAGCCACTGTGCCCACATTGTGCTTGGATGCAAATGGATATGACATGAAGGAATGTGATGCACCAGAATCAAACAAAACTTTAGCAGGTTTAAGGTTAACTGGAAGATTACCAAGTATCACATATGAAGAATTCTCAGCTTGAGTTGCATTCATCAGATTCACCCTTGCGACCTTGGGATTGTGCTTGACAATAGCAGTGCTGACAGGTGGAGGAGGCGGAAGGTGCCTTGGGTTGGGACACTTGTTGGCATAGTGACCCTTCTGAGAACACTTGTTGCAAGTAACTTCTGAGAGAGGATGGTGATAGGGACCAGTTGATCTTGAAGCTTGAAACTGAGGCTTGGACTAATTTCTTGGGTTGGGTGGGTGGGAGAAACCACGGCCACCTGAGTGCTTGTTGTTGTTTGGAGGACGGAGCACTGGAGGAGGCGGTAGCCAGAACTTCTGCTGCTTGGGAACCACTTGGGAGGAAGAGGAGGAGTGAACAACATTTCTAATCCTTTTTTTGGAAGCTTCACACTTGAGCTGAGCTGCCTCTTGCTTGAGAGCCATATTGTAGAATTGGTCAAATTCATCCGGCTCGAACAAGGTGAGAGCTAGTTGGAGTTCATCTTTTAGACCACCACGGAACTGATAAATCTTGCTCTTGGCATCGGGGATGTCTTGCTTCGCATAACGGGCAAGATTCTGGAACTTGACATTGTATTGATAGAAGGACATGGTGCCTTGCTTCAGGTTGCAGAATTGCTCACGCATGCCTTCAATGACACTAGTTGGAATGTCGTGAGAGCGGAAATGTTTGCAGAAGTCAGTCCACGAGATCTCACGTTCACCTTTGGAATCCTTCTACTGTTGCCACCAATCAGCAGCTTGATCTTTGAGTAGGAAAGTGGCAAACTTGACATAATCCCCAGGCCTCACGTTACTGCATTCAAAGTGCTTTTTGATGTCTGTGATCCAGTCTTCAGCATCTAGCGGGTCCACACAGTAACTGAACGGCTTCGGTTGGTTTGCCAGGAATTGGTTCAGTGTCACAAAGTGAGGTTGATTGAATAGATTGCCTTGGCCTTGGTTCCCATGATTGCCTTGATTTGCTTGGTTGGCTTGAAAGTTCTGCATCATTTGCATGAGCATCTGGGTGTTCTGGTTGGTCGCTTGCATAATTGCTCTCCATGCCTCGGCCGGAGGAGGAGGGGAAGGAGGACGTTCAGGAGGACACTCTTCTTCGTCCTCTTGGTTAGGGTTGGGAACCCTCTTAGGAGCCATCCTGAATGAGATGACAACTGTTAGCCATTGATGCAAAATAGATAAGCCGAATCAACGGCTAGAAATTTGCAACATAAGTCTTCACAAGAACATTCGAACAAAATGAACGAATGAACTCCACAGTTTAATGATACAACAATCTTCTCGAGAAGCTACTTGGGAGAACAAAAGGTAAATAAAAAACAACAAGGTGAAGATGGAACAAATACATTATAAAAGCTTCGTCCCACATGTTCGTGCTGAATGCCCATGGAACGTGCTACAAAGGGTGTTGCAATCCCCGGATCAGCATAGCCAAGGACCCTTTAAGATGCAACTCCTAATTGGAACAACGCCCATGAAACCTCTTCACTCGATGTTGAACCCCAAACCTCATGCCATGCACTCGTTGGAAGAATGCCTACGAGCTACTTGAAGAACCCACCTATTAATTCCCGAAGGTTACTGGTTATGCAATCTGGTGTTGGGGATACAGGGGAAGCACCGCGCACTCAACTCTAAACCTACATCTGATACGTCTCCAACGTATCTATAATTTTTGATTGTTCCATGCTATTATTTTTGAAGTCTTGGATGTTTAATGGGCTTTACCATTCACTTTTATATCATTTTTGGGACTAACCTATTAACCCAAAGGCCCAGTCTAGACTGCTGTTTTTTGCCTATTTCAGGGTTTTGTAGAAAAAGAATATCAAACGGAGTCCAAACGGAATGAAACCTTCGCGAGAGATATTTTTGGGGAAAATCACGCCCGGGAAGCTTGAGAACCACGTCAGAAGATCGAGGACCGCCCTCGAGGGTGGGGGGCGCGCCCCCCTTCCCAGGGCGTGCCCCCTTGCCTTGAGGCCTCCTCGTGTGGCCCCCGGTGCCCTCCTTCTTCCTATATAAGTCCACGTACCCCAGAAACTCCGTATACAGAGAGAAAACCCTAATTCCACCGCCGTAGCTTCTGTTCCCATGGAGATCCCATCTTGGAGCCTGTTCTGGAGCTCTACCGGAGGGGATCCATCACGGAGGCCTTCACCATCAGCATCATCGCCCTCACCATGAGTTGCGAGTAGTTTACCACAGACCTTCGGGTCCATAGCTAGTATTTAGATGGCTTCTTCTCTCTCTCTGGATCTCAATACAAAGTTCTCCTCGGTCTTCGAGGAGATCTATTTGATGTAATCTCTTTTTGCGGTGTGTTTGTCGAGATCCGATGAATTGTGAGTTTATGTTCAAGGTTATCTATGAAAGATATTTGGTTCTTCTCTGAACTTTTTATGTGTGCTCATAATATCCTTGCAAGTATCTTTGAATTATTGGTTTGGTTTGGCCTACTAGATCAATAGTTCTTGCATTGGGAGAAGTGCTTGGCTTTGGGTTCAATCTTGCGATGTCCTTTCCTAGTGACAGTAGGGGCAGCAAGGCACGTATTGTATTGTTGCCATCGAGGATAAAAAGATGGGGTATTCATCATATTGCTTGAGTTTATCCCTCTACACCATGTCATCTTGCTTAAGGCGTTACTCTGTTCGTATGAACTCAATACACTAGATGCATGCGGGATAGCGGTCGATGTGTGGTGTAATAGTAGTAGATGCAGGCAGGAGTTGGTCTACTTGTCTCGGACGTGATGCCTATATACAATGATCATGCCTAGATAGTCTCATAATTATTCGCTTTTCTATCAATTGCTCGACAGTAATTTGTTTACCCGTCGTAGATTATCGCTATCATGAGAGAAGCCACTAGAGAAAATTATGGCCCCCGGGTCTATTCTCAACATATCAATCTACATCTACTTTACTTTTACCGCTTTTATTTGCTGTTTTATTAAACTAAAAATACCAAAAATATCAACTATCATCTCTATCAGATTGTCACACCCTGCATTTTGTAACATGTTATTTGTATCTTTGAAGCATGAAAATTTGGACCAGCAAAAAAATTTAGCATCATTTGGCTTTTATTTGGAATTGAGTTTTCTTCATATGCTTTTTCATGTGCTCATTAAAGTCAACTATGATCTCTTGTAGATTTCATCTCCATACCCAAAACTTCTGCCCAATGATCGTGCCAATTGTTATATGACAGTATAGTATTTTCTTACAAAATTAATTTGGCCAAAAAGTATTTTTATAAATTTAGTTTTCCAAAAACCCTTGAATTGAGATTTGCACTGCAAGTACTTGATTTAGGGTGAGAAAATTATTTCAAAAGGTTTATTTGAGACCTAGTGTCATGCGTTGGCTTAACAAAATCTTGTACTAGCTATTTTAAAAGTTATTTTCCTATTTTAAAAGTTATTTTCCTATTTTATTTAAAAGCTTTTTCTTAAGGCCAGAAATGGTCTTTAATAGGGGAAAATTATTTAACTATTTCAAAAATATTTGCCAAAATTCAGAGAGACTCACAGGACATATATTGTCCATATATAAGAGTTTCAACACTTGGTCATGTTCAAAATAATGGGCTAAACCCTCTAAAACCCTTTCTGGATATTTCAAGCTTTTCAAATATTTACAAAGGAATTTTTCTCCAAAAATTCCAGGGAAATTCTATCAAGTCATATATGACATATTTGATGATCTTGCCAAGTCCCATGCCTTGGGAAGCAAGAAAACATCCTCAAACCCCTTCATAACCATTTTGTCCATATTTGAAGTTTGAGCAACTTTACATTGCCAAACTTGTCCAAATGCTCTCAAACTTGGTGCACATGCTAGAATGACCTAATAAGGCATCTATACCAAATGGCACCAGAATTGGAATAGAGCAACTTGATCAGATCACCTCAAAACCCTTTCTGTTCAAATGCAAATTTGAACAACTTTACATTACCAACTTTTTATCTGGAGCTTCAAACTTTGTGGGCATGATCAATACCCCAAATAATGATGCTACACCAAGTGGTGCATCAAGGGGAGATGATTAGCTTGACTCAATCAAGATGAAACTGTTTATGTTGATTTCTAGGGTTCACCAAAGTTACATTGGCTAGTTTCTTCAAATGAGCCCAAATTTGGTGAAGCACCCTATTTTCTCATGACTTTCAACCCTGTTAAGTGCCATGTCAAGTGGAGTTCATTTACTTGACAAAACACTGATCAAACACCTTCTGCAGAATTGCTAAAACCTCCAACTTGATCACTTTTACTTTTCTCCATGGCCTCAACTTCTTACCACATGCTCATTGAGTTACCAGCTACCTCCAGTAACTCCCCCAGCACCCCAGCTCCATGATTGAGGGGTGAAAGCCCTGTTTTACCTTGCTATACAACAAGCTTTCACCATTTCACCAGCACTCTCACTCTCTCTCAGCATCTCCAGGGCATCCAAGGCCTCAGGCCATTTCTTTACTCCTCCCTCAACGTGCTGGACACTGTTGGACACGCTGGTTTGGACCAAACCGGCGAGAGCGCGATGATGCCAGCAATACGCACGCTCTGGAGCGTGCAACAGTGCACCTCCGCATGCTGGCTCCGGCCAATCAACCTCCCCCTACAGCCTCGGGCCTCCCCCTCGCGCCAGTCGAGGCTCCTCGACGTCCGCGACCTCCCCGGCGCTGTCCCCCCTCCTCCTGCGCCCTCCAGTGGCCGTCGTCGCACGCGCGCTGGCCGCCCGCGGCGGCCACTCCTCTGCCTCGCACGCGCGCACGCTTCTGACGCTCCCCCGCTCCTCTTTTCCCCTCAGCTGGACGTGGAGCAAGTCCACGGTCCTCCCCGGCGTGATCCCAGGCTCCAGAACCCCTCCTAGCCTCGCCTGCAACCTCGCCGGCGCACGGGTCCACGGTGGACCACGGGCGCGGCTATATGAGCCCCTCCTGAGCCTCTCCAGCACCACCAGCGACCTCACTCCACTCCACTGAGCCCCCCAGCACCTCCAGTTTGACCCCAAGAGGTCCCAGTGCTCGGGATCGACCGGAGCGCCGCCGCGTCGGGCCGCCGGCGATCTCGTGGTACGGGCCTCCCCTGCCTCTCCTTCCACCCGTTTCGGAACCGCCGTGCTCCACTGACTCTTTCCCCCTCGTTTCCCCTCTCTGTGGCAGTCGGAAACGACCTCAACCACGACCCTCCGACGAGCTTCCGCCGTCCCACCTCGCCGCCGGTGAACCGGACCTCCCCGCCGTGCCGCACCACCACCCCTGCATCCGCGACACGACGCTGGTCACGTTCCTGCCCTCCGTTGTCGTCGTCGTGGCTGGGAACCTCGCCGGTGAGCTCGCCCTCGCCGTGGCCGTGGGGTTAGAGATGACAGGCGGGCCCCGCCTGTCATCTCCTCACCTCTCTCCCCCTCCTCCGTGCCACTGACCCACGGGCCCCGCCCGTCAGGTTTAAAAACCTGACGTGCGCGCGCAGGCTCCCGTGCGGCTGGGCCGATCCGTCTGGGCCGAGCACTGTGGCCTTCTCTGGCCCAGTGCAAAGGACCCTTTTTCCTTTTTTCTTTTCTGTTAATGTTTTAAACATTTCTACAGAAAAGAATAATGATCCAAATTAAATAATTCCAACTCCTATAATCTTGTAATATTCCAACCTATTTAATGGTACTACTTTCACTCAAATCCATGAAACTTTTCTGTACTGTTCAAATTTAAATTCAAATTTGGGCAGTAATACTCCTGTTCAAAAATCAATAGATCCTATTCTGTAACTCCAAAACTCCAACTAAGATTTTTCCCCATCTTAGAAATTCCTCTAGTATTTTACAAAAATGAGTTGACATTTTTCTGAGCACTTTGATTCTTCTGTTTTGTTTGTATTCTTATTTTCCCGTGGTTATTATGCGACGTATAGATCCCGTATTTGACGAAGTTGTTGTGGAAGAAGAAGGAGAAGGATTTGAAGACCTTGAAGACCAAGCCAATCCAGGCAAGCAGCCCTTTGACCATAATACACTTGCTCCTCGGAACCGTTTGTTTCCGATGCATGATGTTAGGGTTACGATGGTAACCTAGATGAACCACCACATGATGCATGCCTTATTGTTGATCTTGCTATGTGCTAGATGACATGCAAATAGTTGGTCATGATGCTTATATGATGCATGAAACCTCGTAGTTGAAATCTTTGCATAAACCCATCGGGTGCCCCTAATGCCCGAGGGTGATGATGTGTTAGGTCATCACTTGAGAAAGAAGTGATGTGCTGGTAGATCATGTGCATGGTGGAATGATGGATTAGATTTATCTGTGACTACCGTCCCAACCAAACATGTGCAACCACACTACCCCTTATGGGACGGGGCTTTGTTGATTACTGAGGTCGTTACTAGCATGGTGCCCGCATTACTAGTGACGGGAAGACTTGAGGTCTTTCCCGGGACGGGGTCGTGCTTGGATAGACGACCATGACTGTTTTCACAGGGCACCGGACACACCGTTGGTCCCTTCGGGTACGCGTGACATTGAAATTAGGGCAAGTCTCGTGATCTATTGTTTGTACCCGAGGGCCGTGTACCAACGAGTGGACTCTATGTTAGTGTCGTCTAAGGAAAGGTAATGATCGGGTGCTTACCCCGGGTACTTGAGGTACCGTGGGTCGTGGATGACACGGAAGTTCCCCGGATCTTGTGGGTAAAGTGTACAACCTCTGCAGAGTGTAAAACTATTCGAATAGCCGTGTCCACGGTCATGGACAGTTGGGTGGTGCTACTTAAACTATGTCCAGAATTTTACTTCATCGGTGATGGTATGTGTGTGATAAGTCAAGGATGGTGACTTGACTCGATGAGTTGAATTATATTCATGTTGATATCGGTAACCTGTTTTCGAGGTTACGCGAGGTTATTGATGCATAAACTTGATGGTAGAATGTTTGTTCTAGCCTTGCTAGATTGATCATTATTATTCAATTGCATTGCTACTTTGAACCACATCATGGGTTGCTTGCGAGTACATTCAAAGTACTCATTGGCTTGCCACTGGTTATTTAATTGGCCAGGCATGGAAGAACAGGATTATGAGGAAGAGTTATTTGGAGACGAACATGCGAACTAGGACGCTATCCCAGTCAGAATGCCTGTAGGGTTAAGGCAGATGGCATGGGTTCTACCCGTTTATCGAAGACTTCCGCTATTTGAGTTATTTCCTATTCAGCCTGTGAGGCTCTATCTATGTAAGACTTGGCCATAATGGCCTTAATTCGTGTAAGACTATTTGTATGGATGTAAGACTCTTGTTATTCAGCTTCTGTGTGTTCAGTGAGCATTGATCTCTGGGATCACTGTACACGTGCATTCGGTGATCTCGACTTCTAAGTCGGGGTCCCGACAGAGCTGGTATCAGAGCCATCCTGACTGTAGGAAGCCTTAGTTAACATGGGCGTTAGTTAGTTGAGACCCTTCTTCAAAAATCTTCTGAACCTCTCTTCTTTTCTAAACCCGAGATTTCGTCAGCTTATTAACCCCTCCTATTCCACCTTTGTAGATGGCCGCTGTACCCGAAGAGCACCTGACCACTGGGTTTCCCTTACTTCTCGAGGATAGCCTCCAGGAGTGTCAGTTCCACCGAGCACCCATCCTCACCTACCTTGAGCATTGGGTGAGCGATACTGAGGTGGAGTACCATGTGGAAGTGATCGTGAAGGCAAACAATCCTCCCACAAGTTGGTTCTTCGAGGGACCCCAGATGGCAACACTACCACTCGCTGTCGGAGCTGCTGCACTGAAGGCATTAACCCGTCTCCGCGAGCTTCTTCCGAAGATGGTAGCCAAGATGGCAACTCGCTTCTTACCTTACCGGAAGGAAGGTGACGAAGAAAGCAGCGCACTAGCCCCTCCACTGAAGGAAGGACTCTCGCTTCGGTTCCAGACCTACTTCAGTCTGTGTGCCGACAGCTTGGCACAAGACTTGGCCTCGGAATCAATGAAGCTTCGAGAAGAACTTCACAAGACCAAGGCACTTCTTCGTCGAAGGAAGGAGCACCTTCTGGACAATCCGCTATCGCATATCGAGGCGGAAGGCCCTCCGAGGATGTGTCTTCCAAGGGTGAAGAACCACCTCGGCGACGCCGGATGACGGCAAGGGAATATCGCAAGCTTTTCCCTGCACCACCGACGAAGCACCGTCGTATCCAACTCCTCCACTCTCCCACTCCCTCAAGCGACAAGGGAGCCCAGACAGATGAAGACAAGGAGGAAGACCCAGAAGAGCCGGAATACGCGACCGAGCATTCCGCCGCTTAGGCATTATTCGCTCTTCTGATATGCCAGTTGTAACCCTACGGTAGTATAGGTCGTGTAACCCCTATGCGCAGTCGAGTCCTTGTATGGTTCATATGAAACCATCTAGGGTTTGCTTTTGTTGTGTCTGGATGTGAGTCGTATTCTTCCTTCGGGAATGTGTAAACGGCTACATCACCCATTTGGATTTTTAATGAATGTGTTTGGGCCTTATGGCCCTTGCATGATTTGATTTAGTGTCACACCCACCCCCTTACTAGGCACCCATCTATTTTGCTTTCCCTCTTCCGAGTCATGAGACCTTTTACCGCTCCAACAGGATGCCTGTTGTAACTCGTACTGGTACCTCTACCCAGCAGCCCGAATCCGGAGCATCCTCTCAGCCAGAGGCAGGCCACGACCAAACCAACGACCAAGCTCCACCACCAACTCCTCCAAGCATGGACATGGCTCAGCTTCTCCAAGCTTTCCGAGAGGAACGCCAAGCCAACACTGCAGCTCTCCAGCTGATTGCTCAAGCTGTCACCAACAACCGCCAGCCGGTGGGGAATGGCAATGGACGTTCCACGTTGGCAGAGTTCAAGAAGCATGCACCGCCAACCTTCATCGAGACTGCTGAACCCCTGGATGCAGACGACTGGGTCCGTTCCATTGAGGATATACTGGAACTAGTCGGATGCACCGAAGACCGCGAGAAGGTGGCTTATGCAGCCCACTGCCTCGGGGGAACTGCTAGAGCTTGGTGGGATGGATTCAAGGTCATGCATGCTGAACAAGACATCACTTGGGTTAACTTCAAGGCAGAATTCCGCAAGGCCCACATTCCTTCCGGAATCATGGCTATCAAAAAGCGCGAGTTCCGAGCCCTGAAGCAAGGAAGTGGCACTGTCAAGGAGTACATGCAGAAGTTCAGTGTTCTGTCAAGGTATGCCCCTGAAGATGTCAGCACTGATGCTGCCAAAACGGAGTGCTTCATGGAAGGCCTTAATCAGACTCTGCAATACTCGCTTGTCGTGTGCGACTGCCCGTCTTTCCCTGACCTGGTGAACAAGGCACTTATGCTTGAAGACAAGCGGCGTGCTTTGGAAGACACTCGCAAGCGCAAGTTGGTCAGTAAGGGAAGTTCCAGCAACTAGAAGCCTCGTCCGTGGCAGTCAGCCCCGGCCAAGCCAACCTATCAGCAACCAAGAGCTCCTCAGCCTCAGCAGTATGCCAACCCTAGGCCAGCCTTCAACCCCAATACCAGTGGTGGCAACAAGATCAACACTCCAAACCAAGTCACTTGATTTGGATGTGGTCAGCCCGGACACATCTCAAGGGTGTGCCCCAACAAGAAGCCTGATGCCCCGCGCCCCAATGCGCAGAACCAGGGACAAGGCCGTGGAATGCCACCAAGGAACCCAGCTCCTCGCAATCCACCGAACTATGGGAAGGGGCGTGTGAATCACGTCACTGCTGAAGAAGCCCAGGAAGACCCGGACGTCGTGGTGGGTACGTTCCTTGTCAACTCAGCACCTGCAACTGTCTTGTTTGATTCTGGAGCAACGCATTCATTTGTCACTCAAAGATTTGCATTAAAAAGTGGCATGACCCCTACACCCCTGAATAACCCTATGGTGGTACAAACCCTCGGAGCCGATATGAGAGCCAAGATAGGCTGTAAAGGAGTCGGTATTACCATTAACGGTGTAGACTTCCTAGCAGACCTTATCATCCTGAGATCGCAAGGCTTGGATGTGATCTTAGGGATGGATTGGCTCAATAAGCACCAAGGCTTGTTAGACTGTGCCAATCGGACAGTCACTGTGACCAATGACCAGGGAGTCGAAGTCAAGTTTGCCCCCAACTCCTCTTCCGCTCAAGCCGCTAAAGTCAACTGTCTGTCTGAAGTTGGGCTAGATCAAGTACCGGTGGTATGTGAGTATCCTGATGTCTTTCCGGATGAACTACCGAGAATGCCCCCTGACCGTGACATTGAGTTCATCATCGAGCTCGTGCCCGGAGCAGGACCCATCTATAAGAAGCCTTATAGAATGGGGACGGAAGAATTAGCCGAGTTGAAGAAGCAGCTAGAAGAGCAGCTAAGGAAGGGATTTATCCACCCGAGTGCCTCCCCTTGGGGATCTCCTGTTCTGTTTGTGGCCAAGAGGGACGGTACCATCCGCTTATGCATTGACTATCGTTCCCTCAATGAAGTTACAATCAAGAACAAGTACCCACTTCCCAAGATCGAAGATCTGTTTGATCAACTCAGCGGAGCCAAGGTATTCTCCAAGATCGACCTCAGATCTGGGTATTACCAGCTGAAGATCAGACCCCAAGATATTCCGAAGACGGCATTCGTAACCAGATATGGCCTGTACGAGTGCACGGTCATGTCTTTTGGGTTAACCAATGCCCCAGCTTACTTCATGTATCTCATGAATAAAGTCTTCATGGAATATTTGGACAAGTTTGTTGTTGTCTTCATTGATGACATTCTTGTGTTCTCGAAGTCGGAGGAAGAGCATGAGCAGCACCTGAGGATGGTCCTAGACAAGCTTCATGAGCACTAACTGTATGCCAAATTCAGCAAGTGTGAGTTCAGGCTGCATAAAGTTGGATTCTTAGGTCATGTCTTGACCGAGGAAGGATTATCTGTTGATCCTGCAAAGATCGAAGCTGTGACCCAATGGCAATCTCCAACGACCATCAAGGAAGTTAGAAGCTTCCTCGGATTAGCGGGCTATTACCGCAAGTTCGTGGAAGGATTCTCTAGCATTGCACGACCAATGACTCAACTCCTCAAAAAGGACAAGAAGTTCGAGTGGACGCCAAAATGCGAAGAGAGCTTCCAAGAGCTCAAGAAGAGATTGACCACCGCCCCAGTTCTGGCAACACCGGATATTCACAAGGAGTTCGTGATATATTGTGATGCCTCTCGAACCGGATTGGGAAGCGTTCTGATGCAAGAAGGTCGCGTCATAGCATACCTCTCCAGGCAGCTACGACCCCATGAGGAGAACTACGCTACTCACGATCTTGAGCTAGCGGCAGTAGTTCATGCCTTGAAGACATGGCGGCATTACTCCTAGGGAAACGGTGTGAGATTTACACAGACCACAAAAGTCTGAAGTACATTTTCACCCAAAAGGAATTGAACATGAGGCAGCGGAGATGGTTGGAACTCATCAAGGACTATGACCTCAGTGTTCAGTATCACCCTGGGAAGGCTAACGTGGTGGCCGATGCCTTAAGCAGGAAGGCTTGCTCTTTGAATGCCGTTATTCAAGAAAGACAGCCAGCCTTGTTTAAGGAGATCGAACAATTCAGTTTGGAATTGGTCACCCCTGGATTTCTGGATCATTTGGAAGTCAGACCGACCCTGATGGACGACGTCAAGAAGGCTCAAGATGGACAGGCAAGCATTGAAGGCATAAAGAGGAAGATGAAGCTGGGCAAGGCCCCAGGATTCTCCGAAGACGAGCACGGGATTGTTTGGTACAAAGGTCGCCTCTGCGTACCAAACAACACCGAGCTAAAGACGCTGATTCTGCAAGAAGCCCACGACACTCCGTATTCCATCCACCCCGGAGGAACCAAGATGTACCAAGACTTGAAGGCACGATTCTGGTGGCACTGTATGAAGAGAGAGATTGCAACCTATGTTGCAAAGTGTGATGTGTGCCAAAGGGTCAAGGCTGAATATCAGCAACCTGCTGGATTGCTTCAACCACTCAAGGTTCCTGAGTGGAAGTGGGATAAAGTCGGAATGGACTTCATCACTGGATTATCAAGGTCGAATAGAGGACATGACTCTATCTGGGTCATAGTCGATCATTTGACCAAGGTGGCCCACTTCATTCCTGTCAAGACCACTTATGATGGCAACCGGCTGGCAGCTCTCTACATCGACCGAATCGTAAGTCTTCACGGTGTTCCCAAGGAGATTGTGTCAGATCGAGGAACCCAGTTCACCTCAAGGTTCTGGAAGAAGTTCCAAGAAGCCTTGGGAACCAAGTTGTCTTTCAGCACAGCTTTCCACCCATAGACCGGAGGTCAAACTGAGCGAGTCAATCAGATTCTCGAAGACATGCTCCGAGCCTGTGTCCTGGCGTATGGAGCCAAGTGGGAAGACTGTCTCCCGTTTGCCGAGTTCTCCTATAACAACAATTACCAGTCAAGCCTTCAGATGGCACCATTTGAGGCGTTGTACGGACGCAGATGTTGCACACCCCTCAACTAGTCAGAGACTGGAGAAGGACTAGTCTTTGGACCGGATAATCTCCGCGCAGCAGAAGAGCAAGTCCAACTAGTCCGAGAGCGATTAAAGGCAGCCAAGTCAAGGCAGAAGAGTTATGCTGACACTCACCGTCGGAACATGAGTTTCCATGTCGGGGACCATGTGTACCTGCGGGTAACTCCTCTGAAGGGAACCAAGCGTTTCCACGTCAAGGGGAAGCTCGCACCAAGGTTCATTGGACCCTTTGAGATCACTGCACGACGAGGAGAAGTGGCTTATCAGTTGGAACTACCACCTGAGCTATCCGATGTGCACAATGTATTCCATGTGTCACAACTCCGGAAATGTCTCCAAGTTCCAGACAAGCCCAATCTCTACAAGGATGTGGATCACCAAGCCATTGATCTGCAGCCTGATTTGACCTACCGCGAGAAGCCCATTCGCATTCTGGACGAAGCAGAACGACGTACGCGAAGCCGTACCATCAAGTACTTCAAGGTCCAGTGGAGCAACCACACCGAAGCAGAAGCAACCTGGGAACGAGAAGACTATCTTAGATCCGAGTTTCCCGACCTCTTTTAAGCCCTAGTTTAGGAATCTCGGGGACGAGATTCTTGTAAGGGGGGTAGGTCTGTCACACCCTGCATTTTGTAACATGCTATTTGTATCTTTGAAGCATGAAAATTTGGACCAGCAAATTTTTTTAGCATCATTTGGCTTTTATTTGGAATTGAGTTTTCTTCATATGCTTTTTCATGTGCTCATTAAAGTCAACTATGATCTCTTGTAGATTTCATCTCCATACCCAAAACTTCTGCCCAATGATCATGCCAAGTGTTATATGACAGTATAGTATTTTCTTACAAAATTAATTTGGCCAAAAAGTATTTTTATAAATTTAGTTTTCCAAAAACCCCTGAATTGAGATTTGCACTGCAAGTACTTGATTTAGGGTGAGAAAATTATTTCAAAAGGTTTATTTGAGACCTAGTAGTCATAGGACTCCCAGAAACCACAAAGGTATAATTTTAAAAGTTATTTTCCTATTTTATTTAAAAGCTTTTTCTTAAGGCCAGAAATGGTCTTTAATAGGGGAAAATTATTTAACTATTTCAAAAATATTTGCCAAAATTCAGAGAGACTCAGAGGACATATATTGTCCATATATAAGAGTTTCAACACTTGGTCATGTTCAAAATAATGGGCTAAACCCTCTAAAACCCTTTCTGGATATTTCAAGCTTTTCAAATATTTACAAAGGAATTTTTCTCCAAAAATTCCAGGGAAATTCTATCATGTAATATATGACATATATGATGATCTTGCCAAGTCCCATGCCTTGGGAAGCAAGAAAACATCCTCAAACCCCTTCATAACCATTCTGTCCATATTTGAAGTTTGAGCAACTTTACATTGCCAAACTTGTCCAAATGCTCTCAAACTTGGTGCACATGCTAGAATGACCTAATAAGGCATCTAGACCAAATGGCACCAGAATTGGAATAGAGCAACTTGATCAGATCACCTCAAAACCCTTTCTGTTCAAATGCAAATTTGAACAACTTTACATTACCAACTTTTTATCTGGAGCTTCAAACTTTGTGGGCATGATCAATACCCCAAATAATGATGCTACACCAAGTGGTGCATCAAGGGGAGATGATTAGCTTGACTCAATCAAGATGAAACTGTTTCTGTTGATTTCTAGGGTTCACCAAAGTTACATTGGCTAGTTTCTTCAAATGAGCCCAAATTTGGTGAAGCACCCTATTTTCTCATGACTTTCAACCCTGTTAAGTGCCATGTTAAGTGGAGTTCATTTACTTGACCAAACACTAATCAAACACCTTCTGCAGAATTGCTAAAACCTCCAACTTGATCACTTTTACTTTTCTCCATGGCCTCAACTTCTTACCACATGCTCATTGAGTTACCAGCTACCTCCAGTAACTCCCCCAGCACCCCATCTTCATGATTGAGGGGTGAAAGCCCTGTTTTACCTTGCTGTACAGCAAGCTTTCACCATTTCACCAGCACTCTCACTCTCTCTCAGCATCTCCAGGGTATCCAAGGCCTCAGGACATTTCTTTACTCCTCCCTCAACGTGCTGGACACTGTTGGACACGCTGGTTTGGACCAAACCGGCGAGAGCGCGATGATGCCAGCAATACGCACGCTCTGGAGCGCACAACAGTGCACCTCCGCACGCTGGCTCCGGCCAATCAACCTCCCCCGACAGCCTCGGGCCTCCCCCTCGCGCCAGTCGAGGCTCCTCGACGTCCGCGACCTCCCCGGCGCTGTCCCCCCTCCTCCTGCGCCCTCCAGTGGCCGTCGTCGCACGCGCGCTGGCCGCCCGCGGCGGCCACTCCTCTGCCTCGCACGCGCGCACGCTTCTGACGCTCCCCCGCTCCTCTTTTCCCCTCAGCTGGACGTGGAGCAAGTCCACGGTCCTCCCCGGCGTGATCCCAGGCTCCAGAACCCATCCTAGCCTCGCCTGCAACCTCGCCGGCGCACGGGTCCACGGTTGACCACGGGCGCGGTTATATAAGCCCCTCCCGAGCCTCTCCAGCACCACCAGCGACCTCACTCCACTCCACTGAGCCCCCCAACACCTCCAGTTCGACCCCAAGAGGTCCCAGTGCTCGGGATCGACCGGAGCGCCGCCGCGTCGGGCCGCCGGCGATCTCGTGGTACGGGCCTCCCCTGCCTCTCCTTCCACCCGTTTCGGAACCGCCGTGCTCCACTAACTCTTTCCCCCTCGTTTCCCCTCTCTGTGGCAGTCGGAAACGACCTCAACCACGACCCTCCGACGAGCTTCCGCCGTCCCACCTCGCCGCCGGTGAACCGGACCTCCCCGCCGTGCCGCACCACCACCCCTACATCCGCGACACGACGCTGGTCACGTTCCTGCCCTCCGTTGCCGTCGCCGTGGCCGGGAACCTCGCCGATGAGCTCATCGTGGCCGTGGCCGTGGGGTTAGAGATGACAGGCGGGCCCCGCCTGTCATCCCCTCACCTCTCTCCCCCTCCTCTGTGCCACTGACCCACGGGCCCCGCCCGTCAGGTTTAAAAACCTGACGTGCGCGCGCAGGCTCCCGTGCGGCTGGGCCGATCCGTCTAGGCCGAGCACTGTGGCCTTCTCTGGCCCAGTGCACAGGACCCTTTTTCCTTTTTTCTTTTCTGTTAATGTTTTAAACATTTCTACAGAAAAGAATAATGATCCAAATTAAATAATTCCAACTCCTATAATCTTGTAATATTCCAACCTATTTAATGGTACTACTTTCACTCAAATCCATGAAACTTTTCTGTACTGTTCAAATTTAAATTCAAATTTGGGCTGTAATACTCCTGTTCAAAAATCAATAGATTCTATTCTGTAACTCCAAACTCCAACTAAGATTTTTCCCCATCTTAGAAATTCCTCTAGTATTTTACAAAAATGAGTTGACATTTTTCTGAGCACTTTGATTCTTCTGTTTTGTTTGTATTCTTATTTTCCCGTGGTTATTGTGCGCCGTATAGATCCCGTATTTGACGAAGTTGCTGTGGAAGAAGAAGGAGAAGGATTTGAAGACCTTGAAGACCAAGCCAATCCAGGCAAGCAGCCCTTTGACCATAATACACTTGTTCCTCGGAACCGTTTGTTTCCGATGCATGATGTTAGGGTTACGATGGTAACCTAGATGAACCACCACATGATGAATGCCTTATTGTTGATCTTGCTATGTGCTAGATGACATGCAAATAGTTGGTCATGATGCTTATATGATGCATGAACCCTCGTGGTTGAAATCTTTGCATAAACCCATCGGGTGCCCCTAATGCCCGAGGGTGATGATGTGTTAGGTCATCACTTGAGAAAGAAGTGATGTGCCGGTAGATCATGTGCATGGTGGAATGATGGATTAGATTTTAGTGTGACTACCGTCCCAACCAAACATGTGCAACCACACTACCCCTTATGGGACGGGGCTTTATTGATTACTTAGGTCGATACTAGCATGGTGCCCGCATTACTAGTGACGGGAAGACTTGAGGTCTTTCCCGGGACGGGGTCGTGCTTGGATAGACGACCATGATTGTTTTCACAGGGCACCGGACACACCGTTGGTCCCTTCGGGTACGCGTGACATTGAAATTAGGGCAAGTCCCGTGATCTATTGTTTGTACCCGAGGGCCGTGTACCAACGAGTGGACTCTATGTTAGTGTCGTCTAAGGAAAGGTAATGACCGGGTGCTTACCCCGGGTACTTGAGGTACCGCGGGTCGTGGATGACACGGAAGTTCCCCGGATCTTGTGGGTAAAGTGTACAACCTCTGCAGAGTGTAAAACTATTCGAATAGCCGTGTCCACGGTCATGGACAGTTGGGTGGTGCTACTTAAACTATGTCCAGAATTTTACTTCATCGGTGATGGTATGTGTGTGATAAGTCAAGGATGGTGACTTGACTCGATGAGTTGAATCATATTCATGTTGATATCGGTAACCTGTTTTCGAGGTTACGCGAGGTTATTGATGCATAAACTTGATGGTAGAATGTTTGTTCTAGCCTTGCTAGATTGATCATTATTATTCAATTGCATTGTTACTTTGAACCACATCATGGGTTGCTTGCGAGTACATTCAAAGTACTCATTGGCTTGCCACTGGTTATTTAATTGGCCAGGCATGGAAGAACAGGATTATGAGGAAGAGTTCTTTGGAGACGTACATGCGAACTAGGACGCTATCCCAGTCAGAATGCCTATAGGGTTAAGGCGGATGGCATGGGTTCTACCCGTTTATCGAAGACTTCCGCTATTTGAGTTATTTCCTATTCAGCCCGTGAGGCTCTATCTATGTAAGACTTGGCCATAATGGCCTTAATTTGTGTAAGACTATTTGTATGGATGTAAGACTCTTGTTATTCAGCTTCTGTGTGTTCAGTGAGCATTGATCTCTGGGATCACTGTACACGTGCATTCGGTGATCTCGACTTCTAAGTCGGGGTCCCCACACAGATCTCACTCTCGTAAGTGACCGAAAAGGGATTGACAACCCCTTATCGCGTTGGCTGCAAAGTTCTTATTTATTTGTGCAGGTGCGAGGGACTGGCGTGTGGTCTCCTACTGGATTGATACCTTGGTTCTCAAAAACTGAATGAAATACTTACGCTACTGTGCTGCATCTCCCTTTCCTCTTCGAGGGAATACAACACAAGCTCAAGAGGTAGCAAGAAGGATTTCTGGTGCCGTTGCCGGGGAGGCTTACGCAGAAGTCATATACCAAGTACCTATCACAAACCCTTATCCTTCGCATTACATTTTTTGCCTCTCGTTTTCCTTTCCCCACTTCACCTTTGCCATTTTATTCGCCCTTCTTCGACCGTGTGTTTATCGTTCGCTTACTTCTTGTTTGCTTGTGTGTGTTGGATTGCTTGCTTGTCACTATGGCTCAGAACAATACCAAATAGTGTGACTTCTCCAATACCAACAACAATGATTTTATTAGCACTCCGATTGCTCCTATTACCGATGCTGAATCTTATGAGATCAATGCTGCTTTGTTGAATCTTGTCATGAAAGATCAATTCTCCGGCATTCCTAGTGAAGATGCCGCTACCCATCTAAACAACTTTCTTGATTTGTGTGATATGCAAAAGAAAAGGGATACATATAACGATATTGTTAAATTGAAGTTATTTCCGTTTTCACTTAGAGATCGTGCTAAAACTTGGTTCTCCTCTTTGCCTAGAAATAGTATTGATTCGTGGAATAAGTGCAAAGATGCTTTTATCTGTAAGTATTTTCCTCCTGCTAAGATCATCTCTCTTAGAAACGATATTATGAATTTTAAGCAACTAGATCATGAGCATGTTGCACAAGCTTTGGACAGAATCAAATTGATGATACGTAATTGCCCTACACATGGTTTGAATCTATGGATGATTATTTAGAACTTTTATGCTGGCTTGAATTTTTCTTCTAGAAATCTTTTAGATTCGGCTGTCGGAGGCACTTTCATGGAAACTACCTTAGGAGAAGCTACCAAACTCCTAGATAATATTATGATTAATTATTCTCAATGGCACACCGAAAGATATACTACTAAAAAAGTGCATGCTATAGAAGAAATTAGTGTTTTGAGTGGAAAGATAGATGAACTTATGAAATTGTTTGCTGCTAAGAGTGCTTCTTCTGATCCTAATGGTATGCCTTTGTCCACTTTGATTGAGAATAAAAATGAATCTTTCGATGTGAATTTTGTTGGTAGGAATAATTTTGGTAACAATGCTTATAGAGGTTATTTCAATCCTAGGCCTTTTCCTAGTAATTCCTCCAAGATTATAGTAATTCCTACAACAACTCTTATGAAAAGATGCCTTCTGAATTTGAAACTAGTGTTAAAGAGTTTATGATCTCGCAAAAGAATTTCAATGCTATGCTTGAAAAGAAATTGCTTAAGGTTGATGAATTGGCTAGAAGTGTGGATAGAATTTCTCTTGATGTTGATTCTTTTAAACTTAGATCTATCCCACCTATGCATGATATCAATGAGTCTCTCAAAGCCATGAGAATTTCCATTGATGAATGCAAAGAAAGAACCGCTAGAATGCATGCTAAAAGAGAAGATTATATTAAATCGTGTTCTTCTAGTTATCATGAAAATAAAGTTGAAGATCTGAAAGTTATTGATGTGTCTCCTATTAGATCCTTGTTTTATAGTATTAATCTTGATGAGAATAGGATTGGAGATGATTCAGCTTTAAGGTGTCCCAATGATTCGGAGTTTTTAGATCTTGATGCTAAAATTTCTAAAAGTGGGAGTGAAGAGATTAAAACTTTGCATAGTGATGAACCCACTACTTTGGATTTCAAGGGATTCAATTATGATAATTTCTCTTTGATTGATTGTATTTCCTTGTTGCAATCCGTGCTAAATTCTCCGCATGCTTATAGTCAAAATAAAGCTTTCACTAAACATATAGTTGATGCTTTGATGCAATCTTATGAAGAAAAACTTGAGTTGGAAGTTTCTATACCTAGAAAACTTTATGATGAGTGGGAACCTACTATGAAAATAAAAATAAAAGATCATGAATGCTATGCTTTGTGTGATTTGGGTGCTAGTGTCTCCACTATCCCAAAATCTTTGTGTGATTTGCTAGGGTTCCATGAGCTTGATGATTGTTCTTTAAATTTGCATCTTGCGGATTCCACTGTTTAGAAACCTATGGGAAGAATTAATGATGTTCTTATTGTTGCCTATAGGAATTATGTGCCCGTGGATTTCATTGTTCTTAATATAGATTGCAATCCTTCATGTCCTATTATTTTTGGTAGACCTTTCCTTAGAACGATTGGTGCAATTATTGATATGGAGGAAGGAAATATTAGATTCCAATTTCTGTTAAGGAAAGGCATGGAACACTTTCCTAGAAAGAAAATCAAATTACCATATGAATCTATCATGAGAGCCACTTATGGATTGCCTTCCAAAGATGGCAATACCTAGTTCTATCTTGTATCGTGCCTAGCTAGGGGCATAAAACCATAGCGCTTGTTGGGAGGCAACCCAATTTTTTGTTTTTTGTTTTTGTTGCTGTTAGGGAATAAATATTGCATCTAGCCTCTGATTAGATTTGGTTTCATGTTTTGTTTAGTGTTTGTGCCAAGTAGAACCTTTGGGAAGACTTGTGTGAAGTTTATATGATCTTGCTGTGAAAAACAGAATCGTCAGCGCTCGCTAAAGTAGTCGTGGTATTTTACTGGAGCGTGATTTTTAGTTGATTCTTTTTGCAGATGATTGTTAGAAAAATTTCTCAAATTTACCAATTTAGTTTGAAGTTTTTGGACTTCCAGAAGTAGGCGAACCCTGCAGATTACTACAGACTGTTCTGTCTTTGACAGATTCTGTTTTTGCGTGTTGTTTGCTTATTCCGATGCATCTATGAGTAGTATTGGAGGATATGAACCATAGAGGAGTTGGAGTACAGTAGGTTTAACACCAATATAAACAAAGAATGAATTCATTGCTGCACCTTTGAGTAGTGGTTTTCTTTCTTATACTAACGGAGTTCACGAGAATTTTTGTCTAAGTTTTGTGTTGTGAAGTTTTCAAGTTTTGAGTATTGCTTTGATGGACTATGGAACAAGGAGTAGCAAAGGCCTAAGCTTGGGGATGCCCATGGCACCCCAAGTAAGTTCAAGATAATCAAAAGCCTAATCTTGGGGATGCCCCGGGAAGGCATCCCCTCTTTCGTCTTCATCCATCGGTAACTATACTTGGAGCTATATTTTTATTCGTAACACGATATGTGTTATGCTTGGAGCGTCTTGTATAATTTGAGTCTTTTCTTGTTAGTTTGCCACAATAATCCTTTATGGGAACACCTATTTGAGAGAGTTAAATATGGCCTAAAAATTATTAGAACACTCTATGTGCTTCACTTATATCTTTTGAGTTGAATAGTTTTTGCTCTAGTGCTTCACTTATATCTTTTAGAGCACGGTGGTGGTAATATTTTGTAGAAATTGTTGAACTCTCATGATTCATATCTATTTGAGAGTCTATTAAAACAGCATGTTAATGTGTTTGGGCTACAGAAACTAGTCTTCACATGATAAACATCCAATGTCAATGTAGTAAAAAAATCACACCAAGTGCATTGAATAGAATGAGATGTTGGATGCTTGATAATTGTTTTCAGACACGGGGATAGTGATATTAGAGTCATACTAGTGGAGTTATTATGAAATTGAGAAATAATTGTGTTAAGGTTAGTGATTCCCGTATCATGCACGTATGGTGAACCGCTATGTGACGAAGTTAGAGCTTGAGGTATTTGTAGAGTGCCAACCTTTGTGTGGAGGTCGGGGGCGCGCGATAGTTAACTCCTACCAACCTCCCCCCTAGGAGCATGCGTTGATTGCTTTGTTTTGATGACTCGTAATTTTTTGCAATAAGTATATGAGTTCTTATGACTAATGTTGAGTCCATGGATTATACGCACTCTCACCCTTCCACCATTGCTAGCCTCTCTTGTACCGCGCAACTTTCGCCGGTGCCATAAACCCACTATATATCCTTCCTCAAAACAGCCACCATATTGTTCCTCAAAACAGCCACCATACCTACCTATCATGGCATTTCCATAGCCATTCCGAGATATATTGCCATGCAACATTCCACCGTTTCGTTCATATGACACGCATCATATTGTCATATTGCCATTGCATGATCATGTAGTTGACATCGTATTTGTGGCAAAGCCACCATGCATAATTTTTTATACATGTCACTCTTGTTTCATTGCACATACCGGTACACCGCCGGAGGCATTCATATAGAGTCATACTTTGTTGTTGTAGTATCGAGTTGTAATATCGTGTTGTAATGAAAGTGTGATGATCATCATTTTGAGAGCATTGTCCCATGGGAGGAAAGGCTAAATTTATAAAGCCCCTCCGAAAAAAAGAAAAAAAAAAGAAAGGCCAAAGCAAAAAAAAGGAAAGGCTAAAAAAAGGGACAAAAAAAAGGAAGAAAGAAAAAAAGGGACAATTGCTACTATCTTTTTCCACACTTGTGCTTCAAAGTAGCACCATGTTCTTCATTGTAGAGAGTCTCATGTTTAGTCACTTTCATATACTAGTGGGAATTTTCATTATAGAACTTGGCTTGTATATTCCAACGATGGGCTTCCTCAAATGCCCTAGATCTTTGTGAGCAAGCAAGTTGGATGCACACCCACTAGTTTCTTTTGTTGAGCTTTCATTCATATTTAGCTCTAGTGCATCCGTTGCATGGCAATCCCTACTCACTCACATTGATATCTATTGATGGGCATCTCCATAGCGCGTTGATACGCCTAGTCGATGTGAGACTATCTCCCTCCTTTTTGTCTTCTCCACAACTACCTCTATTCCACCCATAGTGCTATATACATGGCTCACGCTCTTGTATTGCGTGAAAGTTGAAAGGTTTGAAAAGATAGAGTATGAAAACAAATGCTTGGCTGAAATTTGGGTTGTGCATGATATGAATATTTTTGTGTGATAACGAGGGAGCATAGCCTACACTATATCATATTGTAGGGATAACTTTCTTTAGCCATAGTATTTTGAGAAGACATGATTGCTTTGTTAGTATTGCTTGAAGTATTGTTATTTCTTATGTCAATATAGACTTTTATCTTGAATCTTTCAGATCTTAACATTCATGCCACAATTAAGAGAATTATATTGAAAACCTATATTGGTTAGCATTCCACATCAAAAATTCTTTCTTTATCATTTACCTACTCGAGGACGAGCAGGAATTAAGCTTGGGGATGCTTGATACGTCTCCAACATATCTATAATTTTTTTATTGTTCCATGCTATTATTTATGAAGTCTTGGATGTTTAATGGGCTTTATCATTCACTTTTATATCATTTTTGGGACTAACCTATTAACCCAAAGGCCCAGTCCAGATTGCTGTTTTTTTGCCTATTTTAAGGTTTTGCAGAAAAAGAATATCAAACGGAGTCCAAACGGAATGAAACCTTCGCGAGAGATATTTTTGGAGAAAATCACGCCCAGGAAGCTTGAGAACCATGTGAGAGGATCGAGGAGCCTCCCTTGAGGGTGGGGGCGCGCCCCCTTCCCAGGGCGCGCCCCCTGCCTCGAGGCATCCTCGTGTGGCCCTCGGTGCCCTCCTTCTTCCTATATAAGTCCACGTACCCAGAAACTCCGTATACAGAGAGAAACCCCAAATTCCACCGCCGTATCTTCTGTTCCCGTGGAGATCCCATCTTGGAGCTTGTTCCGGAGCTCTACCAGAGGGGGATCCATCACGGAGGCCTTCACCATCATCATCATCGCCCTCACCATGAGTTGTGAGTAGTTTACCACAGACATTCGGGTCCATAGCTAGTATCTAGATGGCTTTGTCTCTCTCTCTGGATCTCAATACAAAGTTCTCCTCGGTCTTCGAGGAGATCTATTCGTTGTAATCTCTTTTTGCGGTGTGTTTGCCGAGATCCGATGAATTGTGAGTTTATGATCAAGGTTATCTATGAAAGATATTTGGTTCTTATCTGAACTTCTTATGTGTGCTCATAATATCCTTGCAAGTCTCTTCAAATTATTGGTTTGGTTTGGCCTACTAGATCTACAGTTCTTGCAATGGGAGAAGTGCTTGGCTTTGGGTTCAATCTTGCGGTGTCCTTTCCCAGTGACAGTAGGGGCAGCAAGGCACGTATTGTATTGTTGGCATCGAGGATAAAAAGATGGGGTTTTCAACATATTGCTTGAGTTTATCCCTCTACATCATGTCATCTTGCTTAAGGCGTTACTCTGTTCGTATGAACTCAATACACTAGATGCATGCTGGATAGCTGTCGATGCGTGGAGTAATAGTAGTAGATGCAGGCAGGAGTCGGTCTACTTGTCTTGGACGTGATGCCTATATACAATTATCATGCCTAGATAGTCTCATAATTATTTGCTTTTCTATCAATTGCTCGATAGTAATTTGTTTACGCGTCGTAGATTATCGCTATCATGAGAGAAGCCACTAGAGATAACTATGGCCCCCGGGTCTATTCTCAACATATCAATCTACATCTACTTTACTTTTACCGCCTTTATTTGTTGTTTTATTAAACTAAAAATACCAAAAATATCAACTATCATCTCAATAAGATCTCACTCTCGTAAGTGACCGAAAAGGGATTGACAACCCCTTATCGCGTTGGCTTCGAAGTTCTTATTCGTTTGTGCAGGTGCGAGGGACTGGCGCATGGTCTCCTACTGGATTGATACCTTGGTTCTCAAAAACTGAGGGAAATACTTACGCTACTGTGCTGCATGTCCCTTTCCTCTTCGAGGGAATACAACGCAAGCTCAAGAGGTAGTAACATCCAGCTGTATCCATCCGTCAACACATAACGAGTCATCCTCGGAAATTGTTTACTTCGGACATTCGAAACGCATCCCGCTATACTAGCTGTGGCAATACTCCCGAACTATCTACCTAGTACTGGGTGACGTCGGGGTTATCTCACCACTAACTGCATAGAAGAGTTTTTCGATGTCGGCCGTCTTAAGTATTCTAGAACCGCTACGACATTTGTGACGACAACACCTTGGAGCTCAACTCCCCGGGACACAGCCACAACCCCTAAGTGTCAGGAGGCATCGAGAACAATGTTCTCATCACAAAGATATCAGAACAATCCAAACAATACTCGCGTGGTCCTAAAAAAATTACTGAATTTTTGAGAGTAGAGGAGATAGAACAACGTCAAGAGTCCTCACCAGAGCGATGAAGGGATGAGGAGTAAAAATAAATCCTACTCTCCGTTATATATATAGGACTCAAAACTTTTTGTGTGTGTGCCTAGACTCAACCGTCAACGATTCGATCAATCAAGGGGCTCCTAGGTCGGAGAGGGCTCTGAATACCAACTTGTAATGCCCAGTATGCGGCTATGTCCACCCACGTGTCGAGGCACGACTTAAGGACATAAGCGCATTCTAGAATGATCTCAAGTATGGTATCTTTGCACAACTCATGTAAAATCAGGGATGAAAGCGTAAAATGATAGTTGGCTTACACTCGCCACGTCACACAATGAAATACAATAACATACATAATCCAAATAACATCAGAGTCCAACTACGGACGAAATCCAAACGAAAAGATACCATAAATAACACAAGCCCGGATCCTCCTAGTAAGAACCACTACTGTTCGTCGGGATAAGACACATAGTAATGTCCACGCTCTTCATTGAACTCCCAGTACAACTCTGAACCATCTCCTGTGTAGTTCTCAATGGTACCTGCATCTGGTCTGTGTTGAATCTGTGAGCCACAGAGGACTCAGCAATCCCGTTCCCGGGTAACAAAACTATCAAAGCCTTAGCTGTGGAAAAGGCCTTAAACAAAGGTTGCAGCAAGCACTAAGCACTAGCTTATGAGTTTAGAGCGAGAAGAGAACAAGCGCCAACGATCGCCGAGTTGATCAACAAGTGATCCTAACTACTCACGGTCAAACATAACCCCACCGTGTTCACTTCCCGAAGCCCTTCGGAAAGAGACCATCACGGTTACTCACACAGGTAGTGTATTCATGAACATGGTGTCTAGTTATCTATAACCGGATATTAAAAAATTCCCATCTGCCACATAACTGCGGGCACTACTTTCAGAAGATCAAACCCTACAGGGGTGTCCTAACTTAGCCCATCACAAGCTCACGATCTGCAGAGTCACAACTCCAAAGTGGGAAGACTCGAGTATTCTCGGAATGCCGTGCTCAAGATATTTTGACAAAGGTAAAACTAATCCAGCAAGACCTCCCGGCATGCCGACACCCTGACAGTAGCCGCGCGTATCTAGTCTCAGGCCACGACCAGACGGGACAAGCTACGGGTGTATACTAGACCTTGAGTTTTCCCGAGGTGGCCCCGCAGCACACCCAGTTTGGACCAACACTCATGAGGAGCACTAGCCTGGGTTGTTAATTAAGAACTCGGGTTTGCAACGCCCTATGCAAGTTTTAGTTATTAGGAAAATGTAAAACAAATGTTGGGCCTTGCTGGAGAAGCCTTAGCACTGAGCGAATTATCAAGGGGGCCCATAAACTCCAACCGTGTTAGGGACGCAAAATCAAGAAACATAACACCGGTTTATCGGTTTCTAGGGTGGCATGAGTAGAACAAAACACCAAGCAAGAGGCTTAGCCTTCCACCCATTACCAATATATAGGTGATTTAGTTTAACAGATTATATATTGTGATATCCCAACAATAACTTTATCATGAGGCAAAAATCTTCCAATCTTCACCTGCAACTAGCAACGCTATAAGAGGGGCTGAGCGATGCGTACTTAGCCAAACAACGGTTTGCTAGGAAGGCGGTTAGAAAGTTTCATGGCAACAATAGGAGGGCTGACAATCAGGAATAGGCATCGAGGCAATATCTAAAGAGCGAGACATCTAGCATAGGCAAAGATAGTAGTGATATCTGGGAATGGTCATCTTGCCTATTGATTCCACGGAGGAATCGTAACCTTGCTCCTCAAACTCAGCCTCGGTAGGAACCTCGTACTCCGAATCGTCACCGGGCTCTAACAAACACAACAAGCTACACCGGAACAACAATCAATCATCATGCAATGCTCAACCACATGATGCATGATCATGATGCATATGGACATGAATATATATGATGCATAGCCTAGGGACACAAGAGTGCACTAACATCATAGCAAACAAGATCACATCACATGAATGAAAACAAGCAAAAGAACAAAACTAACAAGGTTACGTAGATTATTCAAACAAGCACCCAACAAGTTTAAAGGAGTTGATTAACATGGCAAGGGTGCAACTAGGACTACAGCAACATGCTAGCATATTTAAATGGGCTGGAAATAACAAACAACAATTTCCAGAAACTCCCATAATTATTTGAATGCATTTGGGACAGATCTGAGAAACTACTGTTTTAAAGTTGTTAAACATGCAAAACAACAACACCACATTATTGTACACATTTTCCACCCCAAATCTTTACCTAATAATAAAGCACGGAACGAGTTTGTCGGGTTCACCGTCACAATACGCTTTCTTCTCATGTCATAATACGCTTTTACAATTTGTATTGACAAAATCGTAATATAAACAAGGTGGTACTAATTTGGGTGTTTTCCGTGCATTTTATTATATTTATTTTAGGTTGATGTGCTGTCGATTGCGTCTCAGACTCAATTGGGCTAGGCCTTCCTTCCTCCCCCTAAGAAAAAACGTGATGCGTTGCCCAAAGCGGGTCCTCCTTCCTCTCTTATTTGATCGATCGATCTCCTTCTTCCTCTGGACATCCCCCACAGCAGCAGGAGACCCGGACTCCTTCCTTTTCTTGATCCAACCCAATCTCCTTCTTCTTTTTTTATCCAAACACTTCCACGTTTAAATCATTTCTATCTAATTCCTACGCCCATGGGTGTCCGGCAAGGACTCCTTTGGCCGTTCGATAGGCTGATGTCGCACATATAAATACACATCAACTCCATCGAAAGACCCCTCCCGAGAAGAAAAGTAGTGTCGTCCCCGACCTCAGGTGACCGGCCGATGAGCCCACCACCGGAGCACAACCAACTCACGCAGGCAAAGCACCCAGCCTGCCTCCACGCTCTCGCTCAGGCCCGATCGAGCGGGAGACGAATGCCCGCTCGACTGGAGCACCTAAGCGCCCGTGCCGCCATGAGCCACCACCGGGGGAAGATCCGCCGCTCACACGCGACTTGCAGGATCCCGCGACCCCAACGCCGCCGATCTGCCTGCGTCCTCTCTCTATTTCTTCTTCCCCTTCTTCTCAGGATCTCTCTCATTTTTCTCTCTCTTTGTCCCGTAGCAAGAACAGCCGCTGGCGCTCGTGTCCGACCAACTCTGGTACCCCGCCTCACCATTGACGCCGGGAACCATCCCGTCGGTTAGATCTGACGCACAGCCACCACGCCGTTGCGCCGGCGTTACCCCTGCAATGGATCATCCGGCCCTCCGCCTCTTGTATACGTCGGGGAGACTCCCCGACAAATGATCGTCCTCGAACATTGATCGTATACGTGGGCCGGGTGTTGGACCAATTTTCGTACATAACATCCAGAAGCTCAATCGCAGTCCAGGACAAGTGCAAGAAAACGTCGCCTCAAAAAATGCGCAAATTGCGAGCCTACGCAGCCAACGGAACCCTAGCTCATGTATACCTTACCTCCTCCAGCGGATCGGTGTATCCTTCGCCGGGGCCATGCTTTGGAGGCTTGTGCTGCTCAGTATCCCTTGTCCAAATAATCCGTCCGCGTCCTTCCTTCGGCTACACCTTCAGGATTCATACAACACCAGTTTGAGGGATTAGGAGGCTTGTCGCTTGTTGTTGTGCTCTTTGCCGCTGTGCGCCAGGTTCAAACTTCAAAGAGGGAACATCGACAGGAGGAGAGCATGCAGCATGCATAAGTGTCCAGAAGGGGCATGCAAAAGTCAAGAGATAGAAAGAGAACTACCCCATGCAAAGCTTTTTGGGGAGTTTTTAAAGAGGTATTTTCACAAGATACATGCAAGTTGAGAGAGAGCGGGCAAAGTTTAGTGAAGGGAGAGAGAAACGTCCAGTTCTTCGAATTGACTGGTGATGTACTGCAGCACATGTTCTGACAAATTCGTGCGAAACAGTAACCTAGATAAGTATGCAGCTGCCGCAAATGATCTGCAGTGGGACACAGCAACGCATCAATCTCAGCGTGCCCCGACAGATACGATAACCGGGCGTCGAGGCGCCCCGGGAACTACCACGAGGTGCCCATCACGCCATGCGTGAAGCAGCATCATGGCCTCGTGCATTCGAGATGTTCATGGTGAAAGAGTTTTGGTTTCTTCGAACTATTATTGGGCTTAATCTTAGTAATATTCCTTTGACTACTAGAGCAATAGGCTTCAGCAAATACGATCTCGAGGCCTTCGCGTCGCGAGCGTCACGCAGGAGATGTAGGGGAACTTGGACAACGCTCCCACGACGGCAGGGGCGACTGCGGTGGTCAGAGAGGCTTCCCCGAGCACGAGCTCTAGCTCGGCCGAAGCATGGAGCCTGGGCGATGGCATGGCTCGAGGCGGCTCATCTGGGCGGCGGCAAGGGAAGCAGAGGAAGGGAATCGGACGAGGAGGAACCCTAGGGCATCGGGGACACGATATATAGGGCTGAGGCAGCAACTCCGGCCATCAAATCGATCGGTTACCAATGTGGCACGCGTGGATGAGCTGCCGTACAGAGGTAGGGGGCACACTGTGCGCGTGAGCGTCGCTGGGCATGCGGGAGATCGGACTGGGCCGCTGGCATGCTGAGGCTGCGGCTTCTAGGTGGGTTGAAGGCTGCGGGAGGCCCAGGTAAGCCCCTCCTGCTTAACCTTTTCAGTTTCTGTTTATTTAAATAAACAGTTGACTAAAGAAAAGTACAGGGGGCTAGGAGAGGAGTTTGGGAAAAACAAAAATACCCCCAAGCTCCTGGATTTATGCAACATTTAATAAGATTACTTTGGGCATTTTTAGAGGCAGAAAAAATAATACAAGTTTGAATAATATTCAAACTAGTGCCATTTTTGAACCCAACCAAAACAACTCCAAAATGGATGAAATTTGGCAGAGAGGGTGTAGACATGGTGCAAGATTTTTGGGGAAAGAAAGAACATTAAAGGGGGCAGGGAAGAACTCCCTTGAAAATTTAAAGAAGGGAAAGAGAGAAGGGGAAGAAGGGGTGCAAGCATGAAGAAGAGAGAGGGGTAGGTTAGCATGGGCATGGCTTTGCACCAACATCACACAACATCAACAAGGTGGCCTCATAACACAAACGTAACAAGTAAGAAGCTAAGATGACTATGATGCCATGATGATAATGAAGCAATGCATGGATACAAAATAAAATAAAATGACAATGCAAAAACAAAATAAGCTCAAATGACAAGAACCCCCAAGGATAAGGACAAGGATCAAAATGAGAATTGCTTTATTGCCATAATTGGAAAGTATCACATATGAGGTGTTACAGGCCTCTAAGGCCCAGCCACTGTAACCCTAGCCCGACCGCTCTCTCCTCTCGATCTCTTCCCTCTGCGTCGTCATCCTCCTCTCGATCCCCAACTCTCTCCTTCTCCTTCCCACATGCAAAGTAGCGCCCGTGCTTGCTCCATTGATCTCCCTCTGCCTTCTCCCAACTACCGCTGCCGCCCACATCTCCAGCGACAGAACGGGTCCACGCGCCGCCGTCGAGCTGTGCCTGCCGCCAACCTCGCCCGGCCCGAGTGCCTCCTGCCATGGTGCCTCATCGACCGGCCCTTGCCCCACTGTCCGCCGCCTACGCGCCAGGCGCCAACGCGTCAGTCGTCGGAACATGCCGGCAGGATCCGTGGCCGCCTCCTTGGCGCCGCCGGGGCGAAGCTCCGTCGCGCCCTCCTCCTGTGCCCGCACCTGCAGCCATGGACGCCTCAAGTAGGGGCTTGCCTTGCCGCCCTTGCAACCTCGGCCTCGTCTTCGCGCCTCCGACGACCAGCCTCCTCATCGCCAGCAACCCAGGAGCAACCAAGGTGTCCAGGAGCTCCAATCACCGCCAAGTCCAATCTCTGGCCATATCCATCGAGTCTCGCCGCCTCCTGTCGTTTTCTCTGCACCACCGGAGGTCCTGCCTCGTCTCGCCAGATCGGGTTGTCTCCGCCCGTGCCCGCTGCCTTGGCCTCATCTTCGTCCTGGAGCGAGCGCCGCTAGCCCTTGCATCGCGCCCCTGTTGTTGTTGACGCCAAGTCCAACAACCACCGAGCATGGAATTCGCCAAGTACCCCTACGGCAAGTACCACGATGCCCCCAAACATCTACGAAACGTGTTCAACTACCGTCACCGAAGACCCGTGTAATGCAAGTGTCAAGTTCGTGTGTACCACTACTGTCGACCTCGGAGACCCGTGGACGTCAAGTTCCTCTATCGATGACCCGAACGAACTCGAACCGTGTACCACTACCGTCGCCGAAGACCACAAGTACAACTACTTCCACAACGCGTCGTGTACGACTACCATCGCTAGGTTTCGACAAGACGCCGAGTACCACTACTTCCACGACGAGATGAGTACGACTACCGTCGATGTGTACGACTACGTCCCGTGAACCCCTACTTCCACGACGTCCGTGAACGGCTACTTCCCTCAACGAACTCGAACCGCCCCAATAACGCACACTTCAAAGGTATAACCACCGAGACGGCCACCCGTGGACCGTATGCATGTGATGTGTGTATGACATGGTTGCATGTATCTGATGTTTGCCGTGCATGAATTATTACTTGCACGTTTCCTGATTCCATGTCGCCAACCCGTGGGAACCCGGTAACGGGAGCACCCCGCCTATCTCTTTGCATGACACGATCGCGTCACTTCTTTTGCGCCGGCATCTCAACAAGTTATCGGAACCGATATGTTGCCGTGGCATCATTTTTGGATTCGCCGCCGTGGCACCCCTTCTTTTCCACCATGGTGACAAATCCTCCATAACATCTTCATGTCAACTTTTTCACAAAAATTGCATAAAACTTGCAAATGTCATTCCCATCATGATAACAACATTTAAAATGTTTAAATCGTGTCTACTTAAAATTGCTAAATGACATGTGGGGATTTTTCCGGAATTGTTGTTGTTATTTCTGGCCTCATTTAAAATGCCTAGATAGCTAGTTTCCTTATGCTTCACCTCTTGCCATGTTAACCAACCTTTAAATCTTGTCTTGTTTATAAATGAGAGCGAACTAAATAATTGAATGTGGTGTTTCGTCAATATGCAACTTGTTACATATTGAGCTCCACTTAACTTATAGTTTTGTTTGTGCACTTTGCCATGCCATGCCTATTTCAACCGGACATGCATCATACTTGTTTGTGCATCATATGCCATGATTATGCCTGTGTGTTTACCATGTTGTTTGCTTCTTTCCGGTATGCTTCTCTCGTTAGCTTCGGTTTCGTTCCGGAGTTGCGAGGATTCGTTCGACTACGTCTGTTTGTCTTCTTCATGGATTCGTTCTTCTTCTTTGCGGGATCCCGGACAAGATGAGCGTTCCCAGATATCACCTCTATCTTTGCCTAGCTAGTTGTCTCGCTCTATAGCTATGCCTCGATGCCTATTCTTGTCTGTCAGCCTCCTATGTTGCCATGAAACACTCTAACCTCCTTCCTAGCAAACTGTTGATTGGCTAAGTACGCTTTTGCTCAGCCCCTCTTATAGTGTTGTTACTTACAGGTGAAGTTTGAAGATTGCTCCATGATTGGACTTGGTTCTTGGGATAACACAATATATATCTTAATTAAATTAATGCACCTATATATTGGTAATGGTTGGAAGGCTTGGCCTTCTGTTTGGTGTTCTGTTCCACTCATGCCACCTTAGGACCCGATAAACCGGTGTTATGTTCCTTGATTTTGCATTCCTAACACGGTTGGGGTTTATGGGCCCCCCTTGATAATTCGCATTGCTTAAAGCTTTTCCAGCAAGGCCCAACTTTGGTTTTACCATTTGCCTAACAACTAAAACTTGCATACGGAGTAATTAACCCGAGTTCTTAATCAACAACACGGGCCAGTGCTCCTCATGAGTGTTGGTCCAAACTGGGCAGACTACGGGGCCGCCTTGGGGAAACCCGAGATATTTGGTATATACCTGTAGGCTGACCTATCCGGTCGTGGCCTGAGACGAGATACACGCGGCTACTATCAGGGTGTCGGCACGCCGAGAGGTCTTGCTGGATTAGTTTTACCTTTCTCGAAATATCTTGAGCACGGGATTCCGAGAATACTCGGGTCTTCCCAACATGGAGTTGCGACTCCGCAAATTGTGAGCTAGTGATGGGCTAAGTTGGGACACCCCTGTAGGGCTATGAACTTTCGAAAGCCGTGCCCGCGGTTATGTGGCAGATGGGAATTTGTTAAGATCCGATTGTAATTAACTTGACACCATATCTTTAAGAATACACTACCTGTGTGAGTAACCATGATGGTCTCTTTTCGAATGGTTTCGGAAAGTGAACACGGTGAGGTTATGCATGAACGTGAGTCGCTAGGATCACTTATTGGTCATCTTTGGCGACCGTTCGAACTTATCCACACCTCGCTCTGACTTCGTAATATAGTTGCTTAGTGGTTGCTGCAGCCACTTTATTACCTCTCCAAACCTAAAAGGCTTTGTTAGTTTTGATACCCGAGAATGGGATTGCTGAGTCCTTGTGAGTCACAGATTACAACACACACCAGATGCAGGTACAACTGAGTACGACGCAGGAGATGGACAAGAACTTCACTGGGAGTTCGATGAAGAACGTGGTCGTATGTATGTGACGTATCCCAACAACCAGTAGTGGTTACTACTAGGGGCGATCATGACTTGTGGATGTGGTATCTTTTCTCGTTTGATTTCGTCCGTAGTCGGACCCTATGTTATTTGGATGAATGTATGAGTGTTGAATTAATTGTGTGATGTGATGAGTGTAAGCCAACCATTTTACTCTTTCATCGCTGTTCATTACATGAGTTGCGCAAAGATACCACATTTGCGATCATTCCAGAATGCGCTTATATCTCTAACTCGTGCCTCGACACGTAGGAGATATAGTCGCATTCTGGGCATTACACCAACCAACCAAATGAAAGGGGAGTGAGGGATGTACCTTGGATGATGAAAGTGCTCCGGATCCACCGGACAAATCTCAAGCAAATGAGTGAGATTTAAGAGGCCTTGTGTGAGGAGAAGAGGGAAGAAGAGGCCTTGAGCTCGAAAGAGTGAAAATAGGGAATGGGGGTGAATGAGTGGGTGGGAGAGCACAACCCCCACCCGTTACAACCTTATCCAGGACCCTACCGCCAGCGTCCCCGGCGGTAGGATGTTAGATCCTACCGCCAGGGTCGGCAGCGGTAGGTTCCTTTGCCACATGGCGCGGCCGTTACCTGCCAGATGCCGTCAGGGCGTCTACCGCCAGGAGTGGTGGCGGTAGCCTTTGTAAAGCTACCGTCGTGGCTAGCGGCGGTAGCAAAAAGGTCAAATCTAAAAAAAAAAAATCAGCCAGGGTCAGATCCCAATTTTATACGTGAAAAGGGTTAAAACACGACCCTTTGCCGAGCGTCCGCTCTGAGCAAAACGCAAAACGTCTGTAACCGCGTACCATAGTGTCATGTGCCAGCTTCCGTACGTCGACCTTTGTCGAGCATCAATGATCTACAAAAGGGTTATCACAACAATTTTTTGGTACGCACCAAAAGAAATGGTTTCCGGAAAATCTCGTAATTTTCAGATGCTTTTTGCCTGGATTTTTCAAATGAATTTTGGCTTTTGAATTATTTTTGCGTTAAAATATAAGTAGTTTTAAGCCTAGTGGTCAGCACGTCATTCTTGAGCTCGTGGGTTCGAACTACCTAACCCGCTCTGCCTTATCATTTTTTCTGCAAACGGCAAAATAACTTAATAAATATTGGTTGGCAAAATTCAAATTTTCAGTCGGTATTCAAATTTTTCGGAGTGTAGCGGAAACGCCGGTTATCGATCGGGAAAAAAACCTGTATCACTTACCTGTGCTCCAACCTTTGCCAAGTGCCCCTCGTGAAGAGCTTGGCAAAATGTTTGTCACGTGTCGAGCGCCTTCTTCGACCGTCTCCCTATCAAATTTCTTTTTAGAAAAATCTCCTTATCAAGGTTTGTGCCAAAGTTTGTGCGGTAGCTAGCAATGGCCGGCCTAGCCGCCGCGTACGCTGGCCGCCCGTGAGCCGCCGCCGCAGCCGCCCGTCCGCACGCTCTAGCCCTATCCGCACGCTCTCGACCTATCCGCACATGCGTCGGGGCTGCCGCCGCGCTCAGCCGTGTAACCCCCGCCGCAGCCACCCGTCCACGCGCTCACGCCCTGTCCGCCCAAGCGTCGGGGCTGCAGCCGCGCTCGCCCGCTAGCGCCATTTCCGCCCGTGCGCCGGAGCCGCAGCCGCACGGGCGAGCGCGCCCGATCGCTCGTCGGGGCTGCAGCCACCGCGACCGCGCCCTGCCGCCCACCTCTTGTCGGGGCTGCAGCCGGCCCTGTCACCTGCCGCTCGTCGTATTCGCGCCCGGCTGCTCGCCGTGCTCACGAAGTAGGAGTAGGAGGCCGGCAAGGATACGCGGTGGACATTCTATTTTAACCTCTCTACTTAGTGTAGTTATTAACTCTTAATCATGATGTATGTATAGAACCAAACACCAGGTAGAGGAGTCTTTCACGATGCAGGCAACCTATATGTAGGTAACCAATCAACATGTAAATATCGTATTTTGGCCTCTATCTTCTCAACCAGGCTCTACTTAGTATGTCCCGTTTTTTCATGCAACCTCAAAAAACAGTGTAGACAACCAAACGCGCTTTTACTGTCTTCACCAAGCACCCGATATGGATGGAACTCAAAAACCCATGAGTAAATATTTCATAGTAGCCTCATTAGACCGTAGATGCGCTTCCACAGCAACGCAACCGTGTCGTGCAGGAGGTCGGTGTGTATGAGCAAGGTGTATGTACCCCATCACGAGGTTCGCCGCCGCCGCCTGTTCCTTTCGGCGAGCTTCCGCAGGCTAGGCGGAGGAGCCTGCCGCATCTATGGAACTCCTGGAATCACCCCAATCCTAGGCCTTCGCTTCTTCCCAATCCTTTGTTGTTGTAGGGACAGAGGGATGAAGTAGCCATAGATCCCAGCCAGATGATGAGCCACCTCCAATGACGCCTCCGACGAACCGTCTTTCCCCCTCCCGCCGAAAGGCAGGTCGCCCCCAACCCAACCGCGGCCGGAAGGGCAACAATATGCCGGCGCCTGGTGGCATCCCTACCAGACCTCATCCGAGATGGATTCGGCGGAGGCGGAATCTCCGCCGGATCATTGACTCAATGCAAGTTAGACCTAAAAGTAAAATTGCGCGGTTCCGCTAGGTACCGCAAGGTGATCTCCAATAGAAAGTTGCCATCTAACACTATATGAGCCAAGAATTTTGTTATTGCATTTTCCTTTTTCATTTCTCATCTTCGTATTTCCACCATTTCTTTGGCAGCAGGATCCCACCATTGTACTTTACATGCATGCATGACAGTATGATAGAGTCATTCTGTCTCTTGTCCCACTCAACAAATGCAACCACTTATTTCTTCTTGGCTAATTTGAAACATCCATATCTTTTAAACCATATGTCTGTTTTTGAATTATATATATATATATATATATATACTCCTTGCAACAAAAACTTTAAAATGAGATCAATTTTGAATATTTTTTGACCAGGTTTAAATTCGAACACATATTTCACATATCAAAATATTCAATGGCATACCCTTGTTTGACAAAAACCACATTTATTTCATTAGAATATTTTTCAAATAGCTATTTCTTATTTTGAAATAATATGTTTCACCGTGATACATTACAAATTGACCTTATGTGGTCACTATGTCATAATTCAGAACCTACACTTTTCACTACCTTGTTTCACAAAAATACCATATATTTTAATTGCATATTTTTTAGATAGCCTCTTTCACTCTTTTGAAATAAATTGTTACACATTTTCATAAATAAGTTTTACAATGATACATTACAATTTCACTTTCTGTATTTATTGTTTCACAGTTCAGAACGTACATTTCACTTTCCATCGGCTTATTTCATAAAAAACACATTTATTTCAATTGCACAGTTTTGAAAATAACATATTTCACTCTTTTCAAATAAACTGTTACACATTTTCTAAAAAAATAGTTTCACAATGATACATTACAATTTCACTTTATGTATTTACTATTTCACAATTTAGAACCTACAATTCACTTTCCACTACTTGTTTCACAAAAATAATATATTTCACTCTTTGACATATATTGTTGCACAATTTCAAATAAGATGTTTCACAAGTTGACATTTTAATTCCATATTTGGATAAAATGGGTCTCTGTGAAATAGATTGGTTTCACATATTTCTATTGAAAAAAAATCACATTTTTTTAGTGAAATGGGTTTGTTTCACATATGAAATGTGAAACATCGAAATCTAAACGTGTTTGAAATGTATCCAAGATTGGTCTAGTTCTAAAGGTCTTGACACCATGTCTTCAAATATATGAATCATTTCAAAAACAAACGTATAGTTTAAATGATATGGACGATTTCATTTAGCTAAGGTGAAAAAAGGATGGATTTATGTGTGTGAGAAGGGAGAGAGTGGGTTGTCACATGCTGGCATGCCTGTCATATCAGGGACAAAGGTGGCGCCTACTAACTGTATTTGATGGAGTATATTCTAGTATAGTAGAAAAATAAGAATATGATATTCACAGCGACACGAATGTTAATGCATGCATGGACGATGGATTAGTTGCCGGCACATGCCGGAACCGCTCAAAATGACTTTGCGCAAGTTAGACAGTATCACCTTTGTACAAAATGAAGAAGGAAAGTCAAAGAACGGGGACTCTTCAAAAATCACTGATGTTCCCTTTTGTAGGTAATCACTGTTCTTAAAACATTGTGTTAGGCTGCAATTTATAGGAATCTAGGGAAGGGAAGCGGGGGTACTGTAGCTTACCTGACTTCCCATTGGATGTTAGAGGATGAGTGAATTACACCACAGGTGTCTAAATTTGGCAAGAAAAGTCAGTTTGGTGCTAAAACTTCTAACATACATTAAACCGGTGACAGAACTTGGCTTGGGCGTGCATCTACGATGCTAATGACACTTGTATACGTACAAGGTGTTGATGTGACGAGCCAGCATTGCACGGGGCCACCGACAGTGACTGGGAGGCGTGGACGAGGGCATGTGCCCTGGTTTTTTTGCAAAACGCCCTGGAATTTTTATTTTTCTCACAAAAAGCCATGTATTCATGTATTTTTAGGCTATATGCATGTATTCACTTTGAGCGAAATATTATTATTAATTCCTCACAATAAGAGAAATATTATTGTTTAAAATAATGTTTTCTGTAATTCTAAAAAAATTAAATGTATTATTTGAATATATATAACTAAAATTATAAATATTAGTTATAAAAGTATTTTTTTAATTGAAAAACTAACATGTAAAAGTGGGCCGTGGTAACTGCAGCGGTGCTGCCTAAGCCCCATGTGCGGTTTCTTAAAAAAAAATGTGCGTGTCTCCTCATAGAATATTTGGTCTTGCTATCGCATGTAGACATGACTAGAATATAAAAGGCCAAAAGACATAACTAATATAACTCTAACAAGTATGGACCATGAATTGTTGTCTGGTTTTGCATTAGTAGACTCGTGAAAGACAATTTGGATATCTCTTGTATGTGAGTAACATTTGAATTTCAGACTTGGAATACTTGCCTTCCAAGGGCTATTATAATCCTTGATGATCTTGGCACCAGTATACAGTACTATCATCTGCCCTAGTCCATGGAAACAATAGTATGAGAAAGAAAGAATTAATGTCATAAGCCAAGTAAAACAAAATTGACCAAGATGTGAATGCAAGTTCAGAGCAACACTATACCAAGAATTTGCAGTGGTAAACTTGCTCAACACATACACATGGGCAGCTCTAATGAGGGACAGAGAGCATGAACCAGTAGTCAATGCTAGGCTACTCCCCTCGCTGCGGCCGCATATCCGAACAACCTCACCATCCAGCAGGCAGCACCGCAGCAGCACAATTGTGAGCATGACCCACGACCTGAAGCCAGAGCAGAGGAAGCACAATCCCCAACAACAACAGGTACCGCCGGCCACAAATCATGGGTTAATTATAGAGTTTATGGCTTCTATACAGGGGGAATTAAAGGAATAACACCTGTCCAGAAGGATGAGTCGCTATTCAGTGTCTTTCGACGACCACTCTGGAGCCGACCCAACCACGTCCGCCATGCCATCTATGCGGAGGTCGGCCGACGGCTCCTCGGCTGACGGAGCCCGCACTAATTTGCTTGCACGCTATCCTTCAGGGCAGACTCACCAAAAGCAGGGCACCGCGGCTCACCTTCACCAAAACCGTGGCCGCCGAGGGCAACAAAAAGTGGGGTGGGATGGGATAGGGAGTGAAGGAGGTGAAGGAAATATGCCCTAGAGGCAATAATAAAATTGTTATTTGTATTTCCTTATATCATGATAAATGTTTATTATTCATGCTAGAATTGTATTAACCGAAAACTTAGTATATGTATGAATACATAGACAAAACATAGTGTCCCTAGTATGCCCCTATTAGACTAGCTCATTAATCAAAGAAGGTTATGTTTCCTAGCCATGCAAATGAGTTGTCATTTGATCAACGGGATCACATGTGATGGACAAGACCCATCCGTTAGCTTAGCAACTTGATCGTTTAGCTTTTACTGCTATTGCTTTCTTCATGACTTATACATGTTCATATGTCTATGAGATTATGCAACTCCCGAATACCGAAGGAACACCTTGTGTGCTATCAAACATCACAACGTAACTGAGTGATTATAAAGATGCTCTACATGTGTCTCCGAAGGTATTTGTGGTGTTGGCATAGATCGAGAATATGATTTGTCACTCCGAGTGTCGGAGAGGTATCTCTGGGCCCTCTCGGTAATACACATCATAATAAGCCCTGCAAGCAAACGACTAATGAGTTAGTCACGAGATGATGTATTACGGAACGAGTAAAGAGACTTGCCGGTAACGAGATTGAACTAGGTATGATGATACCGACGATCAAATCTCGGGCAAGTAGCATACCGATGACAAAGGGAACAACGTATGTTGTTATGCGGTTTGACCGATAAAGATCTTCGTAGAATATGTAGGAGCCAATATGAGCATCCAGGTTTCGCTATTGGTTATTGACCGGAGATGTGTCTCGGTGATGTCTACATAGTTCTTGAACCCGTAGGGTCCGCACGCTTAACGTTTAATGACGATCGGTATTAAGAGTTTATGAGTTTTGATGTACCGAAGATAGTTCGGAGTTTCGGATGTGATCACGGACGTGACGAGGAGTCTCGGAATGTCCGAGACATAAAGATCGATATATTGGAAGCCTATATTTGGACATCAGAATGGTTCCGGATGAGTTTGGGCATTTACCGGAGTACCGGGGGGCTACCGGAACCCCCCGAGGAGTTGATGGGCCTTAATGGGCCATAGTGGAAGGGAGGAGGAGGCGGCCAAGGTGGGAGCGCGCCCCTAACTAGCCCAATTCTAGTTGGGTGGGGGCCGGCCCCCCTCTTTCCTTCCCCCTCTCCTCCCCTTCCTTCTCTCCTACTCCTAGTACATGGAAGGGGAGGAATCCTACTCCCGGTGGGAGTAGGACTCCCCATGGCGCGCCATAGTAGAGGGCCGGCCCTCCCCCTCCTCGACTTATTTATATACGTGGGGAGGGGGCACCCCATAGACACACAAGTTGATTTTAGCCGTGTGCGGTGCCCCTCCCCACAGATACACACCTTGGTCATATCGTTGCAGTGTTTAGGCGAAGCCCTGCACCGGTAGCTTCAACATCACTGTCACCACGCCGTCGTGCTGACGAAACTTTCCCGTGAGGCTCAACTGGATCAAGAGCTCGTGGGACGTCATCGAGCTGAACGTGTGCTGAACGCGGAGGTTATGTACGTTCAGTGCTTGGATCGGTTGGATCGCGAAGACGTTCGACTACATCAACCGTGTCACTAGACGCTTCCGCCTCTCGTTGCTATACTTATAGTAGATAGATCTTGCGTGATCGTAGGATTTTTTTGAAATACTACGTTTACCAATAGTGGCATCATGAGCCAGGTCTATGCATAGATGATATGCATGAGTAGAACACAATGAGTCGTGGGCAATAATAGTCATACTGCTTACCAGCATGTCATACTTTGATTCGGCGGTATTGTTGGATGAAGCGGCCCGGACCGACATTACGCGTACACTTATGCGAGACTGGTTCTACCGACGTGTTTCGCACACTGGTGGCTGGCGGGTGTCAGTTTCTTCAACTTTAGTTGAATCAAGTGTGGCTACGCCCGGTCCTTGTGAAGGTTAAAACATCACATACTTGACGAAAAATCGTTGTGGTTTTTGTATGCGTAGGTAAGAACGGTTATTGCTAAGCCCGTAGCAGCCACGTGAAACTTGTAACAACAAAGTAGAGGACGTCTAACTTGTTTTTACATGACGTGTCGTGATGTGATATGGTCAAGATGTGATGAGTTATACGTTATTGTATGAGTTGATCATGTTTTAGTAAATTATCGGCAACCGGTGGGAGCCTTATGGTTGTCTCTTTATTGTATGAATTGCGAAGGCCATGTAATTGCTTTACTTCATCACTATGAGTTAGCGATAGTAGTAGTAGCAATAGTTGGCGAGACGACCAAGACGCTACGATGAAGATCATGGTGTCAAGCCGGTGACGATGGAGATCATGATAATGCGTTGGAGATGGAGATAAAAAGCACAAGATGATGATGGCCATATCATGTCACATATTTTGATTGCATGTGATGTTTATCTTATTATGCTTAGTACGGCGGTAGCATTATAAGATGATCCCTTACAAAAATTTCAAGGTACAAGTGTTCTCCCTGAGTATTCACCGTTGCGAAAGTTCGTCGTGCTGAGACACCACGTGATGATCGGCTGTGATAAGCTCTACGTTCAAATACAACAGGTGTAAGACAGTTTTACACATGCAGAATACTCGGGTTAAACTTGACGAGCCTAGCATGTACAGACATGGCCTCGGAACACTGGAGACCGAAAGGTCGAGCGTGAATCATATAGTAGATATGATCAACATAAGATGTTCACCATTAAAAACTACTCCATCTCACGTGATGATCGGACATGGTTTAGTTGATTTGGATCACGTGATTATTTAGATGACTAGAGGGATGTCTATCTAAGTGGGAGTTCTTTAGTAATATGATTAATTGAACTTTAATTTATCATGAACTTGGTCCTGATAGTTTTTGCATATCTATGTTGTTGTAGATCAATGGCCCATGCTACCGTTCCCTTGAATTTTAATGCATTCCTAGAGAAAGCTAAGTTGAAAGATGATGGTAGCAACTACACGAACTGGTTCCGTAACTTGAGGATTATCCTCATTTCTGCGCAGAAGAATTATGTCCTGGAAGCACCGCTAGGTGACAGGCCTGCTGCAGGAGCAATTCCGGACGTTATGAACGTCTGGCAAGCTCGTTCTGATGACTACTCGATAGTTCAATGTGCCATGCTTTACGGCTTAGAATCGGGACTTCAACGATGTTTTGAACGTCATGGAGCATATGAGATGTTCCAAGAGTTGAAGTTAATATTTCAAGCAAATACCCGAATTGAGAGATATGAAGTCTCCAATAAGTTCTATAGATGCAAGATGGAGGAGAACAGTTCTATCAGTGAACACTTGCTCAGAATGTCTGGGTACTACAATCATATGACTCAACTCGGTTGCAAAGTTGACAAAGATAGTGTTATTTATAGAGTTCTTCAATCACTGCCACCAAGCTATAAAGGCTTCGTGATGAACTATAACATGCAAGGGATGCAGAAGACAATTCCTGAGCTCTTCTCTATGCTCAAAGCTGCGGAGGTAGAAATAAAAAACGAGCATCAAGTGTTGAAGGTTAACAAGACCGCTAGTTTCAAGAAAAAGGGCAAGGGAAAGAAGGGGAAATTCAAGAAGAATAGCAAGATAGTTGCTACTCCCACGAATAAACCCAAGTCTGGAGCCAAGCCTGAAACTGTGTGCTTCTACTGCAAAGGGACTAGACACTGGAAGCGGAACTGCCCCAAGTATTTGGTGGATAAGAAGGATGGCAAAGTGAACAAAAGTATATTTGATATACATGTTATTGATGTGTACCTTACTAATGCTCGTAGTAGCACCTGGGTATTTAATACTGGTTCGGTTGCTAATATTTGTAACTCGAAACAGGGGCTACGGATTAAACGAAGATTAGCTAAGGACGAGGTGACGATGCGCGTGGGAAATGGTTCCGAAGTCGACGTGATCGCCGTCGGCACGCTACCTCTACATCTACCATCGGGATTAGTTTTAGACCTAAACAATTGTTATTTGATGCCAGCGTTGAGCATGAACATTATATTTGGATCTTGTTTGTTGCGAGACGGCTATTCATTTAAATCAGAGAATAATGGTTGTTCTATTTATATGAGTAATATCTTTATGGTCATGCACCCTTGAAGAGTGGTCTATTCTTGTTAGATCTCGATCGTAGTGATACACATATTCATAATATTGAAGCCAAAAGATGCAAGGTTGATAATGATAGTGAAACTTATTTGTGGCACTGCCGTTTAGGTCATATTGGTGTAAAGCCCTTGAAGAAACTCCATGCTGATGGACTTTTGGAATCACTTGATTATGAATCACTTGGTGCTTGCGAACCATGCCTCATGGGCAAGATGACTAAGAATCCGTTCTCCGGAATAATGGAGCGAGAAACTGATTTGTTGGAAATCATACATGCTGATGTATGTGGACCGATGAGTGTTGAGGTTCGCGGCGGGTATCGTTATTTTCTGACCTTCACTGATGATTTGAGCATATATGGGTATATCTACTTGATGAAACATAAGTCTGAAACATTTGAAAAGTTCAAAGAATTTCAGAGTGAAGTAGAGAATCATTGTAACAAGAAAATAAAGTTTCTACGATCTGATCATGGAGGCGAATATTTGAGTTACGAGTTTGGTCTTCATTTGAAACAATGTGGAATAGTTTCACAACTCACTCCACCCGGAACACCACAGCGTAATGGTGTGTCCGAATGTCATAACCGTACTTTATTAGATATGGTACGACCTATGATGTCTCTTACTGATTTACCACTATCGTTTTGGGGTTATGCTTTAGAGACAGCTGCATTCACGTTAAATAGGGCACCATATAAATCCGTTGAGACGACGCCTTATGAACTGTGGTTTGGCAAGAAACCAAAGTTGTCGTTTCTAAAGTTTGGGGCTGCGATGCTTATGTGAAAAAGCTTCAACCTAATAAGCTCGAACCCAAGTCGGAGAAATGTGTCTTCATAGGATACCCAAAGGAGATTGTTGGGTACACCTTCTATCACAGATCCGAAGGCTAGATATTCGTTGCTAAGAATGGATTCTTTCTAGAGAAGGAGTTTCTCTCAAAAGGAGTGGGAGGAAAGTAGAACTTGATGAGGTAATTGTACCTTCTCCCGAATTGGAAAGTAGTACATCACAGAAACTAGTTCCAGTGATTCCTACACCAATTAGTGAGGAAGCTAATGATGATGATCATGAAACTTCGGATCAAGTTACTAGTGAACCTCGTAGGTCAACCAGAGTACGTTCCGCACCAGAGTGGTACGATAACCTAGTTCTGGAAGTCATGTTACTATACCATGATGAACCTACGAACTATGAGGAAGCAATCATGAGCCCAGATTCCGCAAAATGGCTTGAAGCCATGAAATCTGAGATAGGATCCATGTATGAGAACAAAGTATGGACTTTCGTTGACTTGCCCGATGATCGGCAAGCCATCGAAAATAAATGGATCTTCAAGAGGAAGACCGACGCCGACGGTAATGTTACTGTCTACAAAGCTCGACTTGTTGCGAAAGGTTTTCGAACAGTTCAAGGAGTTGACTACGATGAGACTTTCTCACCCGTAGCAATGCTTAAGTCTGTCCGAATCATGTTAGCAATTGTTGCATTTTATGATTATGAAATCTGGCAAATGGATGTCAAAACAGCATTCCTTAATGGATACCTCAAAGAGAAGTTGTATATGATGTAACCAGAAGGTTTTATCGATCCTGAAGGTGCTAACAAAGTGTGCACACTCCAGCGATCCATCTATGGACTGGTGCAAGCATCTCGGAGTTGGAATATACGCTTTGTTGAGGTGATCAAAGCATATGGTTTTATACAGACTTTTGGAGAAGCCTGTATTTACAAGAAAGTGAGTGGGAGCTCTGTAGCATTTCTAATATTATATGTTCATGACTTATTGTTGATTGGAAATGATATAGAATTTTTGGATGGCATAAAAGGATACTTGAATAAGAATTTTTCAATGAAAGACCTTGGTGAAGCTGCTTATATATTAGGCATCAGGATCTATAGAGATAGATCAAGACGCTTAATTGGACTTTCACAAAGCATATACCTTGATAAAGTTTTGAAGAAGTTTAAAATGGATCAGTCAAAGAAAGGTTTCTTGCCTGTGTTACAAGGTGTAAAGTTGAATAAGACTCAATGCCCGACCACTGCAAAAGATAGAGAGAAAATGAAAGTCATTCACTATGCCTCAGCCATAGGATCTATCATGTATGCAATGTTGTGTACCAGACCTGATGTGTGCCTTGCTATAAGTTTAGCAGGGAGGTACCAAAGTAATCCATGAGTGGATCAGTGGACAGCGGTCAAGAACATCCTGAAGTACTTGAAAAGGACAAAGGATATGTTTTTCGTTTATGGAGGTGACAAAGAGCTCGTCGTAAACGGTTACGTTGATTCAAGCTTTGACGCTGATCCGGATGACTCTAAGTCACAAACCGGATATGTATTTTTGTAGAACGGTGGAGCTTTCAGTTGGTGCAGTTCCAAGTAGAGCGTCGTGACGGGATCTATGTGTGAAGCGGAGTACATAGCAGCTTCGGAAGCAGCAGATGAAGGAGTCTGGATGAAGGAGTTCATATCCAATCTAGGTGTAATACCTAGTGCATCCGGTCCAATGAAAATCTTTTGTGACAAAACTGGAGCAATAGCCTTGGCGAAGGAATCCAGGTTTCACAAGAGAACCAGGCACATCAAGAGACGCTTCAATTCCATCCGCGATCAAGTCAAGGAGGTAGACATAGAAATTTGCAAGATACATACGGATCTGAATGTCGCAGACCCGTTGACTAAGCCTCTTCCACGAACAAAACATGATCAGCACCAAGACTCTATGGGTATTAGAATCATTACTATGTAATCTAGATTATTGACTCAAGTTCAAGTGGGAGACTGAAGGAAATATGCCCTAGAGCTAATAATAAAGTTGTTATTTGTATTTCCTTATATCATGATAAATGTTTATTATTCATGCTAGAATTATATTAACCGGAAACTTAGTACATGTGTGAATACATAGACAAAGCATAGTGTCTCTAGTATGCATCTACAAGACTAGCTCATTGATCAATGATGGTTATGTTTCCTAGCCATAGACATGAGTTGTCATTTGATCAACGGGATCACATCATTAGGAGAATGATGTGATGGACAAGACCCATCCGTTAGCTTAGCAACTTGATCGTTTAGTTTTTACTGCTATTGCTTTCTTCATGACTTATACATGTTCCTATGACTATGAGATTATGCAACTCCCGAATACCGGAGGAACACCTTGTGTGCTATCAAACATCACAATGTAACTGGGTGATTATAAAGATGCTCTACAGGTGTCTCCGAAGGTATTTTTGGTGTTGGCATAGATCGAGAATAGGATTTGTCACTCCGAGTGTCGGAGAGGTATCTCTGGGCCCTCTCTGTAATACACATCATAATAAGCCTTGCAAGCAAACGACTAATGAGTTAGTCACGAGATGATGTATTACGGAACGAGTAAAGAGACTTGCCGATAACAAGATTGAACTAGGTATGATGACACCGACGATCGAATCTCGGGTAAGTAGCATACTGATGACAAAGGGAACAATGTATGTGGTTATGCGGTTTGACCGATAAAGATCTTCGTAGAATATGTAGGAGCCAATATGAGCATCCAGGTTCCGCTATTTGTTCTTGACCGGAGTTGAGTCTCTGTCATGTCTACATAGTGCTCAAACCCGTAGGGTCCACCCGCTTAACGTTCGATGACGATCGGTATTATGAGTTTATGAGTTTTCATGTACCGAAGGTAGTTCGGAGTCCCAGATGTGATCACGGACATGACGACGAGTCTCGGAATGTCCGAGGCATAAAGATCGATATATTGGAAGCCTATATTTGGACATCGGAATGGTTCCAGATGAGTTTGGGCATTTACCGGAGTACTAGGGGGCTACCGAAACCCCCCGGGGAGTTGATGGGCTTTAATGGGCCATAGTGGAAAGGAGGAGGAGGCGACCAAGGTGGGGGCGCGCCCCCCACTAGCCCAATCCGAATTGGGTGGGGGCCGGCCCCCTCTTTCCTTCCCCCTCTCCTCCCCTTCCTTCTCTCCTACTCCTACTACATGGAAGGGGGTGAGGGAGTCCTGGATAGAGGGGTCCTCATGTGGCCGGATGCTACTTCTCGAGCTTGCGTTGTATTCACTCGAAGAGGAAAGGGTGATGCAGCACAGTAGCGTAAGTATTTCCCTTAGTTTTTTTAGAACCAAGGTAACTATCCAGTAGGAGACCACGCGCGAGTCCCATGCACCTGCACAAACAAATAAGAACTTCGCAGCCAACGCGATAAGGGGTTGTCAATCCCTTTACGGTCACTTACGAAAGTGAGATATGATAGATAGGATAGTATGATATTTTTGATATTTTTGGTATAAGAACGGAAAGTAAATAAATCAAAGAAGCAACGGCAGCAGAAATTGAAGGGAAGTAATATGATAAAGATAGACCCGAGGGCCATAGGTTTCACTAGTGGCTTCTCTCATGAAAGCAGAATTCTACGATGGGTGAACAAATTACTGTCCAGCAATTGATAGGAAAACGCATAGTTATGAGAATATCTAGGCATGATCATTATATATAGGCATCACATCCGTGACAAGTAGACGGAAACGATTCTGCATCTACTACTATTACTCCACACATCGACCGCTATCCAGCATGCATCTAGAGTATTAAGTTCATAAGAACAGAGTAATGCCTTAAGCAAGATGACATGATGTAGAGGGATAAACTCAAGCAATATGATATAAACCCCATCTTTTTATCCTCGGTGGCAACAATACAATACGTGTCTTGCTGCCCCTGCTATCACTGGGAAAGGACACCGCAAGATTGAACCCAAAGCCAAGCACTTCTCCCATTGCAAGAACTATAGATCTAGTAGGCCATACCAAACCAATAATTCGAAGAGACTTGCAAGGATATTATAATCATACATAAAATATTTCAGAAAAGAATCAAATATTGTTCATAGATAATCTTGATCGTAAACCCACAATTCATCGGATCTCGACAAACACACCGCAAAAAGATTACATCAAATAGATCTCCTCGAAGATCGAGGAGAAATTTGTATTGAGATCCAAAAAGAAAGAAGAAGCCATCTAGCTAATAACTATGGACCCGAAGGTCTGTGGTAAACAACTCACAACTCATTGGTGAGGCTATGGCGTTGATGTAGAAGCACTCCATGGTAGATCCCCCCTCCGGCGGAGCTCCGGAACAGGCATGGATATATATAGGAGGAAGGAGGGCATCGGGGGAGCCAGAGGGGGCCCACGAGGGTGGCGGCACGCCCAGGGGGAGGGGGCACGCCCTGAACCCTCGTTCCCTCGCGTGTACTCCAAGTCTTCTGGGTAGATACGATTCCAAAAATAACTCTCCCGAATGTTTCATTCCGTTTGGACTCCGTTTGATATCCCTTTTCTGCGAAACTCTGAAATAGGCAAAAAAACAACAATTTGCACTGGGCCTTGGGTTAGTAGGTTGGTCCCAAAAAATAATATAAATGGTATAATAGAGCCCATTAAACATCCAAAACAGAATATATAATAGCTTGGAACAATCAAAAATTATAGATACGTTGTAGACGTATCACCGGACAAACTCCTGGTGGGCCGGACTAGTGGGCCATGAAGATTACTATAGAAGATCATCTCTCGTATCCGGATAGGACTCCTGAATTCCTGTAATGGCAAGTTTAGGCTCGGGTGTAGATTTTCCTTCCTCTGCAAGATAATATGTAAAAACCCTAGGCCCCTCCGGTGTGTATATAAACCAGAGGGTTTAGTCCGTAGAGGCTAATATAGAATCGTTCAATCCTCATAGGCCAAAACTTAGGGTTTTAGACTTTCCGATCTCGTGGTAGATCAACTCTTGTACACATATTCATCCATATTAATATAGTAGGAAGTAGGATTTTACCTCGATCGAGAGGGCCTGAACCTGGGTAAACATCGTGTCCCCTGCCTCCTATTAACATCAATCCTCAGACGCATAGTTCGGGACCCCCTACCTGAGATCCGCCGGTTTTGACACCGACATTGGTGCTTTCATTGAGAGTTCCACTATGTCGTCGACGAAAGGTTTGATGGATCACGTCGTCAACTACAACGACGGCGTCGAGGGGATCTTCCCTCCTGGTCAACTCTTCGTGTTCGGCGGCTTCGTGCTTCGGGCCAACACTAAAGGCCACCTTGAGTAGATCGAGAGCTACGCCCCTGGCCATCATGTCAGATTCGGTAGCCTGAACTACGTTGCCGATGTCCGCGGAGACTTGATCTTCGCCAAATTCGAGCCAACGGCGACCCCTCTCTGCCACCACGATGATCATGACTTAGCTCTCTCATCGGATCAGGAAATAGCACCTGCAACAGTTCTGTCCCTAGATACAGAACGCATCGCGCCACCTGTCAGGGATATTACTAGGAGGTATAAACCGGCCCGGAAGATCCGGATTACACTGGCATAATTGTATTATTACAAGCCCAGTAGAATATGTACAAAAGGTTACAGCTCATAGAGGTTTAGGGCCCATGTGTAAGGCCCACGGTTTGTAAACCGTCATATCATGTAACTTGGGATGTAAGAGTAGAGACCGAGGCAGACACGTTTATGAGCCGGCCTCGGGACTCTATAAACCGGACCGGGCGTCGCCTCCTATATAAAGGGATGACCCGGCGACGGTTCAGGACAAGAAAGAACAGCTCGAGAGACAGGCAAGCGATTCGCTCCCTGTTCATCGACGCACAAGTAGACCTGGCCAAACCCCGGGCCGGGCCGGGCTTCGGGACGGGCCGACCCAAGCCCGGTGCAAAATGAAGGAAATATGCCCTAGAGGCAATAATAAAGATGTTATTTGTATTTCCTTATATCATGATAAATGTCTTTTATTCATGCTAGAATTGTATTAACCGAAAACTTGATACATGTGTGAATACATAGACAAAATAGTATGTCCCTAGTATGCCTCTACTAGACAAGCTCATTGATCAAAGATGGCTATGTTTCCTAGCCATAGACATGAGTTGTCATTTGATCAACGGGATCACATCATTAGGAGAATGATGTGATGGACTAGACCCATCTGTTAGCATAGCACTATGATCGTTTAGTTTTACTGCTATTGCTTTCTTCATGACTTATACATGTTCCTATGACTATGAGATTATGCAACTCCCGAATACCGTAGGAACACCTTTTGTGCTATCAAACGTCACAACGTAACTGGGTGATCATAAATATGCTCTACAGGTGTCTCTGAAAGTATTCGTGGTGTTGGCATAGATCAAGATTAGGATTTGTCACTCCAAATGTCGGAGAGGTATCTCTGGGCCCTCTCGGTAACACACATCACAATAAGCCTTGCAAGCAAAAGACTATTGAGTTAGTCACGAGATGATGTGTTACGTAACGAGTAAAGAGACTTGCCGGTAACGAGATTGAACTAGGTATAGAGATACCGACGATCGAATCTCGGGCAAGTAACATACCGATGACAAAAGGAACAACGTATGTTGTTATGCGGTTTGACCGATAAAGATCTTCGTAGAATATGTAGGAGCCAATATGAGCATCCAGGTTCCGCTATTGGTTATTGACCGGAGATGAGTCTCGGTCATGTCTACATAGTTCTCAAACCCGTAGGGTCCGCACGCTTAACGTTTGATGACGATCGGTATTATGAGTTTATGAGTTTTGATGTAGCGAAGGTAGTTCGGAGTCCCGGATGAGATCACGGACATGACGAGGAGTCTTAGAATGTCCGAGACATAAAGATTGATATTTTGGACGACTATATTCGGACACCGGAAGTGTTCTGGAAAGTTTCGGAATTTACCGGAGTGTCGGAGGGGTTACCGGAACCCCCGGGGGAATGGTGGGCCCTGGTGGGCCATAGGGAAGAGAGAGGGCAGCAGCCAGGAGGTGGCGCGCCCCCTCCCTAGGAGGAGTCCGAATAGGACAAGGGGAGGGGGGCGCGGCCCCTCTTTCCCTCTCCCTCTCCCTCTCTTTCCTTCCCCCTTCTTCCTTCTTTGGTAGTTCCTTCTAGGAATAGGATTGCAATCCTATTCCTAGTAGGATTGCAGCCCTAGCCGCACCATAGAGAGCCGGCCGGCCTCCCTCCCTTGCTCCTTTATATACGGTGGCAGGGGGCACCCAAAGACACACAAGTTGAATTGTTCTAGCCGTGTGCGGTGCCCCCCTCCACAGAAACACACCTCAGTCATACCGTCGCAGTGCTTAGGCGAAGCCCTGCGCCGGTAGATACATCATATCTGTCACCACACCGTCGTGCTGACGAAACTCTCCCGTGAAGCTCAGCTGGATCAAGAGCTCGTGGGACGTCATCAAGCTGAACGTGTGCTGAACGCGGAGGTGCCGTACGTTCGGTGCTTGATCGGTTGGATCGCGAAGAAGTTCGACTACATCAACCGCGTCACTTGACGCTTCCGCTTCCGGTCTACGAGGGTACGTAGACACACTCTTCCCTCTCGTTGCTATGCATCTGGTAGATAGATCTTGCGAGATCGTAGGAAAATTTTAAAATACTACGTTCCCCAACAGTGGCATCAGAGCCAGGTCTATGCGTAGATGATATGCACGAGTAGAACACAATGAGTTGTGGGCGATACTAGTCATACTGCTTACCAGCATGTCATACTTTGCTTCGGCGGTATTGTGAGATGAAGCGGCCCGGACCGACATTACGCGTACACTTACCTGAGACTGGTTTCACCGTTACGAGCACTCGTTGCTTAAAGGTGACTGGCGGGTGTCTGTCTCTCTCACTTTAGCTGAATCAAGTGTGGCTACGCCCGGTCCTTGTGGAGGTTAAAACAGCACATACTTGACGAAACATCGTTGTGGTTTTGTATGCGTAGGTAAGAACGGTTCTTGCTAAGCCCGTAGCAGCCACGTAAAACTTGCAACAACAAAGTAGAGGACGTCTAACTTGTTTTTGCAGGGCATGTTGTGATGTGATATGGTCAAGACATGATGAGTTATACGGTTTTGTATGAGATGATCATGTTTTGTAATGTTATCGGCAACTGGCAGGAGCCATATGGTTGTCGCTTTATTGTATGATATGCAATCGCCATGTAATTGCTTTACTTTATCACTAAGCGGTAGCGATAGTCATAGAAGCAATAGTTGGCGAGACGACAATGATGCTACGATGGAGATCAAGGTGTCGCGCCGGTGACGAAGGTGATCATGACGGTGCTTTGGAGATGGAGATCAAAAGCACAAGATGATGATGGCCATATCATGTCACATATTTTGATTGCATGTGATGTTTATCTTATTATGCTTCTTATTTTGCTTAGAACGACGGTAGCATTATAAGATGATCCCTTACTAAATTTCAAGGTATAAGTGTTCTCCCAGAGTATGCACCGTTGCGAAAGTTCGTCGTGCCGAGACACCACGTGATGATCGGGTGTGATAAGCTCTACGTTCAAATACAACGGGTGTAAGCCAGTTTTGCACACGCAGAATACTCGGGTTAAACTTGACGAGCCTAGAATATGCAGATATGGCCTCGGAACACTGGAAACCGAAAGGTCGAGCGTGAATCGTATAGTAGATATGATCAACATAAGATGTTCACCATTGAAACTACTCCATCTCACGTGATGATTGGACATGGTTTAGTTGATTTGGATCACGTGATCATTTAGATGACTAGAGGGATGTCTATCTAAGTGGGAGTTCTTAAGTAATATGATTAAATTGAACTTTAATTTATCATGAACTTAGTCCTCGTAGTATTAGCATATCTATGTTGTAGAGCAATAGCTCACGATGTTGCTCCCCGTTTATTTTTTATATGTTCCTAGAGAAAACTAATTTGAAAGATGTTAGTAGCAATGATGCGGAATTGCTCCGTGATCTGAGGATTATCCTCATTGATGCATAGAGAAATATGTCCTTGATGCACCGCTAGGTGACAGACCTATTGCAGGAGCAGATGTAGACATTATGAACGTTTTGACAAAAGCTCGTTATGATGACTACTTGATAGTTTAGTGCACCATGCTTTACGGCTTATAACCGGGACTTTAAAAATGTTTTGAACGCCACGGAGCATATGAGATGTTCCAAGAATTGAAATTAGTATTTCATACTCATGCCCGTGTCGAGAGGTATAAGACTTCTGACAGTACTTTGCCTACAAGATGGAGGAGAATAGCTCAACCAGTGAGCATGTGCTCAGATTGTCTGGGTACTACAATTACTTGAATCAAGTGGGAGTTAATCTTCCAGATAAGATAGTAATTGACAAAGTTCTCTAGTCACTATCACCAAGTTAGTAGAACTTCGTGATGAACTATAATATGCAAGGGATGACGAAGGTAATTCCCGAACTCTTCGCAATGCTGAAATCGGCGAAGGTAGAAATCAAGAAAGAACATCAAGTGTTGATGGTTAATAAGACCACTTGTTTCAAGTAAAGGGCAAAGGGATAGAAGGGGAACTTCAAGAAGAATGACAAGCAAGTTGTCACTCCCATGAAGAAACCCAAAGCTAAACTCAAGCCTGAAACTAAGTGCTTCTACTGCAAAGGAAATGGTCACCGGAAGTGGAACTGCCCTAGATACTTGGTGGATAAGAAGGATGGCAAAGTGAACAAAGGTATATTTGATATACAGATTATTGATGTGTATTTTACTAGTGTTCATAGCAACCCCTCGGTATTTGATACTGGTTCAGTTGCTAAAGAGTAGTAACTCGAAATGGGAGTTGCATAATGAACAGAAACTAGTTAAAGGATGAAGTGACGATGTGTATTGGAAGCAGTTCCAAGATTGATATGATCATCATCGCACACTCTCTATACTTTCGGGATTAGTGTTGAACCTAAATAAGTGTTATTTGGTGTTTGTGTTGAGCATGAATATGATTTGATCATGTTTATTGCAATACGGTTATTCATGTAAGTTAGAGAATAATTGTTGTTCTGTTTACATGAATAAAACCTTCTATGGTCATACACCCAATGAAAATAGTTTGTTGGATCTCGATCGTGTGATACACATATTCATAATATTGAAGCCAAAAGATGCAAGGTTAATAATTATAGTGCAACTTATTTGTGGCACTGCCGTTTAGGTCATATTGGTGTAAAGCGCATGAAGAAACTCCATAGTGATGGACTTTTTGGAATCACTTGATTATGAATCACTTGGTGCTTGCGAACCATGCCTCATGGGCAAGATGACTAAAACTCCGTTCTCCGGAACTATGGAGCGAGCAACAGAGTTGTTGGAAATCATACATACTGATGTATGCAGACCAATGAGTGTTGAAGCTCACGGTGGGAATCGTTATTTTTTGAAATTCACTGATGATTTGAGAAGATATGGGTATATCTACTTAATGAAGCACAAGTCTGAAACATTTGAAAAGTTCAAAGAATTTCAGAGTGAAGTGGAGAATCATCGTAACAAGAAAATAAGAGTTTCTACGATATGATCGTAGAGGTAAAATATTTGAGTTGGCGAGTTTGGCCTTCAGTAAAAACAATGTGAAATAGTTTCACTACTCACGCCACCTGGAACACCACAGTGTAATGGTGTGTCCGAACGTCATAACCGTACTTTATTAGATATGGTGCGATCGATGATGTCTCCTACCAATCTACCACTATTGCTTTTGGGGTTATGCATTAGAGACAGCTACATTCACGTCAAATAGGGCACCATCTAAATCCGTGGAGATGACACCGTATGAACTGTGGTTTGACGAGAAACCTAAGCTGTCATTTTTTTTAAGTTTGGGACTGCGATGCTTATGTGAAAAAGTTTCAACATGATAAGCTCGAACCCAAATCGGAGAAGTAAATCTTCATAGGATACCCAAAAGAAACTGTTGGGTACACCTTCTATCACAGATCCGAAGCCAAGGTCTTTGTTGCTAAGAGTGGATCCTTTCTAGAGAAGGAGTTTCTCTCGAAAGAAGTGAGTGGGAGGAAAGTAGAACTTGATGAGGTAATTGTACCTTCTCCCGAATTGGAAAGTGGAACATCACAGAAACTAGTTCCAGTGATTCCTACACCAATTAGTGAGGAAGCTAATGATGATGATCATGAAACTTCAGATCAATTTTCTGCTGAACGTCGTAGATCAACCAGAGTACGTTCCGCACCAGAGTGGTACGGCAACCCAGTTCTGGAAGTCATGTTACTAGACCATGATGAACCTGCGAACTATGAGGAAGCGATGATGATCCCAGATTCCGCAAAATGGCTTGAGGCCATGAAATCTGAGATAGGATCCATGTATGAGAACAAAGTGTGGACTTTGGTTGACTTGCCCGATGATCGGCAAGCCATCGAAAATAAATGGATCTTCAAGAGGAAGACCGACGCTGACGGTAATGTTACTATTTATAAAGCTCGACTTGTTGCGAAAGGTTTTCGACAAGTTCAAGGAGTTGACTACGATGAGACTTTCTCACCCGTAGCGATGCTTAAGTCTGTCCGAATCATGTTAGCAATTGCCGCATTTTATGAAATCTGGCAAATGGATAACAAAACTGCATTATTTAATGGATTTATTAATGCAAAATTGTATATGATGCAACCCGAAGGTTTTGTCAATCCTAAAGGTGCTAACAAAATGTGCAAGCTCCAGCGATCCATCTATGGACTGGTGCAAGCATCTCGGAGTTGGAATATACGCTTTGATAAGTTGATCAAAGCATATAGATTTATACAGACTTACGGTGAAGCCTGTATTTACAAGAAGTGAGTGCGAGCACTACAACCTTTTTGATAAGTATATGTGAATGACATATTGTCGATCGGAAATGATGTAGAATTTTCTGGAAAGCATAAAGGAGTGTTTGAAAGGAGTTTTTCAAAGAAAGACCTTGGTGAAGCTGCTTACATATTGGGCATCAAGATCTATAGAGATAGATCAAGACGCTTGATAAGACTTTCGATAAGTACATACCTTGATAAGATTTTGAAGTAGTTCAAAATGGACCAGTCAAAGAAGGAGTTCTTGCCTGACTTGTAAGGTGTGAAGTTGAGTAAGACTCAAAGCCAGACCATGGCAGAAAAATATAGAGAGAATGAAAGTCATTCCCTATGCCTCATCCATAGGTTCTATAAAGTATGCCATGCTGTGTACCAAACTTGTTGTGTACCTTGCCATGAGTTTGTCAAGGGGGTACAATAGGGATCCAGGAGTAGATCACTGTACAGTGGTCAAAATTATCCTCAGTAACTGGATGACTAAGGAAATGTTTCTCGATTATGGAGGTGATAAAGAGTTCGTCGTAAAGGGTTACGCCGATGCAAGCTTTGACACTAAATCCAGATGACTCTAAGTATCAATTTGGATGCGTATTGAAAGTGGGAGCAATTAGCTAGAGTAGCTCTATGCAGAGCATTGTAGACATAGAAATTTGCAAAATACATACGGATCTGAATGTGACAGACCCGTTGACTAAACTTCTCTCACAAGCAAAACATGATCACACCTTATTACTCTTGGGTATTAATCACATAGCGATGTGAACTAGATTATTGACTCTAGTAAACCCTTTGGGTGTTGGTCACATGGCGATGTGAACTATGGGTGTTATTCACATAACGATGTGAACTATCGGTATTAAATCACATGGCGATGTGAGCTAGATTATTGACTCTAGTGCAAGTGGGAGACTGAAGGAAATATGCCCTAGAGGCAATAATAAAGATGTTATTTGTATTTCCTTATATCATGATAAATGTCTTCTATTCATGCTAGAATTGTATTAACCGGAAACTTGATACATGTGTGAATACATAGACAAAATAGTATGTCCCTAGTATGCCTCTACTAGACTAGTTCATTGATCAAAGATGGCTATGTTTCCTAGCCATAGACATGAGTTGTCATTTGATCAACGGGATCACATCATTAGGAGAATGATGTGATGGACTAGACCCATCCGTTAGCATAGCACTATGATCGTTTAGATTTACTGCTATTGCTTTCTTCATGACTTATACATGTTCCTATGACTATGAGATTATGCAACTCCCGAATACCGTAGGAACACCTTGTGTGCTATCAAACATCACAACGTAACTGGGTGATCATAAAGATGCTCTACAGGTGTCTCTAAAAGTATTCGTGGTGTTCGCATAGATCAAGATTAGGATTTGTCACTCCAAATGTCGGAGAGGTATCTCTGGGCCCTCTCGGTAACACACATCACAATAAGCCTTGCAAGCAAAAGACTAATGAGTTAGTCACGAGATGATGTGTTATGGAGCGAGTAAAGAGACTTGCCGGTAACGAGATTGAACTAGGTATAGAGATACCGACGATCGAATCTCGGGCAAGTAACATACCGATGACAAAAGGAACAACGTATGTTGTTATGCGGTTTGACCGATAAAGATCTTCGTAGAATATGTACGAGCCAATATGAGCATCCAGGTTCCGCTATTGGTTATTGATCGGAGATGAGTCTCGGTCATGTCTACATAGTTCTCGAACCCGTAGGGTCTGCACGCTTAACGTTTGATGACGATCGATATTATGAGTTTATGAGTTTTGATGTACCGAAGGTAGTTCGGAGTCCCGGATGAGATCACGGACATGACGAGGAGTTTCAGAATGTCCGAGACATAAAGATTGATATATTGGACGACTATATTCGGACACCGGAAGTGTTCTGGAAAGTTTCGGAATTTACCGGAGTGTCGGAGGGGTTACCGGAACCCCCGGGGGAATGGTGGGCCCTGGTGGGCCATAGGGAAGAGAGAGGGCAGCAGCCAGGAGGTGGCGCGCCCCCTCCCTAGGAGGAGTCCGAATAGGACAAGGGGAGGGGGGCGCGGCCCCTCTTTCCCTCTCCCTCTCCCTCTCTTTCCTTCCCCCTTCTTCCTTCTTTGGTAGTTCCTACTAGGAATAGGATTGCAATCCTATTCCTAGTAGGATTGCAGCCCTAGCCGCACCATAGAGAGCCGGCCGGCCTCCCTCCTTTCTCCTTTATATACGGGGGCAGGGGGCACCCAAAGACACACAAGTTGAATTGTTCTAGCCGTGTGCGGTGCCCCCCTCCACAGAAACACACCTCGGTCATACCGTCGCAGTGCTTAGGCGAAGCCCTGCGCCGGTAGATACATCATATCCGTCACCACGCCGTCATGCTGACGAAACTCTCCCGTGAAGCTCAGCTGGATCAAGAGCTCGTGGGACGTCATCAAGCTGAACGTGTGCTGAACGCGGACGTGCCGTACGTTCAGTGCTTGATCGGTTGGATCGCGAAGAAGTTCGACTACATCAACCGCGTCACTTGACGCTTCCGCTTCCGGTCTATGAGGGTACGTAGACACACTCTTCCCTCTCGTTGCTATGCATCTGGTAGATAGATCTAGCGTGATCGTAGGAAAATTTTAAAATACTACGTTCCCCAACACAAAAAACCCAGGCCCGAGCCCGGCCCGGCCCGGCCGTCGGGCCTAAAAATCGGGCCCGAGCCCGGCCCGAACATGCAAAAGCCCGATGGGCCTCGGGCCTCGGGCCGGGCTCCTTCGCTAATGTGCAAAAATGACGGGCCCGGGCCCGGCCCGGCCCGGCCACCGGGCCTGAAATCTAGGCCCGAGCCCGGCCCGTGGACAAGGTCGGGCCGGGCCGGGTCAGGCATTTTCGGGCCGGGCCGGGTCGGGCCGACCGGGCCGGGCTGCCCATGGCCAGGTCTATGCACAAGCAATACCACACCAAACTAGATGTAGGATTTTACCTTCATCGAAGGGGCCGAACTAGTATAAAAATCCTTGTGTCCTTTGTCCGCTTTAACCTCTTCAAGCTAACCCACGCGATGGCCTCACACCTAAGTCCCCTAACCTGGACATCTGCCGTGCTAATTCCACGACAGTTGGCGTCCACCGTGGGGCTATCGCACGATGGTTTCGAGTTCTTGAAGGGCAGCGTTGAAGGACTCAAGGGTTACGCAGTTGGCCGGATGACCAGGAGTCGTCGCGGCCGGATCTACATCGACGATGCAGGCTGGGGCCCCAAGGCCGATTCAGTCGAATACGGGTACCGGGTCCCCTTCGGTGGCATCCACGTCTTCATTGGCAAAATCAGTGAACCGGGACCCGGGCCAGACATCTTCCCCAACATCGTCGAGCCGGCTCAGCGTGCGAGATCGGCCCGGATTCAGCCCACCGTGAAGCGTGTTTTTGTTGGAGCAGTACATGGAGTCCAAGCCGAGGACGGATCGGATTCTGGTGGCGAGACAACTATCTATTCCGACGACGAATCTTCATCCGGAGAGACCGAATCTTTGTATCTGTTGCAGGACGGCCGGTCAGAGGGGGTGTCCGACGGCGATAGTATTCCGGACCCCTTTGATCCGCCAAACCGGGTGGCTGTCTTCATGGCCGGATCACAGTCTATGCAGCAGCCCTCGATGACCGGGGCGTTCACCTCCGAGGTAGCAGGTGCTGGGGCAGGCAACCAAACCCCATCAGCCTCTGACGTCTTATCCACCTTGGCCGGAGATTTGACGGCGCTCGCGACAGGAAAAGTGGCCCCTGCCAACATGGCGCAACATGATGCAGAGATCCTTCAGCTGAAGGGCCGGATTGAGCAGGCTAAACAGGATCTGGATGCGGAGAAAGCCATGATGGCTACAAGGCAAGCAGAGCTAGACTCCCAAGATTTCCGGCTCAGGGTGGATCAGAATTCTAAGCAGGAGGTAATGTACAGAAGACAGCAAACTCGTCTACCATCGGTTTATGAGGCGAGGAATCTCTTTGAGACACCAGGAGCGGGAGCCAGCAATCGCCCAGAGGTGAACCGGGGAGGAGCCCCGGGGACTGGCGCGTCGGTTCAGCCACCGGCCACAGAGCGGAACCACCAAGTTGTGCCAACGCGGCAGATCCCCACCCCTCCCGGCCATTATTCTAACCCGTTGGACAACATTGTCGCCGCCGCTTCACGACTGGCCGCTTTACCCATTGAGGGGACATCCCCCATGGCGATGGAAGCACGCCGGGCTAAGGAATTGCTGGACACGGCGCTGACGCAGCAGCATGCGTACTCTTATAGCAGGGAGAGGATTCATTCAACCCCCCACCCAAGCCGGAGTTACACTAGGCACTGGGATGAACCGGCTGTGTCTAGCAGCGAGCGGAGACGTCACCGTCACAGGCAGTATAATCCAGCGGGAGCAGAAGCACACGCCCAAGAGGCGATAAACCGGGCCAGACATACGGCCCGCGAGGACACCTGTCAAATGACGCCGGTTCACCCAACCACAGCAGAAACGGGAGTCACGACAAGTTCCTTTGGAGTACAGTGTCTCATCCCCGCTTTACGAAGCGTGAAATTACGCAAAGACTTCAAAGGCCCGCGCAAGGTACCCAACTACACAGCGGATCTAGCTCCAGAGGCGTGGGTTGAAAGTTATGAGATGGCTATGGAGATGCTTGATGTGGGCGAAGCGGCATGCGCCAAGTACTTTACCATGATGCTTGAGGGTACAGCCCGGACATGGTTAAAGGGCCTACCACCTAACTCCATCAGATCATGGGGTGAGTTGCGTCGCCAGTTTATCAAAAATTTCAAAGACACGTGCAAGAAGCCAATGTTGGTGGTAGACTTAGCAGCATGCGTTCAAGGAGAGCAGGAACCCACGAGCAGCTGGGTGCGGCGAGTATCGGAAATCATGCACTCTTCAAATAGCATCAACCCTAGTACGGCGATAGTGACATTGGAAAACAATTGCCGGTTTGAGTCTCTGAAGCTGAAGTTAGGACGGCTCAAGCGCGATTACAATGACATGGGAACGCTCATGAGCGCTCTGGTGAAATATGGGGATTCTGATAACACCAAGTACCCAGATGCAGATGGAGACAAGTCCGGGAAAGCAAACAAGGCTGGTAAACCGGCGCAAGCTAATCCGGTAGGAACGGGTTACAATGGTAAGCGAAAAGCGGAGGGCGGCTCTGATTTTGTGGCCAATACCAACGTTCAGGGAAACGGGCAGCACCGCAAGGGTAAACCACCTCCGCGTGGCGAGGGGCTATCCTTCAATCTAGATCAACAGTTAAACGTGCCTTGCCCTAAACACAGTACGTAGGGAAACCCGGCTAAGCATTTATGGAAGGACTGCCGGATCATGATAGAGGCCATGAAACAAGCCAGATATAACCACGGACCCCCCCGGCGGCGGCTCAAGTTCCGGTTTTCAGGGTCCAGGTTACCAAGGTAACGGTTCCGGGTCAGGGTATCATGGCGGTAACAATAACTACAACAGCAACAATCAGCACCAACATAACCAGCAGCATGGTCAGGGTGGTTACAACAACCAAGGCAATTAGCAACATCAGCAGCAGCAGCAATTCGGATATCAAAGTAATCCAAAGGAGCAAAGCAGTGGACAGTATCATGTTTTCACCACAAGTTTGTGCAAACGAGATCAAAAGGTTCTGAAACGGGCAGTACACGCAGTTGAATGGGTGACGCCACATTTTTTATGTTGGTCTGAACAACCCATTGTGTGGATCAAGGAGGATCACCCGCCACAGGTTGATAATCTGGGCCAGTTGGCCCTAGTGGTGGCGCCGTAGGTGGGTGGCCACAAGTTCACGAAGGTACTTAGGACGGCGGCAGCAGTATCAACATCCTATGAGACTTTCCGGCGTATGGGGTTGACAGATAAGAAGTTGAGACAGTCCAACACAGTATTCCATGGAGTGGTGCCAGGTAAATTGGCTTATCCAGTTAGGAAAATTGATCTGTAAGTCACCTTTGGGGATGAGCATGATTCTAGATCAGAGACGGTGACCTTTGAGGTCGTAAAAATCAAAAGCCTATATCATGCTCTGTTTGGAAGGCCGGTTTACGCCAAGTTCATGGCTAGACCGTGTTATGTTTATCTGCAGCTTAAAATGCCGGGTCACAAGGGAACCATCACGGTTCACGGAAGTCGCAAGATAGCATTGGAATGCGAGGAAGGAGACGCAACTTATGCAGAAGCAGTGTGTGCTACGGAGGAGTTGAAATTCTACAAAGACAATGTTGATCCGGCGGATATGTCCCTGTTAAAGAAGCCAACCACAGAGCATGATCCGGCGTTGAAGTTTAAATCGGCAGAGGAAACTAAGCAGATTGACTTTGTGCCAGGAGACTCATCCAAGCAGTTCACTATCAGTGCTAACCTAGACCCCAAATAGGAAAGCGCGCTCATCGAGTTCATCCGTGAGAACCGGCATATCTTTGCATGGAAGCCTTCTGACATGCCAGGTATACCGAGGGAACTCGCTGAGCACAGTCTTAATATTGATCCGAAGTTTAAACCGGTCAAGCAGTATTTGCGCCACTTCAATGAAGAAAGGCGCAAGGCTATATGTGAAGAGGTGGCCAGGCTTTTGGCCGCAGGATTGATACGTCCAAAACGTATCTATAATTTCTGCTTGCTCCATGCCTCTTTTGGGTGATATTGCTATGATATTTACACACTTCCATACACTTTTGATCATATTTGGGCTAACCTATTAACTCAGTGCACCCCAGTGCCAGTTTCTGTTTTCGGCTGTTTTTGTATTTCAGGTTTTCACGTTACGAGAACTGCCAGGAAAAATGCAGAAAAATTATATAAAAAATCAGCGTTCCAGAAACTACCGTGCGCCCGAAGGACAGCCGGGGGGGGGGGCACCAGGGCTCCAGGCGCCCTGGCGGCGCGCCCCACCCTGGGCCGTGCCGGGGGGCGCCTGGGCCCCCCGAGGCTCCTCCGATGCCCCCCTTTGGCATATATTTAAAGCGTCTCCCGAAACCCTCGAGGGAGGAACTCTTTTCGCGATCCCATCTCTGTTCCGCCGCCGCCGCCGCTTCCAAGATCGGGAGCACCAGGAGAACTCTTCCCGGCACCCTGCCGGAGGGGAGGATCACCACCGGGAGCCTCTCCACCACCATGGACGCCTCCCGGATGAGTTGTGAGTAGTCTCCCTTGGACCATGAGTCCATGACCAGTAGTTATGTGATGTTCTCCTCCCGTTCTTGTGCTTCACTAATTAGCCCTCGTGAGCTGCCCTACATGATCGAGGCACATATGTAATCCTTATGCTGTTGCTATGATGAGTTTGCTGGGATCCGATGGATTATGAGATTATGTTCAGATTGTGCTTGAGTAATATATTTGATCTACCTCTTTTATATTTATGTTCGTAAGTAATTCTTGCATGTCTTCTGTTGTTATTTATTGCTTTGGCCAAGTAATAGGTAGTGACTCCAAGAGGGAACGTTATGCTTGATTGTGGGTTCATGCCCCTCGATGACTAGTTTGAGTGACAGAAACATGAGTCTAGGGGATGTGCTGTTGCCACTAGGGGGAAAACAACGGTGCTTGTGCCCGCGGGTGCAAGGATTGTTTACTTTACGCAAAGTTCTTTTAATGCAGTTGTCTGTTGCATTGAGTTTACACTATGGGTGGGACTCGCAACTTAATACCAGCGAGATGTTTTGGATAGATATCTCAAGGTGGATGATTAGTAGTAGATATTGATGGATTTCGGTCTACTTACTTTGGCGTACCGCCCATGCTTTGAACCTCAACCTATCTTGCAATGTAGTCAGCATTGGTTTGCGCACATGGTCCTGTCAATTGCCCAGCTGTAATTCGTTTACCTCACATAGCTGTTTTATCGTCTTTTGGGAGAGAGACATCACTAGTGAACATTATGAGACTCCGGTCCATATTACCATCATTGATCACATCCGCTATTTACTTTTCGCTATTATTTACTATTGCAATTATATCTATCACTACTATCACTTACGTTTAATCCTTTGTGAACTACAAGGCCGGAGGGATTGACAACCTCTCTGTACTCGTTGGGAGCAAAGTTATTTGTATCTGTGTCCAGGTCCACGTTGATTGCTAATATCTGGCGCCGTAGCAGTTGACACCTTCTTGTTGAACCTAGGAGTCTCTGGGGATTCGATCCTTGGTATCTTTGCCAAGGGAAAAACTTCCGCAACACTACATCTCACACCTTCCACTTGGGGTAACCAACGAGGGGCGAGAAGCCTAGCAAGGATTCATAGTCGAAGTGTTTCATCCGGAGTGCTTGGCTAATCCGGTGCTGGTGTTAAAGAAAAATGGAACATGGAGGATGTGTGTGGATTACACAGACCTAAACAAGGCTTGCCCAACTGATCCTTTTGCTCTCCCCCGTATTGATCAGACTATTGATGCTACGGCAGGATGTGAGCGGCTAAGTTTTTTGGATGCATATTCAGGGTATCATCAAATCAAGATGGCAGTTAAGGACCAGGAGAAGACAGCTTTCATAACTCCCTTTGGAGCCTTCTGCTATGTATCCATGCCCTTTGGGCTCAAGAGTGCCCAAGCAACATATCAGCGTTGCGTGCAGAACTGTTTCAAAGGACAGATCGGAAAAAATGTCCATGCTTATGTTGATGGCATTGTGGTGAAATCAAGGAAGGAGGAGACACTAATAGAGGATTTAAAAGAAACCTTTGACAACCTCCGGATTTATAAGATGATGCTTATTCCGGAGAAGTGCGTTTTCGGTGTTCCAGCAGGCAAGCTCCTTGGATTCTTAGTATCAAACAGAGGAATAGAGGCTAATCCGGAGAAGATCAAGGCGATCACATCCTTGACCAAACTGGCTTGTATCAATGATGTCCATCGCATAGCAGGCCGGATTACAGCGTTGAGCCGATTCATCAGCCGATTGGGAGAGAAGGCAATTCCGCTTTATCAGATGCTGAAAAAGACAGATCGGTTTGTATGGAGCGATGCTGCAAACGCTGCGTTTGAGGATTTGAAGCGGCAATTAGCAGAGCTGCCTGTTCTTGATGCCCCTGTTGACAACGAGCTGCTACTGTTATATGTGGCCGCCAATGCCCGTGCAGTTAGCGTGGCAATTGTGGTGGAACGCAAGGAAGCAGGCAAAGAATATCCGGTTCAACGCCCGGTTTAGTACATCAGTGAGGTTCTCATTGAGTCAAAGCAAAGGTATCCGCACTGGCAGAAGCTGGTATACGGCGTGTTCATGGCAAACCGGAAGCTGAAGCACTATTTCCAGGGCCACCCAATCACTGTGGTCAGCTCAGCGTCGTTGGGGGATATAATCCAGAACAGAGAAGCCACTGGCAGAGTGGCGAAGTGGGCCATTGAGCTTAGCCCACACAGATTGAAGTATGTACCCTGTACTCCTATGAAATCCCAAGCACTGGTAGATTTCATCAATGATTGGACAGAATTGCAAGCACCATAGGAGAAGCCGGATCATACATACTGGACTATTAACTTTGACGGTTCAAGGCAATTAGAAGGCTCGGGGGCTGGAGTCGTATTAACTTCCCCACGAGGTGACAAGTTTTGTTATGTCCTCCGACTAATGTTCCCTTGCACTAACAATGCTGCTGAGTATGAAGCTCTCCTTCACGGCCTACGGATGGCTAAGGAGATGAACTTGAGCCGAGTCAAGTGCTTCGGTGATTCAGATGGACCACATAGTAGCTTACAGGCGAGAAGTTGAAGCGGTTGCAGGATATTTCAAAGGATATCAGGTGGACCACATAGATCGGCGAAAAAATGAAGCGGCCGACGCATTAAGCCGGCTGGGCTCTCAGCGTAAACCAGTTCCACCAAATACCTTCTTGGATGAATTACACAGTCCATCGGTACAGATACCATCGGAGGAGGATTTGGCTGTTCCTGATCCGGAAGCACATCTAGTTGCAGCACTTCATGTTATTCCCGATTGGACACTCCCTTACTTGGCATACCTGAGCCGAGGAGAGTTGCCAAATGATGAGGTTGAGGCTAGGCAGATAATCCGGCGATCCAAATCTATGACCATCGTCACTGGAGAACTTCATCACCGCAGCGTTTCCGCGGCATTTCAGCGATGTGTATCATCGGAAGAAGGCTGTGATATTCTTCGAGAGATACACGAAGGAGATTGTGGTCATCACGCCGGTTCAAAGACATTGGTAGCCAAGGCCTTTCGTCATGGGTTCTACTGGTTAACGGCTCATGCTGACACGGAGGATCTAGTCCGGAGATGCGATGCTTGTCAGAAATTTTCATGGCGTGCTCATGTTCCGGCGCAGGAGCTACTGATAATTCCAATTACTTGGCCGTTTGCAACCTGGGGGCTCGATATGGTTGGACCCTTTAAGCGATCCCAAGATCAGAAAACCCACCTGTTGGTAGCAGTAGACAAGTTTACAAAGTGAATTGAGGCAGAGCCTATCAGTAAGTGTGATGCGGCAACAATGGTTAAATTCATCAAAAAGGTAATTTTCCGATTTGGCTTTCCACATAGCATCATTACTGATAATGGCACCAACCTATCTAAAGGAGAGATGGAAGAGTTTTGCCAAAGGGAACATATTCACCTGGATGTATCTTTAGTAGCTCACCCTCAATCCAATGGTCAAGCTGAGAGGGCCAACCAAGAGATCTTGAGAGGCATCAAGCCCCGGCTTACGGTTCCTTTGCAAAGAACACCAGGTTGCTGGGTTGAGGAGTTACCTTATGTCCTCTGGAGCATCAATACTACACCTAACAGGTCTACAGGTTATATGCCCTTCTTCATGGTATATGGTGCTGAAGCGGTTCTCCCTAGTGACATCCGACACGACTCACCACGGGTGGCAGCTTATGTTGAAGCGGCTAATGAGCAAGCAAGACAAGATAGCTTAGACCGGCTGGATGAGGAACGGGACACAACAGCAGCAGGATCAGCAATTTATCAACAAGACCTGCGCCGATATCATAGCCGCCGGGTTAAGACCAGGACATTCCAGGAGGGGGATCTGGTGCTCCGGCTCATCCAAGACCAGACAGATATGCATAAGTTATCCCCACCTTGGGAAGGACCCTTTGTGGTCAGAAAGAACCTACACAACGGTTTATACTACCTGATTGATGTTCGAGAGCATAAAGACTCACGTACATCAGAGGAAGAGACGAAGCGGCCGTGGAAGATCGCTCTTCTGCGACCTTACTACACTTGAGCCATTGGCTCCGCTTTATGTATCCTGTACATATTATGACTAATAAATAAACCGGCGCCCCCAGTAATCCGGGGAATCAGCCATCTTCGAAAAGAGTATCATATGGGAGTTCGCTCAGGTGACATCCATCTAAAGTTTATTTCTCTTGCTGTATATCATTTTCATAAAAAAAAACAATTGCTTTGATCTATATATTTAGACATGCAGGGCAATTATTTATTAAGGGACCAAAGAGGGTTTGTCGCACAGCACAACTCAAACATAGGTACCCGGCCTCCTAAACCGGCGCCCTTGATGCGTCAAATATGGAGCCTGGCAGCTCGTAAAAAGCCATTGACAATCATTGAGTCGATCACCTAAAGACAAGATCCCTCAGAGGACTTCAAACATTGGGTAGTATTGATGACAACGTCAATTATAGAGCCTAAAGGCAGCTCATAAAAATCCTAGAGCTTAAAGGCCGCTCACAAAAAGCCTGGAGCCTGGCAGCTCGCAAAAAGCCAAGAGCCTAAAGGCAGCTCATAAAAAGCCTAGAGCTTAAAGGCCGCTCACAAAAAGTCTGGAGCCTGGCAGCTCGCAAAAAGCCAGGAGCCTGGCAGCTCTTAAAAAGCCTCGATTTCGAGCCTGGCAGCTCATAAAAATCGTCGAATTTGGAGCCTGGCAGCTCGTAAAAAGCCTCGACTACATGGTCTTATTTGCCAAAAATGCTTTATTTTTGTGATTTTATAAATTTTGTTTTGATCCGGGATTGGGCAACTACAAAGTCGACCATATATCTGCAAAATTAAAAGTTTGGGTCATGAACACCAGCATGAGTTAAAAAAGTCTGGGTCATGAACACCAGCATGAGTTAAAAAGTCTGGGTCATGAACACCAGCATGAGTTAAAAGTCTGGGTCATGAATACCAGCATAAGTTAAACCGGCGTTCATTATAACCCGGATCAGTCATCAGGCAAAAGCCAAGAGAGCCAAGAGCCTCATCAGCATCTACCTTTTCAATTATGCCTACCAGATTAAGGACATCAGGTACACTTAATCAGAGGTATGATGTATCTTTGGTATAAAACAGTTATTCCTTTGATATATATCTATTGGAGCAGGGTAATAGGTGCTACGTCCAAAACGTATCTATAATTTCTGCTTGCTCCATGCCACTTTTGGGTGATATTGCTATGATATTCATACACTTCCATAGACTTTTGATCATATTTGGACTAACTTACTAATCCAGTGCACCCCAGTGCCAGTTTCTGTTTTCGGCTGTTTTTGTATTTCAGGTTTTCACGTTTCGAGAACTGCCCAGAAAAATCCAGAAAAATTATATAAAAAATCAGCGATACGGAAACAACACTGCGTCCGAAGGGCAACCTGGGGGGAGGGGCACATGGGCTCTAGGCGTCCTGTGGGCGCGCCCCCCCTGGGCCGCGCCGGGGGGGGCGCCTGGGCCCCCCGAGGCCCCCCCGGTGCCCTACTTTGGCATATATTTAAAGGGTCCTCCGTAACCCTCAGAACAGGACTTCTTTTCGCGATCCCATCTCTGTTCCGCCGCCGCAGCCGCTTCCAAGATCGGGAGCACCAGGAGAACTCTTCCCGGCACCCTGCCGGAGGGGAGGATCACCACCGGGAGCTTCTCCACCACCATGGACGCCTCCCGGATGACTCGTGAGTAGTCTCCCTTGGACCATGAGTCCATGACCAGTAGCTATGTGATGTTCTCCTCCCGTTCTTGTGCTTCACTAATTAGTCCTCGTGAGCTGCCCTACATGGTCGAGGCACCTATGTAATCCTTATGCTGTTGCTATGTTGAGTTTGCTGGGATCCGATGGATTATGAGATTATGT
>LR738715.1:654888898-654959980 GCA_902687465.1 Secale cereale | reverse complement strand
GGGGGGGGGGTGCCTGGGCCCCCCGAGGCCCCCCGGTACCCTACTTTGGCATATATTTAAAGGGTCCTCCGTAACCCTCAGAACAGGACTTCTTTTCGCGATCACATCTCTGTTCTGCCGCCGCCGCTGCTTCCAAGACCGGGAGCACCAGGAGAACTCTTCCCGGCACCCTGCCGGAGGGGAGGATCACCACCGGGAGTTTCTCCACCACCATGGACGCCTCCCGGATGACTCGTGAGTAGTCTCCCTTGGACCATGAGTCCATGACCAGTAGCTATGTGATGTTCTCCTCCCGTTCTTGTGCTTCACTAATTAGTCCTCGTGAGCTTCCCTACATGATCGAGGCACCTATGTAATCCTTATGTTGTTGCTATGTTGAGTTTGCTGGGATCCGATGGATTATGAGATTATGTTCAGATTGATCTTGAGTAATATATTTGATTCACCTCTTTTATATTTTAGTTCATAAGTAATTCTTGCATGTTCTCCGTTGTTATTTATTGCTTTGGCCGAGTAATAGGTAGTGACTCCAAGAGGGAACGTTATGCTCGATTGTGGGTTCATGCCCCTCGATTACTAGCTTGAGTGACAGAAACATGAGTCTAGGGGATGTGCTGTTGCCACAAGGGGGAAAACAACGGTGCTTGTGCCCGCGGGTGCAAGGATTGTTTACTTTACGCAAAGTTCTTTTAATGCAGTTGTCTGTTGCATTGAGTTTACACTATGGGTGTGACTCGCAACTTAATACCAGCGAGATGTTCTGGATAGATATCTCAAGGTGGATGATTAGTAGTAGATATTGATGGATTTCGGTCTACTTACTTTGGCGTACCGCCCATGCTTTGAACCTCAACCTTTCTTGCAATGTAATCAGCATTGGTTTGCGTTCGTGGTCCTGTCAGTTGCCCAGCTATAATTTGTTACCTCACATAGCTGTTTTATCGTCTTTTGGGAGAGAGACATCACTAGTGAACATCATGAGACTCCGGTCCATATTACCATCATTGATCACATCCACTATTTACTTTTCACTATTTACTTACTATTGCAAAACACTATCTATCACTACTATCATATTGCTTTTAACCCTTTGTGAACTACAAGGCCGGAGAGATTGACAACATCTCTGTACTCGTTGGGAGCAAAGTTATTTGTATCTGTGTGCAGGTCCACGTTGATTGCTAATTGCGCCGTTAGCAATTGACACCTACTTGTAGAACCTAGGAGTCTCTGGGGATTCGATCCTTGGCATCTTTTCTAGGGGAAAACACTTCTACTTACTGCATCTTACACCTTCCACTTGGGGTAACCAACGAGGGGTACGAGGCCCATCAATAGGTCCGGTGGTAAACCGCCAGGACATCTTTTTTTAGCCTCATTTATGCAGGCACAAATAATATAAACGGATCAAGCATGGCAAAGCAAAAAATTAAATTGGCAGAATCCAAGTCAAGCTGTGACATCCATATTGGGACAAAGACAATGTTTCAACTATCCTATTACAAGGCACCTGCAGGCCCGAATAGATTAAAGTTTTTACAAAAATATTCGGCAAGTTAGAAATTAAACCGGATGGTTTATGACTCCTCTTCACGCTGGGAAGGCTGAGGGTCGACTTGTTCCGGGTCTTCTTCATCTTCAGACAGTGGCTGGAAATCAGGAGCGCGCCAATCAATCTTGGAGAGTGCGCGGAAGTACATTTCCTCATTTATAAGATCGGACGGATCAATATCTGGAGCGAAAGTATGGTCACGAACTGGCGGCATCAGATTTTTAGTATCGTAAACCGGCCGCTCTACCCGCTCATTTTCTAAATCATAAGCCGGATAATACCTCAAATCCGCTTCATCGGCAAGTTTACTGGCAAGCGGGCGCATGTCCTTAGTCAGAGCACGGAGGTCTTCGGTAGAGAAGATTGACCCGTCCTCTTTGTTGCTGGGATAACTGTTCATAGCTTCAGCCGGATCAAAGTCAGGGACCCATGCTTTGGCCCGGGTCAGCACCATAAGAGAACCAGCCAGTGTAGCAGACTTCTTCACCTCCACCAGACGCACAGGCAGGACAGATAGCTTCTCCAAAGTGCCTTGGATGGTAGTTGGTGCTGGCTTGTTATGGGACATCGCACTAATAACCCTTTGAGCGCCGGAATAAAGATGCTCCACCAGGGTATAAGAGGCCTTGAGCTTCTTCTGGACGTCGTCTCCAAGATGAGTTATGCGCCTCCCTGAATACGTTGGCCAAGTTAAACCGGAGCGGAACAAAAGATTGCAAAGATGAAAAACATATGCAGATGGGTACTTACCAAAGATAGCAGAAGTCATGAGTTCTATTTGCTGTCTTAAACCGGTCAACTCCTGTGTAACCGGATTAAGGGCAGCTTCAGCATCCTTTGCTCTTTTTTCAAGAGCATTCCTCTGCACTTCCTATGTGGACCGCTCCGCTTCAAAGTCCTTCTTCAATTTCTCCATGTTGGTCAAGGTAAGCACAAGTTCTTCCTTGGCTTTGGCGGATGCAGTTTCATTAACAGCCAAGCTATTCCGGAGTTCAGTTACCTCCGAAGCCCTCCGGGTCAAGTCCGCCTACAAGGAAATCAAACGGATTAGAAAGACAGAACAATCAAGTCTCAAGCATATAACAAGTTATACACTTGACACTTGGGGGCTAATGTACAATTGAAGTAACGAAAGAGAATTCCAGACAAATCCCAAGCGCATAAAACAAGTTATACCCTTGGCACTTGGGGGCTAATGTAAGTTCAGTTTCTGATACAATGGAAGTCCCGGTTCACCTACAATGAAGCTAGACCGGCACTTGGGGGCTACTATGGCCTAAAGACAGGATTGCAAGACTACAAAGCAGAGACAAGTAAAAGGAAAGAAAATTACCTCATACTTATCCTTCATCATATTAACCAATCCGGCTTCATAATTGCGGCTGGTAAAAAGCCGGTTCAGATACTCGGAATGAAGTTCCTTCAACTCATACGTTCTTGCTCATCGAGTTGTTTCTTTAGCTCCTTCAACTCATCAGGGGAAAACTTGTACGGACGCCGACATGCTGGCTCGGTACCGGGCTCGAGTTCATTGGCGAATTCAACTTGAAGATGGGGAGGCATGCCTGGAAGATCTTTAGGGAAAACATCTTCATATTCATTAACCACCGGAATCTGAGAAATGGCATTAATCTCGCCCTTGTCATTGAGAGAGAATAGCCTGATTATGTTATCTCGAGTGGCGAAAATAATCACGTCTTCGTCAGGATGAGTAAGCTTGACTTCCTTATTTGCACAATCAATGTTTGCATCATGCTTGGAAATCCAATCCATCCCAAGAATAAGATCAATGTTGGAGTTGCCGAGAATAACCGGAGAAACCAGAAAACTGTAATCACCCATATGAATAGATATATCCGGAGCATGCAAGCTAGAATTCATTTGTTTCCCAGAGAAGTAATTGTTAACTCCCTTGGTAAAGCCACTGTGCCCACATTGTGCTTGGATGCAAATGGATATGACATGAAGGAATGTGATGCACCAGAATCAAACAAAACTTTAGCAGGTTTAAGGTTAACTGGAAGATTACCAAGTATCACATATGAAGAATTCTCTGCTTGAGTTGCATTCATCAGATTCACCCTTGCAACCTTGGGATTGTGCTTGACAATAGCAGTGCTGACAGGTGGAGGAGGCAGAAGGCGCCTTGGGTTGGGACACTTGCTGGCATAGTGACCCTTCTGAGAACACTTGTTGCAAGTAACTTCTGAGATAGGTTGGTGATAAGGACCAGTTGATCTTGAAGCTTGAAACTGGGGCTTGGACTAATTTCTTGGGTTGGGTGGGTGGGAGAAACCACGGCCACCTGAGTGCTTGTTGTTGTTTGGAGGACGGAGCACTGGAGGAGGCGGTAGCCAGAACTTCTGCTGCTTGGCAACCACTTTGGAGGAAGAGGAGGAGTGAACAACATTTCTAATCCTTTTTTTGGAAGCTTCACACTTGAGCTGAGCTGCCTCTTGCTTGAGAGCCATATTGTAGAATTGGTCAAATTCATCCGGCTCGAACAAGGTGAGAGCTAGTTGGAGTTCATCTTTTAGACCATCACGGAACTGATAAATCTTGCTCTTGGCATCGGGGATGTCTTGCTTCGCATAACGGGCAAGATTCTGGAACTTGACATTGTATTGATTGATGGACATGGTGCCTTGCTTCAGGTTGCAGAATTGCTCACGCATGCCTTCAATGACACTGGTTGGAATGTGGTGAGAGCGGAAATCTTTGCAGAAGTCAGTCCACGAGATCTCACGTTCACCTCTGGAATCCTTCTACTGTTGCCACCAATCAGCAGCTTGATCTTTGAGTTGGAAAGTGGCAAACTTGACATAATCCTCAGGCCTCACGTTACTGCATTCAAAGTGCTTTTTGATGTCTGTGATCCAGTCTTCAGCATCTAGCGGGTCCACATAGTAACTGAACGACTTCGGTTGGTTTGCCAGGAATTGGTTCAGTGTCACAAAGTGAGGTTGATTGCATAGATTGCCTTGGCCTTGGTTCCCATGATTGCCTTGATTTGCTTGGTTGGCTTGAAAGTTCTGCATCATTTGCATGAGCATCTGGGTGTTCTGGTTGGTCGCTTGTATAATTGCTCTCCATGCCTCGGCCTGAGGAGGAGGGGAAGGAGGACGTTCAGGAGGGCGCTCTTCTTCGCCCTCTTGGTTAGGGTTGCGAACCCTCTTAGGAGCCATCCTGAATGAGATGAAAACTGTTAGCCATTGATGCAAAATAGATAAGCCAAATCAACGGCCAGAAATTTGCAACATAAGTCTTCACAAGAACATTCAAACAAAATGAACGAATGAACTCCACAGTTTAATGATACAACAATCTTCTCGAGATGCTACTTGGGAGAACAAAAGGTAAATAAAAAACAACAAGGTGCAGATGGAACAAATACATTATAAAAGCTTCGTCCCACATGTTCGTGCTGAATGCCCATGGAACGTTTTACAAAGGGTGTTGCAATCCCCGGATCAACATAGCCAAGGACCCTTTAAGATGCAACTCCCAATTGGAACAACACCCATGAAACCTCTTCACTCGATGTTGAACCCCAAACCTCATACCATGCACTCGTTGGAAGAATGCCTACGAGCTACTTGAAGAACCCACCTATTAATTCCCGAAGTTTACCGGTTATGCAATCTGGTGTTGGGGATAGAGGGGAAGCACCGCGCACTCAACTCTAAACCTACATCTGATACGTCTCCAACGTATCTATAATTTTTTATTGTTCCGTGCTATTATTTATGAAGTCTTGGATGTTTAATGGGCTTTATCATTCACATTTATATCATTTTTGGGACTAACCTATTAACCCAAAGGCCCAGTCTAGACTGCTGTTTTTTGCCTATTTCAGGGTTTTGTAGAAAAATAATATCAAACGGAGTCCAAACGGAATGAAACCTTCGCGAGAGATATTTTTGGAGAAAATCACGCCCGGGAAGCTTGAGAACCACGTCAGAAGATCGAGGACCGCCCTCGAGGGTGGGGGGCGCGCCCCCCTTCCCAGGGCGTGCCCCCCTGCCTTGAGGCCTCCTCGTGTGGCCCCCGGTGCCCTCCTTCTTCCTATATAAGTCCACGTACCCCAAAAACTCCGTATACAGAAAGAAAACCCTAATTCCACCGTCGTAGCTTCTGTTCCCATGGAGATCCCATCTTGGAGCCTGTTCCGGAGCTCTACCGGAGGGGGATCCATCATGGAGGCCTTCACCATCAGCATCATCGCCCTCACCATGAGTTGCGAGTAGTTTACCACAGACCTTCGGGTCCATAGCTAGTATCTAGATGGCTTCTTCTCTCTCTCTGGATCTCAATACAAAGTTCTCCTCGGTCTTCGAGGAGATCTATTTGATGTAATCTCTTTTTGCGGTGTGTTTGTCGAGATCCGATGAATTGTGAGTTTATGATCAAGGTTATCTATGAAAGATATTTGGTTCTTCTCAGAACTTTCTATGTGTGCTCATAATATCCTTGCAAGTCTCTTTGAATTATTGGTTTGGTTTGGCCTACTAGATCTATAGTTCTTGCAATGGGAGAAGTGCTTGGCTTTGGGTTCAATCTTGCGATGTCCTTTCCCAGTGACAGTAGGGGCAGCAAGGCACGTATTGTATTGTTGCCATCGGGGATAAAAGGATGGGGTTTTCATCATATTGCGTGAGTTTATCCCTCTACACCATGTCATCTTGCTTAAGGCGTTACTCTGTTCGTATGAACTCAATACACTAGATGCATGCTGGATAGCGGTCGATGTGTGGTGTAATAGTAGTAGATGCAGGCAGGAGTTGGTCTACTTGTCTCAGACGTGATGCCTATATACAATGATCATGCCTAGACAGTCTCATAATTATTCGCTTTTCTATCAATAGCTCGACAGTAATTTGTTTACCCGCCGTAGATTATCGCTATCATGAGAGAAGCCACTAGAGAAAACTATGGCCCCCGGGTCTATTCTCAACATAATCTACATCTACTTTACTTTTACCGCTTTTATTTGCTGTTTTATTAAACTAAAAATACCAAAAATATCAACTATCATCTCTATCAGATCTCACTCTCGTAAGTGACCGAAAAGGGATTGACAACCCCTTATCGCGTTGGCTGCGAAGTTCTTATTTATTTGTGCAGGTGCGGGGGACTGGCGCGTGGTCTCCTACTGGATTGATACCTTGGTTCTCAAAAACTGAGGGAATTACTTACGCTACTGTGCTGCATCTCCCTTTCCTCTTCGAGGGAATACAACGCAAGCTCAAGAGGTAGCAACATCCAGCTGTACCCATCCGTCAACACATAACGAGTCATCCTCGGAAATTGTTTACTTCGGACCTTCGAAACGCATCCCGCTATACTAGCTGTGGCAATACTCCCGAACTATCTACCCGGTACTGGGTGACGTCGGGGTTATCTCACCACTAACCGCATAGAAGAGTTTTTCGATGTCGGCCGTCTTAAGTATTCTAGAACCGCTATGACATTTTCTCAAATTTTATTGGAGCTCACTAAAGTAGTCGTGGTATTTTACTGGAGCGTGATTTTTAGTTGATTCTTTTTGAAGATGATTGTTAGACAAATTTCTCAAATTTACCAATTTATTTTGAATTTTTTGGAGTTCCAGAAGTAGGCGAACCCTGCAGATTACTACAGACTGTTCTGTCTTTGACAGATTCAGTTTTTGCGTGTTGTTTGCTTATTCCGATGCATCTATGAGTACTATTGGAGGATATGAACCATAGAGGAGTTGGAGTACAGTAGGTTTAACACCAATATAAACAAAGAATGAATTCATTGCTGCACCTTTGAGTAGTGGTTTGCTTTCTTATACTAACGGAGTTCACGAGAATTTTTGTCTAAGTTTTGTGTTGTGAAGTTTTCAAGTTTTGAGTATTGCTTTGATGGACTATGGAACAAGGAGTAGCAAAGGCCTAAGCTTGGGGATGCCCATGGCACCCCAAGTAAGTTCAAGATAATCAAAAGCCTAATCTTGGGGATGCCCCGGGAAGGCATCCCCTCTTTCGTCTTCATCCATCGGTAACTATACTTGGAGCTATATTTTTATTCGTAACATGATATGTGTTATGCTTGGAGCGTCTTGTATAATTTGAGTCTTTTCTTGTTAGTTTGCCACAATAATCCTTTATGGGAACACCTATTTGAGAGAGTTAAATATGGCCTAAAAATTATTAGAACACTCTATGTGCTTCACTTATATCTTTTGAGTTGAATAGTTTTTGCTCTAGTGCTTCACTTGTATCTTTTAGAGCACGGTGGTGGTAATATTTTGTAGAAATTGTTGAACTCTCATGATTCACTTATATCTATTTGAGAGTCTATTAAAACAGCATGGTAATGTGTTTAGGCTAAAGAAACTAGTCTTCACATGATAAACATCCAATGTCAATGTAGTAAAAAAAATCACACCAAGTGCATTGAATAGAAATGAGATGTTGGATGCTTGATAATTGTTTTGAGACACGGGGATAGTGATATTAGAGTCATACTAGTGGAGTTATTATGAAATTAAGAAATAATTGTGTTAAGGTTAGTGATTCCCGTATCATGCACGTATGGTGAACCGCTATGTGACGAAGTTAGAGCTTGAGGTATTTGTAGAGTGCCAACCTTTGTGTGGAGGTCGGGGGCGCGCGATGGTTAACTCCTACCAACCTCCCCCCCCTAGGAGCATGCGTTGATTGCTTTGTTTTGATGACTCGTAAATTTTTGCAATAAGTATATGAGTTCTTATGACTAATGTTGAGTCCATGGATTATACGCACTCTCACCCTTCCACCATTGCTAGCCTCTCTTGTACCGCGCAACTTTCGCCGGTGCCATAAACCCACTATATATCCTTCCTCAAAACAGCCACCATATTGTTCCTCAAAACAGCCACCATACCTACCTATCATGGCATTTCCATAGCCATTCCGAGATATATTGCCATGCAACTTTCCACCGTTTCGTTCATATGACACGCATCATATTGTCATATTGCCATTGCATGATCATGTAGTTGACATCGTATTTGTGGCAAAGCCATCATGCATAATTTTTTATACATGTCACTCTTGTTTCATAGCACATACCGGTACACCGCCGGAGGCATTCATATAGAGTCATACTTTGTTGTTGTAGTATCGAGTTGTAATATCGTGTTGTAATAAAAGTGTGATGATCATCATTTTGAGAGCATTGTCCCATGGGAGGAAAGGCTAAATCTATAAAGCCCCTCCGAAAAAAAAGAAAAAAAAGAAAGGCCAAAGCAAAAAAAAAGGAAAGGCCAAAAAAAGGGAGAAAAAAAAGGAAGAAAAAAAAGGGACAATTGCTACTATCTTTTTCCACACTTGTGCTTCAAAGTAGCACCATGTTCTTCATTGTAGAGAGTCTCATGTTTAGTCACTTTCATATACTAGTGGGAATTTTCATTATAGAACTTGGCTTGTATATTCCAATGATGGGCTTCCTCAAATGCCCTAGATCTTTGTGAGCAAGCAAGTTGGATGCACACCCACTAGTTTCTTTTGTTGAGCTTTCATTCATATTTAGCTCTAGTGCATCCGTTGCATGGCAATCCCTACTCACTCACATTGATATCTATTGATGGGCATCTCCATAGCGCGTTGATACGCCTAGTCGATGTGAGACTATCTCCCTCCTTTTTATCTTCTCCACAACTACCTCTATTCCACCCATAGTGTTATATCCATGGCTCACGCTCATGTATTGCGTGAAAGTTAAAAGGTTTGAAAAGATAGAGTATGAAAACAAGTGCTTGGCTGAAATCTGGGTTCTGCATGATATGAATATTTTTGTGTGATAACAAGGGAGCATAGCCTACACTATATGATATTGTAGGGATAACTTTCTTTAGCCATAGTATTTTGAGAAGACATGATTGCTTTGTTAGTATTGCTTGAAGTATTGTTATTTCTTATGTCAATATAGACTTTTATCTTGAATCTTTCAGATCTTAACATTCATGCCACAATTAAGAGAATTATATTGAAAAACTATATTGGTTAGCATTCCACAGCAAAAATTCTTTCTTTATCATTTACCTACTCAAGGACGAGCAGGAATTAAGCTTGGGGATGCTTGATACGTCTCCAACATATCTATAATTTTTTTATTGTTCCATGCTATTATTTATGAAGTCTTGGATGTTTAATGGGCTTTATCATTCACTTTTATATCATTTTGGGACTAACCTATTAACCCAAAGGCCCAGTCCAGATTGCTGTTTTTTTGTGCCTATTTTAAGGTTTTGCAGAAAAAGAATATCAAACGGAGTCCAAACGGAATGAAACCTTCGCGAGAGATATTTTTGGAAAAAATCACGCCCAGGAAGCTTGAGAACCACGTCAGAGGATCAAGGAGCCGCCCTCGAGGGTGGGGGCGCGCCCCCCTTCCCAGGGCGCGCCCCCTGCCTCGAGGCCTCCTCGTGTGGCCCCCGGTGCCCTCCTTCTTCCTATATAAGTCCCCGTACCCCAGAAACTCCGTATACAGAGAGAAACCCCTAATTCCACCATCGTAGCTTCTGTTCCCGTGGAGATCCCATCTTGGAGCTTGTTCCGGAGCTCTACCGGAGGGGGATCCATCACAGAGGCCTTCACCATCATCATCGTCGCCCTCACCATGAGTTGTGAGTAGTTTACCACAGACCTTCGGGTCCATAGCTAGTATCTAGATGGCTTCGTCTCTCTCTCTCTGGATCTCAATACAAAGTTCTCCTCGGTCTTCGATGAGATCTATTCGTTGTAATCTCTTTTTGCGGTGTGTTTGTCGAGATCCGATGAATTGTGAGTTTATGATCAAGGTTATCTATGAAAGATATTTGGTTCTTATCTGAACTTCTTATGTGTGCTCATAATATCCTTGCAAGTCTCTTCGAATTATTGGTTTGGTTTGGCCTACTAGATCTACAGTTCTTGCAATGGGAGAAGTGCTTGGCTTTGGGTTCAATCTTGCGGTGTCCTTTCCCAGTGACAGTAGGGGCAGCAAGGCACGTATTGTATTGTTGGCATCGAGGATAAAAAGATGGGGTTTTCATCATATTGCTTGAGTTTATCCCTCTACATTTATGTCATCTTGCTTAAGGCATTACTCTGTTCGTATGAACTCAATACACTAGATGCATGCTGGATAGCTGTCGATGTGTGGAGTAATAGTAGTAGATGCAGGCAGGAGTCGCTCTACTTGTCTCGGACATGATGCCTATATACAATTATCATGCCTAGATAGTCTCATAATTATTCGCTTTTCTATCAATTGCTCGATAGTAATTTGTTTACCCATCGTAGATTATCGCTATCATGAGAGAAGCCACTAGAGAAAACTATGGCCCCCGGGTCTATTCTCAACATATCAATCTACATCTACTTTACTTTTACCGCCTTTATTTGCTGTTTTATTAAACTAAAAATACCAAAAATATCAACTATCATCTCTATAAGATCTCACTCTCGTAAGTGACCGAAAAGGGATTGACAACCCCTTATCGCGTTGGCTGCGAAGTTATTATTCGTTTGTGCAGGTGTGAGGGACTGGCGCATGATCTCCTACTGGATTGATACCTTGGTTCTCAAAAACTGAGGGAAATACTTACGCTACTATGCTGCATGTCCCTTTCCTCTTCGAGGGAATACACCGCAAGCTCAAGAGGTAGCAACATCCAGCTGTACCCATCCGTCAACACATAACGAGTCATCCTCGGAAACTGTTTACTTCGGACCTTCGAAACGCATCCCGCTATACTAGCTGTGGCAATACTCCCGAACTATCTACCCAGTACTGGGTAACGTCGGGGTTATCTCACCACTAACCGCATAGAAGAGTTTTTCGATGTTGGCCGTCTTAAGTATTCTAGAACCGCTACGACATTTGTGACGACAACACCTTGGAGCTCAACTCCGCGGGACACAGCCACAACCCCTAAGTGACAGGAGGCATCGAGAACAATGTTCTCGTCACAAAGATATCGGAACAATCCAAACAATACTCGCGTGATTCTAAAAAAATTAGTGAATTTTTGAGAGTAGAGGAGATAGAACAACGTCAAGAGTCCTCACCAGAGTGATGAAGGGATGAGGAGTAAAAAGAAATCCTACTCTCCGATATATATATATATAGGACTCAAAACTTTTTGTGTGTGTGCCTAGACTCAACCGTCAACGATTCGATCAATCAAGGGGCTCCTTGGTCGGAGAAGGCTCTGAATACCAACTTGTAATGCCCAGTATGCGGCTATGTCCACCCACGTGTCGAGGCACGACTTAAGGACATAAGCGCATACTAGAATGATCTCAAGTATGGTATCTTTGCACAACTCATGTAAAATCAGGGATGAAAGCGTAAAATGATAGTTGGCTTACACTCGCCATGTCACACAATGAAATACAATAACATACAGTACAGCTCTGAACCATCTCCTGTGTAGTTCTCAACGGTACCTGCATCTGGTGTGTGTTGAATCTGTGAGCCATAGAGGACTCGGCAATCCCGTTCCTGGGTAACAAAACTATCAAAGCCTTAGCTGTGGAAAAGGCCTTACACAAAGGTTGCAGCAAGCACTAAGCACTAGCTTACGAGTTTAGAGCGAGAAGAGAACAAGCGCCAACGATCGCCGAGTTGATCAACAAGTGATTCTAACTACTCACGATCAAACATAACCCCACCGTGTTCACTTCCCGAAGCCCTTCAGAAAGAGACCATCACGGTTACTCACACAGGTAGTGTATTCATGAACATGGTGTCTAGTTATCTACAACCGGATATTAAAAAATTCCCATCTGCCACATAATTGCGGGCACTACTTTCGAAAGATCAAACCCTGCAGGGGTGTCCCAACTTAGCCCATCACAAGCTCACGATCTGCGGAGTCACAACTCCAAAGTGGGAAGACCCGAGTATTCTCGGAATGCCGTGCTCAAGATATTTCGACAAAGGTAAAACTAATCCAGCAAGACCTCCCAGCATGCCGACACCCTGACAGTAGCCGCGCGTATCTAGTCTCAGGCCACGACCAGATGGGACAAGCTACGGGTGTATACTAGACCTTGAGTTTCCCCGAGGTGGCCCCGCAGCACACCCAGTTTGGACCAACACTCATGAGGAGCACTAGCCCGGGTTGTTAATTAAGGACTCGGGTTTGCAACGCCCTATGCAAGTTTTAGTTATTAGGCAAATGTAAAACAAATGTTGGGCCTTGCTGGAGAAGCTTTAGCACTGAGCGAATTATCAAGGGGGCCCATAAACTCCAACCGTGTTAGGGACGCAAAATCAAGAAACATAACACCGGTTTATCGGTTTCTAGGGTGGCATGAGTAGAACAAAACACCAAGAAAGAGGCTTAGCCTTCCACCCATTACCAATATATAAGTGATTTAGTTTAACAGATTATATATTGTGATATCCCAACAATAACTTTATCATGTGGCAAAAATCTTCAAATCTTCACCTGCAACTAGCAACACTATAAGAGGGGCTGAGCGATGCGTACTTAGCCAAACAACGGTTTGCTAGGAAGGCGGTTAGAGAGTTTCATGGCAACAATAGAAGGGCTGACAATCAGGAATAGGCATCGAGGCAATATCTAAAGAGCGAGACATCTAGCATAGGCAAAGATAGTAGTGATATCTGGGAATGGTCATCTTGCATGTTGATTCCACGGAGGAATCGTAACCTTGCTCCTCAAACTCACCCTCGGTAGGAACCTCGTACTCCAAATCGTCACCGGGCTCTAACAAACACAACAAGCTACACCGGAACAACAATCAATCATCATGCAATGCCCAACCACATGATGCATGATCATGATGCATATGGACATGAATATATATATGATGCATAGCCTAGGGACACAAGAGTGCACTAACATCATAGCAAACAAAATCACATCACATGAATGAAAACAAGCAAAAGAACAAAACTAACAAGGTTACGTAGATTATTCAAACAAGCACCCAACAAGTTTAAAGGAGTTGATTAACATGGCAAGGGTGCAACTAGGACTACAACAACATGCTAGCATATTTAAATGGGCTGGAAATAACAAACAACAATTTCCAGAAACTCCCATAATTATTTGAATGCATTTGGGACAGATCTGAGAAACTACTGTTTTAAAGTTGTTAAACATGCAAAACAACAGCACCACATTATTCTATACATTTTTCCACCCCAAATACATATAAAGTTTGTTAAATTTGGAGTTGTAGATATTTGGTTATGATTTTCACAAGTTTAAGCATATTTTAAACACAAGAATAAAACAAACAACATTTTAAAAGTTTTAAACATGGCAACAAACATCATATTAATAATCTACATGAAAATCTAAGCAAGTTTCATATATAACTCATTTTCATCAGATGCATAAATTAAAAGATATTAAATATGCAAAGAATATGCAGAAAAAGAAAAAGAAAAACAGAAAAGAAAACAGGCAGAAAGGTCAAACTGAGCCAGGCCCTCCTAGCTGCAGCCACTGACCTGTGGGGTTAGGGCGCTGAGGTGGCGGCAACTGTGCGCGCGCGGCGGTGGATCTGCTGGGTGGATGACAAGAGGGCCCACTATCATAGGCAAGACAAGGCGAAGATAGTCTTTGAACAAAAATTACACATGCGCCCGAGGGGATTCGAACCCAGGTCGGCCGGGTCGGAGCCTGAGGCCCGCACCACTGCGCTGCTACTGATGCTGTTACAGAACAGCGCACGGCTTGCTTTTGATCTAACTCCATAGCGTACGGGGATTCTCTTGCGTCTGCAACAGAGAAGACGCCGGTGGCAACGGCGAAACGGCAGCGGGTGTGTGTGAGGGTTGTGGCGAGGCTCGGCCACGAGGGAAGAAGCCGAGGCGCTCGGCTCGGGCCATGGCATGGCGCGGCAGGCATGCGGGTGTGCGCGTGAGGCGAGGCGATGAAAGGGCTGTGCTCGAGCGCGTGGCCGCGGCGATGCGTGCGAGCGAAGGACATGAGTGGACGGCTGCGGGTGTTTGTGAACATGCACGAGAGCGCGAGCGCACACGCGTAGAGCAAGAGCTGGGGCTACCACAACTAAACTCCAGATATGTCCAGAGCACGGCGGGCACGAACTTGGCATGAACGAGACGTCACGTACGGAGATCTAAGGGCGACAAGAAGCAGCGGGGGTGGAAGCTGGTTATACCTCGACTACATGTGACACGGAGAAGAGGCCGAGGGCTCGACGGAGGGGACACGAGGCGGCTCTGAACTTGGCGCGTCTCTGACCGAGAAGAAGAGGAAGAAGACAGCTGCGGGCAGGACGATCTTGAGGCCTTCGCGTCGCGAGCGTCACGCTGGAGATGCAGGGGAACTTGGACAACGCTCCCACGGCGGCAGGGGCGACTGCGGTGGTCAGAGAGGCTTCCCCGAGCACGAGCTCTAGCTCGGCCGGAGCATGGAGGCTGGGCGATGGCATAGCTCAAGGCGGCTCATCTGGGCGGCGGCAAGGGAAGCAGAGGAATGGAATCGGACGAGGAGGAACCCTAGGGCATCGGGGACACGACATATAGGCCTGAGGCAGCAACTCCGGCCATCAAATCGATCGGTTGCCGATGTGGCACGCGTGGATGAGCTGTCGTACAGAGGTAGGGGACGCACTGTGCGCGTGAGCGTCGCTGGGCATGCGGGAGATCGGACTGGGCCGCTGGCATGCTGAGGCTGCGGCTTCTAGGTGGGTTGAAGGCTGCGGGAGGCCCAGGTAAGCCCCTCCTGCTTAACCTTTTCAGTTTCGGTTTATTTAAATAAACAGTTGACTAAAGAAAAGTACAGGGGGCTAGGAGAGGAGTTTGGGAAAAACAAAAATACCCCCAAGCTCCTGGATTTATGCAACATTTAATAAGATTACTTTGGGCATTTTTAGAGGCAGAAAAAATAATACAAGTTTGAATAATATTCAAACTAGTGCCATTTTTGAACCCAACCAAAACAACTCCAAAATGGATGAAATTTGGCAGAGAGGGTGTAGACATGGTGCAAGATTTTTGGGGAAAGAAAGAACATTAAAGGGGGCAGGGAAGAACTCCCTTGAAAATTTAAAGAAGGGAAAGAGAGAAGGGGAAGAAGGGGTGCAAGCATGAAGAAGAGAGAGGGGTAGGTTAGCATGGGCATGGCTTTGCACCAACATCACACAACATCAACAAGGTGGCCTCATAACACAAATGTAACAAGTAAGAAGCTAAGATGACTATGATGCCATGATGATAATGAAGCAATGCATGGACAATGCAAAAACAAAATAAGCTCAAATGACAAGAACCCCCAAGGATAAGGACAAGGATCAAAATGAGAATTGCTTTATTGCCATAATTGGAAAGTATCACATATGAGGTGTTACAGGCCTCTAAGGCCCAGCCACTCCAACCCTAGCCCGACCGCTCTCTCCTCTCGATCTCTTCCCTCTGCGTCGTCATCCTCCTCTCGATCCCCAACTCTCTCCTTCTCCTTCCCACACGCAAAGCAGCGCCCGTGCTTGCTCCATCGATCTCCCTCTGCCTTCTCCCAACTACCGCTGCCGCCCACATCTCCAACGACAGAACGGGTCCACGCGCCGCCGTCGAGTTGTGCCTGCCGCCGACCTCGCCCGGCCCGAGTGCCGCCTGCCATGGTGCCTCATCGACCGGCCCTTGCCCCACTGTCCGCCGCCTACGCGCCATGCGCCCACGCGTCAGTCGTCGGACCACGCGAGCAGGATCCGTGGCCGCCTCCATGGCGCCGCCGGGGCGAAGCTCCGTCGCGCCCTCCTCCTGCGCCCGCACCTGCAGCCATGGACGCCTCAAGTAGGGGCTTGCCTTGCCGCCCTTGCAACCTCGGCCTCGTCTTCGCGCCTCCGACGACCAGCCTCCTCATCGCCAGCAACCCAGGAGCAACCAAGGTGTCCAGGAGCTCCAATCACCGCCAAGTCCAATCTCTGGCCATATCCATCGAGTCCCGCCGCCTCCTGTCGTTTTCTCTGCACCACTGGAGGTCCTGCCTCGTCTCGCCAGATCGGGTTGTCTCCGCCCGTGCCCGCTGCCTTGGCCTCATCTTCGTCCTGGAGCGAGCGCCGCCAGCCCTTGCATCGTGCCCCTGTTGTTGTTGACGCCAAGTCCAACAACCACCGAGCATGGAATTCGCCAAGTACCCCTACGGCAAGTACCACGATGCCCCCAAACATCTACGAAACGTGTTCAACTACCGTCCCCGAAGACCCGTGTAATGCAAGTGTCAAGTTCGTGTGTACCACTACTGTCGACCTCGGAGACCCGTGAACGTCAAGTTCCTCTATCGATGACCCGAACGAACTCGAACCGTGTACCACTACCGTCGCCGAAGACTACGAGTACAACTACTTCCACAACACGTCGTGTACGACTACCGTCGCTAGGTTTCGACAAGACGCCGAGTACCACTACTTCCACGACGAGATGAGTACGACTATCGTCGACGTGTACGACTACGTCCCGTGAACCCCTACTTCCACGACGTCCGTGAACGGCTACTTCCCTCAACGAACTCGAACCGCCCCAATAACGCACACTTCAAAGGTATAACCGCCGAGACGACCACCCGTGGACCGTACGCATGTGATGTGTGTATGACATGGTTGCATGTATCTGATGTTTTCCGTGCATGAATTATTACTTGCACGTTTCCTGATTCCATGTCGCCAACCCGTGGGAACCAGGTAACGGGAGCACCCCGCCTATCTCTTTGCATGACACGATCGCGTCACTTCTTTTGCGCCGGCATCTCAACGAGTTATCGGAACCGATATGTTGCCGTGGCATCATTTTTGGATTCGCCGCCGTGGCACCCCTTCTTTTCCACCACGGTGACAAATCCTCCATAACATCTTCATGTCAACTTTTTCACAAAAATTGCATAAAACTTGCAAATGTCATTCCCATCATGATAACAACATTTAAAATGTTTAAATTGTGTTTGCTTAAAATTGCTAAATGGCATGTGGGGATTTTTCCGAAATTGTTGTTGTTATTTCCGGCCTCATTTAAAATGCCTAGATAGCTAGTTTCCTTATGCTTCACCTCTTGCCATGTTAACCAACCTTTAAATCTTGTCTTGTTTATAAATGGGAGCGAACTAAATAATTGAATGTGGTGTTTCGTCAATATGCAACTCGTTACATATTAAGCTCCACTTAACTTATAGTTTTGTTTGTGCACTTTGCCATGCCATGCCTATTTAAACCGGACATGCATCATACTTGTCTGTGCATCATATGCCATGATTATGCCTGTGTGTTTACCATGTTGTTTGCTTCTTTCCGGTATGCTTCTCTCGTTCGCTTCGGTTTCGTTCTGGAGTTGCGAGGATTCGTTCGACTACGTCCGTTTGTCTTCTTCATGGACTCGTTCTTCTTCTTTGCGGGATCCCGGGCAAGATGAGCATTCCCAGATATCACCTCTATCTTTGCCTAGCTAGTTGTCTCGTTATATAGCTATGCCTCGATGCCTATTCTTGTCTGTCAGCCTCCTATGTTGCCATGAAACACTCTAACCTCCTTCCTAGCAAACCGTTGATTGGCTAAGTACGCTTTTGCTCAGCCTCTCTTATAGTGTTGTTACTTACAGGTGAAGTTTGAAGATTGCTCCATGATTGGACTTGGTTCTTGGGATAACACAATATATATCTTAATTAAATTAATGCACCTATATATTGGTAATGGTTGGAAGGCTTGGCCTTCTGTTTGGTGTTCTGTTCCACTCATGCCACCTTAGGACCCGATAAACAGGTGTTATGTTCCTTGATTTTGCGTTCCTAACACGGTTGGGGTTTATGGGCCCCCCTTGATAATTCGCATTGCTTAAAGCTTTTCCAGCAAGGCCCAACTTTGGCTTTACCATTTGCCTAACAACTAAAACTTGCATACGGAGTAATTAACCCGAGTTCTTAATCAACAACACGGGCCAGTGCTCCTCATGAGTGTTGGTCAAAACTGGGCAGACTACGGGGCCGCCTTGGGGAAACCCGAGATATTTGGTATATACCTGTAGGCTGACCTATCCGGTCGTGGCCTGAGACGAGATACACGCGGCTACTATCAGGGTGTCGGCACGCCGAGAGGTCTTGCTGGATTAGTTTTACCTTTCTCGAAATATCTTGAGCACGGGATACCGAGAATACTCGGGTCTTCCCAACATGGAGTTGCGACTCCGCAAATTGTGAGCTAGTGATGGGCTAAGTTGGGACACCCCTGTAGGGCTATGAACTTTCGAAAGCCGTGCCCGCGGTTATGTGGCAGATGGGAATTTGTTAAGATCCGATTGTAATTAACTTGACACCATATCTTTAAGAATACACTACCTGTGTGAGTAACCATGATGGTCTCTTTTCGAATGGTTTCGGAAAGTGAACACGGTGAGGTTATGCATGAACGTGAGTCGCTAGGATCACTTATTGGTCATCTTTGGCGACCGTTCGAACTTATCCACACCTCGCTCTGACTTCGTAATATAGTTGCTTAGTGGTTGCTGCAGCCACTTTATTACCTCTCCAAACCTAAAAGGCTTTGTTAGTTTTGATACCCGAGAATGGGATTGCTGAGTCCTTGTGAGTCACAGATTACAACACACACCAGATGCAGGTACAACTGAGTACGACGCAGGAGATGGACAAGAACTTTACTGGGAGTTCGATGAAGAACGTGGTCGTATGTATGTGACGTATCCCAACAACCAGTAGTGGTTACTACTAGGGGCGATCATGACTTGTGGATGTGGTATCTTTTCTCGTTTGATTTCGTCCGTAGTCGGACCCTATGTTATTTGGATGAATGTATGAGTGTTGAATTAATTGTGTGATGTGATGAGTGTAAGCCAACCATTTTACTCTTTCATCGCTGTTCATTACATGAGTTGCGCAAAGATACCACGTTTGCGATCATTCCAGAATGCGCTTATATCTCTAACTCGTGCCTCGACACGTAGGAGATATAGTCGCATTCTGGGCATTACACCAACCAACCAAATGAAAGGGGAGTGAGGGATGTACCTTGGATGATGAAAGTGCTCCGGATCCACCGGACAAATCTCAAGCAAATGAGTGAGATTTAAGAGGCCTTGTGTGAGGAGAAGAGGGAAGAAGAGGCCTTGAGCTCGAAAGAGTGAAAATAGGGAATGGGGGTGAATGAGTGGGTGGGAGAGCACAACCCCCACCCGTTACAACCTTATCCAGGACCCTACCGCCAGCGTCCCCGGCGGTAGGATGTTAGATCCTACCGCCAGGGTCGGCAGCGGTAGGTTCCTTTGCCACATGGCGCGGCCGTTACCTGCCAGATGCCGTCAGGGCGTCTACCGCCAGGAGTGGTGGCGGTAGCCTTTGTAAAGCTACCGTCGTGGCTAGCGGCGGTAGCAAAAAGGTCAAATCTAAAAAAAAAAATCAGCCAGGGTCAGATCCCAATTTTATACGTGAAAAGGGTTAAAACACGACCCTTTGCCGAGCGTCCGCTCTGAGCAAAACGCAAAACGTCTGTAACCGCGTACCATAGTGTCATGTGCCAGCTTCCGTACGTCGACCTTTGTCGAGCATCAATGATCTACAAAAGGGTTATCACAACAATTTTTTGGTACGCACCAAAAGAAATGGTTTCCGGAAAATCTCGTAATTTTCAGATGCTTTTTGCCTGGATTTTTCAAATGAATTTTGGCTTTTGAATTATTTTTGCGTTAAAATATAAGTAGTTTTAAGCCTAGTGGTCAGCACGTCATTCTTGAGCTCGTGGGTTCGAACTACCTAACCCGCTCTGCCTTATCATTTTTTCTGCAAACGGCAAAATAACTTAATAAATATTGGTTGGCAAAATTCAAATTTTCAGTCGGTATTCAAATTTTTCGGAGTGTAGCGGAAACGCCGGTTATCGATCGGGAAAAAAACCTGTATCACTTACCTGTGCTCCAACCTTTGCCAAGTGCCCCTCGTGAAGAGCTTGGCAAAATGTTTGTCACGTGTCGAGCGCCTTCTTCGACCGTCTCCCTATCAAATTTCTTTTTAGAAAAATCTCCTTATCAAGGTTTGTGCCAAAGTTTGTGCGGTAGCTAGCAATGGCCGGCCTAGCCGCCGCGTACGCTGGCCGCCCGTGAGCCGCCGCCGCAGCCGCCCGTCCGCACGCTCTAGCCCTATCCGCACGCTCTCGACCTATCCGCACATGCGTCGGGGCTGCCGCCGCGCTCAGCCGTGTAACCCCCGCCGCAGCCACCCGTCCACGCGCTCACGCCCTGTCCGCCCAAGCGTCGGGGCTGCAGCCGCGCTCGCCCGCTAGCGCCATTTCCGCCCGTGCGCCGGAGCCGCAGCCGCACGGGCGAGCGCGCCCGATCGCTCGTCGGGGCTGCAGCCACCGCGACCGCGCCCTGCCGCCCACCTCTTGTCGGGGCTGCAGCCGGCCCTGTCACCTGCCGCTCGTCGTATTCGCGCCCGGCTGCTCGCCGTGCTCACGAAGTAGGAGTAGGAGGCCGGCAAGGATACGCGGTGGACATTCTATTTTAACCTCTCTACTTAGTGTAGTTATTAACTCTTAATCATGATGTATGTATAGAACCAAACACCAGGTAGAGGAGTCTTTCACGATGCAGGCAACCTATATGTAGGTAACCAATCAACATGTAAATATCGTATTTTGGCCTCTATCTTCTCAACCAGGCTCTACTTAGTATGTCCCGTTTTTTCATGCAACCTCAAAAAACAGTGTAGACAACCAAACGCGCTTTTACTGTCTTCACCAAGCACCCGATATGGATGGAACTCAAAAACCCATGAGTAAATATTTCATAGTAGCCTCATTAGACCGTAGATGCGCTTCCACAGCAACGCAACCGTGTCGTGCAGGAGGTCGGTGTGTATGAGCAAGGTGTATGTACCCCATCACGAGGTTCGCCGCCGCCGCCTGTTCCTTTCGGCGAGCTTCCGCAGGCTAGGCGGAGGAGCCTGCCGCATCTATGGAACTCCTGGAATCACCCCAATCCTAGGCCTTCGCTTCTTCCCAATCCTTTGTTGTTGTAGGGACAGAGGGATGAAGTAGCCATAGATCCCAGCCAGATGATGAGCCACCTCCAATGACGCCTCCGACGAACCGTCTTTCCCCCTCCTGCCGAAAGGCAGGTCGCCCCCAACCCAACCGCGGCCGGAAGGGCAACAATATGCCGGCGCCTGGTGGCATCCCTACCAGACCTCATCCGAGATGGATTCGGCGGAGGCGGAATCTCCGCCGGATCATTGACTCAATGCAAGTTAGACCTAAAAGTAAAATTGCGCGGTTCCGCTAGGTACCGCAAGGTGATCTCCAATAGAAAGTTGCCATCTAACACTATATGAGCCAAGAATTTTGTTATTGCATTTTCCTTTTTCATTTCTCATCTTCGTATTTCCACCATTTCTTTGGCAGCAGGATCCCACCATTGTACTTTACATGCATGCATGACAGTATGATAGAGTCATTCTGTCTCTTGTCCCACTCAACAAATGCAACCACTTATTTCTTCTTGGCTAATTTGAAACATCCATATCTTTTAAACCATATGTCTGTTTTTGAATTTTATATATATATATATATATATATATATATATATATATATATATATATATATATATATATACTCCTTGCAACAAAAACTTTAAAATGAGATCAATTTTGAATATTTTTTGACCAGGTTTAAATTCGAACACATATTTCACATATCAAAATATTCAATGGCATACCCTTGTTTGACAAAAACCACATTTATTTCATTAGAATATTTTTCAAATAGCTATTTCTTATTTTGAAATAATATGTTTCACCGTGATACATTACAAATTGACCATATGTGGTCACTATGTCATAATTCAGAACCTACACTTTTCACTACCTTGTTTCCCAAAAATACCATATATTTTAATTGCATATTTTTTAGATAGCCTCTTTCACTCTTTTGAAATAAATTGTTACACATTTTCATAAATAAGTTTTACAATGATACATTACAATTTCACTTTCTGTATTTATTGTTTCACAGTTCAGAACGTACATTTCACTTTCCATCGGCTTATTTCATAAAAAACACATTTATTTCAATTGCACAGTTTTGAAAATAACATATTTCACTCTTTTCAAATAAACTGTTACACATTTTCTAAAAAAATAGTTTCACAATGATACATTACAATTTCACTTTATGTATTTACTATTTCACAATTTAGAACCTACAATTCACTTTCCACTACTTGTTTCACAAAAATAATATATTTCACTCTTTGACATATATTGTTGCACAATTTCAAATAAGATGTTTCACAAGTTGACATTTTAATTCCATATTTGGATAAAATGGGTCTCTGTGAAATAGATTGGTTTCACATATTTCTATTGAAAAAAAATCACATTTTTTTAGTGAAATGGGTTTGTTTCACATATGAAATGTGAAACATCGAAATCTAAACGTGTTTGAAATGTATCCAAGATTGGTCTAGTTCTAAAGGTCTTGACACCATGTCTTCAAATATATGAATCATTTCAAAAACAAACGTATAGTTTAAATGATATGGACGATTTCATTTAGCTAAGGTGAAAAAAGGATGGATTTATGTGTGTGAGAAGGGAGAGAGTGGGTTGTCACATGCTGGCATGCCTGTCATATCAGGGACAAAGGTGGCGCCTACTAACTGTATTTGATGGAGTATATTCTAGTATAGTAGAAAAATAAGAATATGATATTCACAGCGACACGAATGTTAATGCATGCATGGACGATGGATTAGTTGCCGGCACATGCCGGAACCGCTCAAAATGACTTTGCGCAAGTTAGACAGTATCACCTTTATACAAAATGAAGAAGGAAAGTCAAAGAACGGGGACTCTTCAAAAATCACTGATGTTCCCTTTTGTAGGTAATCACTGTTCTTAAAACATTGTGTTAGGCTGCAATTTATAGGAATCTAGGGAAGGGAAGCCGGGGTACTGTAGCTTACCTGACTTCCCATTGGATGTTAGAGGATGAGTGAATTACACCACAGGTGTCTAAATTTGGCAAGAAAAGTCAGTTTGGTGCTAAAACTTCTAACATACATTAAACCGGTGACAGAACTTGGCTTGGGCGTGCATCTACGATGCTAATGACACTTGTATACGTACAAGGTGTTGATGTGACGAGCCAGCATTGCACGGGGCCACCGACAGTGACTGGGAGGCGTGGACGAGGGCATGTGCCCTGGTTTTTTTGCAAAACGCCCTGGAATTTTTATTTTTCTCACAAAAAGCCATGTATTCATGTATTTTTAGGCTATATGCATGTATTCACTTTGAGCGAAATATTATTATTAATTTCTCACAATAAGAGAAATATTATTATTTAAAATAATGTTTTCTGTAATTCTAAAAAATTTAAATGTATTATTTGAATATATATATAACTAAAATTATAAATATTAGTTATAAAAGTATTTTTTTAATTGAAAAACTAACATGTAAAAGTGGGCCGTGGTAACTGCAGCGGTGCTGCCTAAGCCCCATGTGCGGTTTCTTAAAAAAAACATGTGCGTGTCTCCTTATAGAATATTTGGTCTTGCTATCGCATGTAGACATGACTAGAATATAAAAGGCCAAAAGACATAACTTATATAACTCTAACAAGTATGGACCATGAATTGTTGTCTGGTTTTGCATTAGTAGACTCGTGAAAGACAATTTGGATATCTCTTGTATGTGAGTAACATTTGAATTTCAGACTTGGAATACTTGCCTTCCAAGGGCTATTATAATCTTTGATGATCTTGGCAGCAGTATACAGTACTATCATCTGCCCTAGTCCATGGAAACAATAGTATGAGAAAGAAAGAATTAATGTCATAAGCCAAGTAAAACAAAATTGACCAAGATGTGAATGCAAGTTCAGAGCTACACTATACCAAGAATTTGCAGTGGTAAACTTGCTCAACACATACACATGGGCAGCTCTAATGAGGGACAGAGAGCATGAACCAGTAGTCAATGCTAGGCTACTCCCCTCGCTGCGGCCGCATATCCGAACAACCTCACCATCCAGCAGGCAGCACCGCAGCAGCACAATTGTGAGCATGACCCACGACCTGAAGCCAGAGCAGAGGAAGCACAATCCCCAACAACAATAGGTACCGCCGGCCACAAATCATGGGTTAATTAGAGAGTTTATGGCTTCTATACAGGGGGAATTAAAGGGGGAATTAAAGGAATAACACCTGTCCAGAAGGATGAGTCGCTATTCAGTGTCTTTCGACGACCACTCTGGAGCCGACCCAACCACGTCCGCCATGCCATCTATGCGGAGGTCGGCCGACGGCTCCTCGGCTGACGGAGCCCGCACTAATTTGCTTGCACGCTATCCTTCAGGGCAGACTCACCAAAAGCAGGGCACCGCGGCTCACCTTCACCAAGACCATGGTCGCCGAGGGCAACAAAAAGTGGGGTGGGATGGGATAGGGAGTGAATGAGGTGAAGGAAATATGTCCCAGAGGCAATAATAAAGTTGTTATTTGTATTTTCTTATATCAAGATAAATGTTTATTATTCATGCTAGAATTGTTTAACCGAAAACTTAGTACATGTGTGAATACATAGACAAAACATAATGTTCCTAGTATGCCTCTACTAGACTAGCTCATTGATCAAAGAAGGTTATGTTTCCTAGCCATGGACATGAGTTGTCATTTGATCAACGGGATCACATGTGATGGACAAGACCCATCCGTTAGCTTAGCAACTTGATCGTTTAGCTTTTACTGCTATTGCTTTCTTCATGACTTATACATGTTCCTATGTCTATGAGATTATGCAACTCCCGAATACCGGAGGAACACCTTGTGTGCTATCAAACATCACAACGTAACTGGGTGATTATAAAGATGCTCTACATGTGTCTCCGAAGGTATTTGTGGTGTTGGCATAGATCGAGAATATGATTTGTCACTCCGAGTGTCGGAGAGGTATCTCTGGGCCCTCTCGGTAATACACATCATAATAAGCCCTGCAAGCAAACGACTAATGAGTTAGTCACGAGATGATGTATTACGGAACGAGTAAAGAGACTTACCGGTAACAAGATTGAACTAGGTATGATGATACCGACGATCGAATCTCGGGCAAGTAGCATACCGATGACAAAGGGAACAACGTATGTTGTTATGCGGTTTGACCGATAAAGATCTTCGTAGAATATGTAGGAGCCAATATGATCATCCAGGTTTCGCTATTGGTTATTGACCGGAGATGAATCTCGGTCATGTCTACATAGTTCTTGAACCCGTAGGGTCCGCATGCTTAACGTTTGATGACGATCGGTATTATGAGTTTATGAGTTTTGATGTACCGAAGATGGTTCGGAGTTCCGGATGTGATCACGGACATGACGAGGAGTCTCGGAATGTCCGAGACATAAAGATCGATATATTGGAAGCCTATATTTGGACATCAGAATGGTTCCGGATGAGTTTGGGCATTTACCGGAGTACCGGGGGGCTACCGGAACCCCCCGGGGAGTTGATGGGCCTTAATGGGCTATAGTGGAAGGGAGGAGGAGGCGGCCAAGGTGGGGGCGCCCCCCTAACTATCCCAATTCTAATTGGGTGGGGGCCGGCCCCCCTCTTTCCTTCCCCCTCTCCTCCCCTTCCTTCTCTCCTACTCCTAGTACATGGAAGGGTAGGAATCCTACTCCCGGTGGGAGTAGGACTCCCCATGGCGCGCCATAGTAGAGGGCCGGCCCTCCCCCTCCTCGAATTCTTTATATACGTGGGGAGGGGGCACCCCATAGACATACAAGTTGATTTTAGCCGTGTGCAGTGCCCCTCCCCACAGATACACACCTCGGTCATATCGTTGCAGTGTTTAGGCGAAGCCCTGCGCCGGTAGCTTCAACATCACTGTCACCACGCCGTCGTGCTGACGAAACTCTCCCGTGAAGCTCAACTGGATCAAGAGCTCGTGGGACGTCATCGAGCTGAACCGTGTGCTGAACGCGGAGGTTATGTACGTTCAGTGCTTGGATCGGTTGGATCGCGAAGACGTTCGACTACATCAACCGCGTCACTAGACGCTTCCGCTTTCGGTCTACGAGGGAACGTAGACACACTCTCCCCTCTAGTTGCTATACTTCTAGTAGATAGATCTTGCGTGATCGTAGGATTTTTTTGAAATACTACGTTTACCAATAGTGGCATCAAGAGCCAGGTCTATGCATAGATGATATGCATGATTAGAACACAATGAGTTGTGGGCGATAATAGTCATACTGCTTACTAGCATGTCATACTTTGATTCGGCGGTATTGTTGGATGAAGCGGCCTGGACCGACATTACGCGTACGCTTATGCGAGACTGGTTCTACCGACGTGTTTCGCACACTGGTGGCTGGCGGGTGTCAGTTTCTCCAACTTTAGTTGAATCAAGTGTGGCTACGCCCGGTCCTTGTGAAGGTTAAAACATCACTTACTTCACGAAAAATCATTGTGGTTTTTGTATGCGTAGGTAAGAACGGTTATTGCTAAGCCCGTAGCAGCCACGTGAAACTTGTAACAACAAAGTAGAGGACGTCTAACTTGTTTTTACATGACGTGTCGTGATGTGATATGGTCAAGATGTGATGAGTTATACGTTATTGTATGAGATGATCATGTTTTAGTAAATTATCGGCAACCGGCAGGAGCCTTATGGTTGTCTCTTTATTGTATGAATTGCGAAGGCCATGTAATTGCTTTACTTCATCACTATGAGTTAGCGATAGTAGTAGTAGCAATAGTTGGCGAGACGACCAAGACGCTATGATGAAGATCATGGTGTCAAGCCGGTGACGATGGAGATCATGATAATGCGTTGGAGATGGAGATAAAAAGCATAAGATGATGATGGCCATATCATGTCACATATTTTGATTGCATGTGATGTTTATCTTATTATGCTTAGTACGGCGGTAGCATTATAAGATGATCCCTTACAAAAATTTCAAGGTACAAGTGTTCTCCCTGAGTATTCACCGTTGCGAAAGTTCGTCGTGCTGAGACACCACGTGATGATCGGGTGTGATAAGCTCTACGTTCAAATACAACAGGTGTAAGCCAGTTTTACACATGCAGAATACTCGGGTTAAACTTGACGAGCCTAGCATGTACAGACATGGCCTCGGAACACTGGAGACCGAAAGGTCGAGCGTGAATCACATAGTAGATATGATCAACATAAGATGTTCACCATTGAAAACTACTCCATCTCACGTGATGATCGGACATGGTTTAGTTGATTTGGATCACGTGATTATTTAGATGACTAGAGGGATGTCTATCTAAGTGGGAGTTCTTTAGTAATATGATTAATTGAACTTTAATTTATCATGAACTTGGTCCTGATAGTTTTTGCATATCTATGTTGTTGTAGATCAATGGCCCATGCTACCGTTCCCTTGAATTTTAATGCATTCATAGAGAAAGCTAAGTTGAAAGATGATGGTAGCAACTACACGAACTGGTTCCGTAACTTGAGGATTATCCTCATTGCTGCACAGAAGAATTATGTCCTGGAAGCACCGCTAGGTGACAGGCCTGCTGCAGGAGCAATTCCGGACGTTATGAACGTCTGGCAAGCTCGTTCTGATGACTACTCGATAGTTCAGTGTGCCATGCTTTACGGCTTAGAATCGGGACTTCAACGATGTTTTGAACGTCATGGAGCATATGAGATGTTCCAAGAGTTGAAGTTAATATTTCAAGCAAATACCCGAATTGAGAGATATGAAGTCTCCAACAAGTTCTATAGCTGCAAGATGGAGGAGAACAGTTCTATCAGTGAACACTTGCTCAGAATGTCTGGGTACTACAATCATATGACTCAACTCGGTTGCAAAGTTGACGAAGATAGTGTTATTGATAGAGTTCTTCAATCACTGCCACCAAGCTATAAAGGCTTCGTGATGAACTATAACATGCAAGGGATGCAGAAGACAATTCCTGAGCTCTTCTCTATGCTCAAAGCTGCGGAGGTAGAAATCAAAAACGAGCATCAAGTGTTGAAGGTTAACAAGACCGCTAGTTTCAAGAAAAAGGGCAAGGGAAAGAAGGGGAAATTCAAGAAGAATAGCAAGATAGTTGCTACTCCCACGAAGAAACCCAAGTCTGGAGCCAAGCCTGAAACTATGTGCTTCTACTGCAAAGGGACTAGACACTGGAAACGGAACTGCCCCAAGTAATTGGTCGATAAGAAGGATGGCAAAGTGAACAAAAGTATATTTGATATACATGTTATTGATGTGTACCTTACTAATGCTCGTAGTAGCACCTGGGTATTTAATACTGGTTCGGTTGCTAATATTTGTAACTCGAAACAGGGGCTACGGATTAAACGAAGATTAGCTAAGGACGAGGTGACGATGCGCGTGGGAAATGGTTCCGAAGTCGACGTGGTCGCCGTCGGCACGCTACCTCTACATCTACCATCGGGATTAGTTTTAGACCTAAACAATTGTTATTTGGTGCCAACGTTGAGCATGAACATTATATCTGGATCTTGTTTGTTGCGAGATGGTTATTCATTTAAATCAGAGAATAATGGTTGTTCTATTTATATGACTAATATCTTTATGGTCATGCACCCTTGAAGAGTGGTCTATTCTTGTTACATCTCGATCGTAGTGATACACATATTCATAATATTGAAGCCAAAAGATGCAAGGTTGATAATGATAATGAAACTTATTTGCGGCACTGCCGTTTAGGTCATATTGGTGTAAAGCCCTTGAAGAAACTCCATGCTGATGGACTTTTGGAATCAATTGATTATGAATCACTTGGTGCTTGCGAACCATGCCTCATGGGCAAGATGACTAAGAATCCGTTCTCCGGAACAATGGAGCGAGAAACTGATTTGTTGGAAATCACACATGCTGATGTATGTGGACCGATGAGTGTTGAGGCTCGCGGCGGGTATCGTTATTTTCTGACCTTCACTGATGATTTGAGCATATATGGGTATATCTACTTGATGAAACACAAGTCTGAAACATTTGAAAAGTTCAAAGAATTTCAGAGTGAAGTAGAGAATCATTGTAACAAGAAAATAAAGTTTCTACGATCTGATCGTGGAGGCGAATATTTGAGTTACGAGTTTGGTCTTCATTTGAAACAATGTGGAATAGTTTCACAACTCACTCCACCCGGAACACCACAGCGTAATGGTGTGTCCGAACGTCGTAACCGTACTTTATTAGATATGGTACGACCTATGATGTCTCTTACTGATTTACCACTATCGTTTTGGGGTTATGCTTTAGAGACAGCTGCATTCACGTTAAATAGGGCACCATATAAATCCGTTGAGACGACGCCTTTTGAACTGTGGTTTGGCAAGAAACCAAAGTTGTCGTTTCTAAAGTTTGGGGCTGCGATGCTTATGTGAAAAAGCTTCAACCTGATAAGCTCGAACCCAAGTCGGAGAAATGTGTCTTCATAGGATACCCAAAGGAGATTGTTGGGTACACCTTCTATCACAGATCCGAAGGCTAGATATTCGTTGCTAAGAATGGATTCTTTCTAGAGAAGGAGTTTCTCTCAAAAGAAGTGAGTGGGAGGAAAGTAGAACTTGATGAGGTAATTGTACCTTCTCCCGAATTGGAAAGTAGTACATTACAGAAACTAGTTCCAGTGATTCCTACACCAATTAGTGAGGAAGCTAATGATGATGATCATGAAACTTCGGATCAAGTTAATAGTGAACCTCGTAGGTCAACCAGAGTACGTTCCGCACCAGAGTGGTACGATAACCTAGTTCTGGAAGTCATGTTACTATACCATGATGAACCTACGAACTATGAGGAAGCAATGATGAGCCCAGATTCCGCAAAATAGCTTGAAGCCATGAAATCTGAAATAGGATCCATGTATGAGAACAAAGTATGGACTTTCGTTGACTTGCCCGATGATCGGCAAGCCATCGAAAATAAATGGATCTTCAAGAGGAAGACCGACGCCGACGGTAATGTTACTGTCTACAAAGCTCGACTTGTTGCGAAAGGTTTTCGACAAGTTCAAGGAGTTGACTACGATGAGACTTTCTCACCCGTAGCAATGCTTAAGTCTGTCCGAATCATGTTAGCAATTGCTGCATTTTATGATTATGAAATCTGGCAAATGGATGTCAAAACAGCATTCCTTAATGGATACCTCAAAGAGAAGTTGTATATGATCCAACCAGAAGGTTTTATCGATCCTGAAGGTGCTAACAAAGTGTGCACACTCCAGCGATCCATCTATGGACTGGTGCAAGCATCTCGGAGTTGGAATATACACTTTGTTGAGGTGATCAAAGCATATGGTTTTATACAGACTTTTGGAGAAGCCTGTATTTACAAGAAAGTGAGTGGGAGCTCTGTAGCATTTCTAATATTATATGTTCATGACTTATTGTTGATTGGAAATGATATAGAATTTTTGGATGGCATAAAAGGACACTTGAATAAGAATTTTTCAATGAAAGACCTCGGTGAAGCTGCTTATATATTAGGCATCAAGATCTATAGAGATAGATCAAGACGCTTAATTGGACTTTCACAAAGCACATACCTTGATAAAGTTTTGAAGAAGTTTAAAATGGATCAGTTAAAGAAAGGTTTCTTGCCTGTGTTACAAGGTGTAAAGTTGAATAAGACTCAATGCCCGACCACTGTAGAAGATAGAGAGAAAATGAAAGTCATTCACTATGCCTCAGCCATAGGATCTATCATGTATGCAATGTTGTGTACCAGACCTGATGTGTGCCTTGCTATAAGTTTAGCAGGGAGGTACCAAAGTAATCCAGGAGTGGATCAGTGGACAGCGGTCAAGAACATCCTGAAGTACTTGAAAAGGACAAAGGATATGTTTCTCATTTATGGAGGTGACAAAGAGCTCGTCATAAACGGTTACGTCGATTCAAGCTTTGACGCTGATCCGGATGACTCTAAGTCACAAACCGGATATGTATTTTTATAGAACGGTGGAGCTTTCAGTTGGTGCAGTTCCAAGCAGAGCGTCGTGACGGGATCTATGTGTGAAGCGGAGTACATAGCAGCTTCGGAAGCAGCAGACGAAGGAGTCTGGATGAAGGAGTTCATATCCAATCTAGGTGTAATACCTAGTGCATCCGGTCCAATGAAAATCTTTTGTGACAAAACTGGAGCAATAGCCTTGGCGAAGGAATCCAGGTTTCACAAGAGAACCAGGCACATCAAGAGATGCTTCAATTCCATCCACGATCAAGTCAAGGAGGTAGACATAGAAATTTGCAAGATACATACGGATCTGAATGTCGCAGACCCGTTGACTAAGCCTCTTCCACGAACAAAACATGATCACCACCAAGACTCTATGGGTGTTAGAATCATTACTGTGTAATCTAGATTATTGACTCTAGTTCAAGTGGGAGACTGAAGGAAATATGCCCAAGAGCCAATAATAAAGTTGTTATTTGTATTTCCTTATATCATGATAAATGTTTATTATTCATGCTAGAATTATATTAACCAAAAACTTAGTACATGTGTGAATACATAGACAAAGCATAGTGTCTCTAGTATGCATCTACAAGACTAGCTCATTGATCAATGATGGTTATGTTTCCTAGCCATAGACATGAGTTGTCATTTGATCAACGGGATCACATCATTAGGAGAATGATGTGATGGACAAGACCCATCCGTTAGCTTAGCAATTTGATCGTTTAGTTTTTACTGCTATTGCTTTCTTCATGACTTATACATGTTCCTATGACTATGAGATTATGCAACTCCCGAATACCGGAGGAACACCTTGTGTGCTATCAAACATCACAATGTAACTGGGTGATTATAAAGATGCTCTACAGGTATCTCCGAAGGTATTTTTGGTGTTGGCACAGATCGAGAATAGGATTTGTCACTCCGAGTGTCGGAGAGGTATCTCTGGGCCCTCACTGTAATACACATCATAATAAGCCTTGCAAGCAAACGACTAATGAGTTAGTCACGAGATGATGTATTACGGAATGAGTAAAGAGACTTGCCGATAACAAGATTGAACTAGGTATGATGACACCGACGATCGAATCTCGGGTAAGTAGCATACCGATGACAAAGGGAACAACATATGTTGTTATGCGGTTTGACCGATAAAGATCTTCGTAGAATATGTAGGAGCCAATATGAGCATCCAGGTTCCGCTATTTGTTCTTGACCGGAGATGAGTCTCGGTCATGTCTACATAGTTCTCAAACCCGTAGGGTCCACCCGCTTAACGTTCGATGACGATCGGTATTATGAGTTTATGAGTTTTCATGTACCGAAGGTAGTTCGGAGTCGCAGATGTGATCACGGACATGACGACGAGTCTCGGAATGTCTGAGGCATAAAGATCGATATATTGGAAGCCTATATTTGGACATCGGAATGGTTACAGATGAGTTTGGGCATTTACCGGAGTACTGGGGGGCTACCGAAACCCCCCAGGGAGTTGATGGGCTTTAATGGGCCATAGTGGAAAGGAGGAGGAGGCGGCCAAGGTGGGGGCGCGCCCCCCACTAGCCCAATCTGAATTGGGTGGGGGCCGGCCCCCTCTTTCCTTCCCCCTCTCCTCCCCTTCCTTCTCTCCTACTCCTACTACATGGAAGGGGGTGAGGGAGTCCTGGATAGAGGGGTCCTCATGTGGCCGGATGCTACTTCTCGAGCTTGCGTTGTATTCCCTCGAAGAGGAAAGGGTGATGCAGCACAGTAGCGTAAGTATTGCCCTTAGGTTTTTTAGAACCAAGGTATCAATCCAGTAGGAGACCACGCGCGAGTCCCATGCACCTGCACAAACAAATAAGAACTTCGCAGCCAACGCGATAAGGGGTTGTCAATCCCTTTACGGTCACTTACGAAAGTGAGATCTGATAGATAGGATAGTATGATATTTTTGATATTTTTGGTATAAGAACGGAAAGTAAATAAATCAAAGAAGCAACGGCAGCAGAAATTGAAGGGAAGTAATATGATAAAGATAGACCCGAGGGCCATAGGTTTCACTAGTGGCTTCTCTCATGAAAGCAGAATTCTACGATGGGTGAACAAATTACTGTCGAGCAATTGATAGAAAAGCGCATAGTTATGAGAATATCTAGGCATGATCATTATATATAGGCATCACATCCGTGACAAGTAGACGGAAACGATTCTGCATCTACTACTATTACTCCACACATCAACCGCTATCCAGCATGCATCTAGAGTATTAAGTTCATAAGAACATAGTAATGCCTTAAGCAAGATGACATGATGTAGAGGGATAAACTCAAGCAATAGGATATAAACCCCATCTTTTAATACTCGATGGCAACAATACAATACGTGTCTTGCTGCCCCTGCTGTCACTGGGAAAGGACACCGCAAGATTGAACCCAAAGCCAAGCACTTCTCCCATTGTAAGAACTATAGATCTAGTAGGCCAAACCAAACCAATAATTCGAAGAGACTTGCAAGGATATTATAATCATACATAAAATATTTCAGAAAAGAATCAAATATTGTTCATAGATAATCTTAATCATAAACCCACAATTCATCGGATCTCGACAAACACACCGCAAAAAGATTACATCAAATAGATCTCCTCGAAGATCGAGGAGAACTTTGTATTGAGATCCAAAAAGAAAGAAGAAGCCATCTAGCTAATAACTATGGACCCGAAGGTCTGTGGTAAACTACTCACAATTCATTGGTGAGGCTATGGCGTTGATGTAGAAGCACTCCATGGTAGATCCCCCCTCCGGCGGAGCTCCGGAACAGGCCCCAAGATGGGATCTCACGGGAACAGAAGGTTTCGGCGGTGGAATTAGGGTTTTCTCTCTTTCCTCGATGTTTTCAGGGTACATGGATATATATATATATATATATATATATATATATATATATATATATATATATATATATATATATATATATATATATATATATATATAGGAGGAAGGAGGGCATCGGGGGAGCCAGAGGGGGCCCACGAGGGTGGCGGCACGCCCAGGGGGAGGGGGCATGCCCTGAACCCTCGTGGCCACCTCCTTCGTTCCCTCGCGTGTACTCCAAGTCTTTTGGGTAGATACGATTCCAAAAATAACCCTCCCGAAGGTTTCATTCCGTTTGGACTCCGTTTGATATCCCTTTTCCGCGAAACTCTGAAATAGGCATAAAAACAACAATTTGCACTCGGCCTTGGGTTAGTAGGTTGGTCCCAAAAATAATATAAAAGGTATAATAAAGCCCATTAAACATCCAAAACAGAATATATAATAGCTTGGAACAATCAAAAATTATAGATACGTTGTAGATGTATCACCGGACAAACTCCTGGTGGGCCGGACTGGTGGGCCATGAAGATTACTATAGAAGATCATCTCTCGTACCCGGATAGGACTCCTGAATTCCTGTAATGGCAAGTTTAGGCTTGGGTGTAGATTTTCCTTCCTCTGCAAGATAATATGTAAAAACCCTAGGCCCCTCCGGTGTGTATATAAACCAGAGGGTTTAGTCCGTAGAGGCTAATATAGAATCGTTCAATCCTCATAGGCCAAAACTTAGGGTTTTAGACTTTCCGATCTCGAGGTAGATCAACTCTTGTACACATATTCATCCATATTAATATAGTAGGAAGTAGGAATTTACCTCGATCGAGAGGGCCTGAACCTGGGTAAATGATGCGGAGAATCCCAAGGTCATCCCCATGGACCCTCTTTCACCTCCTAATGTGCCTCAAGGACCAATGACACGTGCTCGTGCTAGAGTTATCGAGACCGAGGTGACGTCACTCCTAGCCCTACTTCCATATGAATCTTGCGAGACATGGTTGCTACCTCAAACGGGTGTGCTTTGTGTGCTCAGGTGTGAAGAAGACCACATTGGAGAAGGGAGTGAAGATGGACAAGTCCTCGAGTTCATGGACGAGGTGATGCATCAAGAAGGGCAGAAGGAAGCTCCAGGCCCCGGACATCCGGCCCCCTGGCCCGGACATCCGGCCCCTGGACGATCAACTCCAGAAGGCCACCTGCAGCAGAAGCTATAGGGCCCGGACATCCGGCCAGGGCCCGGACATCCGGCCAAGCACGGCCCGGACATCCGGCCTCGGGCCCGGAAATCCGGCGCCTCTGTCCAGAGAGCACCCGAGGCTCGACCGCTCCAGCCCAGACATCCGGGCCCTCGCCCCGGACATCTGGCGCCCCGCGAAGCCCCGGACATCCGGCCCGCCGCCCGGACGTCCGGCTCCTGATATGCCTGCGCGCAGCCCCTGGGCCGAGGCCCGTGTACCCATTCGCCCCGTAAACTATATATACTCCTTTCCCCCACTCCGTTTAGGGTCAGCTGTGGTTTAGCTCATTTCTCAGACTTGTGTGTATTTCTCCCACGAGACCGTGCGCCTCTACGGAGAAGATCCACTACGGATTCAAGGCCTCCACCTCGGAGAAGATCCTACGGGATTCCAAGACCTCCTCGCGGAGAAGACTATCCTTGTATCACCATCGTTGACTATGGATCATGTATCGCACTATGTATCGTGGATCTAGCGCTTGTGTGATTACTTTCGTGTTGATTTGAGTGTTTTCCTCTTGTGTTTTCCCCGTCTTTCTCCTTGTGATCTCCGAGTTCCTCGTGGGACACCCTCCAAATCGTGAAAGATCTGCCGATTAGGGTTCCACCCTACATCATCTTGGTATCAAGAGCAAGGTTGATCACGATTTTGGAGCCCCACACCCTGTCTTCTAGCTTGTTTTTGTCGTGTTCTTCCCAATTTCAAAAAATTCCCCACAAAAAGAGCCCCAAAATTTTTCTGTCATCTGTTGATTTGACAAGATTTTGTTGACTTTGTTCCATGGATTTGCTGTGCCACGTGTGGATCTAGCTTTTCCTCCACTTTTCCCCAATTTTCATCCGCAAAATCCAACGAATTTTGGCCCTAAAATCACCGTTTGCAAGGAGTTCTTCTTGGCCTCGGGCACCCCGGACATCCGGCCCGACCCGGACATCCGGCCCCTGGCCCGGACATCCGGCCTCCCGCAGCCACTTTTCCACCACCACACCCCTCCTTGCACTCCTCCACCGCCATTTTCGTTCGGTAACCCACCCATTCTTCCGCATACCACCACCACTTCCGCAACCACCATCGCTTACCCACTCCGAGTTTGAAAAGTTTGTCTCCATTTTCCTTGGATACTTGAGTTGTGGTTTCACCGTTTCCTTGGATGTTTAGGCTACCTTGGAACGGCAAGACTTCGACAACACCACCGCTCAACTTCGGCAAGGACGGTAACATCGACGACACTTCGCTCATTCTACCTTGCAATTGCATTGTCACCCTATGAACCATCTTTGCGTAGCTTTCCCATTGAGACTAGCCATTTGAGTATTGCCGGGCCACGACACTTGTGCACATTAGTGATAGTCATAGATATTGCATACTACATCATTATGAGTAACACCACATCATCTCGGTATCTTGCATATCTCCGTGTGACACAAGAGTGTCCCGCATACACAATAGCTACCTCGATCCGCGAAGCATGCATAAGTACCCAAAGAAAGAGCTCACAAGCTTCTAAGCAAACGAGCCAACCAACGCAAAAGACAATAGCATCATACGACTTGCATCCAAAGAGATCATACATCATAGCAACTTCATCTTGTGCTCAAGCATCGGCACATCATACACTCATAGCATACTTGTCATAGATAGTCGTTACGTTTTGCCTCTTATAGGTCGTGCACAAGTGCGTATCCGCCTATTAAGCAATCGGTTAGCGTCTCTCTAGTGTTGTGCAAAACGAGCATTTTCCGTGGTTTTCCACATTTTCGCTCACCCTTGGTTGCACAACCACATTTATCTATCCGTGCGTGTGTTCCGTGTGATTCCTTTGCTAGTGATCTACTTGTTGCATGAGCAAATTGTGAACCATTTTCAACATCATTAAGTCATTTTGACGATTGCATTGAATTTGTTCCACATCCTAACCAAGCTCCTCTCAAAGCTTTATTTGTGTAGGTGTGAGAATCGACACGAAGTGATACCAATAGTGCTATTTCCGGGTTACATGATTGAGTGATCATTGATCCATTTTCAACCTTGGTTAAGGTACATTGATATTGTCTTCTCCTTTCTCCCACTCACATACTTGCTTGTGATGATGGATAGGCCAAGTACATCTTCCAACCCGATCTTTGACGATCCTCAAGAAGCGAACAACTACGTCACCAAACTACATCTCTTCGGTGTCCAATGAGCTCTACATCAAGAGAGTGAAGCTATGCGTGAGTACATTGGTCAAGTCGCCGAGGATGCGCGCCAATTTGAAGCAAGGACGAAAGAACAATTCGATACCATCAACACCAACATGACTACTCAATACAACGAGCTCCGGACATTGATAATCAACCGGCGTTCTTCCTCAACATCTTCTCAAAGACGAAGCCGCTCAAGTCGACACTCCGACTCTACGCAAGACTCAAGTACACCTACGTCCAACACTCTTCGTCAAGCTGCACGTCAAGCTCGACATGACCACCGGCATCCTCTACATGACAAGAGTTCACAAGAGCTATTCGACGAGCAAGAAAGCCGACGTCGTCAAAACCAAGCTACACTTGAGCAAGCACAAGAACGGCATCGATTACGCCAACAACAACAAGAGCGAGCACGTCAATATCAAGAAGAACAATATGCCGAGGCTAACCGCCAAGCACAACAACGTCGAGAAGCTCAAGCTATGGAGGCGCAACGTGCTTTACAAGATGCACATCGCAATGTGGCAGCCCGCACTCGATACACTCGTCAAGAAGAGGATTTCATTCGCGATGAGATGCAAGAGAGGCGCCATCAAGCAAGAATGCAAGAAGAAGCTCCTCCTCAAGCACGACAAGAGCAACAACCCCAACAAGAACATCTACATCCACAAGAGCAACACGATATGGCAAACCGCCAAAATCGAGATCGCCCTCCCAATCGGCAAGGAAACAACGATGAGCATCGCTATGGCAAGCTCAAGTTCACCATGCCAAAGTTCTCCGGAAGCATTGATCCCGAAGACTATCTCTCATGGGCATTGAAAGTTGACAAGATCTTTCGCCTTCACAACTTCGATGAAGAGAAGAAGATCGCAATGGCATCCCTTGAGTTCCAAGACTATGTTCTCATTTGGTGGGAACAAATCATAGAGAGAAGAGAAGCAAAAGGCGAACCTCCTATCACCACTTGGGCTCAAATGAAGGAAGTCATGAGAGCAAGATTTGTGCCTACACACTACAACCGTGACTTGTTCAAGAAGCTACAACTCCTCAAGCAAGGTACCAAGTCCGTTGAAGAGTACTACAAGGAGATGGAGATTGCTATGATACGAGCAAACATCACGGAAGATGACGAGCAAACAATGGCGAGATTCTTGAATGGACTCAACTATCCTATCAAGAAGATTGCGGACTTCCAACCATACAACAATCTCCTCGAGCTAGTACATCAAGCAACCAAAGCGGAGCGACAAGTTCAAGAGGACTACAAGTACTCCAAGTTCAACTCCAAGAACTTCGGCTCCTACAACCAAGCTTCAACGACTTCGGCTACTCCTCCTACCTCTACCAAGCCATCTACAAACTTCGGTGACAAGTCAAGCTACAAGAATGCGACTACATCGAGTCGTCCACCATCTACCAACAACTTCAAGCCAAGAGCTTCCTCAACTCCAACTCCAACCGAAGACAATAACAAGACGAGCTCCATCAAATGCTTCAAGTGCCAAGGACGAGGCCACAAGTCATTTGAGTGCAAGACCATTCGCACCATGATCATCAACGACGACGGATCTTATGACTCCATGAGCGATGATGAGATGGAAGCACTTGAGCATGTCGCTATGCATCGCCAAGTCAATGAAGAAGAAGACCATCAAGTGTTTTGCGACAATGACTCAAGCCCAAACCTTGTTGTCTCCAAAGTGTTGACACTCCATCATCAACAGGATGATGACCAACGATGTCATATTTTCCATATGAAGGCCGGCATCAATGGACGCTCCGTCAAGGTTATCATCGATGGAGGAAGTTGCCACAACTTGGCAAGCGAAGAGCTATGCGACAAGCTTCATTTGGTCAAGACGAAGCACCCTCACCCCTACAAGGTCCAGTGGCTCAACGACGCCGGAATTCTTCGAGTCGAGCACACCGTGCAAGTCTCTTTCAAGATTGGCGCCTACGAGGACACTCTCGAATGTGATGTGATACCCATGTCCGTGTGCCACCTTATTCTTGGACGTCCATGGCAATATGATCGTGGAGTCACACACAATGGACGGACAAATCACTATCATTTCAAGATGAAGGGCAAGGAATTCGTGCTCCGACCAATGACTCCAAGCCAAGTAGCCACCGACAAGCTTTTACCTACCACCCATCGTGGAGAGACTGGTGAGAGAGCGAGCCACAAAAAAGAGAGCGAGAGCCACAAGCCAAATATGAGCGCCTCCACGATGAGCGACAAGAAGCAACTAGTTCTATTTGCCACAAAACGTGAGATGAGAGAAGTGTGTGAGAACCCATCGAGCGTCTTCCACCTTGTGCTTTTATGCAAAGGGGAAGCCAAACCTACTAACACTTCACCACCTCCACCTTTTGTGTTGTCTCAATTGTTGCAGGAATTCTCGGACGTCTTTCCCGACGAGCTACCACCGGGTCTACCTCCACTTCGCGGGATAGAACACCGCATCGACCTTGTGCCCGGTGCTCCACTTCCAAACAAGGCTCCCTACCGCGTCAACCCCGAGGAAACAAAGGAGATACAACGGCAAGTGCAAAAACTCATCGACAAAGGACATGTACGTGAAAGCCTAAGCCCTTGTGTCGTTCCCGTTATCCTCGTGCCTAAGAAAGATGGAAGTTTTCGCATGTGTTCCGATTGTCGTCCGATAAACGCTATAACCGTTAGATACCGGCACCCTATTCCACGCTTAGACGATATGCTTGATGAATTATGTGGTGCCACAATTTTTTCCAAAATTGATCTTAAAAGTGGCTACTACCAAATTCGCATTCAAGAGGGTGATGAGTGGAAAACTGCTTTCAAAACCAAGTTCGGGTTATACGAGTGGCTTGTTATGCCAATGGGCTTATCGGAAGCACCCGGCACTTTTGTGCGTCTTATGCACTTTGTTCTTAGACCCTACATAGGTGTCTTTGTCGTGGTTTACTTTGATGACATTCTCATCTTTAGCAAGTCGCTTGAAGAACATGTTGACCATGTCCAACTAGTTTTGCAAGCACTTCGCAAACAACAACTATACGCTAATATGGATAAATGCACTTTTGGCGTTGACAAGGTTGTCTTTCTAGGATTTGTCGTGTCTTCTCAAGGTGTTCACGTTGACGAAACAAAAATTGAAGCAATTAAAACTTGGCCTCAACCAAAGAATCTCATGCAAGTGCGTAGTTTCCTTGGTCTAGCCGGTTTCTATCGACGTTTTGTGAAGGACTTTAGCACCATTGCTATGCCTCTACACGCTTTGAGCAAGAAGAACGCACCCTTCATTTGGGGTCCTTCGCAAGACACCGCGTTCAATGAGCTTAAGAGCTTGCTCACGCACGCACCACTTTTAGCCCTACCAAACTTTGACAAACCGTTTGAGATTCATTGTGATGCTAGTGGTACCGGCATAGGTGGCGTGCTCATGCAAGAAAAGCGCCCAATTGCGTACTTTAGCGAGAAGCTATCGGGAGCGCAACTTAACTATCCCATCTATGATAAAGAGCTTTATGCCTTGGTGAGAGTTTTACGTGTTTGGGAACACTATCTTAGACCTCATGAATTCATTCTTCATACGGACCATGAGACACTCAAGTATCTCAAAGGTCAAACTAAGTTGAACAAGCGTCATGCTAAATGGAGTGAGTTCATTGAGTCTTTTCCCTATGTCATCAAATACATCAAGGGCAAAGAAAATGTTGTGGCGGACGCGCTTTCCCGCAAATGCATGCTTGTAACACAACTTGAGTTGAATGTGATTGGCTTTGAGCATATTAAAGATTTATATAAGCATGACCCTTTCTTTGCAAATGCTTATGCTAAGTGCTTGACTCACACTTCTTGGGAACATTACTACATCAAGGATGGATATCTTATGAGAGCTAACAAACTTTGCATTCCCGAGTCTTCGCTTCGTTTGCTCCTTTTGCAGGAATCGCATGGAGGAGGACTCATGGGACACTTTGGACGCGACAAGACGTTTGCTACTCTCTCTAAGAACTATTTTTGGCCCAAGATGCTTCGTGACGTCTCACGCCTCACCAACCGATGTTCGACATGCCGCAAAGCTAAGTCCAAAGCTCAATCTCACGGTCTTTATATGCCTCTTCCTATTCCATATCATCCATGGGAAGACATAAGGATGGATTTCATACTTGGCTTGCCTAGGACTCAAAATGGCAAAGATTCTGTTCTTGTGGTGGTAGATAGATTCTCCAAAATGGCTCATTTCATTCCTTGTAACAAGATCGACGATGCTTCACATGTTGCCACTCTCTTTTGCAGGGAGATACTTCATCTTCATGGCGTGCCCAAAACGATCGTGTCGGACCGGGACGTCAAGTTCTTGAGTTACTTTTGGAAAACACTATGTGCCAAGCTCGGAATCAAGCTATTCTTTTCTTCGGCATACCATCCACAAACGGACGGCCAGACGGAGGTGACGAACCGCACGCTTTCCACTCTTCTTTGTGTGTTGATCAAGAGGAACATCCGGGAATGGGAGCATTGCTTGCCCATCGCCGAGTACGCCTACAACCGCGCAAGACATTCGACCACCGGCAAGTCGCCATTCGAGGTTGTCTACGGCTTCAACCCGTTGTCACCTTTGGACATTCTACCTCTACCACTACAAGAGCACATCAACATGGACGCAAGTGCCCGTGCGAGCTACCTCAAGAAGGTGCACGAAGATACAAGGGCCATGATCGAGCGACAAGTCCAACGTCTCGCCACCAAGCTCAACGTCAACAAGGCACCAATGGTGTTCCAACCGGGAGATCTTGTTTGTCTTCATCTTCACAAGGACCGACTCCCACACGAGCGCAAGTCCAAACTTCTACCTCGCGCCGACGGACCATTCAAGGTGCTAGCTCGCTACAACGACAACGCCTACAAGATCGACATCCCGCGAGACAAGTACTCCACGAGCGACACCTTCAACGTCAAGGATCTCTCTCCTTTCCATGGTGATGAAGATTTCGATCCGAGGTCGGATCTTTCCCAAGGGAGGGGAGATGATGCGGAGCATCCCAAGGTCATCCCCATGGACCCTCTTTCACCTCCTAAAGTGCCTCAAGGACCAATGACACGTGCTCGTGCTAGAGTTATCGAGACCGAGGTGACATCACTCCTAGCCCTACTTCCATACGAATCTTGCGAGACATGGTTGCTACCTCAAATGGGTGTGCTTTGTGTGCTCAGGTGTGAAGAAGACCACATTGGAGAAGGGCGTGAAGATGGACAAGTCCCCGAGTTCATGGACGAGGTGATGCATCAAGAAGGGCAGAAGGAAGCTCCAGGGCCCGGACATCCGGCCCCTGGACGATCAACTCCAGAAGGGCACCTGCAGCAGAAGCTACAGGGCCCGGACATCCGGCCAGGGCCCGGACATCCGGCCAAGCACGGCCCGGACATCCGGCCTTGGGCCCGGAAATCCGGCGCCTCTGTCCAGAGAGCACCCGAGGCTCGACCGCTCCAGCCCGGACATCCGGGCCCTCGCCCCGGACATCCGGCGCCCCGCGAAGCCCCGGACATCCGGCCCGCCGCCCGGACGTCCGGCTCCTGATCTGCCTGCGCGCAGCCCCTGGGCCGAGGCCCGTGTACCCATTCGCCCCGTAAACTATATATACTCCTTTCCCCCACTCCGTTTAGGGTCAGCTGTGGTTTAGCTCATTTCTCAGACTTGTGTGGATTTCTCCCACGAGACCGTGCGCCTCTACGGAGAAGATCCACTACGGATTCAAGGCCTCCACCTCGGAGAAGTTCCTACGGGATTCCAAGACCTCCTCGCGGAGAAGACTATCCTTGTATCACCATCGTTGACTATGGAGCATGTATCGCACTATGTATCGTGGATCTAGCGCTTGTGTGATTACTTTCGTGTTGATTTGAGTGTTTTCCTCTTGTGTTTTCCCCGTCTTTCTCCTTGTGATCTCCGAGTTCCTCGTGGGACACCCTCCAAATCGTGAAAGATCCGCCGATTAGGGTTCCACCCTACATCAGTAAACATCGTGTCCCCTGCCTCCTATTAATATCAATCCTCAGACGCATAGTTCGGGACCCCCTACCTGAGATCCGCCGGTTTTGACACCGACATTGGTGCTTTCATTGAGAGTTCCATTATGTCGTCGATGAAAGGTTTGATGGATCATGTCGTCAACTACAACGGCGGCGTCGAGGGGATCTTCCCTCCCGGCCAACTCTTCGTGTTCGGCGGCTTCCTGCTTCGGGCCAACACTAAAGGCCACCTTGAGTAGATCGAGAGCTACGCCCCTGGCCATCATGTCAGATTCGGTAGCCCGAACTACGTTTCCGATGTCCGTGGATACTTGATTTTTGTCGAATTCGAGCCAGCGGCGACCCCTCTCTGCCACCACGATGATCATGACTTAGCTCTAACATCGGATCAGGAAATAGCACCTGCAACAGTTCTGTCCCTAGATCCAGAACGCATCGCGCCACCTGTCAGGGATATTACTAGTAGGTATAAACCGGCCCGGAAGATCCAGATTACACTGACATAATTGTATTATTACAAGCCTAGTAGAATATGTACAAAAGGTTACCGCTCATAGAGGTTTAGGGCCCATGTGTAAGGCCCACGGTTTGTAAACCGTCATATCATGTAACTTGGGATGTAAGAGTAGAGACCGAGGCAGACACGTTTATGAGCCGACCTCGGGACTCCGTAAACCGGACCGGGCGTCGCCTGCTATATAAAGGGATGACCCGGCGATGGTTCAGGACAAGAAAGAACAGCTCGAGAGACAGGCAAGCGATTCGCTCCCTGTTCATCGACGCACAAGCAATACCACACCAAACTAGACGTAGGATTTTACCTTCATCGAAGGGGCCGAACTAGTATAAAAATCCTTGTGTCCTTTGTCCGCTTTAACCTCTTCAAGCTAACCCGCGCGATGGCCTCACACCTAAGTCCCCTAACCTGGACATCTGCCGGTCTAATTCCACGACAGTTGGCGCCCACCGTGGGGCTATCGCACGATGGTTTCGAGTTCTTGAAGGGTAGCTTTGAAGGACTCAAGGGTTACGCAGTTGGCCGGATGACCAGGAGTCGTCGCGGCCGGATCTACAACGACAATGCAGGCTGGGGCCCCGAGGCCGATTCAGTCGAATACGGGTACCGGGTCCCCTTTGGTGGCATCCACGTCTTCATTGGCAAAATCGGCGAACCGGGACCCGGGCCGGACATCTTCCCCAACATCATCGAGCCGGCTCAGCGTGCGAGATCGGCCCGGATTCAGCCCACCGTGAAGTGTGTTTTTGTTGGAGCAGTACATGGAGTCCAAGCCGAGGACGGATCGGATTCTGGTGGCGAGACAACTATCTATTCCGACGAAAAATCTTCATCCGGAGAGACCGAATCTTTGTATCTGTTGCAGGACGGCCGGTCAGAGGGGGTGTCCGATGGCGATAGTATTCCGGACCCCTTTGATCCGCCAAACCGGGTGGCTGTCTTCATGGCCGGATCACAGTCTATGCAGCAGCCCTCGATGACCGGGGCATTCACGTCCGAGGTAGCAGGTGCTGGGGCAGGCAACCAAACCCCATCGGCCTCTGACGTCCTATCCACCTTGGTCGGAGATTTGACGGCGCTCGCGACAGCAGAAGTGGCCCCTGCCAACAAGGCGCAACATGATGCGGAGATCCTTCAGCTGAAGGGCCGGATTGAGCAGGCTAAACGGGACCTGGATGCGGAGAAAGCCAGGATGGCTACAAGGCAAGCAGAGCTAGACTCCCAAGATTTCCGGCTCAGGGTGGATCAGAATTCTGCGCAGGAGGTAATGTACAGAAGACAACAAACTCGTCTACCGCCGGTTTATGAGGCGAAGAATCTCTTTGGGAGACCAGGAGCGGGAGCCAGCAATCGCCCAGAGGTGAACCGGGGAGGAGCCCCGGGGACTGGCGCGTCGGTTCAGCCGCCGGCCACAGAGCGGAACCACCAAGTTGTGCCAACGCCGCACATCCCCACCCCTCTCGGCCATTATTCTAACCCGTTGGACAACATTGTCGCCGCCGCTTCATGTCTGGCCGCTTTACCCATTGAGGGGGCATCCCCCATGGCGATGGAAGCACGCCGGGCTAAGGAATTGCTGGACACGGCGCTGATGCAATAGCAGGCGTACTCTTATAGCAGGGAGAGGATTCATTCAACCCCCCGCACAAGCCGGAGTTACACTAGGCACTGGGATGAACCGGCTGTGTCTAGCAGAGAGCGGAGACGTCACCGTCACAGGCAGGATAATCCGACGGGAGCAGAAGCACACGCCCAAGAGGCGATAAACCGGGCCAGACATACGGCCCGCGAGGACACCCGTCAAACGACGCCGGTTCACCCAACCATAGCAGAAATGGGAGTCACAACAAGTTCCTTTGGAGTATAGTGTCTCATCCCCGCTTTATGAAGCGTGAAATTACGCAAAGACTTCAAAGGCCCGCGCAAGGTACCCAACTACATAGCGGATCTGGCTCCAGAGGCGTGGGTTGAAAGTTATGAGATGGCTATGGAGATGCTTGATGTGGACGAAGCGGCATGCGCCAAGTACTTTACCATGATGCTTGAGGGTACAGCCCGGACATGGTTAAAGGGCCTACCACCTAACTCCATCGGATCATGGGGTGAGTTGCGTCGCCAGTTTATCAAAAATTTCAAAGACACGTGCAAGCAGCCAATGTTGGTGGTAGACTTAGCAGCATACTTTCAAGGAGAGCAGGAACCCACGAGCAGCTGGGTGCGGCGAGTATCGGAAATCCTGCACTCTTCAAATAGCATCAACCCTAGTACGGCGATAGTGACATTGGAAAATAATTGCCGGTTTGAGTCTCTGAAGCTGAAGTTAGGACGGCTCAAGTGCGATTGCAATGACATGGGAACGCTCATGAGCGCTCTGGTGAAATATGGGGATTCTGATAACACCAAGTACCCAGATGCAGATGGAGACAAGTCCGGGAAAGCAAACAAGGCTAGTAAACCGGCGCAAGCTAATCCGGTAGGAACGGGTTAAAATGGTAAGCGAAAAGCGGAGGGCGGCTCTGATTTTGTGGCCAATACCAACGTTCAGGGAAACGGGCAGCGCCGCAAGGGTAAACCACCTCCACGTGGCGAGGGGCTATCCTTCAATCTAGATCAACAGTTAAACGCGCCTTGCCCTAAACACAATACGGAGGGAAACCCGGCTAAGCATTTATGGAAGGACTGCCGGATCATGATAGAGGCCATGAAACAAGCCAGATATAACCACGGACCCCCCGGCGGCGGCTCAAGTTCCGGTTTTCAGGGTCCAGGTTACCAAGGTAACGGTTTCGGGTCAGGGTATCATGGCGGTAACAATAACTACAACAGCAATGATCAGCACCAACATAACCAGCAGCATGGTCAAGATGGTTACAACAACCAAGGCAATCAGCAACAGCAGCAATCCGGATATCAAAGTAATCCGAAGGAGCTAAGCAGTGGACAGTATCATGTTTTCACCACAAGTTTGTGCAAACGAGATCAAAAGGTTCTGAAATGGGCAGTACACACAGTTGAACGGGCGACGTCACGTTTTTTACGTTGGTCTGAACAACCCATTGTGTGGATCAAAGAGGATCACCCGCCACGGGTTGATAATCCGGGACAGTTGGCCCTAGTGGTGGCACCGCAGGTGGGTGGCTACAAGTTCACGAAGGTACTTATGGACGGTGGCAGCAGTATCAACATCCTATACTATGAGACTTTCCGGCGTATGGGGTTGACAGATAAGAAGTTGAGACAGTCCAACACAGTATTCCATGGAGTGGTGCCAGGTAAATCGGCTTACCCAGTTGGGAAAATTGATCTGTAAGTCACCTTTGGGGATGAGCATGATTCTAGATCAGAGACGGTGACCTTTGAGGTCGTAAAAATCAAAAGCCTGTATCATGCTCTTTTTGGAAGGCCGGTTTACGCCAAGTTCATGGCTAGACCGTGTTATGTTTATCTGTAGCTTAAAATGCCAGGTCACAAAAGGGAACCATCACGGTTCACGGAAGTCGCAAGATAGCATTGGAATGCGAGGAAGGAGACACAACTTATGCAGAAGCAGTGTGTGCTACGGAGGAGTTGAAATTCTACAAAGACAATGTTGATCCGGCGGATATGTCCCCGTTAAAGAAGCCAACCACAGAGCATGATCCGGCGTTGAAGTTTAAATCGGCAGAGGAAACTAAGCAGATTGACTTTGTGCCAGGAGACTCATCCAAGCAGTTCACTATCAGTGCTAACCTAGACCCCAAATAGGAAAGCGCGCTCATCGAGTTCATCCGTGAGAACCGGGATATCTTTGCATGGAAGCCTTCTGACATGCCAGGTATACCGAGGGAACTAGCTGAGCACCGTCTTAATATTGATCCGAAGTTTAAACCGGTCAAGCAGTATTTGCGCCGCTTCAATGAAGAAAGGCGCAAGGCTATTGGTGAAGAGGTGGCCAGGATTTTGGCCGCATGATTCATAGTCGAAGTGTTTCATCCGGAGTGGTTGGCTAATCCGGTGCTGGTGTTAAAGAAAAATGGAACGTGGAGGATGTGTGTGGATTACACAGACCTAAACAAGGCTTGCCCAACTGATCCTTTTGCTCTCCCCCGTACTGATCATATTATTGATGCTACGACAGGATGTGAGCGGCTAAGTTTTTTAGATGCATATTCAGGGTATCATCAAATCAAGATGGCAGTTAAGGACCAGGAGAAGACAGCTTTCATAACTCCCTTTGGAGCCTTCTGCTATGTATCCATGCCCTTTGGGCTCAAGAGTGCCCAAGCAACATATCAGCGTTGCGTGCAGAACTGTTTCAAAGGACATATCGGAAAAAATGTCCATGCTTATGTTGATGACATTGTGGTGAAATCAAGGAAGGATGTGACACTAATAGAGGATTTAAAAGAAACCTTTGACAACCTCCGGATTTATAAGATGATGCTTAATCCGGAGAAGTGCGTCTTCGGTGTTCCAGCAGGCAAGTTCCTTGGATTCTTAGTATCAAACAGAGGAATCGAGGCTAATCCGGAGAAGATCAAGGCGATCACATCCTTGACCAAACCGGCTTGTATCTTTGATGTCCAGCGCATAGCAGGCCGGATTACAGCGTTGAGCCGATTCATCAACCGATTGGGAGTGAAGGCAATTCCGCTTTATCAGATGCTGAAAAAGACAGATCGGTTTGTATGGAGCGATGCTGCAAATGCTGCGTTTGAGGATTTGAAGCGGCAATTAGCAGAGCCGCGAGTTCTTGATGCCCCTGTTGACAACGAGCCGCTACTGTTATACGTGGCCGCCAATGCCTGTGCAGTTAGCGTGGCAATTGTGGTGGAACGCAAGGAAGCAGGCAAAGAATATCCGGTTCAACGCCCGGTTTAGTACATCAGTGAGGTTCTCATTGAGTCAAAGCAAAGGTATCCGCACTGGCAGAAGCTGGTATACGGCGTGTTCATGGCAAACCGGAAGCTGAAGCACTATTTCCAGGGCCTCCCAATCACTATGGTCAGCTCAGCGCTGTTGGGGGATATAATCCAGAACAGAGAAGCCACTGGCAGAGTGGCGAAGTGGGCCATTGAGCTTAGCCCACACAGATTGAAGTATGTACCCCGTACTGCTATTAAATCCCAAGCACAGGTAGATTTCATCAATGATTGGATAGAATTGCAAGCACGAGAGGAGAAGCCGGATCATACATACTAGACTATTAACTTTGACGGTTCAAGGAAATTAGAAGGCTCGGGGGCTGGAGTCGTATTAACTTCCCCACGAGGTGACAAGTTTTGTTATGTCCTCCGACTAATGTTCCCTTGCACTAACAATGCTGCTGAGTATGAAGCTCTCCTTCACGGCCTACGGATGGCTAAGGAGATGAACTTGAGCCGAGTCAAGTGCTTCGGTGATTCAGATGGACCACATAGTAGCTTACAGGCGAGAAGTTGAAGCGGTTGCAGGATATTTCAAAGGATATCAGGTGGACCACATAGATCGGCGGAAAAATGAAGCGGCCGACGCATTAAGCCGGCTGGGCTCTCAGCGTAAACCAGTTCCACCAAATACCTTCTTGGATGAACTACACAGTCCATCGGTACAGATACCATCGGGGGAGGATTTGGCTGTTCCTGATCCGGAAGCACATCTAGTTCCAGCACTTCATGTTATTCCGGATTGGATACTCCCTTACTTGGCATACCTGAGCCGAGGAGAGTTGCCAGATGATGAGGTTGAGGCTAGGCAGATAATCCGGCGATCCAAATTTATGACCATCGTCAACGGAGAACTTCATCACCGCAGCGTTTCTGCGGCATTTCAGCGATGTGTATCATCGGAAGAAGGCTGTGATATTCTTCGAGAGATACACGAAGGAGATTGTGGTCATTATGCCGGTTCAAAGACATTGGTAGCCAAGGCCTTTTGTCATGGGTTCTACTGGTTAACGGCTCATGATGACGTGGAGGATCTAGTCCGAAGATGCGATGTTTGTCAGAAATTTTCACGGCGTGCTCATGTTCCGGTGCAGGAGCTACGGATGATTCCAATTACTTGGCCGTTTGCAACCTGGGGGCTCGATATGGTTGGACCCTTTAAGCGATCCCAATATCAGAAAACCCACCTGTTGGTAGCAGTAGACAAGTTTACAAAGTGGATTGATGCAGAGCCTGTCAGGAAGTGGGATGCGGCAACAACGGTTAAATTCATCAAAAAGGTAATTTTCCGATTTGGCTTTCCACATAGCATCATTACTGATAATGGCACCAACCTATCTAAAGGAGAGATGGAAGAGTTTTGCCAAAGGGAACATATTCACCTGGATGTATCTTCAGTAGCTCACCCTCAATCCAATGGTCAAGCTGAGAGGGCCAACCAAGAGATCTTGAGAGGCATCAAGCCCCGGCTTATGGTTCCTTTGCAAAGAACACCAGGTTGCTGGGTTGAGGAGTTACCTTATGTCCTCTGGAGCATCAATACTACACCTAACAGGTCTACAGGTTATACGCCCTTCTTCATGGTATATGGTGCTGAAGCGGTTCTCCCTAGTGACATCCGGCACGACTCACCACGGGTGGCAGCTTATGTTGAAGCGGCTAATGATCAAGCAAGACAAGACTGCTTAGACCGGCTGGACGAGGAACGGGACACAACAGCAGCAGGATCATCAATTTATCAACAAGACCTGCGCCGATATCACAGCCGCCGGGTTAAGACCAGGACGTTCCAGGAGGGGGATCTGGTGCTCCGGCTCATCCAAGACCAGACAGATATGCATAAGTTATCCCCACCTTGGGAAGGACCCTTTGTGGTCGGCAAGAACCTACACAACGGTTTATACTACCTGATTGACGTTCGAGAGCATAAAGACTCACGTACAGCAGAGGAAGAGACGAAGCGGCCGTGGAAGATCGCTCTTCTGCGACCTTACTACACTTGAGCCATTGGCTCCGCTTTATGTATCCTGTACATATTATGACTAATAAATAAACCGGCGCCCCCAGTAATCCGGGGAATCAACCATCTTCGAAAAGAGTATCATATGGGAGTTTGCTCAGGTGACATCCATCTAAAGTTTATTTCTCTTGCTGTATATGATTTTCATCAAAAAAACAATTGCTTTGATCTATATGTTTTGACATGTAGGGCAATTATTTATTAAGGGACCAAAGAGGGTTTGTCGCACAGCACAACTCAAACATAGGTACCCGGCCTCCTAAACCGGCGCCCTTGATGCGTCAAATATGGAGCCTGGCAGCTCGTAAAAAGCCATTGACAATCATTGAGTCAATCACCTAAAGACAAGATCCCTCAGAGGACTTGAAACATTGGGTAGTATTGATGACAACGTCAATTATAGAGCCTAAAGGCAGCTCGTAAAAAGCCTAGAGCTTAAAGGCCGCTCACAAAAAGCCAAGAGCCTAAAGGCAGCTCATAAAAAGCCTAGAGCTTAAAGGCCGCTCACAAAAAGCCTGGAGCCTGACAACTCGCAAAAAGCCAGGAGCCTGGCAGCTCTTAAAAAGCCTCGATTTCGAGCCTGGCAGCTCATAAAAAGCCTTGAATTTGGAGCCTGGCAGCTTGTAAAAAGCCTCGACTACCCGGATCAGTCATCAGGCAAAAGCCAAGAGAGCCAAGAGCCTCATCAGCATCTACCTTTTCAATTATGCCTACCAGATTAAGGACATCAGGTACACTTAATCAGAGGTATGATGTATCTTTGGTATAAAACAGATATTCCTTTGATATATATATCTATTGGAGCAGGGTAATAGGTCCGATGGTAAACCGCCAGGACATCTTTTCTTAGCCTCATTTATGCAGGCACAAATAATATAAACGGATCAAGCATGGCAAAGCAAAGAATTAAATTGGCAGACGCCAAGTCAAGCTGTGACATCCATATTGGGACAAAGACAATGGTTCAACTATCCTATTACAAGGCACCTGCAGGCCCGAATAGATTAAAGTTTCTACAAAAATACTCGGCAAGTTAGAAATTAAACCGGATGGTTTATGACTCCTCTTCACGCTGCGAAGGCTGAGGGTCGACTTGTTCCGGGTCTTCTTCATCTTCAGACAGTGGCTGGAAATCAGGAGCGCGACAATAAATCTTGGAGAGTGCGCGGAAGTACATTTCCTCATTAATAAGATCGGACGGATCAATATCTGGAGCGAAAGTATGGTCACGAACTGGCGGGATCAGATTTTTAGTATCGTAAACCGGCCGCTCTACCCGCTCATTGTCTAAATCATAAGCCGGATAATACCTCGTCAAATCCGCTTCATCGGCAAGTTTACTGGCAAGCGGGCGCATGTCCTTAGTCAGAGCACGGAGGTCTTCGGTAGAGAAGATTGACCCGTCCTCTTTGTTGCTGGGATAACCGTTCATAGCTTCAGCCGGATCAAAGTTAGGGACCCATGCTTTGGCCCGGGTCAGCAACATAAGAGAACCAGCCAATGCAGCAGACTTCTTCACCTCCACCAGACGCACAGGCAGGACAGTTAGCTTCTCCAAAGTGCCTTGGATGGTAGTTGGTGCTGGCTTGTTATGGGACATCGCACTAATAACCCTTTGAGCGCCGGAATAAAGTTGCTCCACCAGGGTATAAGAGGCCTTGAGCTTCTTCCGAACATCGTATCCAAGATGAGTTATGCGCCTCCCTGAATACGTTGGCCAAGTTAAACCGGAGCGGAACAAAAGATTGCAAAGATGAAAGACATATGCAGATGGGTACTTACCAAAGATAGCAGAAGTCATGAGTTCTATTTGTTGTCTTAAACCGGTCAACTCCTGTGTAACCGGATTAAGGGCAGCTTCAACATCCTTTGCTCTTTTTTCAAGAGCATTCCTCTGCACTTCCCATGTGGACCGCTCCGCTTCAAAGTCCTTCTTCAATTTCTCCATGTTGGTGAAGGTAAGCACAAGTTCTTCCTTGGCTTAGGCGGAGGCAGTTTCATTAACAGCCAAGCTATTCCGGAGTTCAGTTACCTCCGAAGCCCTCCGGGTCAAGTCCGCCTACAAGGAAATCAAACGGATTAGAAAGACAGAACAATCAAGTCTCAAGCATATAACAAGTTATACACTTGACACTTGGGGGCTAATGTACAATTGAAGTAACGAAAGAGAATTTCAGACAAGTCCCAATCGCATAAAACAAGTTATACCCTTGGCACTTGGGGGCTATTGTAAGTTCAGTTTCTGATACAATGGAAGTCCCGGTTCACCTACAATGAAGCTAGACCGGCACTTGGGGGCTACTATGGCCTAAAGACAGGATTGCAAGACTACAAAGCAGAGAGAGGTAAAAGGAAAGAAAATTACCTCATACTTATCCTTCATCATATTAACCAATCCGGCTTCATAATCGCGGCTGGTAAAAAGCCGGTTCAGATACCCAGAATGAAGTTCTTGGGCACTCAACTGGGCATAGCTGGATAAGTCTGTGCTCCACTTGCCTTTGTCTTGTTGAAGAGTTTCTTCCTTGGCAGTATGCCTGGCCAAAGTGACAGGCTCGGTGGGAGCAGTGAAGCCTAGACCGGTTATTACAACATCTGCGGATGAGGTAGCAGTTGGTTGGAGGGGGACAGCAGTAGGCGCCGGACTGACAGGAGCCGGGTTAGTCCGAGGAGGGCTATCCCGGACAGGGCTCGCCGGTTCAGCCGCATTCTCCATATTGTCACCTCCTAGAGCAGCGACATCATCACGATCCATAGGAATAGGATCATCAAACTGAGCTTCAGGGATATCTTCTGGAAGGATAGCCGCTTCAGGGTCATCAGCCGGTTCAGCAGCAGTGGTTTCAGCAGCCGCTTTATTTGCTTTTGCCTTCTTGCTAGGCTTCGGCTTTCTGCTAAATATCAAAGGAGCAATGAGAATCATGAAAGTTAAAAACATGAAGGTAAACCGGATGTTTGAAAAAAGGACTTACCCAGGCACGGTCTTCAGCACGGGGACCTGCGTAGCAGTTGACTCGCCGGAAGAGGACAAAGGAGCCTCCTGACAGTTAGGGTCAGACGGTTTAAGCGGTTTACGTATGAGGCCGGCTTTTGGATGAAGGAGAGTTGGAGAAAGTAAAACCTCGGAGCGACGCCTGCTAGCCGGCGTAAGAGGTATTCCAGATGACTCCACTACATGGCCACTATGGCGAGTGGTCCGGCGTGCTTCATGCTGCTGTTTCTTCAAAAGAAAGTTGGGATCCAATTGAGCGTAAGGATGAGAAAGGGGATATTTCCGCGACACCCGGCGGATTTTGGTTGGCAGCGGCTCTGAATCAGAAGAGAGAGAAATTACCTCAACTCCCGCCGCTTTACTTCCTTCTGCCAGATCCTGTGGAAAGGCACTGTTAACATAAACTTAGACAAAGGGAGGTTAAAGCATATAAGGTTTAATTCATACCTCTGAATCCGGATCATCCTCTTCAGGGTGTGAACCGGAGGCAGCAACAGCCTTCTTCTTCTTAACAGCATAAGTTTTCCGGCGTGGTTGCCTGGCCGGTTTATCTTGAGATTTCCTTTTCCAGAAGGGATCGTTGGCCTGTGCAGAAGATAATAAATAAGTAGAAGACAATTGATATGGCCGGATCAAAACAAACAGGAAAAGATCGATAAATTACTGCTGGCGGTTTATTGGTTTCGCAGAACGGAGCTAAACCGGTCCGGCTACACTCCTCCAAGGGGATGTTTAACATTTTCTTCACGGACTCAGTAACTTCGCCTTCAGGAAGTATTATGTCAATGTGGCACTGAGGATCATCCGGTTTGCCGGAGTATTCACACATCAGATCTGAGCGCCGGCTTAATGGAAGGATGCTCCAAGAGAGCCAACAGCGAACAAAGTCGACTCCGGTTAAGCCGTTGGCTACGAAGGCCCTGAGCTTAGAAAGCTGAGGGGCAAGCCGGGCATGATCCGGGGCGCTGAGGCGTTGCGGCAAGGGGTTCTCTCCTTCAGGTGAAGTGTCCCTACAATAGAACCATGTTTGGTTCCATTCTTTGGGGTGGCCGTGAAGGGCAGCATGAGGGAAACTTACATCCTTTCTCTTTTGGATACTGACGCCGCCCAACTCCTGATGCGGCCCGTCAGTAAACTCCGTCCACCGGTTCAGATGAAAAAAGTCTCGGAAAAGGTCCACTGATGGTTCTTCTTGAAGATATGCTTCTGAGAAGACTTGAAAATTGCAGATGTTTGACATAGAATTTGGGCCTACATCCTGAGGGTGGAGTTGAAAGGACGCTAGTACATCCCAGAAGAATTTTGAACCGGGAGGACTGAACCCCCGGGCCAGGTGATCAAAGAAAACTACAACTTCTCCCTCCTTAGGCGCAGGAGGGCATTCTCCTTCAGGAGCTCGCCAGCGTAAAGTTTCCTTGGAGCCCAGGATGCCAATTGAGGCCACTTTAACTAAGTCATCTTCCGTGATCCGGGAAGGAACCCAGTTGCAAGCGACGAACTGCTTGGCCATCGTTTGGAATAAGGAAGTGCTGAAAAGTACAGTACAAAACCCGGTTTACCAATTGCTAAAGCATAAGCCGGAGCATTGTATAAAGTTATGGACCTAATTGTCGGTTTAAACAAGGGACTAATGGTATTAATAATCCGGAAGCAGATATGAGTGAGGCTGTTACCGGTTCATGATGACAGGAAAAGAAGAAGCTAAACCGTCAATTAAGGGATGCAGGCTTACACATAAACCATCAGGAAAAGCATATGACGTACAGGTTATGGCTAAACCGGGGAGATGAGCTACAGATCTAAAATATGAAGAAACAGTTTTCACAGAAAGACAAGGTAAACTTGGATCTAAGGCGCAAGGAAAAAGATGGAATAAATACAGGAAAGGCCGCAGAGGTTCTCTACAGATCAAATCTAAGCTGATAAACTAGAAGAACTAAAGACGCGAGGATCGAGCAGGAGCGCATGGATTCAGGTCGAATCTAAATAGAGTTTGAATCTACAGTAAGGCTGACCTACAGGGATGAACATCAAAAGCTTTAAGGTTTCATGGCGGAGCTACGGAAGAAACCCTAGATTGAGATCTACAGGGAAGAAGGAGTACCTGACGAAGTAGAGGGCGGCGGTGAAGTGCTCTGGTAACGTTCAAGGTGATGCAGCAGCCTGGCTCAAGGACGACGATGAGCTCGAAGAGCGGCGGCGAAGCTTCGAGCGATGGAGATGGAGGAAGACGAAGGCAGAAGGGGAAAAGAGGCATGCCCCAGCGGTATTTATAAGCCGAGGAGGTGAAAACGGTAAGCGCGGGAATCGAGGAGGTCAGAGATTGGATAAAGATCATGATGTCGCCTCGATTTTCGGTGCGGCATTTAATAAAGGTAACAGACAGAGGCGAGCATTAAGTGCGGAGATGACGTCACGACGGATTAAGGTGATTCCAGAAGATGACGTCATAGCCGGTTTATGAAGCAGATAAATTGTAGAGAGGAAATTTGTGCAAGATTCAGAAGACTGACATGAACAAGTTCAAATCAATCTGGAGCCTAATGTCAGGGATATTACTAGAAGGTATAAACCGGCCCGGAAGATCCGGATTACACTGACATAATTGTATTATTACAAGCCCGGTAGAATATGTACAAAAGGTTACAGCTCATAGAGGTTTAGGGCCCGTGTGTAAGGCCCACGGTTTGTAAACCGTCATATCATGTAACTTGGGATGTAAGAGTAGAGACCGAGGCGGACACGTTTATGAGCCGGCCTCGGGACTCTGTAAACCGGACCGGGCATCGCCTCCTATATAAAGGGACGACCCGGCGACGGTTCAGGACAAGAAAGAACAGCTCGAGAGACAGGCAAGCGATTCGCTCCCTGTTCATCGACGCACAAGCAATACCACACCAAACTAGACGTAGACTTTTACCTTCATCGAAGGGGCCGAACTAGTATAAAAATCCTTGTGTCCTTTGTCCGCTTTAACCTCTTCAAGCTAACCCGCGCGATGGCCTCACACCTAAGTCTCCTAACGTGGACATCTGCCGTGCTAATTCCACGACACCACCCGGAGATGGGAAACTCAACCCCACCACGAGAGCCACAGACTCTACAGCGATGGAGTCGCACACGGACCCAACTGATGGGGTCTGTGTTACCGGGCCCCAGACTTAGCTCCGTTATCTGATTCCGAACTGCGCGTAACTGCGCCCCTCAAATCTAATCCGGCGCCTATCGCCGAATTCTGTGCTGCAGATATTTTCCAGCACTCACCTCTTGGCGACTGATACGTCTCCAACGTATCTATAATTTTTAATTGTTCCATGCTATTATTTATGATGTCTTGGATGTTTAGTGGGCTTTGTCATACACTTTTATTTTATTTTTGGGACTAACCTACTAACCCAAAGGCCCAGTCCAGATTGCTGTTTTTTGCCTGTTTCAGGGTTTTGCAGAAAATAAATATCAAACGGAGTCCAAACGGAATGAAACCTTCGCGAGAGATATTTTTGGAGAAAATCACGCGCGGGGAACTTGAGAACCACATCAGGGGAGCCTCGAGGTGCCCACGAGGGTGGGGGTGCGCCCCCCTTCCCAGGGCGGGACCCTGATACGTCTCCAACGTATCTACTTTTCCAAACCCTTTTGCCCTTGTTTTGGACTCTAACTTGCATGATTTGAATGGAACTAACTCGGACTAACGCTATTTTCAGCAGAACTGCCTTGGTGTTGTTTTTGTGCAGAATAAAAAGTTCTCGGAATAACCTGAAAATCAACGGAGAATTATTTCGGAAAATGTAAAAAATGCCTGCAAGAAGATCCACACTAGGGGGCCCGGGGCCTGTCCACGAGGGTGGGGGCGCGCCCCCCTGCCCAGGGCGCACCCCCTGCCTCGTGGGCCCCCTGGTACCTTACCGACGTACCCCCAGATCCTATATCTTCACTTTCGGGGAGAAAAAAATCAGAGAGAAGGAATTATCGCGTTTCACGAGATGGAGCCGCCGCCAAGCCCTAATCTCTCTCGGGAGGGCTGATCTGGAGTCCATTCGGGGCTCCGAAGAGTGGAGATCATCGTCATCGTCATCATCAACCTTCCTCCATCACCAATTCCATGATGCTCAGCGCCGTGTGTGAGTAATTCCATCGTAGGCTTGCTGGACGGTGATGGGTTGGATGGGATCTATCATGTAATCGAGTTAGTTTTGTTAGGGTTTGATCCCTAGTATCCACTATGTTCTGAGATTGATGTTGCTATGACTTTGCTATGCTTAATGCTTGTCACTAGGGCCCGAGTGCCATGATTTCAGATCTGAACCTATTATGTTTTCATGAATATATGTGTGTTCTTGATCCTATCTTGCAAGTCTGTAGTCACCTACTATGCGTTATGATCCGGCAACCCCGAAGTGACAATAATCGGGACCACTCCCGGTGATGACCATAGTTTGAGGAGTTCATGTATTCACTATGTGTTAATGCTTTGGTCCGGTACTCTATTAAAAGGAGGCCTTAATATCCCTTAGTTTCCAATAGGACCCCGCTGCCACGGGAGGGTAGGACAAAGGATGTCATGCAAGTTCTTTTCCATAAGCACGTATGACTATATTCGGAATACATGCCTACATTACATTGATGAACTGGAGCTAGTTCCGTGTCACCCTATGTTATAACTTGTACATGATGAATTGCATCCGACGTAATTTCCCATCACCGATCCAATGCCTACGAGCTTTACCTATATTGCTTGTTGCTTATTTACTTTTCCGTTGCTACTATAACAAAAACTACAAAAACACTATCGTTACTTTTATTGCTGCTACCACCACTATCATATTACTTTGCTACTAAACTATCTTGCTGCATATACTAAGTTTCCAGGTGTGGTTGAATTGACAACTCAGCTGCTAATACTTAAGAGTATTCTTCGGCTCCCCTTGTGTCGAATCAATAAATTTGGGTTGAATACTTTACCCTTGACAACTATTGCGATCCCCAACACTTGTGGGTTATCAAGACTATTTTCTGGCGCAGTTGCCGGGGAGCATAGCTATATTCTTTAAGTTATTTGGGATTTATATCTGCTGATCACTATGAAGAATTTGAAGGACTCAAAAACCAAGATCTTACCCTCAACTACGAGGGGAGGTAGGGAACTGCCATCTAGCTCTGCACTTGATTCTCCTTCTGTTATGAGTAAACTTGCGACACCTACTCCTGCTATTGAATCTGATATGTTGTATGTTCTTGATGATGCTACTTCTGCTATGTATGATGAAACTACCTCTATGCCTGATACTATGCCACTAGGTGAATTTCTAGATGAACAAATTGCTAAGGTTAGGGAGAGTGCAAATGTTGAAACTGATGATATTTGTGAAAGTGATGATGAAACTACTCCCAATAGATATGAATTTCCTATTGTGCCTGAGGGTTATGTTATGGATGAAGAAACTGCTAGAGACTTTCTTGCTTGCAATGATAGATATGATTTTAAGAAATTATTAGTTAAGCTGAAAGAAAAGTCCTTGTATGCTAGAATGAAACATGACCCTGCTTTTGCTACTTCACCTAGATGTGTTACTGATAAGGATTATGAATTCTCTATTAATCCCGAGTTAATTACTTTGGTTGAATCTGATCCTTTCCATGGCTATGAGTCTGAAACTGTTGTGGCACATCTTACTAAGTTGAATGATATAGTGATACGTCCAAAACGTATCTATAATTTCTGCTTGCTCCATGCCACTTTTGGGTGATATTCCTATGATATTCATACACTTCCATACACTTTTGATCATATTTGGACTAACTTACTAATCCAGTGCACCCCAGTGCCAGTTTCTGTTTTCGGCTGTTTTTGTATTTCAGGTTTTCACGTTTCGAGAACTGCCCAGAAAAATACAGAAAAAATATATAAAAAATCAATGTTCCGGGAATGACACTGCTTCCGAAGGGGAGCCTGGGGGGGGGGGCCACAGGGGCCCCAGGCGCCCTATGGGCGCCCCCCCGGGCCGCGCCGGGGGGGCGCCTCGGCCCCCCGAGAGCCCCCCGATGCCCTACTTTGGCAGATATTTAAAGGGTCCCCCATAACCCTTGAAACAAGACTTCTTTTCGCGATCCCATCTCTGTTCCGCCGCCGCCGCCGCTTCCAAGATCGGGAGCACCAGGAGAACTCTTCCCGGCACCCTGCCGGAGGGGAGGATCACCACCGGGAGCTTCTCCACCACCATGGACGCCTCTCGGATGACTCGTGAGTAGTCTCCCTTGGACCATGAGTCCATGACCAGTAGCTATGTGATGTTCTCCTCTCGTTCTTGTGCTTCACTAATTAGTCCTCGTGAGCTGCCCTACATGATCGAGGCACCTATGTAATCCTTATGCTATTGCTATGTTGAGTTTGCTGGGATCCGATGGATTATGAGATTATGTTCAGATTGATCTTGAGTAATATATTTGATTCACCTCTTTTATATTTTAGTTCATAAGTAATTCTTGCATGTTCTCCGTTGTTATTTATTGCTTTGGCCAAGTAGTAGGTAGTCACTCCAAGAGGGAACGTTATGCTCGATTGTGGGTTCATGCCCCTCGATGACTAGCTTGAGTGACAGAAACATGAGTCTAGGGGATGTGCTGTTGCCACAAGGGGGAAAACAACGGTGCTTGTGCCCGCGGGTGCAAGGATTGTTTACTTTACGCAAAGTTCTTTTAATGCAGTTGTCTGTTGCATTGAGTTTATTTAATGCCCCGGATGTAATACTTTCCCTTTTGGGTATATAATATATCTCCGGCTTCATCTATTTCCATTCCGGGTTCTTTCTCTTTCGGGTTTTCGTCGTTTTGTTGTGTGAGTGTGTGGCATTAATTCATATCATGTAGACGTGTGCATCGCTTTGCATTTGTGTTGTCGGTTGCATCCGGTTCCGCGTGTTTCTTCCCGTTGTCCGTTTCGCGTTCCGGAGCTCCCTCACGTGTCCGTGACGTCCCATAGGCCTACTTTGTTGTTCGGGTGTTTAACGTTACCGGTGTGCCGCGAGGTAGTTGTCTGTGTTGTTGTTTTGTTGTGTGCAACCCGCCTCTCAAATCTCGTCTCGTTTGGACTCCGTTGGCTTTCCCATCCGTTGTTCGTGTGGGTCCGAAGTGCCTTCACTTCGTGTCCCAGAAACACCCCTACTGTTTTCTTTTATCTCCGTCTAGGCCTTTAAAATCTATCCCCGCGATCGGATCCGTCGGATCGCGATCGGAGGGCTCCTAGCGCCCCAAATCTCCAAACCCTAGCTAAAACTGCTATATTTAGGCCCCTATGTTCATTTAGGCAACCTAATCCCTCTCCACCTACCTTTAGCTCCTCCTTCCCCAATTTTTCAGATCTGGCCAGGAAAAATTCGCCACTTGGCCGATCCAGCAGGGCCAGATCCGCCGCCGGGATTCCCTCGATCCCATCGCTGCGGGTCAACGCACCCAGGCGCGCCGGCTCCCTCGCTCGGGCGACCGCGTCGACCTCGCCTCGAGCCCAGTCGCCACCTCCACTTGGCCGCCAGGGCGACCGCGTCGCCGCTTCCGCATCGGGCCCGAAGGTCCCCACATCGCCGCTCCTGGCTGGGCCTCCCTCGCCGGCCCACGCCATCGCTCCGCACCGCAGCGCGCGCCTCCCCCGCCTCCGAGCCGCCGCCGGGCGCTCGCCTCACCCGGGCGGGCCGCGTCAGTCCCGCGCCGCAGGCCCACTCCTTCCGATCCGGTCGGGCCTCCATCACCGCAGGCCTCCCAGGCCCCGCGCCGCGGGCCGCCGCCTTCACTCCCGCGGGCCGCCGCCGGCTGGGCCCCTCCGAGCCACCGCCTCAGCCGGCCTTCCTCCTCCGCGGGCCGAGGCGCCCAGATCCAGAGCCGTGTACTGCTTCCTCACCGGCCCGATCTCCATATCCGAGCCCATTACTGTTCAGTTTGAGGTTGACCTCCCCCCTTTTTTTTTCACTAAGTACCAGTTTTTCATCTGTCTGATGCAAAGTTTGAACTGCGATAACTTTTTGCCTGATGCTCCGTTTTGCGTGTGTAATATGTCCAGACGTTCGTGGAGATGTGCTCTACGTTTTACCTGTTGTTGTCATGCATGTTAGAGATCATCTAGGTGCTTGTTTTGCTGTTGCAAGAGTGCATCATGATATAAACTGCTGCTATGTGTTATTTTCATGCCACCTTTGCCGTGTGATATCTTTTAGCTCGTTTGTCCGAATGATGCAAATGACATGTCCACGTGTTCGTCTTGCCACGAACTACGTGATGCTTGTGATAGGTTGCATGGTAGATTAATTATTGCCTTGTTATCATCATTGCAAAGTGCCATGTTCATGTGATGTGTTTTCACTTGTTATGAAATGCCATCTTGTTGAGCTCGTTGCAATAGTTGTGTTCACCTCTATGAAGCATGCTTGTGTGTTTCGGGATCACCGTCATGTGTACTTTGATGAGGTGCTTACCCTTTGCCATGTTTAGTTTCGAGGTGACTTAAACATGCTCTTTTTGATGCCATGATGATATTGCTGTTTTAGGACTTAGTGATTTTTCACTAAGTCTGAAATCTGTAACGTTCCGATGCCATGTTCGTGTGCTGCTCTAGGACAAAGCATGATAGTTTTGGAGTGGATTTTGATTGTTCCTTGTAGTATATATTGTTGTATTTCCATCCATGTCCTCACATGTCCATTTAAGTGGCTGTAGCATGTTTATCTTTTGCTCTAAAGTTTCAATAAAATTCTGCTGCCAGAATTTTATTGTCAAGTTCAATATGTCCAAGATCATTGCTATTGATCCGTGACTCCGTTGGGGTGCACCTTTGGATTTAGTTGCTGTACTATATGTCTAGTTTGTGTTCATGTCCTTTGCCATGCTTTTTGGGTGCTGTAGCTTAATTATTTTGAGCTCCGAAGATGCTATGTTGCTGTAATTTTCAGCTTTTGCTCAAATCTTGTTTCGGGCATAACTTTTAGCCCGTAACTCCGATTTCAGCGAATCTTATATCAAACTTGATTGTTTTTCTGTGTAGGTTAATAATATCAGATTGTTATCTTGTTTTGAGGTGTTTTGCTTGAGTGATGTTTTACGTGCTCCGTGTGCATCCTTAGTGCATCCATCATGCATTCATGTTTTTCGAGTGCGCATTGCATCTTGTTGATTGGTGCTTGGTGTGTTTGTTTTGTTTAGAGCCGGAGGCTGAGACCGGGTACGAAGTTGAGCACGAGGTTTCCAACGAGGTTGAGCACGAGGACCCTTCTTACGATTCGAACGACTTCTCTTCAGGCAAGATGACCGAACCCCGATAACATTACTATCTTTGCCTATTGCTAGTAGTCTCGATCTATAGTTTTGCCTCGATGCCCATGATCTTCTTGTCAGCCTCCTACTTGTAACCAATTGCCATGTTTAACCAACCTACCTATGCAAACCGTTGCTTGGCTAAGTACGCTTCGCTCAGCCCTTCTTATAGCGTTGCTAGTTGCAGGTGAAGATCGAAGATGCTTGCTTCATGTTGAAGTTTGGTTGGGTTATATCACACTATATAAATGCTTAAAATGAAATCATCTATATATTGGCAAGGGTGGAAGGCTAAGCCTTTTGCTTGGTGATTTGTTCCACTCATGCCATTAGGAACCGTATAAACCGGTGTTATGTTCCTTGATTATGCGTTCCTAACACGGTTGGGGTGTATGGGACCCCCTCGATAAACCGCTAAGTGCTAAGTCTTTTCCAGCAAGTCCCAACATTGGTACTATTTGCCTAATAACAAACTAAACATGCATAGGGAGTAATTAACCCTCTTTCTTAATCAACAACCCCGGGCCAGTGCTCCACATGAGTGTTGGTCCGAACTGGGGGTCCTGCGGGGCCACCTCGAGGAAACTCAAGGTCTGGTAAAAACCCGTAGCATCACCCATCCGGTCGTGTCCTAAGACTTAGATACGCGCGGCTACTATCAGGGTGTCGACACGCCGGGAGGATTTGCTGGATTAGCCTTACCTTAGCTCGGTATATCTTGAGCACGGGATTCCGAGGATACTCGGGTCTTCCCACTTTGGAGTTGCGACTCCGCGGATCGTGGGCTTGTAATGGGTCAAGTTGGAACACCCCTGCAGGGTTTGAACTTTCGAAAGCCGTGCCCGCGGTTATGTGGCAGATGGGATCTTGTTAATTCCGGTTGTAGATAACTTGACACAATGTTACCAATACACTACCAGCGTGTGTTCCGTGATCGTCAATTTCCGAATAGGGATTCGGGAGTTGAACACGGAGGGGTTATGTTTGTGGAGCTTGTAGCTAGGATCACTTCGTGATCACTTCTCGCCGAGGCCTTCTCTTCTCGCTCTCACTTGCGTAAGCTATATGCTAGTTGCTGCTGCAGACACTTAATCTTTTCTTCAGCCTTTCCCTCACCTAAAGGCTTTGTTAGTCTTGTTACCCGGAGACGGGATTGCTGAGTCCTCCGTGGCTCACAGTTACTTCACACACCAGATGCAGGTCCAGCTGTGAGCTATCCAGGTGATGGCACCGAGCTGGATTGGGAGTACGACGAGGAGCGTAGTCGGTACTATGTGCGCTACCCGGACGATCAGTAGTGGAGTATCTTACTAGGATTCGATCCGCCTGTGGTTATTTATCTGAGTTCGGTACTTTGACATTTGGCTTTTGCCCTTAGAGGGTTGTGATGTTCTTAATGTATGATGTTTGAGACTTGTACTGTAATTCTGTGACGTGGCGAGTGTAAGCCAACTATTTTCAGTTTACTATCCCCTCTTTTACATGAGTTGTGCAAAGATTACCGAACTTGAGATCATTCTAGGATGGATTTATGCCTTTAAGTCGTGCCTCGACACGTAGGAGGTATAACTCCATCCTGGGCATTACAAGTTGGTATCAGAGCCTTCTCCGACCTAGGAGCCCCCACTGTTTGATCGAATCGTTGACGGTCGAGTCTAGGCACACACTGAAAACTTTTTGAGTCCTATATTATATCGGAGAGTAGGATTTCTTTGCTTCTCATCCCCTTTCTCTCTGGTGAGGACTCCTGGCGTCTACTCTTGTCTCTCCTATCTTCAAAATTTGCACAATTTTTTTTAGGAATCCCGCGAGTATTCTGGGATTGTTTCGATGTTCTTGTGACAAGGATATTGTTCTCGATGCCTCCTGTTACCGAGGAGTTGAGCTTCGAGGTATAATTGTAACAAGCATATCGCGGCAGTACTAAATACTTAAGACGGCCGACATCGAAAATCTCCCCTATACGGCCAGTGGCAAGATAACCCCGACATCACCCAGTACTGGGGAGGTAGTTCGGGAGTATTGCCATAGCTTGTTATAGTGGATGCTTTTCGAAGGTCCGAGGTACACAGTTTCCGAGAAAGACTGGTTATGTGTTGAAGGATGGATACACCTGGATGTAGGTTAGAGTTGATTGCGCGGTGCTTCCCGTGTATCCCCAACACCTGATTGCATAACTGGAATCTTTCGGAAATCTATAGGTGGGTTTTATCCAGTAGATCGTAGGCATTCTTCCAACGAATGCAGGTTAGTGAGTTCTGGGTTCGACATTGAGTGAAGGGGTTATATGACCCATGTTACTATCAGGAGTTGCATCTTAAAGGGTCCTTGGCTATGCTGATCCGGGGATTGCAAAACCTTTTCGTAACGCGTTCATATGCTTTCAGCACAAAGATGTTAGAACGAAACTCCTCTCTTGTGTTTGTTTCATCCGTACCTTGTTGCTTTTTCTTATTTTCATTTTGTCCCCTATGTGGCTTCTCGTGAAGACTGATGTTATGAATTAACTGAGAAATTCATTCGTTCCTCTTGTTCGGATGATTTCATTCGTTCTTATTGTTCGAATGATTATTGAGAAGACTTGTTGCAATTCATTCCGTTGATTCAGCTTATTCCTTTTGTCAATCAATTGCTGATTCGTGGTCATCTCTTACAGGATGGCTCCGAAAAAGGTTCCCAACGCAAACCCAGAGGTGGAAGAGGTCCCAGAACATCCTCCTTCCCCTCCTCCTCCGCCTGAGGCTTGGAGAGCAATTATGGAGACTACAGCTCAAAACACTCAGTTGATGATGCAGATGATGCAGATGATGCAAGCTAATCAAGCTAATCAGGGTGTTCCAGTGAATCAAGGCAACTTCTTCCAGCAGCACCATGCTACTCTCAACCAGTTCCTGGCTAACAATCCTAAAGCTTTCAGTTACTGTGTCGACCCTCTTGATGCTGAGGATTGGTTGACCGACATAAAGAAGCATTTTGAATGCAGTAACGTGAAGGAAGATGATTATGTGAAGTTTGCAGCCTTCCAACTGAAAGATCAAGCATCTGACTGGTGGCAGCAGTACAAAGACTCAAGGCTGGGTCAAGTGATCTCTTGGGAGAATTTCTGCAAGGATTTCCGCTCGCACCACATTCCTACAAGTGTCATCGAAGGTATGCGTGAGCAATTCCGCAACCTCAAGCAGGGCTCCATGACAGTCTATCAGTATAATGTCAAGTTCCAAAACCTCGCTCGCTATGCAAAGCAAGACATTCCTGATGCCAAGAGTAAAATCTATCAGTTCCGTGGAGGTCTCAAAGATGAACTTCAGCTTGCTCTCACTTTGTTCGAGCCCGATGAATTCGACAAGTTCTATAACATGGCTTTGAAACAAGAAGCAGCTCAGCTTAAGATGGAGGCTTCTAAGAAGAGAATTCGAGATGCTGTTCACTCTTCCTCATCGTCTCAGTTGGCTGCGAAACAACAGAAATTCTGGCTTCCTCCTCCTCCAGTGATTCGAGCTCCATACAACAACTCCAACAACTTCAACAACTCCAACAACAAGAACTCTAGTGGTCGTGGTTTCTCCCACCCACCCAACCCGAGCAACCAGTCGAAGAAGCAGTTTCAGTCTCAAGGCTCCAAGTCCAGTGGCTCTCATTTCCGTCCTCTCTCAGAAGTGACTTGCAACAAATGCACTCAGAAAGGTCACTATGCCAACAGATGTCCGAATCCGAAGCGTCTTCCACCTCCTCCACCTGTGAGTTCAGCTATTGTCAGGCATGATCCAAAGGCAGCAAGGGTCAATCTGATGAATGCAGCACAAGCCGAGGCTTCTTCTGATGTCATTTTGGGTAACCTTCCAGTGAACTCTTTTCCAGCTAAAGTGTTATTTGATTCGGGTGCATCATGCTCTTTCATGTCTCAACCTTTTGCATCCAAGTATAATGTTGACATCAAAAGCTTGCCAAGGGAGTTATCAGTTATTTCTCCGGGGAGACGAATGCATTCCAGCATATATGCTCCAGATGTTTCTATTCGCATGGGCGATTATCGATTCTTGGCTTCTCCGGTGATTCTCGGCAATTCTGACATCGACCTCATTCTCGGAATGGATTGGCTTTCTCAGCACGATGCTCACATTGATTGTGCTCAAAAGGAAGTCAAGTTGACTCATTCTGAAGAAGATGTGATTATCTTTGCTTCAAGGGATAATACTATCCGGCTTTTCTCTCTTAATGATAAGGGCGAAATTAATGCCATAAATCAAATTCCGGTGGTGAACGAATATCAAGACGTCTTTCCAGAAGAACTTCCAGGCATGCCTCCACACCGTCAGGTGGAGTTTGTCATTGAACTCGAGCCGGGCACTAAACCCGCGTGCCGGCGTCCTTACAAGCTCTCTCCGGATGAATTGAAGGAATTGAAGAAGCAGCTTGATAAGCAGGAGAGTATGGGTCTCATCAGACCGAGTACATCTCCGTGGGGCTGTGGTGTATTATTTGTCAAGAAGAAAGATGGCACGGAGCGTCTCTGTGTTGACTACCGGCCATTGAACAAGAAGACGATTAAGAACAAGTATCCGCTCCCCATCATCAACGAACTCTTTGAGCAGCTCAAAGGAGCTAAAGTGTTCTCTAAGCTTGACCTCCGAATGGGCTATCATCAAATTCGCATTCGCGAGGAAGACATTCCCAAGACGGCCTTCAGAACGAGCTACGGTTCATACGAGTATACCGTCATGTCCTTCGGTCTCGCCAATGCTCCTCCTACCTTTTCAAGGATGATGCATTACATCTTCAACCCCTATACTGGCGAGTTTGTGCTTGTGTATCTGGATGATATTCTGGTGTTTTCCAAGAATGAAGAAGATCACGAAAAGCACTTGCGTCTGGTTCTTGATCGACTCCGAGAGCATAAATTCTATGCCAAGTTCTCAAAGTGCGAGTTTTGGCTCGATAAGGTTTTGTACCTGGGCCACATCATCTCAGCTGACGGTATTGCGGTTAATCCCGAGAAAGTTGAAGCAATTGTCAACTGGGAAGCTCCTCAGAACGTCAAGCAGCTCCGCAGTTTTCTGGGTCTTGCCAGTTATTGCAGAAGGTTTGTTGAAAACTTCTCCAAGATTGCCAAGCCTCTTTCCAACCTGCTTCAGAAGAATGTCAAATACTTTTGGTCTCCCGAGTGTGAAGTTGCATTCAAAACCCTCAAAGAGAAGCTTGTCTCTGCTCCAGTTCTGACTCCTCCGGATGAAACCAAGCCCTATGAAGTGTTCTGTGACGCTTCTCTTCAAGGCCTTGGTGGTGTGCTTATGCAAGATAAGAGAATTGTGGCATATACTTCTCGGCAGCTCAAGCCAAGTGAGAAGAACTATCCCACACATGATCTCGAGCTAGCAGCTGTGGTACATGCTCTGATTACGTGGAGACATCTGTTGTTGGGCAGAAAGGTCGACATCTTCACTGATCACAAGAGTTTGAAGTACATCTTCACACAGCCGCATCTGAACCTCCGCCAGACTCGTTGGGTTGAAATGATCCAAGAGTACAATCCCAGCATTGAATACACTCCTGGCAAGGCGAATGTGATTGCAGATGCTTTGAGTAGAAAGGCATATTGCAACAGCCTTCTTATCAAGCCGTACCAGCCTGAGCTTTGTGAAGCATTCAGGAAGCTCAACCTTCAAGTTGTTCCGCAAGGTTTTCTTGCTAATCTCCAAATTGCTCCTACCTTGGAAGATCAAGTCCGTGAGGCCCAGCTCAGTGATACCATGGTGAAGAAAGTGAAACATGGGATTGCAAAGGGCACTCCAAAATACAAGTGCTTCCGTGTTGATGAGAGAGATACCTTGTTCTTCGAGGACAGACTCGTTGTTCCCAAAGGTGATCTCAGGAAGCTCATAATGGAAGAAGCTCATGATTCTCTCCTTTCCATTCATCCTGGCAGTTCCAAGATGTATCAAGATCTCAAGCAATCTTACTGGTGGACACGCATGAAAAGGGAGATTGCCCAATTCGTGAATGAATGTGATGTATGCAGAAGAGTGAAAGCAGAACATCAACGTCCAGCCAGTCTTCTCCAACCTCTTCCTATTCCCGAGTGGAAGTTCGACCACATTGAAATGGACTTCGTCACTGGCTTTCCTAAATCCAAGCGAGGAAATGATGCTATCTTTGTGGTGATTGACAAGCTTACCAAAGTCGCTCACTTTCTTCCAGTCAAAGAATCAATCAATGCAGCTCAACTTGCAGAGCTGTACACTTCCAGAATTGTGTTCCTACATGGCATTCCTCAAGTGATATCCTCAGACCGTGGCAGCTTGTTCACATCAAGGTTCTGGGACTCCTTTCAGTCCGCCATGGGCACTAAGATCAGGTTCAGCACTGCCTTTCACCCTCAGACTAGTGGTCAAGTCGAGCGTGTGAATCAGATTCTAGAAGACATGCTCAGAGCCTGTGTCATCTCCTTCGGCATGAAATGGGAAGACTGCCTTCCATTTGCCGAGTTCTCTTACAACAACAGCTTTCAAGCAAGTGCAGGCAAAGCACCGTTTGAAATTCTCTATGGCAGAAAGTGCCGTACCCCTCTCAACTGGTCTGAAACAGGCGAACGCCAACTTCTTGGCAATGTCTTGATCTCAGAAGCGGAAGAAATGTGCAAAGTCATACGTGAGAATCTCAAGGCCGCTCAGTCACGTCAAAAGAGCTACTATGACGGCAAGCATCGTGATTTGGCTTTCGACATCGGTGATCATGTCTATCTCCGAGTTTCTCCGATGAGAGGAACCCAAAGATTCGGTATCAAAGGAAAACTTGCTCCTAGATACGTCGGTCCTTTCAAGATTCTTGGCAGAAGAGGCGATCTAGCCTATCAGCTTGAGCTCCCTCCCAACTTTGCAAATGTTCATGATGTCTTCCATGTGTCTCAGCTTCGCAAATGCTTCAAGGCACCTGAGCGCATGATTCCGTTTGAGGAGATTGATCTTCAACAAGACCTTTCCTACCGAGAGCATCCAGTTGCAATTCTCGAAGAAACCGAACGCAAGACTCGCAACAAGTCCATCAAGTTTCTGAAAGTCAAGTGGTCACATCACACCGACCAAGTGTTGGAAATATGCCCTAGAGGCAATAATATAAGAGTTATTATTATATTTCCTTGTTCATGATAATCGTTTATTATCCATGCTATAATTGTATTGATTGGAAACTTAAATACATGTGTGGATAAATAGACAAACTTTGTGTCCCTAGTAAGCCTCTTCAGGACTAGCTCGTTGATCAAAGATGACCGCGGTTTCCAGGTCATAGACATGAGTTGTCATTTGATAACGGGATCACATCATTAGGAGAATGATGTGATGGACGAGACCCAAACGTTAAACATAGCTTTTGATCGTATCAGTTATCGCTATAGTTTTCTGCATGTCAAGTATAAGTTCCTATGACCATGAGATCATGTAACTCACTGACACCGTAGGAGTGCCTTGTGTGTGCCAAACGTCGCAACGTAACTGGGTGACTATAAAGGTACTCTACAGGTATCTCCGAAGGTGTCT
>LR738715.1:654870815-654888816 GCA_902687465.1 Secale cereale | reverse complement strand
TTGCCGGTAACGAGATTGAACTAGGTATAGAGATACCGACGATCGAATCTCGGGCAAGTAACATACCGACGAGACAAAGGGAACTGTATACGGGATTACCTGAATCCTTGACATTGTGGTTCATCCAATGAGATCATCGAGGAACGTGTGGGAACCAATATGGGTATCCAGATCCCGCTATTGGTTATTGACCTGGGAGTATCTCGGTCATGTCTGCATAGTTTCCGAACCCGCAGGGTCTACACACTTAAGGTTCGGTGACGCTAGGGTTGTTAGTGAGAACAGTGCATGGTAACCGAAGGTTGTTCGGAGTCCCGGATGAGATCCCGGACGTGACGAGGGTCTCCGGAATGGTCCGGGGACGAAGATTGATATATGGGATGAGAGTAAACGGAGTCCGGAATTGTTCTGGGGAACATCGGGAAGGAATCGGAGAACCGAAAGGTGTTTCGGGGGCCACGGTAAATGTTACGGGCCCTATGGGCCATAAGTGGGGAGACGCAACAGCCCACACAAGGGCTGTGCGCCCCCCCTAGGCTCCTCCACCTGCGCCTAAGGGGCTGGGCCCCCCTAGGGCAGCCGCACCCCTAGGACTTGGGGGGCAAGGCGCCTGGGGGGGGGGGAACCCTAACCCTGGCCGCAGCCTCTCCCCTTGGCCGCCACCCCCTAGGGGGAACCCTAGGGGCGCCCCCTCCTCTCTCTCCCCCCTATATAAAGAGAGGTAGAGGGAGGGCAGCAATACAAGTTCGTGCCTCGGCATTGCCCTCCCTCTCCACGAATATCTTCGTCTAGTTTGAAGTGCTTGGCGAAGCCCTGCTGAAATTCCTTCACCACCATCTCCACCACGCCGTCGTGCTGCTGGGTTTCTCCGTCAACTTCTCCTTCCCCCTTGCTGGATCAAGAAGGAGGAGACGTCCCCGAGCTGCACGTGTGTTGAACGCGGAGGCACCGTCCGTTCGGTGCTGGGATCTTCGGCGATTTGAATCGCGGCGAGTACGACTCCATCAACCGCGTTCTTGAACGCTTCCGCTTAGCGATCTACAAGGGTATGTGGATCCGACTCTTCCCTCGTAGATGCATCTCCTAGATTGATCTTGGTGAGCGTAGGAAAATTTTTGTTTCCCATGCAACGTTCCCCAACAGTGGCATCATGAGCTAGGATCTTGCGTAGATGTTTTCACGAGTAGAACACAAAGGGGTTTGTGGGCGTTGATGTTTAGATTGCTTCCCTCTTTGGTCTTTCTTGATTCAGCGGCATTATGGGATGAAGCGGCCCGGACCAACTTTACATGTCCACGTACATGAGACCGGTTCCATCGACAGACATGCGACTTTTGTTGCATAAGATGGCTGGCGGGTGTCTGTCTCTCCTATCTTAGTCGAATCGGATTCGACGAAGGCGGTCCTTGTAGAAGGTTAAATAGCAACTTAAATATCACCGTTGTGGCTTTGCGTAGGTAAGAAGCGTTCTTGCTAGATACCCATAGCAGCCACGTAAAACATGCAACAACAAATTAGAGGACGTCTAACTTGTTTTTGCAGGGTATGTATGTGATATGATATGGCCAAAGACATGATGAGATATATTTGATGTATGAGATGATCATGTTGTAATAGTTAATATCGACTTGCATGTCGATGTATACGGCAACCGGCAGGAGCCATAGGGTTGTCTTTAATTTTTGTATGACCTGCGTGTCAATCATTAAGCGCTATGTAATGCTTTACTTTATCGCTAAACGGTAGCAATAGTAGTAAGAGCATGGTGGGCGCGCGACAACCCCGATGGCGACACGATGATGGACATCATGATGATGGGGATCATGGTGTTACGCCGGTGACGATGGAGATCATGCCGGTGCTTTGGAGATGGAGATCAAAAGCACGAGTTGATGGCCATATCATGTCACTTATGATTTGCATGTGATGTTAATCCTTTTATGCATCTTATTTTGCTTAGGACGACGGTAGCATTATAAGATGATCCCTCACTAAAATTTCAAGATAAAATTGTGTTCCCCCCGAGTGTGCGCCGTTGCGAAGGTTCGTCGTTTCGAAGCACCACGTGATGATCGGGTGTGATAGACTCTACGTTCGCATACAATGGGTGCAAGCCAGTTTTGCACATGCAGAACACTCGGGTTAGACTTGACGGGCCTAGCATGTACAGACATGGCCTCGGAACACGGAAGACCGAAAGGTCGAGCATGAGTCATATAGTAGATATGATCAACATGAAGATGTTCACCATTGACACCACCTCATCTCACGTGATGATCGGACTTGGGTTGGTGGATTTGGATCATGTCACGCTCGGATGACCAGAGGGATGTCAATTTGAGTGGGAGTTATAAGTAATTTGATTAGTTAAAACTCACTTATCATGAACAATAGTCTAAAATGTCTTTGCAACTCTTTTGTTGTAGATGGCTCCCGCAGTAGCTCCCCTGAATTTTAATGCGTTCCTAGAGAAAACTAAGCTGAAAGATGATGGGAGCAACTTTGTGGACTGGCTCCGCAATGTGAGGATCATCCTCACAGCTGCCCAAAAGGTTTATGTCCTAAATGCACCGCTAGGTGAACCCCCCGCTCCGGCCTCTGTGGACGTTATGAACGCCTGGCAGTCGCGTGCGGATGACTACTCAGTAGTGCAGTGTGCCATGTTGTATAGCTTGGAAGGAGGACTTCAAAGGCGTTTTGAACGTCATGGAGCATATGAGATGTTCCAGGAGTTGAAGTTCATCTTTGAGAAGAATGCCAAGATCGAGAGGTATGAGACCTCCGATAAATTCTTTGCTTGCAAGATGGAGGAGAATTCGTCTGTCAGTGAGCACTTACTGAAGATGTCTGGGTACTATACCCGCATAGCTGATCTAGGACTTGTGTTCCCGGAGGAGGCTATCATTGACAGAATTCTCCAGTCACTCCCACCTAGCTACAAGAGCTTCGTGCAGCATTATAACATGCAAGGGATGAACAAAACCATCGCCGAGCTGTTTGCGATGCTAAAAGTCGCTGAGTCAGACATCCAGAAGGAGCATCAAGTGTTGATGGTCAATAAAACTACCAGTTTCAAGAAGAATGGCAAGGGCAAGAAGGGTAACTCTAAGAAGGGTGGCAAGGCAGTTGCTCATCCAGTGAAGATACCCAAGGCTGGGCCCAAGCCAGAGACTGAGTGTTTCTATTGCAAGGGGAACGGCCACAGGAAGCGGAACTGCCCCAAGTATCTGGCAGACAAGAAGGGGGCCAACAACAACAACAACAAGCAAGGTATATGTGATATACATGTTATTGATGTGTACCTTACCAACTCTCGTTGTAGTGCCTGGGTATTTGATACCGGTTCGGTTGCTCACATTTGCAACTCTAAACAGGAACTACGGAATAGACGGAGGCTGGCGAAGGATGAAGTGACGATGCGCGTGGGGAATGGTTCCAAGGTTGATGTGATCGCCGTCGGCACGCTCGCTCTTCGATTACCATCGGGATTAGTTATGAACCTGAATAATTGTTATTTAGTGCCTGCGTTGAGCATGAACATTATATCTGGATCTTGTTTAATGCGAGACGGTTACTCATTTAAATCAGAGAATAAAGGTTGTTCTATTTATATGGGTAATATCTTTTATGGTCATGCACCCGAAGTAGGGGGTTTATTCTTATTGAATCTCAATAGTAATGATACACATGTTCATAACATTGATGCCAAAAGATGTAGAGTTGATAACAATAGTACCACTTTCTTGTGGCACTGCCGTCTGGGTCATATCGGCATGAAACGCATGAGGAAGCTCCATGCTGATGGACTTTTGGAATCTCTTGATTTTGAATCACTTGACACATGCGAGCCGTGCCTCATGGGCAAGATGACTAAGACCCCGTTTTCAGGAACAATGGAACGGGCAAGTGACTTATTGGAAATCATACATACTGATGTGTGTGGCCCGATGAGTGTCACGACGCGCGGTGGATATCGTTATTTTCTCACCTTCACTGACGACTTAAGTAGATATGGGTATATTTACTTGATGAAACATAAGTCTGAAACGTTTGAAAAGTTCAAGCAATTTCAGAGTGAAGTTGAGAATCATCGTAACAAGAAGATCAAGTTCCTACGATCTGATCGAGGGGGAGAGTATCTGAGTTATGAGTTTGGCAATCACTTAAGACAATGTGGAATTGTTTCACAGTTGACGCCACCTGGAACACCACAGCGTAATGGTGTGTCCGAACGTCGTAATCGAACCCTATTAGATATGGTGCGTTCTATGATGTCTCTTGCCGATTTGCCACTATCATTTTGGGGATATGCGTTAGAGACGGCTGCATTCACTTTAAATAGGGCTCCATCTAAGTCCGTTGAGACAACACCGTATGAACTGTGGTTTGGTAAGAAACCTAAGTTGTCTTTTCTCAAAGTTTGGGGTTGCGATGCTTATGTCAAAAGGCTTCAGCCAGAAAAGCTCGAACCCAAAGCGGACAAATGTGTCTTCATAGGATACCCAAAAGAGACGGTTGGGTACACCTTCTATCTCAGATCCGAGGGCAAAGTGTTTGTCGCTAAGAACGAGTCCTTTCTCGAGAAAGAGTTTCTCTCGAAAGAATTGAGTGGGAGGAAGGTAGAACTTGATGAGGTTATTGAACCTCTGCTTCAACCAGAGAGTAGCGCAGCACAGAAAGATGTTTTTGTGGAGCCTGCAACGGTTGAATAGGAAGCCAATGATGATGATCAAGAAGCTTCTGATCAAGTTACTACCGAACCTCGTAGGTCGACAAGGGTACGCACTGCACCTGAGTGGTATGGTAACCCTGTCTTGGAGGTCATGTTGTTGGACAACAGTGAACCTGCGAGCTATGGAGAAGCGATGGTGGGCCCGGATTCCGACAAATGGTTAGAGGCCATGAAATCCGAGATGGGATCCATGTATGAAAACAAAGTATGGACTTTGGAAGTATTACCTGAAGGGCGGAAGGCCATTCAGAATAAATGGATTTTTAAGAGGAAGACGGACGCTGACGGCAATGTCACCGTGTATAAAGCTCGACTTGTGGCAAAGGGTTTTTCACAAGTTCAAGGAGTTGACTACGATGAGACTTTCTCACCCGTAGCGATGCTTAAATCCGTCCGAATCATGTTAGCAATAGCTGCATATTTCGATTATGAAATTTGGCAGATGGATGTCAAAACAGCGTTCCTTAACGGTTTTCTTAAGGAAGAGTTGTATATGATACAACCGGAAGGTTTTGTCGATCCAGAGAATGCTGACCAAGTTTGCAAACTCCAGCGTTCCATTTATGGGCTGGTGCAAGCATCTCGGAGTTGGAATCTTCGCTTTGATGAGGTGATCAAAGCGTTTGGGTTTGTACAAGTTTACGGAGAAGCTTGTATTTACAAGAAAGTGAGTGGGAGCTCTATAGCGTTTCTAATATTATATGTGGATGACATATTGCTGATTGGAAACAATATAGAACTTTTGGATAGCGTGAAGGGGTATTTGAACAAGAGTTTTTCGATGAAGGACCTCGGTGAAGCTGCTTTCATATTGGGCATCAAGATCTATAGAGATAGATCGAGACGCTTGATAGGACTTTCACAAAGTGCATACCTTGATAAAGTTTTGAAGAAGTTCAAAATGGATCAATCCAAGAAGGGGTTCTTGCCGGTATTGCAAGGTACAAAGTTGAGTAAGACTCAATGCCCAGTGACTGCGGAAGATAGAGAAAAGATGAGTGTCATCCCCTATGCTTCAGCCATAGGCTCTATCATGTATGCAATGCTGTGCACAAGACCAGATGTCAACCTTGCCATAAGTATGGCCGGAAGGTTTCAAAGTAATCCTGGTTTGGATCACTGGACAGCGGTCAAGAATATCCTGAAGTACCTGAAAAGGACTAAGGAAATGTTTCTCGTTTATGGAGGTGATCAAGAGCTCGTCGTAAAGGGTTACGTCGATGCAAGCTTTGACACTGATCCGGATGACTCTAAGTCTCAAACCGGATACGTATATATTCTCAACGGGGGAGCGGTAAGCTGGTGCAGTTCCAAGCAAAGCGTGGTAGCCGATTCTACATGCGAAGCGGAGTACATAGCTGCCTCGGAGGCGGCAAAGGAAGGTGTCTGGATGAAGGAGTTCATAACAGATCTTGGAGTTGTGCCTAGTGCATTGAACCCAATGACTCTGTTTTGTGACAACACTGGTGCCATTGCTCTAGCCAAGGAACCAAGGTTTCACAAGAGGACCAGACACATAAAGCGACGCTTCAATTCCATCCGCGATTCAGTCAAGGAGGAGGACATAAGCATTTGCAAAGTACACACGGATTTGAATGTTACAGATCCGTTGACGAAGCCTCTTCCACGGGCTAAGCATGATCAACACCAAGACTCTATGGGTGTTAGATTCATTACCTTGTAATGCTAGATTAATGACTCTAGTGCAAGTGGGAGACTGTTGGAAATATGCCCTAGAGGCAATAATATAAGAGTTATTATTATATTTCCTTGTTCATGATAATCGTTTATTATCCATGCTATAATTGTATTGATTGGAAACTTAAATACATGTGTGGATAAATAGACAAACTTTGTGTCCCTAGTAAGCCTCTTCAGGACTAGCTCGTTGATCAAAGATGACCGCGGTTTCCAGGTCATAGACATGAGTTGTCATTTGATAACGGGATCACATCATTAGGAGAATGATGTGATGGACGAGACCCAAACGTTAAACATAGCTTTTGATCGTATCAGTTATCGCTATAGTTTTCTGCATGTCAAGTATAAGTTCCTATGACCATGAGATCATGTAACTCACTGACACCGTAGGAGTGCCTTGTGTGTGCCAAACGTCGCAACGTAACTGGGTGACTATAAAGGTACTCTACAGGTATCTCCGAAGGTGTCTGTTGAGTTGACATGGATCGAGACTGGGATTTGTCACTCCGTGTGACGGAGAGGTATCTCCGGGCCCACTCGGTAATACGTCATCTCAATGAGCTCAAAGTGACTAAGTAGTTAGTCACGGGATTATGTATTACGGAACGATTAAAGAGATTTGCCGGTAACGAGATTGAACTAGGTATAGAGATACCGACGATCGAATCTCGGGCAAGTAACATACCGACGAGACAAAGGGAACTGTATACGGGATTACCTGAATCCTTGACATTGTGGTTCATCCAATGAGATCATCGAGGAACGTGTGGGAACCAATATGGGTATCCAGATCCCGCTATTGGTTATTGACCTGGGAGTATCTCGGTCATGTCTGCATAGTTTCCGAACCCGCAGGGTCTACACACTTAAGGTTCGGTGACGCTAGGGTTGTTAGTGAGAACAGTGCATGGTAACCGAAGGTTGTTCGGAGTCCCGGATGAGATCCCGGACGTGACGAGGGTCTCCGGAATGGTCCGGGGACGAAGATTGATATATGGGATGAGAGTAAACGGAGTCCGGAATTGTTCTGGGGAACATCGGGAAGGAATCGGAGAACCGAAAGGTGTTTCGGGGGCCACGGTAAATGTTACGGGCCCTATGGGCCATAAGTGGGAAGACGCAACAGCCCACACAAGGGTTGTGCGCCCCCTAGGCTCCTCCACCTGCGCCTAAGGGGCTGGGCCCCCCTAGGGCAGCCGCACCCCTAGGACTTGGGGGGCAAGGCGCCTGGGGGGGGGGGAACCCTAACCCTGGCCGCAGCCCCTCCCCTTGGCCGCCACCCCCTAGGGGGAACCCTAGGGGCGCCCCCTCCTCTCTCTCCCCCCTATATAAAGAGAGGTAGAGGGAGGGCAGCAATACAAGTTCGTGCCTCGGCATTGCCCTCCCTCTCCACGAATATCTTCGTCTAGTTTGCAGTGCTTGGCGAAGCCCTGCTGAAATTCCTTCACCACCATCTCCACCACGCCGTCGTGCTGCTGGGTTTCTCCGTCAACTTCTCCTTCCCCCTTGCTGGATCAAGAAGGAGGAGACGTCCCCGAGCTGCACGTGTGTTGAACGCGGAGGCACCGTCCGTTCGGTGCTGGGATCTTCGGCGATTTGAATCGCGGCGAGTACGACTCCATCAACCGCGTTCTTGAACGCTTCCGCTTAGCGATCTACAAGGGTATGTGGATCCGACTCTTCCCTCGTAGATGCATCTCCTAGATTGATCTTGGTGAGCGTAGGAAAATTTTTGTTTCCCATGCAACGTTCCCCAACACCAAGAAGCTACCTGGGAACGAGAAGATCATCTTCGTTCCGAGTACCCTTCCTTTTTCCAGTCCTAGATCTCGGGACGAGATCTTTTTGTAGTAGAGGAGAGTTTGTAATGCCCCGGATGTAATACTTTCCCTTTTGGGTATATAATATATCTCCGGCTTCATCTATTTCCATTCCGGGTTCTTTCTCTTTCGGATTTTCGTCGTTTTGTTGTGTGAGTGTGTGGCATTCATTCATATCATGTAGACGTGTGCATCGCTTTGCATTTGTGTTGTCGGTTGCATCCGGTTCCGCGTGTTTCTTCCCGTTGTCCGTTTCGCGTTCCGGAGCTCCCTCACGTGTCCGTGACGTCCCGTAGGCCTACTTTGTTGTTCGGGCGTTTAACGTTACCGGTGTGCCGCGAGGTTGTTGTCTGTGTTGTTGTTTTGTTGTGTGCAACCCGCCTCTCAAATCTCGTCTCGTTTGGACTCCGTTGGCTTTCCCATCCGTTGTTCGTGTGGGTCCGAAGTGCCTTCACTTCGTGTCCCAGAAACACCCCTACTGTTTTCTTTTATCTCCGTCTAGGCCTTTAAAATCTATCCCCGCGATCGGATCCGTCGGATCGCGATCGGAGGGCTCCTAGCGCCCCAAATCTCCAAACCCTAGCTAAAACTGCTATATTTAGGCCCCTATGTTCATTTAGGCAACCTAATCCCTCTCCACCTACCTCTAGCTCCTCCTTCCCCAATTTTTCAGATCTGGCCAGGAAAAATTCGCCACTTGGCCGATCCAGCAGGGCCAGATCCGCCGCCGGGATTCCCTCGATCCCATCGCTGCGGGTCAACGCACCCAGGCGCGCCGGCTCCCTCGCTCGGGCGACCGCGTCGACCTCGCCTCGAGCCCAGTCGCCACCTCCACTTGGCCGCCAGGGCGACCGCGTCGCCGCTTCCGCATCGGGCCCGAAGGTCCCCACATCGCCGCTCCTGGCTGGGCCTCCCTCGCCGGCCCACGCCATCGCTCCGCACCGCAGCGCGCGCCTCCCCCGCCTCCGAGCCGCCGCCGGGCGCTCACCTCACCCGGGCGGGCCGCGTCAGTCCCGCGCCGCAGGCCCACTCCTTCCGATCCGGTCGGGCCTCCATCACCGCAGGCCTCCCAGGCCCCTCGCCGCGGGTCGCCGCCTTCACTCCCGCGGGCCGCCGCCGGCTGGGCCCCTCCGAGCCATCGCCTCAGCCGGCCTTCCTCCTCCGCGGGCCGAGGCGCCCAGATCCAGAGCCGTGTACTGCTTCCTCACTGGCCCGATCTCCAGATCCGAGCCCGTTACTGTTCAGTTTGAGGTTGTCCTCCCCCCTTTTTTTTCACTAAGTACTAGTTTTTCATCTGTCTGATGCAAAGTTTGAACTGCGATAACTTTTTGCCTGATGCTCCGTTTTGCGCGTGTAATATGTCCAGACGTTCGTGGAGATGTGCTCTACGTTTTACCTGTTGTTGTCATGCATGTTAGAGATCATCTAGGTGCTTGTTTTGATGTTGCAAGAGTGCATCATGATATAAACTGCTGCTATGTGTTATTTTCATGCCACCTTTGCCGTGTGATATCTTTTAGCTCGTTTGTCCGAATGATGCAAATGACATGTCCACGTGTTCGTCTTGCCACGAACTACGTGATGCTTGTGATAGGTTACATGGTAGATTTATTATTGCCTGTTTATCATCGTTGCAAAGTGCCATGTTCATGTGATGTGTTTTCACTTGTTATGAAATGCCATCTTGTTGAGCTCGTTGCAATCGTTGTGTTCACCTCCATGAAGCATGCTTGTGTGTTTCGGGATCACCGTCATGTGTACTTTGATGAGGTGCTTACCCTTTGCCATGTTTAGTTTCGAGGTGACTTAAACATGCTCTTTTTGATGCCATGATGATATTGTTGTTTTAGGACTTAGTGATTTTTCACTAAGTCTGAAATCTGTAACGTTCCGATGCCATGTTCGTGTGCTGCTCTAGGACAAAGCATGATAGTTTTGGAGTGGATTTTGATTGTTCCTTGTAGTATATATTGTTGTCTTTCCATCCATTTCCTCACATGTCCATTTAAGTGGCAGTAGCATGTTTATCTTTTTCTCTAAAGTTTCAATAAAATTCTGCTGCCAGAATTTTATTGTCAAGTTCAATATGTCCAAGATCATTGCTATTGATCCGTGACTCCGTTGGGGTGCACCTTTGGATTTAGTTGCTGTACTATATGTCTAGTTTGTGTTCATGTCCTTTGCCATGCTTTTTGGGTGCTGTAGCTTAATTATTTTGAGCTCCGAAGATGCTATGTTGCTGTAATTTTCAGCTTTCGCTCAAATCTTGTTTCGGGCATAACTTTTAGCCCGTAACTCCGATTTCAGCGAATCTTATATCAAACTTGATTGTTTTTCTATGTAGGTTAATAATATCAGATTGTTATCTTGTTTTGAGGTGTTTTGCTTGAGTGATGTTTTACGTGCTCCGTGTGCATCCTTAGTGCATCCATCATGCATTCATGTTTTTCGAGTGCGCATTGCATCTTGTTGATTGGTGCTTGGTGTGTTTGTTTTGTTTAGAGCCGGAGGCTGAGCCAGGGTACGAAGTTGAGCACGAGGTTTCCAACGAGGTTGAGCACGAGGACCCTTCTTACGATCCGAACGACTTCTCTTCAGGCAAGATAACCGAACCCCGATAACATTACTATCTTTGCCTATTGCTAGTAGTCTCGATCTATAGTTTTGCCTCGATGCCCATGATCTTCTTGTCAGCCTCCTACTTGTAACCAATTGCCATGTTTAACCAACCTACCTATGCAAACCGTTGCTTGGCTAAGTACGCTTCGCTCAACCCTTCTTATAGCGTTGCTAGTTGCAGGTGAAGATCGAAGATGCTTGCTTCGTGTTGAAGTTTGGTTGGGTTATATCACACTATATAAATGCTTAAAATGAAATCATCTATATATTGGCAAGGGTGGAAGCCTAAGCCTTTTGCTTGGTGATTTGTTCCACTCATGCCGTTAGGAACCGTATAAACCGGTGTTATGTTCCTTGATTATGCGTTCCTAACACGGTTGGGGTGTATGGGACCCCCTCGATAAACCGCTAAGTGCTAAGTCTTTTCCAGCAAGTCCCAACATTGGTACTATTTGCCTAATAACAAACTAAACATGCATAGGGAGTAATTAACCCTCTTTCTTAATCAACAACCCCGGGCCAGTGCTCCACATGAGTGTTGGTCCGAACTGGGGGTCCTGCGGGGCCACCTCGAGGAAACTCAAGGTCTGGTAAAAACCCGTAGCATCACCCATCCGGTCGTGTCCTGAGACTTAGATACGCACGGCTACTATCAGGGTGTCGACACGCCGGGAGGATTTGCTGGATTAGCCTTACCTTAGCTCGGTATATCTTGAGCACGGGATTCCGAGGATACTCGGGTCTTCCCACTTTGGAGTTGCGACTCCGCGGATCGTGGGCTTGTAATGGGTCAAGTTGGAACACCCCTGCAGGGTTTGAACTTTCGAAAGCCGTGCCCGCGGTTATGTGGCAGATGGGAGCTTGTTAATTCCGGTTGTAGATAACTTGACACAATGTTACCAATACACTACCAGCGTGTGTTCCGTGATCGTCAATTTCCGAATAGGGATTCGGGAGTTGAACACGGAGGGGTTATGTTTGTGGAGCTTGTAGCTAGGATCACTTCGTGATCACTTCTCGCCGAGGCCTTCTCTTCTCGCTCTCACTTGCATAAGCTATATGCTAGTTGCTGCTCCAGACACTTAATCTTTTCTTCAGCCTTTCCCTCACCTAAAGGCTTTGTTAGTCTTGTTACCCGGAGACGGGATTGCTGAGTCCCTTGTGGCTCACAGTTACTTCACACACCAGATGCAGGTCCAGCTGTGAGCTATCCAGGTGATGGCACCGAGCTGGATTGGGAGTACGACGAGGAGCGTAGTCGGTACTATGTGCGCTACCCGGACGATCAGTAGTGGAGTCTCTTACTAGGATTCGATCCGCCTGTGGTTATTTATCTGAGTTCGGTACTTTGACATTTGGCTTTAGCCCTTAGAGGGTTGTGATGTTCTTAATGTATGATGTTTGAGACTTGTACTGTAATTCTGTGACGTGGCGAGTGTAAGCCAACTATTTTTAGTTTACTATCCCCTCTTTTACATGAGTTGTGCAAAGATTACCGAACTTGAGATCATTCTAGGATGGATTTATGCCTTTAAGTCGTGCCTCGACACGTAGGAGGTATAACTCCATCCTGGGCATTACAGTTTACACTATGGGTGGGACTCGCAACTTAATACCAGCGAGATGTTCTGGATAGATATCTCAAGGTGGATGATTAGTAGTAGATATTGATGGATTTCGGTCTACTTACTTTGGCGTACCGCCCATGCTTTGAACCTCAACCTTTCTTGCAATGTAATCAGCATTGGTTTGCGTTCGTGGTCCTGTCAATTGCCCAGCTGTAATTTGTTACCTCACATAGCCGTTTTATCGTCTTTTGGGAGAGAGACATCACTAGTGAACATCATGTGAATCCGGTCCTTATTACCATCATTGATCACATACACTATTTACTTTCCGCTATTTTATTTACTACTGCAAAACACTATCTATCACTACTATCATATTGCTTTTAACCCTTTGTGAACTGCAAGGCCGGAGAGATTGACAACCTCTCTGTACTCGTTGGGAGCAAAGTTATTTGTATCTGTGTGCAGGTCCACGTTGATTGCTAATTGCGCCGTTAGCAGTTGACACCTACCTGTTGAACCTAGGAGTCTCTGGGGATTCGATCCTTGGCATCTTTGCTAGGGGAAAACACTTCTACTTACTGCATCTTACACCTTCCACTTGGGGTAATCCAACGAGGTGTTCGAGGCCCATCAAGGAGTATTTTCTGGCGCCGTTGCCGGGGACTCCACTCTTCAGGATAGGGGAGTTGCATGCTATCTTTTACCTTTGCTTATTAGTCTTGTTAGTTTACCTTTCATTTTTGCTTTAGTTCCTTTTATCGAAAATCACAAAAATAGTTATCTTGCTTGCTTGCTACTATGAGTTCTACCAAAAACACTAAATGGGAGGGGTACACCCCTACTTCCATTGCCCCACTTATCTCTGACGGGGTTTATAAAAAAGATAAACCTTGTGATTACACTAGTTATGACGGAGAGTTATGCCCATGGCATGGCCTTCCAGGAAAAAAGTATGAGCCTCTGTTTAAAATTGCTCCAAAGCTTCCCGAAACTTGGGAAGATGTTCAAACTCTTATAATAGAGAGCGAATTAAACAAAGAGGATGACACTACAATTATGCCCACTAATGATAAAATTAATTTTGATAATTGTAGTATTTCAGAAGTTGTCACCTTCCTACAAGGAATGGCTAAGGATCCCAACACTAGCACGCTTAATCTTGCCTTCACAGAGCATATCACTAATGCTCTCATCAAAGCTAGGGAGGAGAAACTCAGAGTAGAAGCCTCCATACCTAGAAAGATAGGAGATGGTTGGGATTCTATGATTAAAATTAAGATAAATAACTTCTCATGCTTTGCTTTATGTGATATTGTAGCTTGCACTTCTATTATGCCCAAAAGACTATATGATATGCTTAAATTGAAACCTTATGATTCTTGTTCTTTTGGTGTTCGTCTCGTTGATTCTTCCATAAAGAAACCTTTGGGGAGGATCGACGATGTTCTTATTGTTGTCAATGATAATTATGTGCCCGTTGATTTCACTATTATGGATATTGAATGTGATCCTTCATGTCCAATTATTTTGGGACGTCCCTTTTTGCGCACCGTTGGTGCTGTCATTGACATGAAAGAGGGTAATATAAAATTTCAGTTTCCTCTCAAGAAAGGGATGGAACACTTCCCTCGTAAGAAGGTCAAGTTACCTTTTGAGTCCGTTGTACGGGCTAGTTATTCTTTTACTCTTGACAAAACTTGATCTTTGCATTATGCCTAGCTTAAAGGCATAAAAGAAAGCGCTTTTGGGAGGCAGCCCACATGAATAAAAATTTTGCTTTTGTTGTGTCCTGATGTTGTTTACTGCTGTAGCATCATCATTGTATCTTTGCTTTTCATATTTGTGCCAAGTATAGCCTCTGATTGCTAGAAAGTTCAAAAGTTGAGAGGTGCTGTCCAGGAAACAGATTCTGTCCTTGGATAGAAAAATTCGTATAAAATCACCAGATCATCTTTTTGGTCTGAATGTTTTCGACAGCATTCTCTATATAATTGTCTTTCGTGCGTCAATTCTGAGTTTTTTTATTTGAGTTGCAGAAGTATCCCGAACATGTCAATTACTGCCTGCTGTTCTGTTTTTCACAGATTCTTTCCTGTTTTGCCTTACCTTCACTTTGCAAATTAAGAACTTGCTTTTTCTTTGCAAAAACCTTTTGGCAATCTTGAGAAACAGTAGAACTTCAAGAATATCCTTATTTCCAGCAAGGTATAATTATTTTATTAAGGGTACTAACCTCGCTAATCAGATTATGAATGAGTTATGTATGAAGGGAGTTTTCAAGTGTGCGAGGGAAGATGATAAAAAGATTCAGGAGTGTCAAGCGCTCAAGCTTGGGGATGCCCCCGTGCACCCCCAAGAAATATTCAAGGAGACTCAAGCGTCTAAGCTTGGGGATGTCCCCGTGCATCCCCTTCTCCATCAACATTATCAGTTCGTCTTTCGTTCCGCCATATTTTTATCACTTCATGTGTTATGTGCTATGCTTGGAGCGTCTTGCTTTTAGTTTTCTTTTTAGTTTTTCATAACGAGTCGGAACCCAGCATTCCTTTATGTGGGAGAGAAACATGCTCCACCTCTACCTAGAACATTACATAGAATTTTTCATGTCTATCTATGCTGTGTGTGTTCTTTATCTTTTAATAGCTACTATCGTGCTTTGCTCTTAGTATTCATGCTTATCTTTTCAAAGAGCTTTTATTCAGTTGGTTGCTTGAACTCTCTTTAATTACCATGCTCACCTTATTAAGAGAGTTTGCTTCCGTTTCATGGGTTAATGTGTCTATGATAAATATGCTACTTTCATGATGATGCTTAGTAGTTCAGATTTTCTTATGGTTAATCTCAGATAGCTGGGGGGTTCCCAATGTGTCATTGGAGTACCAACTTGGTTTGTTTGCCTATGGTGTGGTATGGTTTAGTAATATCTTCCTTCGAGAATTTATTTTGATTGACTTGGCGTATGCTCATGCATATTCAAGACTGTAAAGAAAGTCTGTCAAGCCTTGATGATCTTTTGTTTCTAAGTAGCGATATAACTACCATGCCTGATTCAATATTGCTTTGTCGCTCTGCATGATTATGACCGGCATTGGTCTCTTAGTTGGTCGCTCCCAGTCTTTTACTAACCTCCACCTGCACTAAGAAAATTAATCATGCAATACATAGCTCATGGGAAAGTAGCCTAAAAACTATTGTGGTAAAGAATATGTTGCTTATGTATCTTATTTCTTATGAGTTTCTTGCTGAGCGGTAACCATGTTTCTGGGGACGCCATCAACTGTCACACTTATGTTGAATATCATGTGAGTTGCTATGCATGTTCGTCTTGTCTGAAGTAAGGGTGATTAACCGTGGGTTGAATTAATATGCATATTGTTAGAGAAGAACATTGGGCCGCCAACCAAAGCCATGCCTCATGGTGGAAGTTTTAGCTTGGACCTTAATCCTCAATCTCTCATGAGAATATGCTTATGCATTAAAGAGGAGTCCATCATCTATTTTCTATGTTGTCCCGGTATGGATGTCCTCAAGTTGAGATTTATCAAAAACGAGAAATCAAATGCGATCTATCTCCTTGGACCTTTGTACAGGTGGCATAGAGGTACCCCTTTGTGACACTTGGTAAAAACATATGCAATGCAATGATAACCCATGGGGATCCGAACTAATTAGGACAAGGAGCGAGCACTATTGGTATTCGATGCATGAGGCTTGCAACTTATAAGATGTTTTATACATGACACATATGAAGTACTACTACCGTTGACACAATTGCTTCCATGTTTCAAAATAAAAAGCTCTAGCACTTTAAGCACCAACTACTGAGAGCATGATTGTCATTCTGAGTGTAATATGCATTGTCCCAAAGTAGCATTGTCTTTTGCATGGTTGTGATATCGTTTATTCTGAAATGATTGTATCGAGTCATCACTTAAACCTTGAAGGTGCCCCTGCACATATGTTCTGCATCACTAAAAGGGGAAAGCTAGATATCACTTGATCATATTTGCACATCATGTTCATTGCAAATCTTTTTGATGTTTCAGTTTCATATTGTAAATCTTTCAGTCATTTGTGATTTTCTCTTGAGACAACTTAGTTACTTTAGAATCATTGTCTCAGTAAGCTTTTGTCATATGACTATGAGAAAGTCCAGTATGGTTAATAGCATGTCACCACAGAAATTATTCTTTTTATCATTTACCTACTCGAGGACGAGCAGGAATTAAGCTTGGGGATGTTGATACGTCCAAAACGTATCTATAATTTCTGCTTGCTCCATGCCACTTTTGGGTGATATTGCTATGATATTCATACACTTCCATACACTTTTGATAATATTTGGACTAACTTACTAATCCAGTGCACCCCAGTGCCAGTTTCTGTTTGCGGCTGTTTTTGTATTTCAGGTTTTCACGTTTCGAGAACTGCCCAGAAAAATACAGAAAAAATATATAAAAAATCAGCGTTCCGGGAACGACACTGCTTCTGAAGGGGAGCCTGGGGGGCACAGGGGCCCCAGGCGCCCTATGGGCGCCCCCCCTGGGCCGCGCCGGGGGGCGCCTCGGCCCCCCGATGCCCTACTTTGGCAGATATTTAAAGGGCCCCCCGTAACCCTTGAAACAAGACTTCTTTTCGCGATCCCATCTCTGTTCCGCCGCCGCCGCCGCTTCCAAGATCGGGAGCACCAGGAGAACTCTTCCCGGCACCCTGCCGAAGGGGAGGATCACCACCGGGAGCTTCTCCACCACCATGGACGCCTCCCGGATGACTCGTGAGTAGTCTCCCTTGGACCATGAGTCCATGACCAGTAGCTATGTGATGTTCTCCTCCCGTTCTTGTGCTTGACTAATTAGTCCTCGTGAACTGCCCTACATGATCGAGGCACCTATGTAATCCTTATGCTGTTGCTATGTTGAGTTTGCTGGGATCCGATGGATTATGAGATTATGTTCAGATTGATCTTGAGTAATATATTTTATTCACCTCTTTTATATTTTAGTTCATAAGTAATTCTTGCATGTTCTCCGTTGTTATTTATTGCTTTGGCCAAGTAGTAGGTAGTGACTCCAACACTACTGGAATCTGGGTCTTTGCCATCTGCCAGCTCTTTGCCGTCTGCCAGCTGATGGCAAAGAGGTTGTTTGCCGTCTGTCTTGTCAAAGCAGACGGCAAAGAACCAGCTGATGGCAAAGAGGGTCTTTGCCATCTGCCAGATCTTTGTCGTCTGCTGGCAGACGGCAAAGAGGTCTTTGCCATCTGCCAGCAGACGGCAAAGACCAAAGTGGGCCCCATGCGGGTACTGCACTGGCTAGGTCACACCGGCCACTTCTTTGCCGTCTGCTGGCAGACGGCAAAGATTTCTTTGCCGTCTGCCAGCAGTCGGCAAAGAGGTAAGAGGGGCCCACAGTGTCACGGCGTGGGCGGGCTAACGGTTACCCTCTTTGCCGGCAAAGAATTCTTTGCCGACTGCTGGCAGACAGCAAAGAATTCTTTGCCGACTGCTGGCAGTCGGCAAAGAGGTGGTGCTATTTTTTTTTGGTTAAAAAAATCGTTGC
>LR738715.1:654858455-654870617 GCA_902687465.1 Secale cereale | reverse complement strand
CACCCGCAGCCCACGACCCATCCATCCATCCATCAACCCATCCATCCATTCATCTAAAGACAAAAAGGAGAAAAGGAGAGAAAAAGAAAACCCCACCCGCAGCCCACGACCCAAACCCTAACTCCCCCGATTCAGATCCCTCCCCCGATTCAGATCCACCAGCCGCCCTCCCCCTTCTCACGCAACGGAGAGAGAGGCACCGCCGCCCAGCGACAACAGCGTCGCGGCTAGTTTGCTCGCCGGCGCGCGCGTGCGTGCTTCGATGCGCGGCGCTCCGTCGAGCTGGCCGGACCGCGGTGCGCGCGTGGCCTGCCTAGGCTTTTGCGGTGGCGGCGCTACACGCCGACCACGGGTCTCCGGCCACTAGGAAGGCGACGGTGACGACCTCCTCGCGCAGCTGCGACAGGACCGACCCCCCTGTCTCCGCTGCTCCCTTTCCTCCGTTGCTCACCCACGTCCCCTCCGCTGCTCCCGAGGTCGCTGCGACGCCGGCGTGTCTCCAGTGAATGAGGTGAGTCCCTACACTCCTCCTCCTCGTCCTCAGAACGCCCCCTCTCTTCCTCACCTTTTCTTCTATCTGTCCTCCCAGATCCAGCCCCGTCGCCATGGATTTGCGAGCGTGGAAGACGACCAGTTATTGTATTATATTGGGGCGCGGAGCCGAAGCAGCTGGCCTTCTCCGCCGCGCTCGGCGTCACCATCGGGATCTTCCCCATCTGCGGTACGTGCGTGGTTGCTGCTGGATTTCCCCTTTCCCCTCCAGCCGGACGTGTTCTGCAGTTTACCAACCGGGTTCAGATTCGATTGTTGGGTACGCATGCCGTGTCGGCGCAGCAATACAGTACAATAGGATCCGATGTGTGCGTGTGCGGCCATAGTTGAGCAGAACATGGCTCAGTTCCTGGAAAACACACGGCCGCACGACACCATGCTATAAGCCGTTCATTTCCATCTCCAAGACTCCAAGTTATTGTTCTCCATTCAGTCATTCAGATGTATTCAGTGTTTTGGCTATTGTGGTCTAATAAGTGAATCGTGCTTCCTGTCTTTTGGCCCTGGTCAACATAGTTGGGTTTAAGATTTTACGGAGCTGAATTGTCACAAAAAAGCACCTGTCAATTACATGTAGTAGCTTAGGAAAATCCTCTTGAACATTGCCGAGGTTCAGCGTTAGGCTGATGGCACTGGTGTGCTGTGCGCCGTGCAGTTATTGTACGCGTTTTAATTATACTAGTCATCAACCCGTGCTGCTGCATGGGCTAGTAAATTATGAAAGCAAAGCATTAATTATTGGAGGCCTTATATAATTCTTTTTGTGTCAATGAATCCGTTTTGCTATTAGAATGTCATAAAACATATTTGTGTTTAGAAAGATACTAATGCGTCACCATGTATAGTTTTCTCAGGATTGTCGTAAGATGAACATATTTCTTCAGTTAGGCTTATATAAGAGGGTTGATTACTATTGACACTCGTGTGATATGCACCATAGAAATACTTTTTTTTAACAAATATCTCAAGCTATTTCTAAAAACTAAATGATAGATCGCATAAGCAATCTTGTATCCATTCTTATGTAACTCCCCCTTGAAACTAAATGTAAATCCCCCTTGAAACGAATGAAATGCTCCATGTTTGTTGAATCTGGGACATGGCAGAGTAGCGTACTTTGCTTGATATTCTTCAAGATCCCACAACACATGGCTTTTATGTTATTATTCCCTATTTTAGAAATTGGTCATGAGTAGTTCAGATAACTGGACATCTGCAATACAATTTTTTCTTGATCGGATATACGGCATTGATCTAATTTTTGGCATTTAAGAATAATGGGTTACTTGCCTGCACCATGTATTCATGGGGATATGTGTGGACGAACTCCAACAATGTAGTTTCTTTTCCAAAGCCCATGAAGAGTTCGGTAAGGACATGTGTACGTGGGATAAATGGTGTGGACTCTTCAGGTGCTTCATCTTACGGCTGTAAATAGATAGCAGGGAGATCGTACGGATGATTTGATTAGTTTTCTGAGGATTAACGTGGAGACATGTTTGGTGCCTCCAATTAGTAAATATAAGATTGGTACTCTTTTCATAATATTTCTAAAAGCAACTTGATGTAACTTGACCCTTCATGATTGCAGGGACCACTGTTATTATCGGCGGACTTGCTGTGGCGATGCTAGGAGCTCGTTGCAATGCCGTTACTGTCATGGTTCTGAATTTAGCTGCCACTCCTCTTGAGCTAAGGTAAACACACACTCAGCATTAAATACAGTAAGCAAATTCCATTTTATGGATTCTTGTATAAGAATAGTTGTTGGTTCTATGTCAAGCTTTATATCTAGAAATAGTTGTCAGTTCCGTGTCAAGATTTATATCTAGTAATAGGTGTTGGTTCCGTGTCAAATCTTGAGTTATAGGCATAGTTGTTGGTTCTATGCCAAGCTTTAATTATATGAACAGTTGTTGGTTCCATGCCATAGCTTTATGTATAGGAATAGTTGCTGGTCCGCTGTCGTGCCGAAAGATACAGACTTGAGCTCTATATATACATACCACTAAACTATGTTGTTTCACTTAAATACCACTCAAACTTTGTTCTCTCATTTTCATCCACTTAAGGCAGGTTTTTTATTTTCTGTGCTATCATTTACCCTTTTTTTAAACAAATGTCATTCATTTATCTTATATATAAAAATGAGGGTGTATAAGACTCCACATAGCTCAAGCTGTGCTCATAAGTCATAACATATATTAGAGTGCTGATACCCCAAATTCGCTTTGTTGATTATGCTACTTGAAAAAAAGTGGCTGGTGTTAATGCATGTGCTCACGCTAGTTGCCAGGTAGGATGGCCTTGAAAAAACAGATTTCCTTTTCTTGACTTGTTTAATGCCGAACAAAGTTCTTCAGTAGACTAATGTATTTTCTGTCCCACCAGTACTTATGTATTATTTCTAGTCTCTTGAATGAATAATTTATCTTTAGGTGTCATGCGTCTTGTGTTACTACATACATCTGTCGTGAAGTACATGGTTCCGGAACTATGGTAACCCGTAGTTTGCTCTACTAGTGATAATAGGATGATGGAAACATCGCTAGTGAATGTAGTTCTTGTTTCTTCAAATAATCATCATTTACTAGAGTTGAGTTTCTCTTCTTCTTGCTACTGCTTGGTTTTTGACGCCACTAGCTTGTACTGAAACGTGCAGACTTTAACCCTTGCTAGATCCTTTGGTGGAGGTGACCCATGTGATGGTGATTCGCTCCAGCAGTTCCGGTTCCGGCAATGGTGGTGCTACACTGCTACTGCTCCTATGATGGCTACGCGTTGGTAGGCTTGGCTGCCTCCCTTGGCTGTCGCTGTGATCAGGCTAGGCTACAACCACTTCCAATGAGCTCCTCAGGTCCCCTTCTACCCCTCCTACTTGCTCCATGATTCTTTGCTTTGCCATTATGAGGTGTAATTGTTTAATTTTTGTCATAGTCGAGCATTGATATATTGTATCTGTCATGAGGTACATGGTTCATGGATATGCCAACCTGCAGCTTATTGTACTAGTGATAGTAGGATAATGCAAGTTTTGACAATCCATACGTATTCCCGCATGTTAGTGTCTCTCCGTGTAAGTACGAATTCTGGTGATGCCTTCCATCTATTGATGATGCTCTACCTTTTGCATTCATTCCTTCTCTGATTGTTCTAGGAGTCCTCATATTTATTTGAAAATATGTGCACATGTACATCATTCTAGAGAAGCATCCCCATACCAGCACATGTATTTGAAAAATCTATTCAAATCTCCTCACTTCATATGTTGCTATCAACACTAAGTTCAGAGTGTAGCATGCTGTGAAGAGATACTGCAACTCGAAAGTAGACAATTAAAACATATTAGTAAAATCAGTATGCATCCCTAGTGATGCTTTATCTTGTAATTTTAGTCCATGAGCGATGTGTTGGAGCATCACTGACTTGTATGGTTTTTTTCAAGGTCTATACAAGTGCCATCCTTGTCTGGCAACATCTGCCTCCTGTGTCATGTCATGTATCTATTTCACTTTAGATGTTTTAAGTGAATGATGCATTACTTGCGAGTGTCGATGTAATGATGCAAACAGTGCTTGTGTACTTGTGACTAATTTGTTTTCCCTCTCATTTATAGGAGTTCCTAGGCCAAAGAAATTCGAAGAAGCTCTCGAAGCCCCAGTCAGCGACTCGCTTTATATGTTATTGAACTTGTAATGCAAAATTTGCTTGGAATTTTGATGTAATGCTGATCTTGCTGGGAATTTGAATTTGTGCTAAATGTGTTTAGTTGGATGTGAACATAATACTGAAAGAGTCCTTGGCCCAAACACTACTGGACCATAAAAAGGCCACAGCCCAAACATAGTTGGGGTCTGTTAAGCAATCCCAGTATATTAATTTTCGAAAATAAATAAAATGGACTCATATATTCTCCTTGTGCTTCCTTTTTGTTTATGAAAACATGTTTGGGAACTTGTTTAGATGTGTATGTCACTATGGATATGTTGTTGGAAACTTCTTATGTCATATGGATATATGTTGGACTTGTGGAAATATATTGTTGGATATGCTTGTTGTGTATATATATGTATTATCTGTGTATATCTATGAATTTCTGTCAAATTGAATGAATTCAATTAAAAACAGGGGTTATATAGGCTCTTTGCCGTCTGCTAGCAGTCGGCAAAGAAGGCCACGTGGCAGCTACCTGTACAACCTGGGAACACTGAGTTGCCTATTTGGGCATTTTGCCGACTGCTGGCAGACGGCAAAGAGGCTAAGGTCTTTGCCGACTGCCGGCAGTCGGCAAAGAGGCTAAGGTCTTTGCCGACGGCCAGCAGACGGCAAAAAAGGCCACGTGGCAGCTTCCCAGTGACTCCTATTTGGCCTCTTTGCCGTCTGCCAGCAGACGGCAAAGACCTTAGCCTCTTTGCCGTCTGCCGGCTGACGGCAAACCACGCCGTTAACCCCTAACGGCTCCCACCTCACCTCACTGCTGTCTACGCTCTTTGCCGTCTGCTGGCCGCAAACGGCTGACGGCAAAGAGCTTTGCCGACTGCTTCTATGAAGCAGACGGCAAAGAAGGCCTTTACCGGCGTTAATTCAGCCGGACTGTTTGCCGACTGCTAGCAGTCGGCAAAGAGCTTTGCCGACTGCCATTCATGCCTTTGCCGACTGCCATGGCAGTCGGCAAAGAAGCTGATTCCTGTAGTGCAAGAGGGAACATTATGCTCGATTGTGGGTTCATGCCCCTCGATGACTAGCTTGAGTGACAGAAACATGAGTCTAGAGGATGTGTTGTTGCCACAAGGGGGAAAACAACGGTGCTTGTGGCCGCGGGTGCAAGGATTGTTTACTTTACGCAAAGTTCTTTTAATGCAGTTGTCTGTTGCATTGAGTTTACACTATGGGTGGGACTCGCAACTTAATACCAGCGAGATGTTCTGGATAGATATCTCAAGGTGGATGATTAGTAGTAGATATTGATGGATTTCGGTCTACTTACTTTGGCGTACCGCCCATGCTTTGAACCTCAACCTTTCTTGCAATGTAATCAGCATTGATTTGCGTTCGTGGTCCTGTCAATTGCCCAGCTGTAATTTGTTACCTCACATAGCCGTTTTATCGTCTTTTGGGAGAGAGACATCACTAGTGAACATCATGTGACTCCGGTCCTTATTACCATCATTGATCACATACACTATTTACTTTCCGCTATTTTATTTACTATTGCAAAACACTATCTATCACTACTATCATATTGCTTTTAACCCTTTGTGAACTGCAAGGCCGAAGAGATTGACAACCTCTCTGTACTCGTTGGGAGCAAAGTTATTTGTATCTGTGTGCAGGTCCACATTGATTGCTAATTGCGCCGTTAGCACTTGACACCTACCTGTTGAACCTAGGAGTCTCTGGGGATTCGATCCTTGGCATCTTTGCTAGGGGAAAACACTTCTACTTACTTCATCTTACACCTTCCACTTGGGGTAATCCAACGAGGGGTTCGAGGCCCATCATATAGCCACCCTGTTTACCAATGTTGAAAAGATTCGCTATTACTATATCCTTAAGCTATTTCCGTTCTCGTTAAAGGATAATGCTAAGACTTGGTTTAATTCTCTTGATCCTGGTTGTGTGCGTAGTCCCCATGATATGATGTATTACTTCTCTGCTAAATATTTTCCCGCTCATAAGAAACAAGATGCCTTACGAGAAATATATAACTTTGCTCAAACTGAAGAAGAGAGTCTCCCACAAGCTTGGGGGAGGCTCCTCCAGTTACTTAATGCTTTGCCTGATCATCCTCTTGAGATGCATGATATACTTGATGTCTTTTATAATGGACTAATAGATGCTTCCAGAGACCACCTGGATAGTTGTGCTGGTTGTGTTTTTAGGGAAAGAACAGTTGAATAGGCTGAATTACTATTGAATAATATGCTGGCCAATGAAAATAATTGGACACTTACTGAACCAGCCCCTAAGCCAACTCCGAAGAAAAGAGGTGTTCTATTTCTCAGTCTTGAAGATATGCAAGAGGCAAAGAAATCTATGAAAGAAAAAGGTATTAAAGCTCAAGATGTCAAGAAGTTACCTCATATTAAAGAAATACATGGTCTTGATAACCCGACACAGGTAGTAAAGTTAAATTCCCTTTATAGATTTGATGAAGGTGATATTCCTCGTTATAAGTCTGCTAGCCAATATTTAGATGAGTTTGACAATTTTATTGTGAAACAAGAACACTTCAATGCTTATGTTGGTAGACAATTACAACACAATGCTTATATGATTGAACGCTTGAGTGATTATCTGTCTAGAGCTAAAGGTGAGTTGAAACTCATTAGTATACATGCTTCTATGGTCACCACTCAAGTAGAACAAGTACTTAAGGCTCAGAATTATTTGCTCAATGAATTAAATAGTAAGAATAATGATAATGCCATTAGAGTTGTGACAAGAGGTGGTAGAATGACTCAGGAACCTCTATATCCTGAAGGGCACCCGAAGAGAATTGAGCAAGATTCTCAGAGAGCTAATTTAGATGCACCTAGCTCTTCTAAGAAGAAGAAAAAGAAAAATGATAGGACTTTGCATGCTCCTAGTGAACCTGTAGCTGACACACCTGAGAATCCCAATGATATATCTGTTTCTGACGCTGAGACACAATCTGGTAATGAACATGAACCTAGTGATAATAACAATAATTATCATCATGACAATGCTCAACCTAGCAATGATAATGATGTATAGATTGAACCTGCTGTTGATCTTGATAACCCACAATCAAAGAATCAACGTTATGATAAGAGAGACTTTGTTGCTAGGAAGCATGGTAGGGAAAGAGAACCATGGGTTCAGAAAACCATGCCTTTTCCTCCGAAACCATCCAAGAAGAAGGATGGTGAGGATTTTAAGCGCTTTGCTGAAATGATTAGACCTATCTTTTTGCTTATGCTTTTGACTGATGTGCTTAAAACAAATCCTTATGCTAAGTATATGAAAGATATTATTACCAACAAAAGAAATATAACTGAAGTAGAAATTTCCACCATGCTTGCCAATTACACTTTTGAGGGTGGAATGCCTAGAAATTAGGAGATCCAGGAGTACCTACTATACCTTGCTCCATTAAGAGAAACTATGTTAAAACTGCTTTGTGTGATCTTAGAGCCGGTGTTAGTGTTATGCCTCTCTCTTTATATCGTAGACTTGACTTGAGTAAGTTGACACATACTGAAATATCTTTGCAAATGGCCGATAAATCAACTGCTATACCTGTCGGTATTTGTGAGGATGTGCCTATTGTAGTTGCAAATGTTACTATTCTAACGGACTTTGTTATCCTTGATATTCCCAAGGATGATCGTATGTCTATTATTCCTGGAAGACCTTTTTTGAATACTACAGGGGCTGTTATTGATTGCAACAAAGGCAATGTCACTTTTCATGTCAATGGTAATGAGCATACGGTACACTTTCCGAGGAAACAAACTCAGGTCCACAGTATCAATTATATTGGAAAAACTTTGACTATTACTATTGGAGGTTTTGAGTTTCCTATTCCTGCTATTAAGAAGGCATATGACATTCTTATTGTTGGGGACATACATATCCCCATTGAGGTAACCTAGTGTAATTCGAAAATTCTCCGGTTTCATGTTACTCGGAAAGAGTTTATTAACAAGACCTGATCAACCTTGCTAATGGATTCCTTTTGATGAGTATGGGATAGGTGAATCTAGATAGCACAATCTTTTGTACCTTCTTTTTTACTTTATGATAAGTAGGATAAATAAAAAGAAAAATAGTATCTTCTGTCTGTTTCCAGACTTATCTGTGCAATAAAAAATATCCCGAAAATAAAAGTTCTCCAAATGCCATGAAAATGAAATATGAATTTTTCTAGAATATTTAAGAAATTCTCGCACTGAACACATAGCAAGGGGAGCCAACACGTGGCCACGAGGGTCCAGGGCGCGCCCCCCTGCCCAGGGCGCGCCCCCTGCCTCGTGGGCCCCACGTGGCCCCCCTCCACTTATTCCTGCACCCATGCTCTTCTTCTTTCTCCCAAAAAAATCCCCAACCAGCTCAAACCCGAGTTCTAGCTCATCTTGCTGCCATTTTTGATCTCCTTGATCAAAGCACCATTCACCAAACTGTTTGGGGAGATTACTCCTTGGTATGTGACTCCTCCATTGGTCCAATTAGTTTTTGTTCTAGTGCTTTATTTATTGCAAATTTATGCTGCTGTGGTGACCTTGTTCTTGATCTTGCATGTCAAATTTTCTTGGTCCCAAGTAGTTCTAATGCATGATATAGTCTCTAGGCACTAGTAGGAGTTGTTGCTATCATTCTTGTTGAGTTTGGTTAACTTTTATTTTTAAGTTACTAAAAATTTCAGAAAATTTCAGAAAAATGTCTAGGAGAAACTTCCAACGTGGTCCTTCAAGGAAGCAAGAACCGAGGCTCGCGTTCCATGAGCCGGACGATGAACTACCGAGGGAAGCTGATGTGCGGCCTTGTGAATGGCCGTCAGATGAATTCATGGGTCAAGCTGGCATCAAAGATGAATTTTACGCATACGTGCGCAATGCTTACCTCGAGGACTTCATATAAGATAAGTGTCCTCAATACTGTGGCTTAACTGATAGCTTTGTGAGAAGGTTTAAATTTTCATCTTCACGTAATTCTCACACTGTACTGTTTGACCTATATGATAAATCTTATACTATGGATTTAGAGGATTTTAATGTTGCTTGCAAACTCCCACAGTGGGGCAGTATGAGTGATTCTCGCAAATCTGAATTTAGAGAATTCCTTGCTAGTATTATAGTGTGGGAGTCCAGGGAAGTCACACAGGCTACCATGGGGAGCATACATTTCCCTCCTATTCATTACTTTGCTCTCTTTATCGGTAGATGCATAAACGGTAAGGATGAGGCTTGTCACATGTGTGTCCCTGATCTTAGTGTTCTCAAGAGTGCCGTACTAGGTGATAGGCAATATAACTTGGGAGCCATTGTTGCACGTAGACTACACCATAATGGGTTGCATGGAGATTTATTTGGTGGGATCTATGCTACCCACATAGCCCGCTTTCTTGGTGTGTCTGTGCACATGAATGATGAACCTTTACCTCCTGCCTATTTAGACTGCCATGCTATGACTAGTCACCGATTTATAGGGTGGGATAATCAAACCCTCAAATATCGACTAATCTTTAACAGGCAGCATGCCATCCCTATTGTTCTTCCTGCCCCTACTTTGTTTAACTTTCAGGAAAAAGGGAGATACACTATAACTATGGAGGAGGCAAACACTTATTATAACATCACCAATGTTGGGGATATCGCTTATCGGGAACTTATCGGTCGACCCAAGATAAGGGGTAAATCGGCCAGTTTATCGGCATATCGGCCGATTTATCGCCATATCGGCTGATTTATCGGCCGATTTATCTTATCGGTCAGACAGTGGTAAACGATAAATCGGCCGATTTATCGGCATATCGGAAGATATCTTGAACAGTGAACATGACGGAGGCAGCCCGCCTTCAAGCTGCAGCCCAGCATGCAGCATCTGTTGCGTCTCAGTACGACCCCAACTACAACTTTGGATATTCGTCAGGCCAATACTGGCCATAGACCAACTTGGGCCAAAAGGCTAAGCTTCGGGGAGTACATGTTTCTCACCGACTTACATTCATGTTCACACACTTATTCTAGTTGTCGGTGCTCACACTCTTTCACTGTACCATCCATGCTTAGTTTCAATTTCTTTTTCTTAGTCTTTTTCTTGTGTGCTAGAAAAACCTAGAAAAACAAAAAAAATATTAGTTGCAGCTTCTAGCTAGTTTACTTTCTTTGCTTGTAGTAGTAGTTAAAAAATGAAAACCCAAAAAGATTTCTCGTTCTTCTTTTGCTTGTTGGGAGCTTTCCCGTGTAAATAGTTTTTTTTCTTTTCTTTAGGGGTTAAGAGTAGAAGACCATGATTGAAAATGCTTAGTGGCTCTCATATGCTTTATTGTTGATTTAACCTTGAGCCATATTACCTTGTCTTCTATCTTGTATTAAATGCCTGCAGATTCCAGCTTAGTCCAATGCACGTGCACTATTATTATTATACACACCGTTCGATCGTGCGAGTGAAAGGCAATAAGGATGATATATGATGAACTAATTGAGATGAGAAAAGCTGGTATGAACTCGACCTCTTTTGTTTTTGTAAATATAATTGCTCGTCGTTTCTGATTCAGCTTGTTATGAATGAAACATGTGTCGGGGAAACCGATCGTCCACGAACACCTATGGGACCGGAGCCCCTTTTCGGTCCGGCAAGGGAGCGGAGGGAGCGCAAAGAGCAGATCGAGGGGCGCACGTGAGCAGTTTACCCAGGTTCGGGCCGCACGGATGCGTAAAACCGTACTCCTGCCTTGGTTGTCTTGAGTTCTTGGCTCGGGAGCAAGAAAATCTACAGTACTAGGCTACTAGCTACACCGAGCGTGGGAGTGATCAAGTTTTCGGAACCGAACCCCCCTCTACATTGTGCATGGGCCTCCTTTTATAGCTCAAAGGGGTCACCGACAGGTGTCAACGTAGAGGAGGGTAAAAACGTAAAATTGGTGGTAGTTGTAACAGTGCATGTACAGTGTATGTACAGTGGTCTATACCTAACCCTGACGGTGGGGGACAAGGGCATTGAATGCCCGTCGCCGTCACCCCAAAAGCGTCCGCCCGGGCGCCTCCGTTCGTCACGACGGAGGCCTCGTCATCGTGGCTTGCCACCGTGTACCCCCAGGCTGCACAGCCATCCGCCACGTGCCCCAGGAAGGGCCCCAGGGCGACGCGTGGCCAGGTGAGCTGGAGCGCAGGCACACAGTGAAAGCTTGCCGCGGCAAGCACCTTGCCACGGTCGCTACCTTGCCGGGCTCGGAAGCTTGTCGCTCTCCGGGTCTTGCCGGGGCGCGCGATGTGCCACCACATGTCTTCTGAAATGTTGTTCTTTGGCCTTCCTGGCAAGCTCCTCTTGCCAGGGTCTTGTGCAGAAGGGATGATCTCGAGCCTGGAGTGGCCTTCCCGGCAAGCTCCTCTTGCCGGGGTCTTGTTTCTGAACTTGAATACTTTGTTCTTGAATGGCTTCAAGGGAACCAAAGCGGGCTTTGGCGGGCACGTGGTGAGCCTGACCACGGGACGCTGCTACTGCCCGTGCACAAGTCGGGATACTAAGGTACCCCTACTTTAGTACACCGACAGGAGCCCCCGGGCCTGGGCCACACACGGTGCCGAGCGCTGTTGGGCCAGGCCCATAACAGTGCACGGGCACACGCGGCCCACGGCGCGCCGTATCCCGCTCCGTATCCACCGCATCCCTCCCTAACGGCACGCGTCGATTGCGGCGTCGTGGGAGAGATCGTGGCCTGTTTCTATAATGGGAAAATGCGGAACGTCCCCCACTTCCGCCTTAAAAGCAGAGGAAGCAGGGGCAGTTTCCCCCCATTGCTTCATTGCGTCTTCAATCTCCAGAAACCCCCGCCGCTCTCCGCGTCCCCAAAGGTTGACAGAGAGCCGAGCTCCACCCTCCCTCCGCCGTCTCTAGCATCCTGAGCGCCGCCGACCCCCCCCC
>LR738715.1:654833620-654857821 GCA_902687465.1 Secale cereale | reverse complement strand
GCCGTCCCCGCCATGGCCCCGAAGAGCGACAAGGCGAAGAGCGACAAGGCGAAGAAAGAGAAGTCCGATAAGGCGGCGAAGCTGGCAGCCATGCGGAAGAGGATGGTGGTCTTCCCGCCGAGGCTCGGCGCGAGGGAGCTGAGGGACAAGTATTACTTGTTCTGGGCGAGGGAGACGAAGGCTCACCCGCGCACCAGGGTCCTCCCCGCCGAAGCCTGCGATATGTATCCGGGAGGTTACCATTTCTTCGCTCTATTCTTCCACTGTGGTCTTTGTCCTCCGTACTCTGAGTTTTTCTGCGATGTGATGAACACATATGGATTCCACCTCCTATACTTCACCCCGAATGCAGTCTTGACCTTGGCCGTTTTCGCACATTTGTGCGAAAACTTTGTCGGGGTCCACCCCAACGTAGCTCTCTTCCGCCACTTTTTCACACCTAGAGTAGAGTCTGGATCCCCACTCTCCGGCGGCATCTCTTGGATCTTCAGGCTTAACAAGAAAGAGGCGTACTTGATTGGAGAGCTTCGCGGCAAGTGGGATGAGTGGAGGGCTGATTGGTGCTGGGTTATGGAAGAGGAACCCCAGCAGTTTACCTCCCCGCGCCGAGCGGCAATAGTGCGCGGCAAGGATTGGAGTGACTTGGCCCGGGAGGACGATAAGTTGCAGATTGCCCTTACTAGGATCCTTCGCCTCCGGGCCGCCAACCTTACTGTAGGTGAGGTCGGGGCGGATTTCCTCCGCCGCCGCATTGCCCCCTTGCAGGACAGGAAGAGGCCTTCTTGGGAGTTCGGCAATGCGACAGACTTCATGAGGCTGCGCCCCGGCCTGAATTACAACTTCACCGTCTTGGAGCTCAAGGGAATGGTCCGCTCGCTGTTTAAGCATGACCCCAAGCACAAGGAGTGGTTCACCCCGTCGAACGGAGTAGTTCCACTATGTAACAACTCTGCCCTTAGTGCCATTCGTGCGGCAATGCCTCAGTGCGACTCCCACGGGGTTGATCCTACTTGGCTGATGCCTTCAGAAGAGACCGTGCAGACTTTCTTCGACAACCTGGTTGAACGGCCGCGCAACCCCGAGGAGAAAAAGGGCCTCACCCGTGCGACCACCGACCGTGACATGGCATATATCGCCAGCAGGATGGAGGAGGTTGCCGCAGCGGCGGCTGCGGGTGAGTTTGGGTACACCGTAGAAGAAGCAGAAGTAGCGGATGCAGTGAGCCGAGCCGAGGAGGAGGAGATCCTCAAACTGCTGAGGCCCGTCGGGAAGCCTGCCGGGACAAGCGAGGCTGCCGGGCAAGGTACTGAGTCCAGTGAGCCCGCCGAGGACGACGCCGAATCGGGCGATTCCGACGAAGACTCGGGCGGGTCACTGAACCTCGACGACGTTTCCTCATCCTTGGAGAACTCTCCGCCACCGCCAAGTCCTCCGCCACAGCCGAAGAAGCGCCTCCGCAAGACCACTGAGACGGTGAAGCAGCCGGCGTCCCGACAGCAGCCGAAGCGTCGTGCGACGCGTGCCACCACGACGAGCAAGGTCGTCAAGGAGGCGCCCCGTGTTCCAGCGGCAAGCGGAGGGGGATCTTCCCGAAGCGGTCCTGGTGCTCCTTCTGCCCCCCGGTCCTCGGCGACGACCGGCGCGGGGTCTTCTCAACCCACGGCTCCGGAGCCCGCCAAGCGCCCGAGGGAGCCTACTCCTCCAGCTCCTCGCGCTGGGATGCGCGAGGCGGAATTTGACTTCTCCGCCCTTAGTTCCGACGAGGAGGAGGAAGAGTAAGCATTCGCAACTTTCATTTCCTTTAATTCTTGTTGCTCTTGTCTTGAATTCTCTTTGCCTAATTCTGATCTTGTTTGGCTTCCAGGACCCTGACCCAGAGGCTGGCAAAGAGGGCCAAGATCCTTGTGTTGACCTCGAGGACGACGAGCCCGTCGCCGCGGCAGGGGATGCGCCCGCGACAGGCTTGCCGGACCAGCCGGCTGCTCCGGAGAGCAGCCCCCAGCGCAGCCCCCAGCGTAAGTTCCTTGTTCACCTTTCTGCTTATCGGGCGCGCTTGAGCTTCTTATCCTTATTGATGTCTTGTTTTCTTATTGTCTTGTGCAGAAGTGGAGCCGCAGCCTCAGGAGCGTCAAGAAACTGCTCCCGACGAGCCGCTCGTCTCGCCATCCCCGCCAAGGAGGAGCTCCCCGGCGAGGGAGGGTGCCCCGCCAAGGGCGGGTACTCCGCCAAGGGCGAGTACCCCGCCAAGGGCGAGCACCCCGACAAGGGAGAGCACCCGGCCAAGGGAAGGCGCCAGCAGCCCTCCGCCGGCGGGGGCCACTACTACGCCGCCAAGGGAGAACTCCCCAGCGAGGGACCCCGTTACTAAAGAGGCCCGCGCAGGTAAACCCTTGTAATTTCCTTCTTTTGAACTCTTCTTTTTTGGATATTTGCTTGACGATTCTTCTTTTCTTTTTCTGTTGCCAGATCCGCCTGCCCCGGAGCCGATGGAGACGGAGACCATCGCCGAGGAGGAAGTGCGTGACAATGCTGGCGACGCCGCCACTGCTGACGAGCCCGTCGCCGATGAGACCCCCGCGGCCACTGACGCGGCAGCTGGGGAGGAGGCCGGCGACCGCACTGACGGCCCCGAGGCCGCAGGAGCGCCGGACGCTGCACCGGCCGCCGACCCCTCCGCCGCCGTGACTAGGCCGGGTATCTATCTGGAGGCCGCCAACGGGGTCTTCATCCAAGTCCCGTGGGCGTCCTCATCAAGGGAACCTGTGGAGGGGGAGAGCTTCGATGGAGAAGTCCTCGCCTCCGCCGGGCTGAAGGTTGTCGACGCGCCCGGCAGTAGCAGTGAGCCCGAAGAGGAGCAGCTCCTGTGCCGGCTTCTGGCCTTGTACCGAGCCAGGCAGGCCAAGCAGGAGTCCCGAGAGGCTCTGGCCGCCAAGGCTAGCATTGACTTGGAGAAGCGCACCGCCGAGCTCCGCGCCGCCAACCAAGCGGCCCTCCGGAACTTGGTGGAGGAGCGCGAGGAGCTCGCCGAGGCGCACCAGGCGTTCATCCTCGAGAAGGCCGAGGTTGCTTAGCAGCATCGACTGGCCGCCGAGGACCTGGCTCGGCGGGAAGGAGCGCTGAACCAGCGGAAGGTCGACCTCGATAGCCATGAGGACGACCTCACCGCGCGCGAGCAGTCCATTGGCGGGGCTCTGCAGGAGGCGAGGGACGCCACTGCTGTCGCAGAGACCGCCAAGAGGGACCTGGAGGCGAGGGTGGCGCAGTTGGAGCTCAATCTGAAGACGAGCGAGGAGAAGGTTGCCGCGCTCAAACTTGAAAGGGAGAAGGACACCCACAGCCACTCGGAGCTGCAGGTCCAACTCTCTGAGAAGGGGAAAGAGCTCAACGATGCCAAGGACTCCATCGCAGACTTGGAGCTAAAATTGTCCACCCTTACTGAGTCGCTTGACGGGGCCCGGAATAGGGAGTCCAAGTTGAAGGAAGATCTCCGGGCTGAAAGGGCGCTGCTGGACAGTGCCGCCCTGTCGCAGAACAACTTCCAGTGGGCGGTGGAGTAGTGGACCGAGGAGCTCGTCGCTTCCACCGCCAACATCGACAAGGAGATGGTGGCACTAAGGGCGGAGCACCTCGTGTACTCCCCCGATGAGAGCCTCCCCCACAGCGCCAAGCTGAGCTTGTTCTTCAGAGGAGTGGCGCCGGCCCTCGCGCAGCTACGGGAGAGGGTCCCCACCCAGCTGGCTAACGAGGCGCGCCGGCTTTGCATGGGTGCTATGGAGCGGGTGTTGACGAAGATCATCTACCGCAACCCCGGGATTAATCTCGAGAACGTCCTTCGGACCTTGCCGCCCGAAGCTGACCTGGAAGCGTTGAAGGCACAAGTTGCCCACATCGTCGCCAAGGCGGGCAAGATCAAGAGGGTTGACGGAGACCGTGTAGACTAGGCTCCCTTCTTTCTGCTTCCCTTGCCGCTGTCGATTAAGTCATGGGTAGTAGTTGGTTAGAACAGCGGCAAGTTATCTTGTAATATAACTTTATTTTGGATAGTCAATGCAGTGTTATCTCTCTTGCTTGATCCCTTCACTTTGTATGCTTTCCACCTTACACTTTTAGGGAACTTGCCGGCAAAGGGACCCTTGCCGCGAGCGCTGAGTACGGGACTCTTAGCAGCCTGCTGGCAATGCCCTCGCCGGCAAGAAACCTTGCCGCAGCTAGTCGCAGCACACTTAGGTTGCTGAGAGAACTCGAAACCGAAATAAGGGCGCGACACTTGTCGCAGCTCACTTAAGCCGTTGATCGTGCTCGAAACAAAGTAAGGGCGCGGCTAGCCATGGGTAGGTTCCTCCGCGCACAGGTTTTCCATACAAAGTGTGGTCGTTCAAGGAAGACAACTAAGAATTTTAAAATTTTGAATGCTCAAACTTTGGCAACTTAGCTTTTGTGTTCTGTTTGCTTCTCGGCAAGGCTTTCCTCCCTTGAACAACACTTGGTCCATACCACTGTCTCCTTCCCCCCCCCGGCAAACTTGTGCGCGAGGAACACTTCTTCTGTTTGAGAGAAAAAGGAGGAGGGGAGGAAACACAGATATGGAGCCTTGCGGCTTGTTATCGCTTACCGGGATCGTGTGCTGCACAAAGTGTCAGATAATACATGCAATGAAAACAAGAATGCATGAAACGACAAGCTGAGCGAAGCACAAAAGTTTTACTGATGCACGGGGTCTGCGCCCGGCTTTGTACAAAGGTTTACATGCAACAGCGGCAAGACTTGTACAAAAGGTGGTTGCCGGAGCGGATCACGGCAACCACGCCTCATGGGTGAAACTTGCGAAGATGCTCAATGTTCCAGGAGTTGCTCACCGGTAAGCCTTCTTCGGTCTCAAGCCGGACAGCGCCGGGCCTTGTGACTTGTCTCACCCGATAAGGGCCTTCCCACTTTGGCGTCAACTTGTTGGAGTTCTTGGTGGACTGAACGCGCCGAAGAACAAGGTCGCCTTCCTCGAGACTCCTGGCCTTGACCTTGCGGCTATGATAGCGACGCAAGGCTTGCTGGTATCGAGCAGCTCGTATAGCAGCCTGGAGACGGTCCTCCTCGAGGAGCAATGCATCATCTTGGCGCAGCTGCTCTTGCTCAAGCTCATCGTAAGAGAGCACTCGAGGAGACCCGTATACGAGTTCCGTGGGGAGGACTGCCTCTGCTCCATAGACAAGAGCAAAGGGTGTCTGTCCGGTGGTTCGATTTGGTGTCGTCCTAATTGACCAAAGAGCCGCCGGCAACTCCTCGATCCAGTTTCTTCCGCACTTGTGCAGCCTGTCGAAGGTTATCGTCTTGAGTCCGCGCAACACTTCAGCATTTGCCCTCTCCGCTTGACCATTGCTCCTCGGGTGGGCAACAGAAGCGAAGCAGACCTTGGCGCCAAGGTCTTGGACGTATTGCATGAAGGTGCGACTTGTGAACTGTGTGCCGTTGTCGGTGATGATCCTGTTAGGGATTCCGAAACGGCAAACGATCGATCTGAAGAACCTGACTGCTGACTGTGCGGTCACCTTTCTCACTGGTTCCACTTCCGGCCACTTTGTGAACTTGTCGATAGCAACGTACAAGTACTCAAAGCCCCCGACAGCGCGAGGAAAGGGGCCGAGGATGTCGAGCCCCCAGACCGAAAAGGGCCAGGACAAAGGGATCGTCTGGAGAGCTTGAGCTGGCTGGTGTATTTGCTTGGCATGGAACTGGCACGCTTCACACTTGGTTACTTGTGCAGTTGCATCTTGGAGGGCTTCTGGCCAGAAGAAACCTTGCCGGAACGCCTTCCCGGCAAGTGCTCTTGCGCCAATGTGGTGTCCACATATGCCTCCGTGTATCTCTGCCAACAGCTTCGGTCCATCTTCCCGGGAAATGCATTTCAATCTGACACCATTAAGTCTTCTTCTGTACAGTTCTTTGCCGACGAACTGGTACATGCTTGACTGCCTGGTTATTCTCTCTATCTCTTCTGGTTCTTCGGGAAGTTCTCCAGTTTGAAGGAAACGGACAATTTGCTGTGCCCAGGCTGGAGCTTGAGGCTCAACAACAAGGACTAAAGGCATCAATGCTGCTGCGGGTACGTCAGCTTCTGCGGCAAGAACCTGCGGCTCTGCCGGAGCTGGACGTTCCCCGGCAAGCCTGCCGGAGCCAGACTTGCCGGGAACATCTGCTTCAACTGTACGAACCCTAGGGTCCGCAGGAGCAGACTGTTCCTCAGCAACTTGGTCGTCGATCCTGGGTACCTTGGCGGCGGCTTCAGGAAGATCCGCCGGCAAGTAGTCACCGGAGACCAACTTTCTTTTCTTGCTCTGGCAAACTGATGGTGTAACGGATGGTTGAGTTAGCTTGAGCACGAAGGTCCTTGGTTCCACAGGTAACTTCATTGCAGCACACTTTGAGAGGCCATCTGCGATATCATTCTGAGCTCTTGGAACGTGCTCCATCTGCAGGCCTTCAAAGGGTTCTTCAAGTTTCCTCACTTCATCGACATAAGCTTCCATCAAAGGACTCTGGTAGCTCTTGTTTACTTGTCCGACCACCAACTGTGAATCTCCCCGCACAATCAGCTTCTTGATCCCAAGTTCGGCTGCAATTCTGAGGCCGGCAAGCAAACCTTCATACTCTGCAGTATTGTTCGTCGCTTGCTCCTTGGGAAAGTGCATTTGAACAACGTACTTGAGGTACTCCCCGGTGGGCGCTACGAGTAACACACCAGCACCGGCACCTTGCAGCGAGAAGGCACCATCGAAGTACATTATCCATTCCTTGCTTGCTTCCTTGACGGGGATGCTTGTCTCTGGAACTTCTTCGTCTGGTGTTGGCGTCCATTCTGCTATGAACTCTGCCAAAGCTCTGCTCTGTATAGTTGATGTGCTTTCAAACTTAAGACCAAAGCTTGACAGCTCTAGTGCCCACTCGACGATCCTGCCTGTTGCTTCTGGGTTTTGCAATATCCTCTTCAGCGGAAAGCGAGTGACCACTGTTATCTCATGTGCTTGGAAGTAGTGGCGCAGCTTTCTCGAGGCCATGAGGAGGCCGAAAAGCAGCTTCTGCACCCCAGAGTATCTTGATCCAGCCCCCTGCAAGAGGGAACTTACAAAATAAACTGGGCGCTGCACCATCTTCTTCCGCACTTCTCCTTGTTCCTGCGCAGACTTGTCCTTGCCGGGGTCAGAACTTGTCGGGGAAGCCCCCTGCTTGTCGCTGGATGTGCTTGCCGGGGCTGTGGGCTCCTCATCTGCCTTCCTCTCCGCTACCAACGCAACACTAACCACTTGATTGGTTGCTGCTAAGTATAGCAGCAACTTCTTTTGCGGCTTAGGTGCGACAAGTATAGGAGTAGAGGACAGGTATCCTTTCAAGTCCCGCAGCGCTGCCTCCGCTTCCGGAGTCCATTTCATTGGACCTGCCTTTTTCAAGATTTTGAAGAAAGGCAGGGCGCGTTCTGCAGACTTTGAAATGAACCTGCTGAGGGCAGCCACACAAACAGCAAGTCTCCGTACATCCTTGACGCGCTTCGGGGCTTCGATCTGCTCGATGGCCTTGATCTTGTCAGGATTGGCTTCAATCCCCCTCTGGGACACAAAGAACCCGAGAATCTTGCCGAAGGGGACTCCGAAGACGCACTTCTCGGGGTTCAGCTTGAGTTGTATCTTGCGCAGATTTGCAAAAGTCTCATCTAGGTCTTGGATCAGGGTATCCTTGTCCTTGCTCTTGACCACTATGTCATCCATGTAGGCTTCTACGTTCCTCTGTGGCTCAAAAGCAGTGTGGACCACCCTTGCAAATGTCGAGCCCGCATTCTTCAGTCCAAAGGGCATACGTATAAAACAGTAAGTGCCACATGGAGTAATGAATGCGGTCTTCTCTTCGTCTTCCTCAGCCATGAATATCTGGTGATACCCGGAATATGCGTCAAGAAATGAAAGCAACGCACATCCAGTCGTGGAGTCAACGATCTGGTCAATGCGCGGCAAGGGAAATGGATCCTTGGGACAAGCTTTATTCACATCAGTGAAGTCTATACAAAGTCTCCACTTACCATTAGCTTTGCGCACGACAACTGGATTGGCCAGCCACGTAGGATGAAGTACACCTCTAACAAGGCCTGCCGCTTCCAACTTCTTGATCTCTTCGGCAATGAACTCTTGGCGCTCCACCGCTTGATTCCTGACCTTCTGCTTGACGGGCCGCGCGTGAGGACAAACAGCAAGCTTGTGCTCAATTACCTTCCTGGAAACGCCGGGGATGTCAGACGGTTGCCATGCAAACACGTCGACATTCGCCAGTAGGAAGGCAACGAGCGCGCTTTCCTATTTGGGATCGAGCGTAGCACTGATGGTGAAGGTACCACCAGTGCCGTCCTCCTTGGCGGACACCGTCTTGGTTGCGGGTGGAGCTGCCATTCCCTTCTTGCACTTGCCAGTGGAGCTCGATGGTGCGTCCTCGACGGCAGCGTAGCACTCCGAAGAGGTGCGTTTGCCGGAGTGGGCCCCAGAGCCCTTGCCGGACTTGGTCTTGGTCTTCCCCCCGGGAGCTTCAGCGGCAAGTGTCTTGCTGTCTGCCGCGACTGCTGCATCCCGGTAGATCTCGTCGACGCAGATAAGCGTGTCCTTCTTGTCGCCGGGGACAGAGATGACACTTATCGGGCCGGGAATCTTGAGCATGTTATATGCATAGTGAGAGGCTGCCATGAACTTGGCGAGCGCAGGACGGCCGAGTATTCCATTGTATGGCAAAGGAATATCGGCGACGTCGAAGGTGATCTTCTCAGTCCTGAAATTTAGCTCTCCGCCAAAGGTCACTGGCAGTGTGATCTTCCCCTTCGGCTTGCTCCTTCCCGTGTTGATCCCTTGGAAAGTTCCGGTTTCCTCGAGCTCGCTGTCGAGGATCTGCAGCTTCCGGATTACAGCAGAGGAGATCAATTTTAGGCCGGCCCCGCCGTCAACCAACATCTTGGTGACCTTGAGGTTGCAGATGGTTGGCGAAACCAACATCGGCAAGCACCCGACCGCAGTGGTGCGGTCAGGGTGGTCCTCAAGGTCGAAGATGATGGGCGTGCTGGACCACTTCAGTAGCTTGCGCGACTCGACGGGTGGCTCTGCCGCATTCACTTCCCGCACCCATTGCTTGAGTTGACGGTGGGAAGTGTGCAGAGAGGCACCTCCATCGACGCACAGAACTTCTGTGGCCTTCTGGAACTCCTGCTCGCTGTTGTCTCCGTCATCCATGTCCTCGTCATCGTCTTCGTCTTCATCCTTGTCGCGACCCCGGGGAGGTCTATCTCCTTGTCGCTGCTTGGCCTTGCCGCGGCGTCCTCCCCGGCCATTGAGTGGCCACTTCTTGCAGCTCTCACCTCCGACCCCTAGGCCTTCTCCTTGTCGCGTCGCTCGTATTCAGCCTTCTGCTGCTCTACGAGGTATTCGACCCTCTTGCAGTTCTGGAGATCGTGGCCCTTGGTGCGGTGGATCTTGCAGTACTGCTTGTCGGAGCCGTCCTTCTTGTCGGCGGCGGCTACAGTGGCAGGCTCCTTGCCGGAGCCACCAGCCTGAGTTTTCTTGTCGCCGGCCTCCTTGCCGGACTTCTCCACAGCCAATACTTCCTTGTTCTTCTTCTTCTTGTTGTTCCGCCGCCGGTTTTTCCTTGCCGGGGCGGCATCCTCGCTATCCGTTCCTCCTGCTCCAGTATCCTCTCCGGGGAGTCTCCTCCCTTCTTCAGCGCGCGCACACTTGTCAGCCAGAGCGTAAAGCTCGCTGACGTCCCGTATCTTGGTCATCGCCATCTCCTCCCTCATCCGGTGGTTACGCACGTTTTGGTGGAAAGCGCTGATAACCGCGGCAGGGTGGACATCCGGGATGTTGTGCTGAACGCGGCTGAATCTCTGGATGTACTTTCTCAGGGACTCTCCCTCCTTCTGGGCAAGATTGTGGAGATCGCTCTCCTGGCCGTGGGGTTTGTGGCCGCCCGTGAAGGCGCCGACAAACTGGTGGCACAGATCTGCCCAAGAAGAGATGGAGTTCTCCGGCAAGTGCATAAGCCAAGATCTGACGTTTGGCTTAAGCACGAGCGGGAAGTAATTTGCTAGAATCCTCTCGTCGCGTCCCCCGGCAGCCTGCACCGCAATGGTGTAGATGTTGAGGAACTCCGAGGGATGGGTCTTGCCGTCGTACTTCTCGGGTACGTCGGGCTTGAAGTTCTTCATGCTGGGCCACTGGACTTGCCGCAGCTCTCGGGTGAACGCAGGGAAACCTGCCGCATACGGCAAGTCGCCTGGTTCACCGGGCGCGTGCAAGTCGACAGCGGTCCCTGCGCGCTGGTCGGACTGTCGCCGTGCTTCTCTTCGACGCTCGATGCGAGTTCGAGCGTCCTCTTGTCGCCTGTCGTCGAGGACTTGGCGCTGATCGCGGCGAGCTCGCGGATCCGACGATGCCGTGGAGTCGTCGTCGACGTTGATCCGGCGAGCTGGCGATTTTTGCTTCTGCGGCGGGGAGTGCACGGTAGTTGCACCCCCGGGGTCTTGTCTCCATCGGCCTTCGCTTGGCTGACTTGCCGCGGCCGTGATGTTGCCGGTTGCTGCGGCGAGTCGTTGTTGGCGAAGGCAATGAGGCTCTGGATTGTAGCCCTCCAGTCTTCGGCCTTGTCCGCCGCTGGAGGGAAGTCGAGGAGCAGCTGAGCCCTAGATAGAGCTCCTGCTGGAGAGGAGGGAAGCGGTGGCGACCGGTGCGAGGAGCGAGATATGCTCGGACTTCTAACAGGGTTAGAAGGAGCAGGGTCTCGCCCCGGCGACCGCGCCTTGCTCGTACCGACGCGTTGGCCTTGAGCATCTCGCGACCCGCCGGCTTGGCCACGTCCCAGCAAGCGTATGGTACCCTGGGTACCACGCCGCTGCTGGTCCGGCACCTCCTGAGAGGGGCGCGGTGCGTGCACGGACGCCGAAGTCTTGGAATGGGCTCGGTCGTCCGTCTTGTCCTTGGACTTGGCGGCGCTGAGAGTTTCCTCGCCGGTGTCCACCCTTCTGCCAGCGTCTACCGCACCAACCGTTGGTTCTGGTGGTGGTGGGATCGACGCGGACGGGCCTCCCACCTCCGAAGCTTTCTTCTTCGGCGGCATGTTGATGTAGTCGATGAGGTTGATGAAGCTGGTGAAGTTGCTGAAGATTGCGCCCGCGTGAGCATCGGATCAGGTTCGCACAACCTCGACGCCCCCTACTTGGCGCGCCAAAGATGTCGGGGAAACCGATCGTCCACGAACACCTATGGGACCGGAGCCCCTTTTCGGTCCGGCAAGGGAGCGGAGGGAGCGCAAAGAGCAGATCGAGGGGCGCACGCGAGCAGTTTACCCAGGTTTGGGCCGCACGGATGCGTAAAACCCTACTCCTTCCTTGGTTGTATTGAGTTCTTGGCTCGGGAGCAAGAAGATCTACAGTACTATGCTACTAGCTACACCGAGCGTGGGATTGATCAAGTTTTCGGAACCGAACCCCCCTCTACGTTGTGCATGGGCCTCCTTTTATAGCTCAAAGGGGTCACCGACAGGTGTCAACGTAGAGGAGGGTAAAAATGTAAAATTGGTGGTAGTTGTAACAGTGCATGTACAGTGTATGTATAGTGGTCTATACCTAACCCTGACGGTGGGGGACAAGGGCATTGAATGCCCGTCGCCGTCACCCCAAAAGCGTCCGCCCGGGCGCCTCCGTTCGTCACGAGGAGGCCTCGTCATCGTGGCTTGCCACCGTGTACCCCCAGGCTGCACAGCCATCCGCCACGTGCCCCAGGAAGGGCCCCAGGGCGACGCGTGGCCAGGTGAGCTAGAGCGCAGGCACACAGTGAAAGCTTGCCGCGGCAAGCACCTTGCCGCGGTCGCTACCTTGCCGGGCTCGGAAGCTTGTCGCTCTCCGGGTCTTGCCGGGGCGCGCGATGTGCCACAGCATGTCTTCTGAAATGTTGTTCTTTGGCCTTCCTGGCAAGCTCCTCTTGTGAGGGTCTTGTGCAGAAGGGATGATCTCGAGCCTGGAGCGGCCTTCCCGGCAAGCTCCTCTTGCCGGGGTCTTGTTTCTTAACTTGAATACTTTGTTCTTGAATGGCTTCAAGGGAACCAGAGCGGGCTTTGGCGGGCACGTGGTGAGCCTGACCACGGGACGCTGCTACTGCCCGTGCACAAGTCGGGATACTAAGGTACCCCTACTTTAGTACACCGACAACATGTTTGCAATGACAATTAGAGATCATAGCTGCTATTGCCATTCTTAATTAGCTAAGAGTTTATAATGGTCTATCTTGCGTGCCAACATGATATTAAAATGGTTGTGATGTCGTATGATGGGTGGTATCCTCCTTTGAACGATTTAAGTGATCTGACTTGGCACATGTTCACGCATGTAGTTGAAACAAATCAACATAGCATCCACGATATTTATGTTCATGGTGATTTATATCCTACTCATGCTTGCATTCATTGTTGATTAATTCTAATGCATGTTCATGACCGTTGTTGCTCTCTAGCTGGTCGCTTCCCCGTCTCTTTCTAGCCTTCACCTATACTAAGCGAGAATACTGCTTGTGCATCCACTTCCATACACCCCAAAGTTATTCCATATGAGTCCACCATACCTTCCTATATGCGCTATTTACCTGCTCTTCCAAGTAAATTTGTATGTGCCAAACTCTAAACCTTCAGTTGAAATTCTGTTTTGTATGCTCGAACAACTCATGTATCAACTAGGGATGTCTATATCTTCCATGCTAGGTGGGTTATTCTCACGATGAGTGGAGTCCGCTCATCATTCATGAGAAAATGGCTGGTAATTGGGATGCCCAGTCCCATGCTCAAAATCATAATAATTCAACAAAACTCCCCCAGGGCTGTTGTTGGTTTGGACGGTACCCATTGTTTCGGGCTAGCTATGGAGTGTGCTTGTTGGTGGTTGGGGGAGTATAAACTTTACCATTCTGTTTGGGGAACCGCCTATAATGTGCGTAGCATGGGAGGTATTGAGATTCTTGGTTGTTATGTTGACAATGAAAGTATATCGCTCAAAATGTTATTCATCTCTATTTAAAAAATCAAGCTCTGGCACCTCTACAAATCCCTGCTTCCCACTGCGAAGGGCCTATCTATTTAATTTTATGCCGAGTCACATCCTCTTATCAAAGAGCACCAGTAGGAGAGCACCTCTATCGTTTCATGTATTACTATTAATTTGCATTGATTATGATCATGACTGGATCTCTTTTACCATGAATTACAATGTCTACTCAGTCCTTGATCTTTAAGGGTGCTCTGCATTTATGTTTTGCGGTATCAGAAAGGGCTAGCGAGATACCATCTTGTTATATCATATCATGATTGTTTTGAGAAAGTGTTGTCATCCGCGGTTTATTATTATTGCTCGCTAGTTGATTATGCCATTGATGTGAGTAGTCTTGAGACCTAAAAGTTATTGTGAATATGGTTAGTTCTTGATCTTGTTGAAAACCTGAATGCTAGCTTACATATTTACAACAACAAGAGCAAACAGAGTTTGTCAAAGTTTTTCTTTATCACTTTTAGTTTATCAACTGAATTGCTTGAGGACAAGCAAAGGTTTAAGCTCGGGGGAGTTGATACGTCTCCAACGTATCTACTTTTTCAAACCATTTTGCCCTTGTTTTGGACTCTAACTTGCATGATTTGAATGGAACTAAACCGGACTGATGCTGTTTTCAGCAGAACTGCCATGGTGTTGTTTTTGTGCAGAATAAAAAGTTGTCGGAATCGCCTGAAAATCAACGGAGAATTATTTCGGAAAATATAAAAAATGCCTGCAAGAAGATCCACACCAGGGGGGCCAGGGCCTGTCCATGAGGGTGGGGGGCGCGCCCCCCTGCCTCGTGGGCCCCCTGGTGCCTTACCGACGTACCCCCAGATCCTATATCTTCTCTTTCGGGGAGAAAAAAATTAGAGAGAAGGAATTATCGCGTTTCACGAGACGGAGCCGCCGCCAAGCCCTAATATCTCTCGGGAGGGCTGATCTGGAGTCTGTTCGGGGCTTCGGAGAGTGGAGATCGTTGCCATCTTCATCATCAACCTTCCTCCATCACCAATTCCATGACGCTCACCGTCGTGTGTGAGTAATTCCATCGTAGGCTTGCTGCACGGTGATGGGTTGGATGAAATCTATCATGTAATCGAGTTAGTTTTGTTAGGGTTTATCCCTAGTATCCACTATGTTCTCAGATTGATGTTGATATGACTTTGCTATGCTTAATGCTTGTCACTAGGGCCCGAGTACCATGATTTCAGATCTGAACCTATTATGTTTTCATGAATATATGTGTGTTCTTGATCCTATCTTGCAAGTCTATAGTCACCAACTATGCGTTATGATCCGGCAACCCCGAAGTGATAATAATCAGGACCACTCCCGGTGATGACCATAGTTTGAGGAGTTCATGTATTCACTATGTGTTAATGCTTTGGTCCGGTACTCTATTAAAAGGAGGCCTTAATATCCCTTAGTTTCAAATAGGACCTCGCTGCCACGGGAGGGTAGGACAAAAGATGTCATGCAACTTCTTTTCCATAAGCACGTATGACTATATTCGGAATACATGCCTACATTACATTGATGAACTGGAGCTAGTTCTGTGTCACCCTATGTTATAACTTCTACATGATAAATTGCATCCGACGTAATTTCCCATCACCGATCCAATGCCTACGAGCTTTACCTATATTGATTGTTCCTTATTTACTTTTCCGTTGCTACTATTTCAAAAACTACAAAAACACTATCGTTACTTTTATTGCTGCTACCACCAGTATCATATTAGTTTGCTACTAAACTATCTTGCTGCAGATACTAAGTTTCTAGGTGTGGTTGAATTGACAACTCAGCTGCTAATACTTAAGAGTATTCTTTGGCTCCCCTTGTGTCGAATCAATAAATTTGGGTTGAATACTTTGCCCTCGAAATCTGTTGCGATCCCCTACACTTGTGGGTTATCACGCCCCCTGCCTCGTGGGCCCCCCGAGCGTCCCACGGTGTCCTCCATCCTCCTATATAAGTCTACGTACCCCGAAACCATCAGCAACAGAGAGAAAACCTTAATTCCACCGCCGTAAACTTCTGTTCCCGTGGGATCCCATCTTGGAGCCTGTTCCGGAGCTCCGCCGGAGGGGGGATCCATCACGGAGTGCTTCTACATCATCATCATCGCCCTCACCATGAGCTGTGAGTAGTTTACCACAGACCTTCGGGTTTGTTGCTAGTATCTAGATGGCTTCTTCTCTCTCTTTGGATCTCAATACAAAGTTCTCCTAGGTCTTCGAGGAGATCTATTCGATGTAATCTCTTTTTGCGGTGTGTTTGTCGAGATCCGATGAATTGTGAGTTTATGATCAAGATTATCTATGAGAAATATTTGGTTCTTCTCTGAACTCTTTATGTGTGCTCATAATATCCTTGCAAGTCTCTTCGAATTATTGGTTTGGTTTGTCCTACTAGATCTATAGTTCTTGCAATGGGAGAAGTGCTTGGCTTTGGGTTTAATCTTGCGGTGTCCTTTCCCAGTGACAGTAGGGGCAGCAAGGCACGTATTATATTGTTGCCATCGAGGATAAAAAGATGGGGTTTATATCATATTGCTTGAGTTTATCCCTCTACATCATGTCATCTTGCTTAAGGCGTTACTCTGTTCTTCTAAACTCAATACACTAGATGCATGCTGGATAGCGGTCGATGTGTGGAGTAATAGTGGTAGATGCAGGCAGGAGTTGGTCTACTTGTCTTGGACGTGATGCCTATATACAATGATCATGCCTAGATAGTCTCATAATTATTCGCTTTTCTATCAATTGCTCGACAGTAATTTGTTTACCCGTCGTAGAATATCGCTATCATGAGAGAAGCCACTAGAGAACACTATGGCCCTCAGGTCTATTCTCAACATATCAATCTACATCTACTTTACTTTTACCGCTTTTACTTTCTGTTCTTATAAACAAAAATACCAAAAATATAAACTATCATCTCTATCAGATCTCACTTTTGTAAGTGACCGTAAAGGTATTGACAACCCCTTATCGCGTTGGCTGCGAAGTTCTTATTTGTTTGTGCAGGTGCGAGGGACAGGCGTGTGGTCTCCTACTGGATTGATACCTTGGTTCTAAAAAACTGAGGGAAATACTTACGCTACTATGCTGCATCTCCCTTTCCTCTTCGAGGGAATACAACGCAAGCTCAAGAAGTAGCAAGAAGAATTTCTGGCGCCGTTGCCAGGGAGGTTTACGCAAAAGTCATATACCAAGTACCTATCACAAACCCTTATCCTTCGCATTACATTTTTTGCCTCTCGTTTTCCTCTCCCCCCACTTCACCCTTGCCGTTTTATTTGCCCTTCTTCTACCGTGTGTTTTTCGTTCGCTTGCTTCTTGTTTGCTTGTGTGTGTTGGATTGCTTGCTTGTCACTATGGCTCAGAACAATACCAAATTGTGTGACTTCTCCAATACCAACAATAATGATTTTATTAGCACTCCGATTGCTCCTATCACCGATGCTGAATCTTGTGAGATCAATGCTGCTTTGTTGAATCTTGTTATTAAAGATCAATTCTCCGGCCTTACTAGTGAAGATGCCGCTACCCATCTGAACAACATTGTTGATGTGTGTGATATGCAAAATAAAAGGGATACAGATAACGATATCGTTAAATTGAAGTTATTTCCGTTTTCACTTAGAGATCATGCTAAAACTTGGTTTTCCTCTTTGCCTAGAAATAGTATTGATTCGTGCAATAAGTGCAAAGATGCGTTCATCTCTAAGTATTTCCCTCCTGCTAAGATCATCTCTCTTAGAAACTATATTATGAACTTTAAGCAACTAGATCATGAGCATGTTGCACAAGCTTGGGAGAGAATGAAATTAATGATACGTAATTGCCCTACTGTCGGTGTACTAAGGTAGGGGTACCTCAGTACCCCAACTTGTGCACGGGCAGTAGCAGCTTCCCGCGGCAGGGTTTACCACGTGCTCGCCGGAGACCTTCCTGCTCCATGTAAAACCATTCAAAAACAAAGTATACAAGATAGAAGATCGAGACCCCGGCAAGTGGAGCTTGCCGGGAAGGCCGTTCCAGGCTCAAGGTTACCTCACTCACGCAAGGCCCTGGCAAGAGGAGCTTGCCAGGAAGACTAGAAGATTACATCATAGAAGACACGCCTCGGCGCTATATGCGTCCCGGCGAGGGCCCGGGGAGCGACAAGCTTCAGAGCCCGGCAAGCTCCCCGGCCCGGCAAGGTCAAGACCCCGGCAAGGTGCTTGCCGGGGAGAGTTGCGCTGTGTGCCCGCGCTCCAGTTCATCAGCCCACACGTCGCCCTGGGGCCTCTCCTGGGACGCGTGGCGGAAGGCTGTGCAGCCTGGGGGACACGGTGGCACTCCACGGTGGTAAGGCCATCGTCGTGGCAAACGGAGACGCAAGGGCGGGCGCTTTTGGGGTCGACGGCGACGGGCATTAAATGCTCTTGTCCCCCACTGTCAAAGTAGGTAGCGACCACTGTTCACGCACTGTAGCTCCACTATTCTCGCACTGTTACAACTACCACCTCTTTTACATTTTTACCCTTTCTCCTACGTTGACACCTGTCGGTGACCCCTTGCACTTTAAAAGGAGGCCCATGCACAACGTGGAGGGGGTTCGGAACCTAGATCGCTCATACGCTCGGTGTAGCTAGTTCTTCAAGCTCCCGAGCTCTCCAACTCAATACAAACCAAGCAGGAGTAGGGTTTTACGCGTCCATCGCGGCCCGAACCTGGGTAAACTGCCCGCGTGTTCACTACGATCTGCTCTTCGTGCTCCCTCCGCCCTCTTACCGCACAAGAAAGGGGCTCCGGTCCCATAGGTGTTCGTGGTGGACAGTTTCCCCCGACATCTTTGGCGCGCCAGGTAGGGGGCGTCGAGGTTGTGCGAACCTGATCCGGCGTTCACGCGGGCGCATTCTTCATCAACCTCTCCGAATTCGTCAGCTTCATCAACAACAGCACCATGGCCCCGAAGAAGAAGGCTTCGGAGGTCGGAGGCCCGTCTGCGTCTCATCCGCCGCCACCGGAACCAACGGTGGGCGGGGGAGACGCCGTTGGAAGGGTGGTCGCCGGCGAGGACACTCGCGGCGCCACCAAATCCAAGGACAGGACGGACGACCGAGCCTCGGTCTCCGTGGACGCGCCGCGTCCATCCCAGCATACGACAACCCAGCAGCACCATACCACAGGAGGTGGTATCCGCTTGCTGGGACAAGGGCAAACCGGAGGCTCGCGGGACGCTCCGGACCGCCGTCCGGGCACCAGCAAGGCGCGGTCGCCGGGGCGGGACCCTGCTCCTTCTAACGCTGTTAGAAGTCCGAGCATATCCCGCTCCTCGCACCGCTCGCCCCCGCTCCCCTCCACTCCAGCAGAAGCGCTCGCAAGGGCGCAACTGCTCCTCGACTTCCCTCCAGCGGCAGACAAGGCCAAAGACTGGAGAGCTACCATCCAGAGCCTGGTCGCCTTCGCCAATAACGACTCTCCACAGCAGCCGGCGACCTCGCGGCCGCGGCAAGCTGACAAGACGAAGGCCGACGGCGACAAGACCGCCGGGGGTGCAACCACCGTGCACTCCCTGCCGCGGAAGCAAAAGACGCCGCCCCGCCGGAACAACGCCGACGACGGCTCCACGGCGTCGTCGGATCCGCGGGCTCGTCGGGACCAACGCCAAGTCCTTGACGACCGGCGACAAGAAGACGCTCGAACAACAATCGAGCGCCGCCGAGAAGCTCGGCGACAATCGGACCAGAGAGCTGGGAACGCTGTCGACGCGCGCGCGCCCGGTGAACCAGGCGACTTGCCGTACGCGGCAGGCTGCCCTGCGTTTACCCGTGAGCTGCGGCGCGTCCAGTGGCCCAGCATGAAGAATTTCAAGCCCGACGTACTGGAGAAGTACGACGGCAAGACGCACCCCTCGGAATTCCTCAGCATCTACACCATCGCGGTGCAGGCTGCTGGGGGGGCGACGAGAAGATTTTGGCGAACTACTTCCCGCTCGTCCTTAAGCCGAACGTTTGTTCCTGGCTTATGCACTTGCCGGAAGGTTCCATTTCTTCTTGGGCAGACCTTTGCCACCAGTTTGTTGGCGCCTTCACCGGCGGCCACAAACCCCACGGCCAGGAGAGCGATCTCCACATTCTGGCCCAGAAGGAAGGAGAATCCCTGCGCAAGTACATCCAACGCTTCAGCCGTGTACAGCACAACATCCCCGACGTCCACCCTGCCGCGGTTATTAGCGCGTTCCACCAGAACGTGCGTAACCGCAGCATGCGTGAAGAAATGGCCATGACCAAGATTAGGGATGTCAGCGAGCTCTACGCTCTGGCTGATAAGTGCGCACGCGCAGAAGAGGGGAGGAGACTCCCCGGGGAGGATGCTGGCGCAGGAGGAAGCGACAGCGACGATGCCGCCCCGGCAAAGAAGAGCCGGCGGCAGAATAACAGACGGAAGAACAAGAAGGAGGTGCTTGCCGTCGAGAAGTCCGGCAAGGAGGCTCCCGCCAAGCAAACACAGGCTGGCGGCTCCGGCAAGGAGCCTGCCCCTGTAGCGGCGGCCGACAAGCAGGACGGCTCCGACAAGCAATACTGCAAGATCCACCGCACCAAGGGCCACGACCTCTCCAACTGCAAGCGCGTCGAGTACCTCGTCGAGCAGCAAAAAGCTGAGTACGAGAGGCGCGACAAGGAGAAGGCCCAAGGTGGCGGAGGAGAGCCAAGCAAGAAGCGGCCGTTCAACGGCCGGGGAGGACGCCGCGGCAAGGCCAAGCAGCGGCAAGGTGACCGACCTCCCCGGGGCCGCGACAAAGATGAAGAAGACGACGACGAAGACATGGAGGACGAGGATAACAGCGAGCAGGAGTTCCAGAAGGCCACGGAGGTCCTGTGCGTCGACGGTGGCGCCTCTCTGCACACCTCCCACCGCCAGCTCAAGCAGTGGGTGCGCGAGGTGAATGCAGCAGAGCCGCCCGTGGAGTCGCGCAGGCTCCTCAAGTGGTCCAGCACGCCCATCATTTTTGATCTTGAGGATCACCCTGACCGCACCACTGCGGTCGGGTGCTTGCCGATGCTGGTCTCACCCACCATCCGCAACCTCAAGGTCACCAAAATGTTGGTTGACGGCGGGGCCGGGCTGAACTTGATCTCCTCTGCTGTGATCAAGAAACTCCAAATCCCAGATGGCGAGCTCGAAGGGACCGGTTCTTTCCAAGGAATCAACCCGGGGAGGAGCAAGCCCAAGGGGAAGATAACTCTGCCGGTGACCTTTGGCGGGGAGCTCAACTTCAGAACTGAGCGCATCACATTCGACGTCGCCGATATTCCATTGCCATACAATGGAATACTCGGCCGTCCCGCCCTCGCCAAGTTCATGGCAGCTTCCCACTATGCTTACAACGTACTCAAGATGCCGGGGCCGATAAGCGTCATCACTGTCCATGGCGACAAGAAAGATGCGCTTGTCTGCGCCGACAAGATCTACCGGGATGCAGCAGCTGCGGCAGAGAAGGATACACTTGCCGCTGAAGCTCCCGGGGGGAAGAAGACGAAGACCAAGTCCGGCAAGTGCTCTGGGGCCCACTCCGGCAAACGCACCTCTTCGGAGTGCTGCGCTGCCGTCGAGGACGTTCCATCGAGCTCCACCGGCAAGTGTAAGAAAGGGATGGCCGCTCCTCCGGCAACCAAGAAGGTGTCCGCCAAGGAGGACGGCACTGGTGGTACCTTCACCATCAGTGCCACACTTGACAGCAAATAGGAAAGCGCGCTCGTTGCCTTCCTGCGGGCGAATGTCGATGTGTTTGCCTGGCAACCATCTGACATCCCCGGTGTTCCCAGGAAGGTAATTGAGCACAAGCTTGATGTTTGTCCTCATGCGCGGCCCGTCAAGCAGAAAGTGAGGAAGCAAGCCGTGGAGCGCCAAGAATTCATCAACGAAGAGATCAAGAAGCTAGAGGCAGCAGGCCTAGTTAGAGGTGTGATCCATCCGACATGGTTAGCAAACCCAGTCGTCGTGCGCAAGGCCAACGGGAAATGGAGACTGTGTATAGACTTCACCGATGTGAATAAAGCATGTCCCAAGGATCCATTCCCTTTGCCGCGCATTGACCAGATCGTTGACTCCACTTCCGGATGTGAGCTACTCTCTTTTCTTGATGCGTATTCAGGCTACCACCAGATCTTTATGGCCAAAGAGGATGAAGAGAAGACCGCATTTATCACTCCATGTGGCACTTATTGCTTCATACGCATGCCATTTGGACTGAAGAATGCAGGATCGACATTTGCAAGGGTAGTGCACACTGCTTTCGAGCCACAGATTCACAGAAATGTAGAGGCTTACATGGATGACATCGTGGTGAAGAGTAAGAGCAAGGAAACCCTGGTCCAAGATTTGGAAGAAACATTTCAGAACCTGCGCAGGATACAGCTCAAGTTGAACCCCGAGAAGTGCGTCTTTGGAGTCCCCTCCGGCAAGCTTCTCGGGTTCTTTGTGTCACAGAGGGGGATTGAAGCCAATCCCGACAAGATTAAAGCCATCGAGCAAATCGAGGCCCCGAAGCGCGTCAAGGATATCAGAAGGCTTGCAGGTTGTGTGGCTGCCCTCAGTAGGTTCATTTCGAAGTCTACAGAACGCGTCCTACCTTTCTTCAAAATCCTGAAGAAGGCAGGTCCCATAAAGTGGACTCCGGAAGCGGAGGCAGCGCTGCAAGATTTGAAACGGTACCTATCCTCCACTCCAATACTTGTCGCACCTAGACCGCAGGAAAAGTTGTTGCTATACCTAGCAGCAACCAACCAGGTGGTTAGTGCTGCGTTAGTAGCGGAGAGGGAGGCCGACGAGGAGTCTGCACCACCGGCAAGCGAATCCAGCGACAAGCAGGGGGCTGCTCCGACAAGCTCTGGCCCCGACAAGGACAACTCTGCGCAGGAACAGGAAGAAGTGCGGAAGAAGATGGTGCAGCGCCCAGTGTATTTTGTAAGTTCCCTTCTCCAGGGGGCTAGATCAAGATACTCTGGTGTGCAAAAGTTGCTTTTCGGCCTCCTCATGGCCTCGAGAAAGTTGCGCCATTACTTCCAGGCACATGAGATAACAGTGGTCACTCGCTTTCCGCTGAAGAGGATATTGCACAACCCAGAAGCAACAGGCAGGATCGTTGAGTGGGCACTGGAGCTGTCGAGCTTTGGACTCAAGTTTGAAAGTACTTCAACCATACAGAGCCGAGCTTTGGTAGAATTCATAGCTGAGTGGACCCCAACGCTCGATGAAGAAGTCCAAGAAACAAGTGCACCCGTACAAGAAGCGACAAGTGAATGGGTAATGTATTTTGACGGTGCCTTCTCGCTGCAAGGCGCCGGTGCTGGCGTGGTACTCATCGCGCCCACCGGAGAACACCTCAAATATGTTATCCAGATGCACTTTCCCAGGGAGCAAGCGACAAACAACACTGCTGAATATGAAGGCTTGCTTGCCGGCCTCAGGATTGCGGCCAAACTTGGGATCAGGAAGCTGATTGTGCGGGGAGATTCTCAGTTGGTGGTCCGACAAGTTAACAAGAGTTATCAGAGCCCTTTGATGGAAGCTTATGTAGATGAAGTGAGGAAGCTTGAGGAGCACTTTGAAGGTCTGCAGATGGAGCACGTCCCGAGAGCTCAGAATGAAATAGCAGATGGCCTTTCGAAGTGTGCTTCGATGAAGTTACCTGTGGAACCAGGGACCTTTTTGCTCAAGCTGACTCAACCATCCGTTACACCATCAATTGGGCAGTCCAAGAAGAGAAAGTTGGTCTCCGGCGACTACTTGCCGGCGGATCTTCCTGAAACCGCCGCCAAGGTCCCCAAGATCAACAACCAGAACGCTGAGGAACAGTCTGCTCCTGCAGATCCGAGGATCTGTGCAGTTGAAGCAAGTGTTCCCGACAAGCCTCGCCCCGGCGAGCTTGCCGGGGGACCATCAGCTCCGGCGGAACCAGAGGTTCTTGCCGTAGAAGCTGAGGTCCCCGCAGCGGCCCTCGTGCCTTTAGTCCTTGCCGTTGAGCCTCGAGCTCCGGCATGGGCGCAGCAGATCGTCCGTTTTCTGCAAACAGGAGAACTTCCCGACGACCCAGAAGAAATAGAGAAGATAACCAGGCAGTCAAGTATGTACCAGTTCGTGGACAACGAGCTGTACAGAAGAAGGCTCAATGGTGTCAGACTGAAGTGCATCTCCAGGGAAGATGGACAGAAGCTGTTGGCAGAAATACACGGAGGCATACGCGGCCACCACATTGGCGCAAGGGCGCTTGCCGGGAAAGCTTTCCGGCAAGGGTTCTTCTGGCAAGAAGCCCTCCAAGATGCAACTGCACTAGTAACCAAGTGTGAAGCGTGCCAGTTCCATGCAAAGCAAATTCATCAGCCAGCTCAAGCTCTCCAAACAATTCCTTTGTCCTGGCCCTTCTCGGTCTGGGGGCTCGATATCCTCGGCCCCTTCCCCCGAGCCGTCGGGGGCTTTGAGTACTTGTACGTTGCAATCGACAAGTTCACAAAGTGGCCAGAAGTGGAGCCAGTGAGAAAGGTGACAGCACAGTCAGCAGTCAGGTTCTTCAGGTCAATTGTTTGCCGTTTCGGAATCCCCAACAGGATCATCACCGACAACGGTACACAATTTACTAGCCGCACCTTCATGCAGTACGTCCAAGACCTTGGCGCCAAGGTCTGTTTCGCTTCTGTTGCTCACCCGAGGAGCAACGGTCAAGCGGAGAGGGCTAATGCTGAAGTGCTGCGCGGACTCAAGACAAGGACCTTTGACAGGCTGCGCAGGTGCGGAAGAAATTGGATAGAGGAGCTACCGGCGGCTCTTTGGTCAATCAGAACGACACCAAGTCGAGCCACCGGACAGACACCCTTTGCTCTAGTCTATGGAGCAGAGGCAGTTCTCCCCACGGAACTCGTATACGGATCTCCTCGAGTGCTCGCTTATGATGAGCTCGAGCAAGAGCAACTGCGACAAGATGATGCATTGCTCCTCGAGGAGGAACGTCTCCAGGCTGCTGTACGAGCTGCTCGATACCAGCAAGCCTTGCGCCGCTATCATAGCCGCAAGGTCAAGGCCAGGAGTCTCGAGGAAGGCGACCTTGTTCTTCGGCGTGTT
>LR738715.1:654809891-654833610 GCA_902687465.1 Secale cereale | reverse complement strand
CTTGCCTCTTAAGCAGAAGGAATGTTCCTCGCGCACAAGTTTGCCGGGGGGGAAGGAGACGGAAGAAGAACCAAGTGCTGTCCAAGAAAGAGAAGCCTTACCGAGAAGCAAGCAATATATGAAAGCTAAGTTATTAGAATTTGAGCAATTCAAATTTTTAAATTTTAGTTGTCTTCCTTGAACAATCACACTTTGTATGGAAAACCTGTGCGCGGAGGAACCTACCCGTAGCTAGCCGCACCCTTGTCTTGTTTTCGAGTACACTCAACGATTCAAGTGAGCTGCGACAAGTGTCGCGCCCTTGGTTCGTTTTCGAGTTCACTCAACAAGCTGAGTGCGTCGCGACTAGCCGCGACAAGGTTGCTTGCCGGTGAGACCTTGGCCAGCAGGCTGCTCAGAGTCCAGCACTCAGCGCTCGCGGCAAAGGCCCCTTGCCGGCAAGCTCCCCGGGAGCGTAGGGTGAAAAGCATACGAAGTAGATGACCAAGACAAGGAAGATAACATTGCACTGATTGATCAAAATAAGATAAATATCTTACAAAGGATAACTTGTCGCAATGAATTAATGAGTTCATAACATCCTATGCAGCAACAAAAAGAGATAAAGATAAAGGAGGCCTAGTCTACGTGGTCGCCCTCAATCCTGGAGATCTTGTTCACTTTGGCGATGATGTGGGCGACCTGCTCCTTCAGCGCCTCCATGTTCGCGTCGGCCGGCAGGCTGCGGAGAACGTTGGTGAGGTTTATGCCGGGATTGCGGTATACAATCTTCGTCAGCACACGCTCCAAGGTTCCCGTGCAGAGCCGGCGCGACTCCTCGGCCAGTTGCGCGGGGATCTTCTTCCGAAGATCTGCAAGGGCCGGCGTGATCCCCCTGAAGAAGAGGCTGAGCTTGGCGCTATGAGGAAGGTTTGGGTCCGGGGAGTAGATGAGATGCTCCAACTTCAGCGCCAGCAGCTCTTGGTCGATGTTGGACGCAGAAGATACCAAGTCCTCGGTCCATACCTCAACGGTACGGCGGAAGTTCTCGGCCGCTTTGTTGGCGCTGTCCACCAAGCCTCGCTCCTTGCGGAGCTCCTCCTTCAGCTTGGTTTCCCGGTCCCGGACGGCGTCGAGCGAGTCCTTCAGCGTGGAAACCTTCAGCTCCAGATCCTCGATGGAGTCCTTGGCGGCCTTCAGCTCGTCGCCCTTCTCAGAGAGACGCACCTGGAGTTCTGAGTTGGTGTGGGCGTCCTTCTCGCGCTCTGTGTTGAGCGCGGCGACCCTCTCCACGCTCGCCTTCAACGACTCCTCCAGCTGCGCGACCTTGGCGGCAAGCTCCTCCTTGGCGGTCTCCGCGGCGGCCGCGGCGGCTTTCGCCTCCTTCAGCTCCCCGCCAAGGGCCTGCTCCCGAGCGGCAAGGTCTTCCTCGTGGGAGTCGAGGTTGACCTTCCGCTGGGCGAGCTCTCCTTCTCGCCGGGACAGCTCCACCCCGGCGAGCCGCTGCTGCTCTTCGGCCTCGGCCTTCTCCAGCAGCCATTCTTGGTATTCCCCGGCGAGCCTCTCGCGCTCCTCCGCTACCTCGCGGAGGGCAGCCTGGTTGGCGGCGCTGAGCTCCGCCGCGCGCTTCTCCATCTCAGCGGCGGCCTTGGCGGCAAGGGCCTCCCGAGAAGCAAGCTTCGCCTGCCTGGCCCGGTAAAGGGCCAGGAGCTGGTGAAGCAGCTTCTCCTCCTCGGGCCCGTCGCTTCCGCCGGGCGCCTCGACGACCTTCAAGCCCGCGGAGGCGAGGACCTCCCCATCAAAGGCCTCGCCCTCCGCGGGGGCTCGCGATGAAGAACCCCACGGCACTTGGATAAATACGCCGTTGGGGGCTTCGAGATAATAGCCCGCCCGCTCCTTTTCGGCGGAGGGGTCGGCGGCCGGTGCAGCACTTGATGCTCCTGCCGCCTCCGGGCCGGCAGTGCGGTCGCCGTCCCCCTCCCCGGCCGCTGCGTCCGCAGCCGGAGCGGTCTCTTGCGCAGCCGGCTCGGCGGCTCCCGCCGTGTCCTTGGCGACAAGGGCGTCGCCGCCGCCGCCCTGCGCGCCCTCCTCCTCGATGACGATGACTTCCGTCTCCATCTGCTCGGGGGGAGGAGGATCTAGAAGAAGAAGAAAAAGCAAAAGAGTTCAAGCAAATATCCAAAAAGAGACGAACCCAAGAAGACAAGTAACGGAACTTACCTTGACGGACGTCATCAGCGGCGGGCTCCCTCGCCGGGGAGCTCTGCCTTGGCGGAGTGGCCGCCCTCGCCGGGCTGCTCGCCCTTGGCGGGGTACTCGCCCTTGGCGGAGTACCCGCCCTTGGCGGAGCGCTCTCCCTCGCCTGGGAGTTCGGCCTTGGCGGGGACGGCGGGGCCTGCGGCTCCTCGGGAGCGACCTCCGGACGCTCCTGCGGCTGTGGCTCCACCTCTGCACAAGAAAAGACAAAAGCATCAAGGTATTAGAACAAGACGAAGTCTCCAAGCGTGCCCGACGAGCGGAAGTACGGAACCCAGACTTACGCTGGGGGCTGCGCTGGGGGCTGCTCCTCGGAGCAGCGCTCGGGTCCGGCAGGCTTGGCTCCGGCGCGTCCCCGGTCGCCGCGACGGGCGAGTCGTCCGCGACTTCGACCACGGGCACCTTGGCCTTCTTCGCCGCTCGCTGGGCCAAGGTCCTGAAATCAAAACAAGGAACGAGATCAGCATCAACAAGAATCAAGGCAAATGTTAAAGAAGATGTAAGGCCTCGAATACTTACTCCTGTTCCTCCTCGTCGTCGTCGTCGCTCAAGGCGGAGAAATCAAACTCCACCTGAGGCGCGTCCGCGCGGGGAGCAGGAGGCGAAGACTCCCTCGGGCGCTTGGCGGTCCCCGGGGCTGGGGGCTGCGAAGACCCAGCCCCTGTGGTAGCCGGGGCCCGGGGAGCGGGCGGAGCCGCCGCTCCGCTCTGTGAAGACTCCCTCCCGCTCGGCGCCGACTGGCGGGGCGCTTCTGCTGTGGCCTGCTTGCGGGGTGCCTCTGCCGTGGCCTGCGTGCGGGCCGCCTCCGCCGTGGCTGGCGCGCCGGGCGCCCCCGTCGCAGCTTGACTCCCCCGGGGAGCACGCGCTGCCCGGCGAGTTGGCTGTTGCCGGAGCGCCTGTGCCCTTGTCCCCGTCGCCGCCTTGCGGAGACGTTTCATCGGAGACTGCCTAGGGCTTGCCCGGGGCGGGGAGGTCTCCGACGACGAGGAGATGTCGTCGGCGTAGAGCTCCAGAGACCCGTCGGAGTCCTCGGCGGCCTCGGCGTCGTCCTCCTCCTCCTCCTCCCCGGCAGGCTTGCTGGGCCCAGCGCCCTGCGCTGCGGCCTCTTTCCCTCCGGCGCCTCCGCTCCCTCCGGCGCCTCCGCTCCCTGCGGCGCCCCTGTTCCCTCCGGCGGTGTTGCCTCTCGCCGCGGCCTCCGTCTGGATTCCAAGGATCCCGGAGTGCCTCAAGGATGGGACCCCGGCGAGCTCGTCGGGAGGCAGCTTCAGTAGCCTGCGGATCTCCGCCTCCTCTGCTTGGCAGGACACTTCCGCAGCCTCTGCCTCCTCGGGCGTGTAGCCGAATTCTCCTGCCGCTGCGGCTGCAGCGGCCTCTTCAACCCGAGAAGCTATGTACGCTATCTCTTGGTCGGTGGTGTCCCGTGTGAGCTCCCGGGTCTCGTTCTTGTTCTTCGCCACCTCCACCAGGTTGTCGAAGAGGTTCAAGACGACGTCTGGCTTGGGCGGAATCCACGTGTGGTCGACGCCGTGCGAGTCACACGCGGGCATCTTGGCGCGAAGGTTGTCCCGGGCCGTGCTGTTGCAGAGGGGCACCACTCCCCGAGGACCCTTGAACCATTCCGGGTGGGCCGGGTCGTGCTTAAATAATTCCCGGACCATCCCCTTCAGCTCCAGCGACGTGAAATTGAAGTTGAGCCCGGGGCGCAGCCTCATTATATCCGCCGAGTTGCCGTACTCCCAGGCCGGCCTTTTCCTGTCTTGGAGAGGGGCGATGCGGCGGCGGAGGAAGTCTGTGCCTACTTCTGCGACAGACAACCTTGCTACCCGGAGACGAAGAATCCTGATGAGGGCGATGTCGAGCTTGTTGTCGTCCGAATCCAGCTCGCTCCAGTCCCTGCCGCGCACGATAAGTGTTGTGCGCGGCGCGGTGAAAGATTGCGGCTGGTCCTCGACAATCCAACACCAGTCAGCACGCCACTCCTCCCACTTGCCGCGGAGCTCCCCGGCAAGTAGGACTCCTTCTTGTTCAGACGAAAAACCCAAGATATTCCTCCGGAGAGGGGGGCGCCGGCCTCTGCTCTAGGGGTGAAAAAGTGCCTAAACAGCGCTACGTTTGGGTATATCCCAATATAGTTTTCGCACATATGTGCGAAAACCGCCATCGTGAGGATGGCGTTGGGGGTGAAGTCAAGAAGGTGGAGGCCGTAGGTGTGCATTATGTCACAGAAGAATTCGGAAAAAGGAGGGCAAAGACCGCAGTGGAAGAAGGCTGCGAAGAAATAGTACCCGCCGGGGTAGTTGTCCTTGGCGGCGGCCGGATAAGCTCGAGTGCGGGGGTGCGCCTTGGTCTTCTTGGACCAGAACAAGTAATACTTGTTCCAGAGCTCCCGCGCGCTGAGCCTCGGCGGGAAGACGAGGTTCCGCTTCTGATACAAGGTAAGCCTCGCCGCTTGCTCCGATTTCTCCTTCTTGGTCTTCTCCGCTTTCGCCTTCTCGGTCTTCGGGGCCATGGCGGAGGCGGCGGAGGAAGGGGGACGAAGAGCCCGGCGGCGCCGGAGATGCGAAAGGCGGCGGAGGAGCTGTGGAGGCGGAGCGCAAAGGGGATCTCTGGAGATGGAAGAAGAGGCAATGAAGGCGTAGGAGGGGAACCGCTCCTGCTTCCTCTGCTTTTATGGGGAAGTGGGGGGCGTTTCGCTCTTTCCATTAAAAGAACGTGGCCACGTCCCATCCCACGACGCCGCAATCGACGCGTGCCATTACGGGGGGACGCGGCGGATGCGGAAGTGGATTCGGCGCGCTGTGGGCCGCGTGTGTCCGTGCACTGTTTTGGGCCTGGCCCAACAGCGCTCGGCACCGTGTGTGGCCCAGGCCCGGGGGCTCCTGTCGGTGTACTAAGGTAGGGGTACCTCAGTACCCCAACTTGTGCACGGGCAGTAGCAGCTTCCCGCGGCAGGGTTTACCACGTGCTCGCCGGAGACCTTCCTGCTCCATGTAAAACCATTCAAAAACAAAGTATACAAGACAGAAGATCGAGACCCCGGCAAGTGGAGCTTGCCGGGAAGGCCGTTCCAGGCTCAAGGTTACCTCACTCACGCAAGGCCCTGGCAAGAGGAGCTTGCCAGGAAGACTAGAAGATTACATCATAGAAGACACGCCTCGGCGCTATATGCGTCCCGGCGAGGGCCCGGGGAGCGACAAGCTTCAGAGCCCGGCAAGCTCCCCGGCCCGGCAAGGTCAAGACCCCGGCAAGGTGCTTGCCGGGGAGAGTTGCGCTGTGTGCCCGCGCTCCAGTTCATCAGCCCACGCGTCGCCCTGGGGCCTCTCCTGGGACGCGTGGCGGAAGGCTGTGCAGCCTGGGGGACACGGTGGCACTCCACGGTGGTAAGGCCATCGCCGTGGCAAACGGAGACGCAAGGGCGGGCGCTTTTGGGGTCGACGGCGACGGGCATTAAATGCTCTTGTCCCCCACTGTCAAAGTAGGTAGCGACCACTGTTCACGCACTGTAGCTCCACTATTCTCGCACTGTTACAACTACCACCTCTTTTACATTTTTACCCTTTCTCCTACGTTGACACCTGTCGGTGACCCCTTGCACTTTAAAAGGAGGCCCATGCACAACGTGGAGGGGGTTCGGAACCTAGATCGCTCATACGCTCGGTGTAGCTAGTTCTTCAAGCTCCCGAGCTCTCCAACTCAATACAAACCAAGCAGGAGTAGGGTTTTACGCGTCCATCGCGGCCCGAACCTGGGTAAACTGCCCGCGTGTTCACTACGATCTGCTCTTCATGCTCCCTCCGCCCTCTTACCGCACAAGAAAGGGGCTCCGGTCCCATAGGTGTTCGTGGTGGACAGTTTCCCCCGACACCTACACATGGTTTGAATCTATGGATGATTATTCAGAACTTTTATGCAGGCTTGAATTTTGCTTCTAGAAACCTCTTAGATTCGGCCGCAGGAGGCACTTTCATGGAAACTACCTTAGGAGAAGCTACCAAACTCCTAGATAATATTATGGTTAATTACTCTCAATGGCACACCAAGAGATCTACTAGTAAAAAAGTGCATGCTATTGATGAAATTATTTGCTGCTAAGAGTGCTTCTTCTGATCCTAATGATATACCTTTTTCCACTTTGATTGAAAATAGCAATGAATCTTTGGATGTGAATTTTGTTGGTAGGAATAATTTTGGCAACAATGCTTATAGAGGAAATTTTAATCCTAGGCCTTTTCCTAGTAATTCCTCTAATAATTATGGTAATTCCTACAACAACTCGTATGGAAAGATGCCTTCTGAATTTGAAACTAGTGTTAAGGAGTTTATGATCTCGCAAAAGAATTTCAATGCTATGCTTGAAGAGAAATTGCTTAAGATTGATGAATTGGCTAGAAGTGTGGATAGAATTACTCTTGATGTTGATTCTTTGAAACTTAGATCTATCTCACCTAAGCATGATATCAATGAGTCTCTCAAAGCCATGAGAATTTCCATTGATGAATGCAAAGAAAGAACCGCTAGGATGCGTGCTAAAAGAGAGAATTATATTAAAGTGTGTTCTTCTAGCTATCATGAAAGTAAAGATGAAGATCTGAAGGTTATTGATGTGTCTCCTATTAGATCCTAGTTTTCTAGTATAATTCTTGATGAAGATAGGATTGGAGATGATTCTCCTTTAAGGTGTCCCAATGATTCAGACTTTTTAGATCTTGATGCCAAAATTGTTAAAAGTGGGAGTGAAGAGATTAAAACTTTGCATAGTGATGAACCCACTACTTTAGATTTCAAGGGATTCAATTATGATAATTGATCTTTGATTGATTGTATTTCCTTGTTGCAATCTGTACTAAACTCACCGCATGCTTATAGTCAAAATAAAGCTTTCACCAAACACATAGTTGATGCTTTGATGCAATCTTATGAAGAAAAACTTGAGTTGGAAGTTTCTATCCCTAGAAAGCTTTATGATGAGTGGGAACCTACTATAAAAATAAAAATAAAAGATCATGAATGCTATGCTTTGTGTGATTTGGGTGCAAGTGTCTCCACTATCCCAAAAACTTTGTGTGATTTTCTAGGGTTCCATGAGCTTGATGATTGTTCTTTAAATTTGCATCTTGCGGAATCCACTATTAAGAAACCTATGGGAAGAATTAATGATGTTCTTATTATTGCCAATAGGAATTATGTGCCCGTAGATTTCATTGTTCTTGATATAGATTGCAATCCTTCATGTCCTATTATCCTTGGTAGACCTTTCCTTATAATGATTGGTGCAATTATTGATATGAAGGAAGGAAATATTAGATTCCAATTTCCGTTAAGGAAAGGCATGGAACAATTTCCTAGAAAGAAAATGAAATTACCATATGAATCTATTATGAGAGCCACTTATGGATTGCCTTCCAAAGATGGCAATACCTAGATCTATCTTGTATCGTGCCTAGCTAGGGGCGTAAAACGATAGCGCTTGTTGGGAGGCAACCCAATTTTATATTTTTTTTGTTTGTGTTGCTGTTAGGGAATAAATATTGCATCTAGCTTCTGTTTAGATGAGGTTTCATTTTTTGTTTAGTGTTTGTGCCAAGTAGAACCTTTGGGAAGACTTGTGTGAAGTTTATGTGATCTTGCTGTGAAAAACAGAATCGTTAGCGCTCGCTAGAATGGTCGTCGGATTTTACTGGAGCGTGCTATTTAGTTGATTATTTTTGCATATGATTAATAGACAAATTCCTCATGTTTACCAATTTAGTTTGAATTTTTTTGGAGTTACAGAAGTATGCGAAACTTACAGATTACTACAGACTGTTCTGTTTTTGACAGATTCTGTTTTTCGTGTGTTGTTTGCTTATTTCAATGCATCTATGAGTAATATTGTGAAGTATGAACCATCAAGAAGTTGGAATACAGTAGGTTTAACACCAATATAAACAAAGAATGAATTCATTGCAGTACTTTTGAGTAGTGATTTGTTTTCTTATACTAACGAAGCTCATGAGAATTTTTGTCTAAGTTTTGTGTTGTGAAGTTTTCAAGTTTTGAGTATTGCTTTGATGGACTATGGAACAAAGAGTAGCAAGGGCCTAAGCTTGGGGATGCCCATGGCACCCCAAGTAAAATTCAAGGACAATCAAAATCCTAAGCTTGGGGATGCCCCGGGAAGGCATCCCATCTTTCGTATTCATCCATCGGTAACTATACTTGGAGCTCTATTTTTATTCACCACATGATATGTGTTTTGCTTGGAGCGTCTTGTATAATTTGAGTCTTTGCTTGTTAGTTTTCCACAATTATCCTTGCTGGACACACCTATTTGAGAGAGTTAAATATGGCCTAGGAATTGTTAGAACACTCTATGTGCTTCACTTATATCTTTTGAGTTGAATAGTTTTTGCTCTAGTGCTTCACTTATATCTTTTAGAGCACGGTGGTGATAATATTTTGAAGAAATTGTTGAACTCTCATGCTTCACTTATATCCTTTTGAGATTCTATTAAAACAGCATGGTAATGTGTTTAGGCTATAAAACTAGTCTTCACATGATAGACATCCAATATCAATGTAGTTAAAACTTTCACACCAAGTGCATTGAATATGATGAGATGTTGGATGCTTGATAATTGTTTTGAGACATGAGGATAGTGATATTAGAGTCATGCTAGTGGAGTTATTATGAAATTGAGAAATACTTGTATTAAGATTAGTGATTTCCGTTGCATGCACATATGGTGAACCGCTATGTGACGAAGTTAGAGCATGAGGTGTTTGTAAAGTGCCAACCTTTGTGTGGAGGTCGGGGGCGCGCAATGGTTAACTCCTACCAACCTCCCCCCTAGGAGCATGCGTTGATTGCTTTGTTTTGATGAGTCATAGATTTTTGCAATAAGTATATGAGTTCTTTATGACTAATGACGAGTCCATGGATTATACGCACTCCCACCCTTCCAACATTGCTAGCCTCTCTTGTATCGCGCAACTTTCGCCGGTACCATACACCCACTATATATCCTTCCTCAAAATAGCCACCATATTATTCCTCAAAACATCCACCATACCTACCTATCATGGCATTTCCATAGCCACTATGAGATATACTGCCATGCAACTCTCCACTGTTCCGTTCATATGACACGCATCATATTGTCATATTGCCATCGCATGATCATGTAGTTGACATCGTATTTGTGGCAAGGCCACCATGCATAACTTTTTATACATGTCACGCTTGTTTCATTGCACATCCCGGTACACTGCCAGATGCATTCATAGAGTCATACTTTGTTGTAGTATCGAGTTGTAATGAAAGTGTGATGATCATCATTATTAGAGCATTGTCCCATGGGAGGAAAGGCTAAATAAATAAAGCCCATCCGCAAAAAAAAGGCCAAAGAAAAAAAGTGTCGGTGTACTAAGATAGGGGTACCTTAGTACCCCAACTTGTGCACGGGCAGTAGCAGCTTCCCGCGGCGGGGCTCACCACGTGCTCGCCGGAAACCTTTTCGGTCCTTACCAAGCCATTCAAAAACAAAGTATACAAGTCAGAAGATCAAGGCCCCGGCAAGTGGAGCTTGCCGGGAAGGCCGCACCCGGCTCAAGACTATCCCATTAACACAAGACCCTGGCAAGAGGAACTTGCCAGGAAGACCAGAAGACTGCATCTCAGAAGACATGCCTCGGCGCACCATGCGCCCCGGCGACGGGGCCCGGGGGGCGACAAGCTTCTGGGGCCCGGCAAGATCAAGACCCCGGCAAGGTGCTTGCCGGGGGAAGCCTGCGCTGTGAGCCCGCGCTCCAGCTCATCGGCCCACGCATCGCCCTGGGGCCCTTCCAGGGACGCGTGGCGGATGGCTGTGCAGCCTGGGGGACACGGTGGCACGCCACGGTGACGAGGCTACCGTCGTGGCGAACGGAGGAGTGTGGACAGACGCTTTTGGGGTCGACGGTGACGGGCATTTAATGCCCTTGTCCCCCACTGTCAAGTTAGGTGAAGACCACTGTTCACGCACTGTTCACGCACTGTTCCCGCACTGTTGCAACTACCAACAAAGTTACATTTTTACCCTCCTCTACGTTGACACCTGTCGGTGACCCCTTGAGCTATAAAAGGAGGCCCATGCACAACGTAGAAAGGTTCGGAACCTAGACAGCTCTCTTGCTCGGTGTAGCTAGCTCTTCAAGCTCCCGAGCCCAAGAACTCAATACAATCCAAGCAGGAGTAGGGTTTTACGCGTCCGCGCGGCCCGAACCTGGGTAAACTGCCCGCGTGTGCTCCTCGATCCGCTCTTCGTGCTCCCTCCGCTCCCTTACCGCAACGTAGAAGGGGCTCCGGTCCCATAGGTGCTCGTGGTGGACAGTTTCCCCCGACAAAAAGAAAGGCCCAAAAAAAAGGACAATTGCTACTATCTTTTTCCACACTTGTGCTTCAATGTAGCACCATGTTCTTCATGATAGAGAGTCTCATGCTTAGTCACTTTCATATACTAGTGGGAATTTTCATTATAGAACTTGGCTTGTATATTCCAACGACGGGCTTCCTCAAATGCCCTAAGTCTTCGTAAGCAAGCAAGTTGGATGCACCCAGATGACCCACAAGTGTAGGGGATCTATCGTAGTCCTTTTGATAAGTAAGAGGAACCCAACGAGGAGCAGAAGGAAATGATAGGAAGTTTTCAGTAAGGTATTTTCTGCAAGCACTGAAATTACAGGTGCCAGATAGTTTTGTGATAAGATAATTGGTAGCAAGTGACAAACGGTAAAAGTAAATAAGGTGCAGAAAGGTCTCCCAATCCTTTTGTAGCAAAGGAAAATCCTGAACAAACTCTTATTTAAAGGAAAGCGCTACCAAGGACACATGGGAATTATCATCAAGCTAGTTTTCATCACGATCGTCTGATTTGCGTTCCTTACTTTGATAATTTGGTATGTGGGTGGACCGGTGCTTGGGTGCTGCCCTTACTTGGACAAGTCTCCCACTTATGATTATCCTCTAATGCAAGCATCCGCAACTACAAAAGAAGTATTAAGGTAAACCTAACCATAGCCTGAAACATATGGATCCAAATTAGCCCCTTACGAAGCAACACATAAACTAGGGTTTAAGCTTCTGTCACTCTAGCAACCCATCATCTACTTATTACTTCCCAATGCCTTCCTCTAGGCCCAAATAATGGTGAAGTGTCATGTAGTTGACGTTTACATGACACCACTAGAGGAGAGAAAACATACATCTCATCAAAATATCGAACGAAGACCAAATTCACATGACTACTAATAGCAAGACTTCTGCCATGTCCTCAGGAACAAAAGTAATTACTCACGAGACATAATATTGTTCATGATCAGAGGGGTATTAATATGCATAATGGATCTGAACATATGATCTTCCACCAAATAAACCAACTAGCATCAACTACGAGGAGTAATCAACACTACTAGCAACCCACAGGTACCAATATGAGGTTTGGGTACAAAGATTGGATACAAGAGATGAACTAGGGTTTGAGAGGAGATGGTGCTGGTGAAGATGTTGATGAAGATAGCCCTCCCCAAGATGGGAGAGTTGTTGGTGATGACGGCGGTGACGATTTCCCCCTCCCGAAGGGATGTATCCCCGGCAGAATAGCTCTGCCGGAGCCCTAGATTGGTTTTCGCCTCGGTTCCGCCTCGAGACGGCGGCGTCTGGTCCCGAAAGCCTCTCCTTGATTTTTTCTAGGTAAAAACTCTTCATATAGGATAAGATGGGTAGCTGGGGCCTGTCGGCTAGCCCTCGAGGCAGGCGGGCGCGCCCTTGGAAGGGGGGCGCACCCTCCACCCTCGAGGCCAGCCGGTGGCCCCTCTCGTGAGTTTCTTTCGCTAGATACTTTTTATATTTTCCAAAACAATGTTTTGTGGAGTTTCAGGGCTTTTGGAGTTGTGCAGAATAGGTTTCCAGAGGTTGCTCCTTTTCCAGCCCAGAATTCCAGCTGCCGGCATTCTCCCTCTTCATGTAAACCTTGTAAAATAAGAGAGAAAAGGCATAAGTATTGTGACAAAACATGTATGAACAGCCCATAATGCAATAAATATCAACTTATAAGAATGATGCAAAATCAACTCCCCCAAGCTTAGATCTCGCTTGTCCTCAAGCGAAAGCCGATATCGAAAAATATGTCCACATGTTTAGAGATAGAGGTGTCGAGAAAAACAGAATACAGACATGAGGGCATCATGATCATTCTCATAACACCAACTTATATAAATATAGTCATATGATTATTATGCTAAAGTAAAAATTCATCCACAATATCAAGTATGCATCATAAACTTCATTGGAAACTAACAAACTTTGGTCTCGGTCATTGAAACAATTGCAATTTATCATAACATCGGAAAGAGTCAATATAAGAGCCTTTCTGCAAGCCTACATACTCAACTATCATATAGTCTTTCACAATTGCTCACACTCACGCAATACTTATGTTTATGGAGTTTTAATCGGACACAGAGGAAGATAGGGTCTTATGGTGTTGCCTCCCAACCGTTTACCTCAAGGGTAGTGTCAACAGTAATAGATCATGAAAACTTAAATCCAAGTGGGTATATATGTCAGGATCTTACCAACACAATGTGCTTGCTAAAGGATAAAATGTAAAGAGGAAAGGTGGATTTCACCTTGACACTTATAAGACAAGAATAAAAGATAGGCCCTTCGCAGAGGGAAGCAGAGGTTGTCATGTGTTTTTATGGTTGGATGCACAAAGTCTTAGCATAGAAGAACTTCGCTTTATATTGCAACTTGTGGTAAGGACCTTTATTATGCAGTCCATCGCTTTTATTACTTCCATATCTCAAGATCGTATAAAGCTAATTTCTCCCACACTAATAAATTATACATATTTTAGCGAATTTGCAACATGACAACTTACTTGGAAGGATCTTTCTCAATCCATAAGTAGGTATGATGGACTCTCATGGTAAAACCGGGTTTAAGGATATATGGAGGCACAAATAGTATCTCTACTTAGTGCGAGGAGTTTTGGCTAGCATGAGGGGGAAAGGCAAGCTCAACATGTTGGATGATCCATGACAATATACTTTATTTCACATATAAGAAGACATAACCCATTATGTTGTCTTCCTTGTCCAACATCAACTCTTTAGCATGTCATACTTTAATGAGTGCTCACAATCATAAAAGATGTCCAAGATAGTATATTTGTATGTGAAGCCTCTCTTCTTTTATTACTTCCTATTAATTGCAACGATGACCAAAACTATATTTGTCACCTCCCAACAACTTTTATTTATCATACTCTTGTATGTGAAGTCATTACTTCCCATAAGATCGATATGGTCTCTTTGATACTCTTTATGTTTTCTTTCTTTTTATCATGACCCGAGTGAGGAAATCAAGCCCTTGACTCAACAGTAATCTTTATTATATACCTCACGGACTCGAATACAAAGGATAAAGCTCACAAAGCAAAAGCTCACAACTAGATCATACTAACTTTATTCTAATAAATCAAGATACTACCAAAAGGATCGAACTAAGTAAAATGGTAAAGATAGGAGTGATGGTGATACGATATCGGGGTCACTCCCCCAAGCTTGGTTGTTGCCAAGGGGAGTGCACATACCCATATGATTATGTCTCCTTCTTCGGGGTTGGTGACGATGGAGTTGCAAGTAGTGACGGGGGATCTTCATATATCGAGCATAGGAGATCTTCCAGCTTGCGGATAATACCTTTGAGAGCAGCTATGTAATCCTTCAACAAAAGATTTTTCACTTGTGAGATGCTTGTTGCGAATCTGAGCTAACTCAATCATCCTGAAAGCTTCTAGCTCAGTTGAGGTAAAGAGATTGGGAAGGGATTTAGAGGTGTCTTCTCCTGCCGCCGGAGCCAGATCTTCCACCTCCATCTTGATCTTCTTCTCCTTGTGGATCTCCTCGGGTCCTTCCCTCTTCAGATCTATCTTCATTAGCCAAGCATTGTTGCCTTCGTTGTTGGAGGATGGAGACGACATGATGCCTGGCTTTGCAAACCTTGACAGAAAACAGCTCGAAACGAGAATAGAGGATTTTTGCGTGATACAGAGGTCAAAACCTTCGGGAGTATATATAATGAATTTTTCCCGAACGAAAGGAGTATCCCACAAGAAAACGGAGACCGGGGGACACACGGGGTGTCCTCGAGGTAGGGGGCGCGCCCTGGGAAGGGGGGCGCGCCATCCACCCTCGAGGAGGCCCCGTGTCTCCTCCGGACTGCGGTTTATTTTTCTATTTTTCTAAATATTCCAAAACGGAGAAAAATTACCTTTAAAACTATTTTGGAGTCGGTTTACTTTCCGTATCACATACCTTTTCCTTTTCGGAGGTTGAATCGTTCTGGAAAGTGTCCCTTATGTATTCCTCCGGGGTAATGGTTTCAATAATATTAGTTTCAACATTTATAGGATTACCAGAGATATAATGTTTGATCCTTTGACCATTCACCACCTTTGGATTTGTGCCTTCGAAGTTGTTGATTTTTATGGCACCGGAACGATAGACCTCCTCAATAATGTATGGTCCTTCCCACTTGGAGAGAAGCTTTCCTGCAAAAAATCTTAAACGAGAGTTGAATAGCAAGACATAATCACCTACGTGAAACTCACGCTTTTGTATCCTTTTGTCATGCCATCTTTTAACTTTTTCTTTAAACAGCTTGGCATTCTCATAGGCCTGGGTTCTCCACTCATCAAGATAGCTAATGTCAAATAACCTCTTTTCACTGGCAAGTTTGAAATCGTAGTTGAGCTCTTTAATAGCCCAATATGCCTTATGTTCTAGTTCAAGAGGTAAGTGACATGCTTTTCCATATACCATCTTATATGGAGACATACCCATAGGATTTTTGTATGCAGTTCTATAGGCCGATAATGCATCATCTAGTTTCTTGGACCAATTCTTTCTAGACCTATTAAATGTCTTTTGCAAGATTAATTTCAACTCCCTATTACTTAGTTCTACTTGACCACTAGTCTGTGGGTGATAAGGTGATGCAATTCTATGGTTGACATCATACTTAGCAAGCATCTTACAGAAAGCACCATGAATAAAGTGTGAACCACCATCAGTCATTAGATATCTAGGGACTCCAAACCTCGGAAATATAACTTCTTTAAGCATCTTAATAGAGGTGTTATGATCAGCACTACTAGTTGGAATATCTTCTACCCACTTAGTAACATAATCAACAGCGACTAAAATATGTGTGTACCCATTAGAGGCAGGAAAAGGTCCCATATAATCAAAGCCCCGAACATCAAATGGTTCAATAACTAGTGAATAATTCATAGGCATTTCTTGACGTCTACTAATATTACCAACTATTTGACATTCATCACAAGATAAGACGAACTTACGGACGTCCTTGAAAAGAGTAGGCCAATAAAAACCGGATTGCAATACCTTGTGTGCAGTTCTATCTCCCGCATGGTGTCCTCCATAAGCTTAGGAGTGGCACTTGCATAAGATCTGTTCCTGTTCATGCTCAGGTACACAACGTCTAATAATACCATCTACTCCTTCTTTATAAAGATGTGGGTCATCCCAGAAGTAATGTCTCAAATCATAGAAGAACCTTTTCTTTTGCTGGTATGTGAAGCTAGCAGGTATAAACTTAGCAACAATGTAATTAGCATAATCAGCATACCAACGAGCAGTACGAGAAGTACTTATGACAGCTAGTTGTTCATCAGGAAAGCTATCATCAATAGGTTGTGGGTCATCAAGTATATCCTCTAACCTAGACAAGTTATCTGCTACGGGGTTCTCAGCTCCCTTTCTATCAATAATATGCAAGTCAAATTCTCGCAGCAAGAGAACCCATATAATAAGTCTAGGTTTAGCATCTTTCTTTTCCATAAGGTATTTGATAGCAGCATGATCACTATAAATAGTTACTTTAGAATCAACGATATAGGGTCTAAACTTACCAAAAGCAAATACAACTGCTAAAAATTCTTTCTCAGTAGTAGCATAATTTCTTTGGGCACTATCTAGAGTTTTACTAGCATACTGGATAACATTCAATTTCATATCAAATCTTTGCCCTAGAACAGCTCCTACTACATAATCACTAGGATCGCACATAATCGCAAAGGGTAAATTCCAGTCAGGAGGCTGGACAATAGGTGCAGAGATCAATGCTTTCTTAAGTATTTCAAATGCTTCTAGACAATCATCATCAAAGACAAAAGGAATATCTTTCTGTAGGAGATTAGTCAGAGGCCTGGAGATTTTGGAGAAGTCCTTAATGAACCTCCTATAAAACCCGGCATGACCAAGGAAACTTCGTATACCTTTGATGTCCTTAGGGCATGGCATCTTTTCAATAGCATCAACTTTAGCTTTGTCAACTTCAATACCTCTTTCGGAAATTTTATGTCCCAAGACAATGCCTTCATTAACCATAAAGTGGCACTTCTCCCAATTCAAGACAAGATTAGTGTCTTCACATCTCTGCAAAATTTGATCAAGGTTGCTTAAGCAATCATCAAAAGAAGTTGCGTAAACGGAGAAATCGTCCATGAAAACCTCAACAAATTTTTCACAAAAATCAGAGAATATAGCCATCATGTATCTTTGAAAGGTAGCAGGTGCATTAGATAAACCAAAAGGCATACGTCCATAAGCAAAGGTACCGAAAGGACAAGTAAAGGTGGTCTTTTCTTGATCCCCTTTTGACACACGTATTTGAGAGAAACCATAATAACCATCTAGAAAGCAGAAATGAGTATGTTTGGATAACCTTTCTAGCATTTGATCAATAAATGGCAAGGGGTAATGATCTTTCTTAGTAGCTTTATTTAACTTATGGAAATCAATTACCATCCTATAACCTGTAACTATTCTTTGCGGTATCAATTCATCTTTATCATTAGGGACAACAGTCATACCTCCTTTCTTAGGAACGCAATGGACAGGACTTACCCACTGGCTATCAGCAACTGGATAGATAATACCTGCCTCTAGAAGCTTTAGTATTTCCTTCCTCACCACTTCTTTCAACTTAGGATTTAACCGTCGCCGATGATCAATAACCGGTTTAGCATTTTCTTCCAATTTTATCTTGTGTTGACATATAGTGGGACTAATGCCCTTAAGATCATCCAGAGTGTCGTGGAAATAACACGGCAGATGTCCGGTTTAGCGGACTTGATGATGGAACCATCGCACGGGTTAGCTTGAAAGGATTCATGGCACACAAAGGACACAAAGGATTTATACTAGTTCGGCCCCTTCGGAGAAGGTAAAAGCCTACGTCTAGTTGGTTTGATATTGCTTGGGTGTCGGTTTACAGGGAGCGGATTCGCTTTGCCTGCGTCTCGACGGATTGATTGTTGCTTGTCCTTGAACCATCGCCGGGTCGTCCCTTTATATAGAGGTGACGCCTGGTCCGGTTTACAGAGTCCCGAGGCCGGCTCATAATCGTGTCCGCCCCGGTCTCTGTCTTTCTTTCTTATCTCTCAAGTTACATCTCTTGGCGGTTTACAAACCATACTTCTATACATGGGCCTTAAAATCTCACGGGCCGTAGTCCCTACTAAAATATTACACCAAGTATAATATAACCAATAGCCGGTTTACAATAGCCGGTTTATACCTGCTAACCATATCCCTGACATTAGGCCCCAGAATGATTTGAACTTGTTCACATCAGTCTTCCTTGTCTTGTATAATTTTCTTCTGTCTTCATCTTTTTGTAAACCGGCTCTGACGTCATCCTCCAAGATCATTAAAGTCTGACAATGACATCATCTCCGCATTTAACGCCGTGAGCTGTATTGTAGCGTATTTTAAGGGTTATCCCGAAGATCGAGGCGTCACGGGATCTTTATCCGATTTCTATCTCCTTGATTCTCGCACCTGTCGTTTCAGATCTGACTCCTGGCTATAAATACTGCCACCCCCCATTCATTATCTCCTTCTTCACTTCATCCTCTTCCTGCGTCTTCTTCCTCCATTGCTGCCCGAGCTCAAACCGCCGCCGACGACCGCCGGATCTCCAGTCCTCGCCCGGCCGCTGCATCAACCTGAGCCTCGACCAAATGAATCTCCGCCGCCGATTCTCGCTGTCCCAGGTATGTTCATCCTCCTTACTGTTGATCTGCGTCTACCGGCACTTCGCTTTGTTCTTCCACCATTAGGGCTTCCAATGAAGCTTCGCCTCTTCGTAGATACGTTCCTCATAGAAGACTTGTGACCTTTAGGCCCTAGTCAGCAGATCTTCCGCTTAGTACTAGCTTAGATCTCACCGTCATAATGCTGTAGATTTATCCGTTCGGCCATTAGAACTCTCAGCAAAGCTTTGTCTTGTTCGTTCTTTGAGCCTGTGACTCGTAGTAGTTTTGCTTTTCGATCTTCTCCATTTTTACTCCGCTGTAGATGCGCCGAATCTTTATTGCTCCTGTCTGACATGTAAATCCATCTTTTTAGTATAAAGTCTGTGTAGCTTTTCTTTGAGTCTCTTAGATTAGTTTCTTTTCCTCAGCATACTCAGATCTTTCCCCCTTAGCAATCATTTGGAAACCTGTTTTTCTCCTCGGTAGATTCGCTAAGTATGTTCCGGTTTAAATTGATATGCCATAAACCGGAAATGATATAAACTGACGCAATGATTTGAACTGTTCCTCTTCAACTGCCATTTAAACCGGAAATGATATAACTTGTTTTATGATTGCCGGTTTAACCTTGCCAGCTAGTTCTCAGTTTCAACCATTGTATAATATAAATAGATCCCGGATCATTGTTCGTTCATAATCCGTTTATGTACTTTATCTTCTTCAGCACTTTGTTCAATGGCTAAGCAGTATGTTTCCTGCGATTGGGTCCGTTCCGTCGTGACTGAGGATGATTTAATCAAGCTGTCGAAAATCGGCACATTAGGCCCTCAGGCTGAGTTAAAATGGCGTGCTCCGGGTAATGAATGTCCTCCTACTCCTAGATCCGGGGAAGTCATCGTATTTCTGGACCACATCTCCAGAGGCTTCTCTCCCCCCGGTTCAAGATTTTTCCGGGATGTTCTTGCCACTTTCCAGCTGCACCCACAGGATATTGGACCAAATTCTGTTTCAAACATTTGCGATTTCCAAGTATTCTCTGAAGTGTATCTGCAAGAAGAACCTTCAGTTGATTTATTCCGGGACTTCTTTCATGCAAACCGGCGCACTGAATTTACCAGCGGACCTCACAAAGAACTTGGTGGAATTAGTATTCAGAAAAGGAGGGACGTAGTCTTTCCTCACGCTGCCTTACACACCCATCCAAAGGATTGGAACAAATCCTGGTTTTATTGTGTAGACATTTCTCCTGAAGGTGAAAATCCTTTGCCGGGTTATCGTGAAACTCGTATTCCGGCGAATCACCCCTTGCCACAACGGCTTAGTGCTGCTGAACGGACCCGATTTTCATCTCAACTGTCTAAGCTGAGGGCTTTTATGGCAAATGGTCTGAATGGTACCGATTTCCTTCGCTGCTGGCTATCTTGGAGCATCCTTCCCTTAAGCCGGCGTCCTAAGCTAATGTGTAAATACACTGGTAAACCGGATGATCCTCAGAGGTTTACCAAGGATAAGCTTTCTGAATCGGAGGTAGTGGAGTCAGCCAAGAAGATTGTCAATCCTACCTTAACAGACTGCTCTAAAGTTGGCTTGGCCCCGTACTTTAAGAAGAACAAGCTGCCCGAAGTAAGTTTTCTTTACCCTGCACTTGTAAACCGTCCTCTTTGAACCGTCTTTCACTTGCCTTTGCTTTTTTCAATTAGGCTGATGACCCCTTCTGGAGGAGAAAACCTCAGGAGAAAACCGTAAAGCAGGCTCGCCGGAAAACCCCTGCAAACAAGAAAAGGAAAGCAGTCGTCGATGCCGGTTCTCCTTCTGAGGATGATGATCCGGACTCCGAGGTATGCCTTATTCCGGTTTAAGTCTCGCTTTCATGTACTTGTAGTCATATCTAATGAACCCTTTTCACAGGAACCGCTTGAAGGTGATAACCCGGCTGAGATTGAGGTAACCCTTATTTCTTCTGATTCAGAACCTCTTCCTCAAAAAAGCTGTCGGACCGTCAGAAAATATCAATTTTCTCATCCTTATGCTAAGTTGGATCCTAACTTTACTTTGAAGAAGCAACAGCACGAAGCTTTTCGCCGGACCACTCGCCACAGTGGCCTGGCGGTGGAGTCATCTGGAATCTCATTAACTCCGGTTCGAAAGCGCCGTGCTGAGGTGATACTCTCTCCGACTCCTCTTCATCCCAAGGCCGGACTTATCCGAAAACCCCTTAAACCGTCTGATCCTGACTATCAGGAAACTCCGCTGTCTTCTTCCGGCGAATCGACCGCTACACAGCTTCCTCCTTTGAAGACCGTTCCGGGGTAACTCTCTCTTCACCTCTTCCGGTTTATGACACCCCCTTTTCCTTTATAATGCTAACTTATTTTGCCTGTTTTTCAGCAAACCGAAACCCAGCAAAAAGCCCAAGGCGAATAAGCCTGTTGCTGATCCTTCTGCTGATGAACCGGTGATTGATCCATCCACAGCTGTTCCTCCAGAAGGTACCCCTGCGGCTCCGGTTGAAGAACCTGCTCTTGAAGCTCCTGTTGCAGAAAATGTCCAAGATCCACCAAGTCCGGCCCGGGTTAATTCTCCTCAAGTTAACCCGGCGTCTCCTGATCCGGCTCAAGTTGAAGTTATTCCTCCCAATGAACCCACTTCTCCTGATGTTGTGGTTACTGGTGCTGCTTATGTTGCTCCAGCTGAACCCACCGTTTTAGCAAAGCATACAGCTAAAACGGAAAAAATAGCTCAAGACAAAGGGAAATGGAGTACTGATATATCCAGTCTTTCCAGTATGAGCGCTCAAGATATCTATTCCGGATATTTGAACCGGCTCCACAGTAGTCGGGATTATGAAGCCAGCTTGGTGAACCTGATGAGAGAAAAATATGAAGTAAGTTTCTTCTTCTGACTTTGCTTTTTGACGCATCTTTATCTCTTAGCAGCCCCCAAGTTCCGGTTTAGCTGCTTTACTGAAGGTGATCCGGAACTTTGTAGTTTGAACTGCTGTTCCATACATTAGCCCCCAAGTATCAAGTAGATAACTTGGTTATGTAGTTGATACTTGTAACTTCAAATTGTCTTTGGTGCACTGCTTCAACTGCCATTAGCCCCCAAGTGTCAAGTAGACAACTTGGTTGTGTGCTTGAGACTTGTATCTTCAAATTGTCTTTGTTGTATTACTTCAACTGCCATTAGCCCCCAAGTGTCAAGTAGACAACTTGGTTGTGTGCTTGAGACTTGTAATTTCTAATCTTGCTTTTGAACTTTATCTGCAGGCTGAGCTGAACCAGAATGCTTTGGAGATCAATGAACTTCGAAGACGGCTTACGGAGACTGAGTCAGCCGCTTCAAAGGCTAAGAAGGAACTTCAAGTAAGTTTAAAGACTGCTGAAGACTTGAAGAGGTATTTTGACGAGGAGCGGACTACTTTTGAAGTCCAGAAAAAAGATCTTGAGAAACGTGTTCAGGATGCCGAAGGAGCCCTTAATCCGGTCACTGAAGAATTGACCGGGTTAAAGCGCCAAATTGATTTGATGACTTCTGCTATTTTTGGTAAGCATAATCTGAACTCCTGTCTTTATCTTTGTAACCTACGCCTTGCACCGGTTTAACTTTCATTGTTCTATGTAGGACGCCGTGTCTCCCATCTTGGGGACGACTTCCGGAAAAAACTCAAAGCCTGCTATACCTTGGTCGAACAGTTATACTCCGGAACGCAACGGATTATCAGTGCCACTTCATTTGGTAAGCCGGCTCCTTCAACTATCCAAGATACTTTGAACAGTTTGTCCATTCTACCGGCTCGTCTTGAAGAGGTTAAGAAATCGGCTGCTCGAGGAGGTGCTCTTCTGGCCCTTACGAGGGCTAAAGCTTGGGTCCCGGATATTGATCCGGAGGAGGTGTTAACCGGATTTCCTGATACCAAGGAGGACGGTTCAACCTTCAATGAAAAAGACCTTTATGCTCTGACAAAGGAGATGCGTCCGCTCGCCAGCAAGCTTGCGGTGGAATCTGACTTGTCGCGATATCATCCATCATATAACCTCCAGAACGAGCGGGTGGAGCGACCGGTTTACGATGTAGTAAACTTAATTCCGCCGGTTCGTCCTCACACCTTTGCTCCTGACATTGATCCTGCTGAGCTTATCAACGATGAAGTATATTTCCGTGCCTTGGCAAAGATTGATTGGCGTGCACCGGATTTTCAACCGCTTCACGAGGATGAAGACGTTCCGGAGCAAGACGGTGGCCAACCATCTCAGCAAGGAGAAGCACAATCTTGAATGCTATTGTTGTAATCATGATTGTTATTCCGTCAAACAATGCTTCCAACTATTTGGCTTTTTATGCCTTGTAATAAGTTTAGCTGAAACTTAATGCGCTGTGATCCGACATTTGGTCTTCATGAAGTATTCGTTCGTTGACTTGTTGATTGATGCGGATGCCTTGTCCTGTTCATAAAAATATCGAAAAACATGTCCTAGTGGCTTACCACTGGACGGATTAACTTGTTCTCTTGACACATCTAATAAGCATATCGTAAAAAATAACTGTGATACCTGAGATGTATGTAGCCAATATACCTTAAACCGGTCAGGATGTTAAAGTCACCTTAATCGGTCTTCATCAATTCTAATAAACACCTGAAACTCTTCGGTTCATCTTGTCGGTAAATCTTTCTCATCTTGGTTCAGAAAATTGTAACTTGCGCCTGATACTCCATCCGGGTTTGAATGAACACCAGGCTTGGTCACAACTGGGCCGGGTTAATAAACTCCGGTCATTGTTTTGTCTCATACTGGTGACTTATAGTCAAACCAGGCCGGTTTAAAAAACACCGATCATTATAACTGATCGTGTGCTGCCAACCTGTTGGCCCATCATGAAGGTCGATCCGGGTTATGATGAACGCCGGTTTAATTCTCGCTGGTGTTCATGACCCAGACTTATAACATTATAGATAGGTGGTCAACTTCTGGAGCTGTTCCACTCGGTTTAAAAGGTTATGGAACACAAAAAACATCAAGAAACACACAATTCTTGTAAATCAGACCATGTAGTCGAGGCTTTTTCAAAGAGCTGCCAGGCTCAAAACAAGGTTCAGCCAATCAATGGGACGTGGGCAAACCTACTGTCCCAAGGAACCTAGCCAATCACTGAACGTGAGCGTATCGACTGTTCAGAGGGCCGATAGAACCGCAAATAAAAATTGAGCCAATCATTGGGACGTGGGCAAACCTGACTGTCCCAAGGGGCCTAGCCAATCACTGAACGTGAGCGTATCAACTGTTCAGAGGGCCGATATAATCGTAAACATAGCCAATCAATGGGACGTGGGCAAACCGGACTGTCCCAAGGGGCCGAGCCATCCCTGAACGTGAGCGTATCAACTGTTCAGAGGG
>LR738715.1:654767738-654809873 GCA_902687465.1 Secale cereale | reverse complement strand
AATCGTAAACATAGCCAATCAATGGGACGTGGGCAAACCGGACTGTCCCAAGGGGCCGAGCCAACCCTGAACGTGAGCGTATCAACTGTTCAGAGGGCCCAAGGAATCGTAAACATAGCCAATCAATGGGACGTGGGCAAACCGGACTGTCCCAAGGGGCCGAGCCAACCCTGAACGTGAGCGTATCAACTGTTCAGAGGGCCCAAGGAATCATAAACATAGCCAATCAATGGGACGTGGGCAAACCGGACTGTCCCAAGGGGCCTCTAAAGTTCCTCCTGACTCTGTGGGTTTTTCTTTTTTATGGGGTTTTTCTCTTCTTGAACCGGATATAATCTCTTGTTTCCGAGAGTTCTACCGCTCCTTCACATATCCTGCAAAGATTAGTTTCTAAAACCGGCCAACATTGAAATATGATATTTGATAACAAACTGATATGGTTATTTGTCGCAAAATTTGTGCATATGGAGAAAGGGCTGAGCCCCCGGTTTACCGAGGGTGCCGGTTTATTCATTATTCATAATATATACATAGGATACATTGGAGCACATAGCTCAAGTGTAGTATGGCCGTAAATGGGCGATGTTCCACGGCCTCTTCGTCTCCTCTTCTGATGTCCGTGAATCCTTGTGTTCTCGAATGTCCACCAAGTAATATGAACCGTTGTGTAAATTTTTGCTGACCACAAAGGGCCCTTCCCATGGTGGGGATAGCTTGTGCATATCTGTTTGATCTTGGATAAGCCGAAGTACCAAGTCACCCTCCTGGAATGTCCTGGTTCTAATCCGGCGGCTGTGATATCTGCGCAGATCTTGCTGATAAATCGCCGACCGTGCTGCAGCTATATCACGCTCTTCATCCAACCGATCCAAACTGTCTTGTCTTAACTCCTCATTAACAGCTTCCACATAGGCCGCTACCCTCGGTGAATCATGGCGTATGTCACTTGGAAGAACTGCTTCTGCGCCGTAAACCATGAAGAAAGGTGTATAACCTGTAGACCGGTTTGGTGTAGTGTTAATACTCCAAAGGACAGATGGCAATTCTTCAACCCAACAACCTGGGGTTCTCTGCAAAGGTGTCATAAGTCGTGGTTTGATTCCTCGCAAAATCTCCTGATTTGCCCTTTCTGCCTGACCATTGGATTGGGGGTGAGCCACAGAAGACACGTCCAAACGAATATGCTCTCGTTGACAGAATTCTTCCATCTCACCCTGAGATAAATTGGTGCCATTATCTGTGATGATGCTGTGTGGAAAACCAAACCGGAATATTACTTTTTTGATGAATTTGACCGCTGTTGCCGCATCACACTTGCTTATAGGCTCCGCTTCAACCCACTTCGTAAACTTGTCTACTGCTACCAGTAGATGAGTTTTCTGATCTTGGGATCTCTTGAAAGGACCAACCATGTCAAGCCCCCAAGTTGCAAAAGGCCAAGTTATTGGTATCATCCGGAGTTCCTGTGCCGGAACAAGGGCACGTCTTGAGAACTTCTGACAAGCGTCACACTTGCGAACCAGGTCCGCCGCATCTGCATGCGTGGTTAACCAATAAAAGCCATGTCGGAAAGCTTTAGCCACTAAAGATTTTGATCCGGCATGATGACCACAATCCCCTTCATGAATCTCTCTTAGAATCTCACAACCTTCCTCAGCTGAAACACACCGTTGAAATACTCCAGAAGTGCTACGATGGTGCAGCTCTCCATTGGCAATTGTCATAGATTTGGAACGCCGGATTATCTGCCGTGCTTCGTCTTCGTCCTCTGGTAACTCTCCTCGGCTTAAGTATGCCAAATAGGGTAACGTCCAATCCGGAATAACATGGGTTGCTGCAACCAACTGTGCCTCTGGATCCGGAACAGCTAGGTCGTTCTCTGAAGGTACTTGAACCGAAGGACTATGCAATTCATCCAAAAAGGTGTTTGGTGGTACCGGTTTACGTTGCGATCCTAGCCGGCTTAAAGCGTCGGCTGCTTCGTTCCTCCGCCGGTCTATATGCTCCACCTGATATCCCTTGAAATATCCTGCGACCGCTTCAACCTCTCGTCGATAAGCCGCCATGAGGGGATCCCTTGAATCCCACTTGCCCGAAACTTGCTGTGCCACTAGGTCTGAATCGCCCAGGCACTTAACCCGGCTCAAATTCATCTCTTTTGCCAATCGCAAACCATGAAGTAGCGCTTCATATTCTGCTGCATTATTAGTACAAGGAAATAATAACCGGAGGACATAACAAAATTTATCACCTCTGGGGGAAGTTAAGACAACTCCAGCCCCCGAGCCCTCCAACTGCTTTGAACCGTCGAAGTGAATCGTCCAATAAGTAAGATCCGGCTTCTCCTCAGGAGTCTGCAACTCCGTCCAGTCATTGATGAAATCGACCAATGCCTGAGATTTTATAGCAGTACGTGGTACATACTTCAACTCATGCGGACTGAGCTCAATGGCCCACTTGGCTACCCTGCCTGTAGCTTCCCTATTCTGGATTATGTCCCCCAACGGAGCTGAACTAACCACAGTTATTGGATGCCCTTGGAAATAATGCTTCAGTTTCCGGTTTGCCATGAACACCCCATATACCAACTTCTGCCAATGAGGGTACCTTTGCTTAGACTCGATGAGTACTTCACTCACATAATAAACCGGGCGCTGAACCGGATGTTCCTTCCCTGCTTCCTTGCGCTCAACCACAATCGCAACGCTGACTGCCCGTGTATTCGTAGCAACATATAACAGCAAAGGCTCCTTATCAATGGGAGCAGCTAAAACCGGTGGTTTTGCTAGTTGCTGTTTCAAATTCTCAAACGATGTATTTGCCTCATCACTCCAAATGAACCGGTCCGTTTTCTTCAACATTTGATAAAGCGGGATCACTTTTTCTCCTAAGCGACTGATAAACCGGCTCAGCGCCGTGATCCGACCAGCTATGCGCTGAACATCATTGATGCAAACCGGTTTTGTCAAAGATGTGATGGCCTTGATCTTCTCCGGGTTGGCTTCTATTCCCCTGTTCGAGACCAGGAATCCCAGAAGCTTACCAGCCGGCACACCAAAAGCACATTTCTCCGGATTAAGCATCATCCTGTAAGCCCGAAGATTATCAAAGGTTTCTCTGAGGTCTTCTATCATTGTTCTTTCCTCCTTTGATTTGACCACGATGTCATCCACATAAGCATGCACGTTCCTTCCTATCTGCCCTTTCAAACAATTCTGAACGCAACGCTGATAAGTTGCCTGTGCACACTTGAGCCCAAAGGGCATAGACACATAGCAAAAAGCACCAAAAGGAGTTATGAAAGCTGTCTTCTCTTGATCCTCAACTGCCATCTTGATCTGGTGATAACCTGAATACGCATCCAGAAAACTCAGCCGCTCACACCCTGCTGTGGCATCAATAATCTGATCAATGCGAGGTAGAGCAAAAGGATCAGTCGGGCAAGCTTTATTGAGGTCTGTGTAGTCCACACACATCCTCCACTTCCCATTCTTCTTTAGAACCAGCACCGGATTAGCCAACCATTCCGGATGAAAAACTTCCACTATGAACCCTGCCGCCAAAAGTCTGGCCACTTCTTCTCCTATAGCCTTGCGCCTCTCTTCATTAAAGCGGCGCAGATACTGCTTTATCGGTTTAAACTTCGGATCAATATTCAACTTGTGCTCAGCGAGTTCCCTCGGTATACCTGGCATGTCAGAAGGTTTCCATGCAAAGATATCCCGGTTCTCACGGATGAACTCGATGAGCGCGCTTTCCTATTTAGGATCCAGGTTAGCACTGATGGTGAAATGCTTAGACGAGTCTCCAGGCACAAAATCAACCTGCTTAGTCTCTTCCGCTGACTTGAACTTCAAAGCCGGATCATGCTCGGTAGTTGGTTTCTTCAGCGGAGTCATATCTGCCGGATCAACATTATCTTTATAAAATTTTAACTCTTCCGTGGCACATACCGCTTCTGCATAAGCTGCATCACCTTCCTCACACTCCACTGCTATCTTACGACTGCCATGCACCGTAATCGTGCCTTTATGACCCGGCATCTTAAGCTGCAAATAAACATAACATGGCCTAGCCATAAATTTAGCATAAACCGTCCTTCCAAACAAAGCATGATACGGACTTTTAATTTTGACAACTTCAAAAGTGATCATCTCCGATCTGGAATCATGCTCATCTCCAAAGGTAACTTCTAAGTCAATCTTACCAACTGGATAAGCTGACTTACCTGGGACCACCCCGTGAAACACTGTGTTTGATGTCCTTAACTTTTTATCTGTCAGACCCATACGACGAAAGGTCTCGTAATATAATATATTGATACTGCTACCTCCGTCCATGAGGACTTTAGTAAACTTGTATCCTCCCACCTGAGGTGCTACCACCAAGGCTAAATGTCCCGGATTATCTATCCGTAACGGGTGGTCCTCTCTGCTCCATACAATGGGCTGCTCTGACCATCGTAGAAATTGTGGCGTCGCCGGTTCTACTGCATTAACAGTCCGCCTTAAAACCTTCTGGTCTCTCTTACATAAACTCGTGGTGAAAACATGATATTGACCGCTGCTCAACTCCTTCGGATTACTCTGGTATCCGGATTGCTGCTGTTGTTGCGGACGCTGTTGCTACTGGTTTCCTTGGTTACTGTAACTCCCTTGGCCCTGCTGCTGATTATTCTGACTGTTGTAACCACCTTGATAATGCGATTGATTTCCCTGACCATGATAACCACCTTGATGATGTGATTGGCTTCCCTGACCATTGTAACCGCCTTGATGATGCGATTGATTTCCCTGACCATTGTAGTTCCCTTGACTATTTTGGCCGCCTGGCCGGGATTGATAACCGCCGTTGTTGCCCCTATATCCTGATCCGGAGTTGTTCCCTTGATAACCCGGACCATAAAACCCGGGCCCTGAACCGCCGTTCGGGGGCCGGCTAGGAGGATTAAAACGGCCGTTCCCTGCTTTCATAAAGGGTATGCATTCTCTTATAGTATGCCTTGCAATCCTCCCTCTTCCGCTATGCTTTAGACAGGGTTGATCCAAATCCTGCTCCCAACCCGGGTTTCCTCCGCCGGTTTGGAGAGTGGAACCCTGCGGATTAACCTGAATACCGCCTTGAGCCTGTGTATTAGCAACAAAATCGGAACTATTTTCTGCCTTCCGTTTGCCCAAAAAGCTTGGAGTAACCGGATTAACCGGCGCCGGTTTACCAGACTTGCTGGCCTTCCCCGTTTTATCTCCTTCCGCTTCCGGATACTTGGTATTATCCGAGTCTCCGTACTTCACCAGGGCACTCATTAAAGTCCCCATGTCATTACAGTCCCGCTTAAGCCGTCCGAGCTTTAACTTTAAAGATTCAAACCGGCAATTGTTTTCCAACGTCACTATTGCCGTACTAGGATTGATACCATTCGAAGAGTGTAAAATCTCCGCCACTCTGCGTACCCAAGCTGCTGTAGACTCCTGCTCTCCTTGCACACAGGCTGCTAAATCTATCACCGACATCGGTTGCTTGCATGTATCCTTGAAATTTTTGATGAACTGACTGCGCAGCTCCCCCCACGACCCGATAGAATTCGGAGGTAGCGCCTTCAGCCAAGTCCGGGCCGTGCCCTCAAGCATCATAGTGAAATATTTGGCACAAGCCGATTCATCCACATCAAGCATCTCCATGGCCATCTCGTAACTCTCCACCCAAGCTTCGGGTGGTAAATCGGCTGTGTAGTTAGGCACCTTGCGGGGTCCTTTGAAATCCTTGGGCAACTTAACGCTTCGTAGGGCGGGGACAAGACATTGTATCCCAAAACCGCTCGCTGTAGCCCCTGCCCCTGTAGTGGCTGTGTGAACCGGCGTCGATTGACGAATTTCCTCTCTGGCCTCCGATCTAGGCCGGTTTAGGTCCGGGGCTGGCATCTCCGCCCTTGCCGGATTATCCTGCCTGTGCTGATGTCTCCTGCGCTCACTGCTAGACACTTCGGGCTCCTCCCAATGTCTAGAATAACTTCGGTTGGGACGTGGTGTTGAATGTAACCTTTCCCTGCTATGAGAGTACGCTTGCTGCTATATTAACGCAGTATTAAGTAGCTTCTGGGCCCTGCGCGCCTCTATCGCCACCGGGGACGTTTCTTCCACGGGTAAAGCGGCCAACCGTGCTGCCGCTGCAGCAATATTATCCAAAGGGTTTGAATAGTGTCCTGGAGGGACAGGAACATAAGGCGCCGATGTAATCCGACGCTCCCGTTCTGCGGCGGGCTGCTGAACCGGCTCATCCCGAGCCGGTGGGCTTCTCCGGTTTAAGGCCGGATTATTACTGGCCCCAGCCCCAGGTGTTCTGAACAAATTCGCAGATTCGTAACCCGGCGGTAGGCGGGACCAATACTTTCGCCCCCTTACTCCTTCCACAGAAGCCTGCTCCATCCTCAAATGAAAGGCTTGATCATCCAACTCTGCTTGTCTTATGGCTAACATCTCTCCTTCCGCCTTTAAATCCTCCTTTAACTGATCGATCCGGGCTTTCAACTGAAGAAGCGCTGCATCATGTTGCGCCTTGTCTGCTGGAGCTACGACCTCCACTGCCTTAGCTGTGAACTCCTCGATCAAGGTGGATAGAACTTCAGTAAGGGAGGGATTTGAACCGCTTCCCCCTGCACCAGCCTCTGCTGCCGTTCCGTTTGTCGGGGGTTGTGAACCGGCCATGAAGACCGCCACCCGGTTTGGCGGGCCAAAGGGGTCCGGAATACTGTTTCCATCGGACTCGCCCTCAGACCGGCCGTCCCGCAACTGATACAGAGATTCAGTTTCCCCGGATGAAGATTCGTCATCTGAGTAGACGACGGTTGCACCATCAGATTCCGATCCGTCCTCGGCTTGGCCTCCGTGAATTGCTCCAACGAACACATGCTTCATGGCAGGCTGAATCCGGGCCGATCTCGTACGCTGAGCCGGCTCGACGATGTTGGGGAGGGTGTCCGGCTCAGGTCCCGGTTCACCAATTTTGCCGATGAAGACTTGGATGCTGCCGAAGGGGACCCGGTACCCGTATTCGATCGAATCGGCCTCCGGTTCCCAGCCCGCGTCGTCGATGTAGATCCGGCCACGACGACTCTTGGTCATCCGGCCGACTGCGTACCCCTTTAACCCTTCGAAGCCGCCTTTCAAGAACTCGAAACCATCGTGCGCAGGCCCCACGGTGGGCGCCAACTGTCGTGGAAATAACACGGCAGATGTCCGGTTTAGCGGACTTGATGATGGAACCATCGCACGGGTTAGCTTGAAAGGATTCATGGCACACAAAGGACACAAAGGATTTATACTAGTTCGGCCCCTTCGAAGAAGGTAAAAGCCTACGTCTAGTTGGTTTGATATTGCTTGGGCGTCGGTTTACAGGAAGCGGATTCGCTTTGCCTGCGTCTCGACGGATTGATTGTTGCTTGTCCTTGAACCGTCGCCGGGTCGTCCCTTTATATAGAGGTGACGCCTGGTCCGATTTACAGAGTCCCGAGGCCGGCTCATAATCGTGTCCGCCCCGGTCTCTGTCTTTCTTTCTTATCTCTCAAGTTACATCTCTTGGCGGTTTACAAACCATACTTCTATACATGGGCCTTAAAATCTCACGGGCCGTAGTCCCTACTAAAATATTACACCAAGTATAATATAACCAATAGCCGGTTTACAATAGCCGGTTTATACCTGCTAACCATATCCCTGACACAGAGTATATCCAATAGCAGCTCGGTGCTTCTTCAGAGTTTTCAATAATCTTTCTTCTTCCTGCTCTGAAATATTAGCACTAATAATAACAGGATATATCTTCTTTTCATCAAGATAAACATACTTAAGATTATCAGGTAAAGGTTTAAGTTCAAACACGGGATCACCCTTGGGTGGAGGAGGATCCCCTAGGATTTCAACAGGCAAGTTGTTCTTCAATACGGGTCCCTGTTTAAAGAATATTTCATCTATTTCCCTTCTCTCATTCATATGCATATCATTTTCATGGTCTTAGCAAGTATTGTTCTAAAGGATCATTAGGTGGCACGGTAATAGAAGCAAGACCAATAATTTCATCCTTACTGGGTGGTGCCTTTTCAAGGGGTTGTCTACGGAATTTAGCAAAGTTAAAATCATGAGACATATCCCCTAATCCAACAGTGACAATATCTTTCACGCAGTCTATCTTGGAATTAACGGTATTCAAGAAGGGTCTACCAAATATAATGGGACGGAATGCATCTTGTGGGGAACTAAGAACAAGAAAATCAGCAGGGTATTTAACCTTCCCACACAAGACTTCAATATCTCTAACAATCCCAACTGGTGAAATAGTATCTCTATTATCAAGCTTAATAGTAACATCAATCCCTTCTAACTCAACAGGTGCAATATCATGCATAATTTCGTTATGCAAATCAAGAGGGATAATACTCGCACTAGCACCTACATCGCATAAACCATGATAGAAATGATCTCCTATCTTGACAGAGGTAATAGGTAAGCCCACAACAGGTTTATGTGTATTACTAGCATTGGTCTTGGATATCCTAGCAGACTCTTCTTGGAGATAAATAACATGTCCGTCTAAATATTCTACCAAGAGATCTTTAACCATAGCAACACTAAGTTCAACTTTAATTTGCTCAAAGGGTGTAAGTGTTCTAGTATTACTATTACGGACTACAATTGAAGGTTGAGCATGATCCTTTATCCTAACAAGAAAAGGTGGTTTCTCAATATAAGCGGTAGGAATAACAGGATCAACATTATAAGTGATAGTCTTTTCTTCAATTTTAATCGGTTCAACTACTTTTACTTAAATAGAGGGATGGTATTTAAACCACTTCTCCTTGGGGAGATCAACAAGAGTAGCAAAGGATTCACAAAAAGAAGCTACTATCTTAGTGTCAAGTCCATATTTAGTGCTAAACTCACGGAAAACATCGGTATCCATAAAAGCTTTAACACAATCAAACTTAGGGGTCATACCTAACTCCTTACCTTCGTCGAGATCCCAAGCTTCAGAGTTGCATTTATTTCTTTCCAATAAATCCCATTTGAATTCAACAGTCTTCATCATAAAAGAGCAAGAACAAGAATTATCGAGCATGGTGCGATTATTGAGAGAAAGTCGAGCATAAAATTTTCGGATTATCATCTTTCTTGAAAGCTCGTGATTGGGGCATGAATATAACATTGACTTAAGCCTCCCCAAGCTTGAGCGCTGCTTTCTCCTTCGCGAGGCCAGAAATTATAAATATAATTGCGATCACGATGAACCTGGTGCATAGGATAGAACTTCTGATGAAATTCCAACTTCAGACGATTATAGTTCCATGATCCCATATCATCGCATAGCCTAAACCATGTCAATGCATATACCTTCAAAGATAAAGGGAAGAGCTTCTTATTGCTAACATCCTCGGGCATACCTGCAAGCTTAAACAATCCACAAACTTCATCCACATAGATTAGATGTAAATCGGGGTGAAGTGTTTCGTCTCCTGTATAGGGATTTTCAAGCAGTTTCTCTATCATACCCGAAGGAATCTCAAAGAAAACATTTTAAATAGGTGCAGTAGGTTGAGGAGCAACTCTTTGCTCTTCTGCTCGGGGTGAAGATACCCCAAACAAGCCCCTCAAAGGATTTTGAGCCATAGTAACAAGTGACAATAAATTTCAGCACACTATATAAATTTTTCCTTACCAAATTCCACTTACCAAAGGCGCTTCACTCCCCGGCAACGGTGCTAGAAAAGAGTCTTGCTGACTCACAAGTGTAGGGGATCTATCGTAGTCCTTTCGATAAGTAAGAGTGTCTAACCCAACGAGGAGCAGAAGGAAATGATAGGCAGTTTTCAGTAAGGTATTTTCTGCAAGCACTGAAATTACAGGTGACAGATAGTTTTGTGATAAGATAATTGGTAGCAAGTGACAAACGGTAAAAGTAAATAAGGTGCACCAAGGTGGCCCAATCCTTTTTGTAGCAAAGGACAAGCCTGAACAAACTCTTATATAAAGGAAAGCGCTCACAAGGACACATGGGAATTATCGTCAAGCTAGTTTTCATCACGATAGTCTGATTTGCGTTCGGTACTTTGATAATTTGGTATGTGGGTTGACCGGTTCTTGGGTGCTGCCCTTACTTGGACAAGTCTCCCACTCATTATTAACCTCTAATGCAAGCATCCGCAACTACAAAAGAAGTATTAAGGTAAACCTAACCATAGCCTGAAACATATGGATCCAAATCAGCCCCTTACGTAGCAACGCATAAACTAGGGTTTAAGCTTATGTCAGTCTCGCAACCCATCATTTACTTATTACTTCCCAATGCCTTCCTCTAGGCCCAAATAATGGTGAAGTGTCATGTAGTCGACGTTCGCATGACACCACTAGAGGAGAGACAACATACATCTCATGAAAATATCGAACGAAGACCAAATTCACATGACTACTAATAGCAAGACTTCTCCCATGTCCTCAGGAACAAAAGTAACTACTCACGAGACATAATATTGTTCATGATCCGAGGGGTATTAATATGCATAACGGATCTGAACATATGATCTTCCACCAAATAAACCAACTAGCATCAACTACGAGGAGTAATCAACACTGCTAGCAACCCACGGGTACCAATCTGAGGTTTGGGTACAAAGATTGGATACAAGAGATGAACTAGCGTTAGAGAGGAGATGGTGCTGGTGAAGATGTTAATGAAGATAGCCCTCCCCAAGATGGGAGAGTTGTTGGTGATGACGGCGGTGACGATTTCCCCCTCCCGGAGGGAAGTATCCCCGGCAGAACAGCTCTGCTGGAGCCCTAGATTGGTTTTCGCCTCAGTTCCGCCTCGAGGCGGCGGCGTCTGGTCCCGAAAGCCTCTCCTTGATTTTTTTTCTAGGTCAAAACGCTTCATATAGGAGAATATGGGCACCTGGGGCCTGCTAGCTGGCCCTCGAGGTAAGGGGCGCGCCCTGGGAAGGGGTGCGCGCCCCTCACCCTCGAGGCCACCCGGTGGCCCCTCTCATGGGTTTCTTTCGCCAGATATTTTTTATATTTTCCGAAACGACGTTCTGTGGAGTTTCAGGGCTTTTGGAGTTGTGCAGAATAGGTTTCCATAGTTTGCTCCTTTTTCAGCCGAGAATTCCAGCTGCCGGCATTCTCCCTCTTCATGTAAACCTTGTAAAATAAGAGAGAAAAGGCATAAGTATTGTGACAAAACATGTATGAACAACCCATAATGCAATAAATTTCAACTTATAAGCATGACGCAAAATGGACGTATCACACACCCACTAGTTTCTTTTGTTGAGCTTTCATACATATTTAGCTGTAGTCCACCCGTTGCATGGCAATCCCTACTCACTCACATTGATATCTATTGATGGGCATCTCCATAGCCCGTTGATGCGCCTAGTTGATGTGAGACTATCTCCCTCCTTTTTGTCTTCTCCACAACCACCTTACTATTCCACCCATAGTGCTATGTCCATGGCTCATGCTCATGTATTGCGTGAAAGTTGAAAGGTCTGAAAGAATAGAGTATGAAAACAAGTGCTTGGCTGAAATCGGGGTTGTGCATGATATGAATATTTTGTGTGATAAAGAGGGAGCATAGCCAGACTATATGATTTTGTAGGGATAACTTTCTTTAGCCATAGTATTTTGAGAAGACATGATTGCTTTGTTAGTATGCTTGAAATATTATTATTTCTTATGTCAATATAGACTTCTATCTAGAATCTTTCAGATCTGACCATTCATGCCACAATTAAAAGAATTACATTGAAAAACTATGTTGGTTAGCATTCCACATCAAAAATTCTGTTTTTATCATTTACCTACTTGAGGACGAGCAGGAATTAAGCTTGGGGATGCTTGATACGTCTCCAACGTATCTATAATTTTTTATTGTTCCATGCTATTATTTATGATGTATTGGATGTTTAATGGGCTTTGGCATACACTTTTATATCATTTTTGGGACTAAGCTACTAACCCAAAGGCCCAGTCCAGATTGTTGTTTTTGCATGTTTCAGGGTTTTGCAGAAAATAAATATCAAACGGAGTCCAAACGGAATGAAACCTTCACGAGAGATATTTTTTGGAGAAAATCATGCACGGGGAACTTGAGAACCACGTCAGGGGAGCCTCGAGGTGCCCACGAGGGTGGGGGCGCGCCCCCTGCCTCATGGGCCCCCCGAGTGTCCCCCAGTGTCCTCCTTCCTCCTATATAAGTTTACGTACCCCGAAACCATCAGGAACAGAGAGAAAACCCTAATTCCACCGCCGTAACCTTCTGTTCATGTGGGATCCCATCTTGGAGCCTGTTCAAGAGCTCCGCCGGAGGGGGGATCCATCACGGAGTGCTTCTACATCATCATCATCATCGCCCTCACCATGAGTTGTGAGTAGTTTACCACAGACCTTCGGGTCCGTAGCTAGTATCTAGATGGCTTCTTCTCTCTCTTTGGATCTCAATACAAAGTTCTCCTCGGTCTTCGAGGAGATCTATTCGATGTAATCTCTTTTTGCGGTGTGTTTCTCGAGATCCGATGAATTGTGAGTTTATAATCAAGATTATCTATGAGAAATATTTGGTTCTTCTCTGAAATCTTTATGTGTGCTCATAATATCCTTGCAAGTCTCTTCGAATTATTGGTTTGGTTTGGCCTACTAGATCTATAGTTCTTGCAATGGGAGAAGTGCTTGGCTTCGGGTTCAATCTTGCGGTGTCCTTTCCGAGTGACAGTAGGGGCAGCAAGGCACGTATTGTATTGTTGCCATCGAGGATAAAAGATGGGGTTTATATCATATTGCTTGAGTTTATCCCTCTACATCATGTCATCTTGCTTAAGGCGTTACTCTGTTCTTCTGAACTCAATACACTAGATGCATGCTGGATAGCGGTCGATGTGCGGAGTAATAGTAGTAGATGCAGGTAGGAGTCGGTCTACTTTTCTCGGACGTGATGCCTATATACAATGATCATGCCTAGATAGTCTCATAATTATTCGCTTTTCTATCAATTGCTCGACGGTAATTTTTTTACCCCCCGTAGAATATCGCTATCATGAGAGAAGCCACTAGAGTACACTATGGCCCCCGGGTCTATTCTCAACATATCAATCTACATCTACTTTACTTTTACCGCTTTTACTTTCTGTTCTTATAAACAAAAATACCAAAAATATAAACTATCATCTCTATTAGATCTCACTTTCGTAAGTGATCGTAAAGGGATTAACAACCCCTTATCGCGTTGACTGCGAAGTTCTTATTTGTTTATGCAGGTGCGAGGGACTCGCGCGTGGTCGCCTACTGGATTGATACCTTGGTTGTCAAAAGCTGAGGGAAATACTTACGCTACTGTGCTGCATCTCCCTTTCTTCTTCGAGGGAATACAATGCAAGCTTGAGAAGTAGCATCGACATGTTAAGGTCCTTGAGATCACTCTCCTTGGACGAGAATACACAGCCGCACTATATCCGTTTCGAACTGAGGCTGACGAACACCCGCGCTATACCCAAGGGGATGAAGAATTTCGTTACCCACCCACCACCCACTTGGTAGCCATGGTTGAAGATCTAACCGATCTACTAGACTACGCTTCAGAAGACTTCGACGGGATGGACCTTGAAGCTGAAACAAATACAGATCAAAAGCAGGCCCATAACAGGGCGGTGGAAAGCTACGTCTTCATACGACGTATATATGGTGGACACACCCAAAGAGGCAGAAGGCAACGGTGAAAACAATCCAATAGAGGATAAACCTGCCGAAGAACCTCCCAAGCGTCGGCGCCCAAAACGCCGAGCAAAATCCCGTAAAGGAAAGGACAGCAACACCGCAACTAATGACCGTGATATTCTGGAACAAGCCGAACACCCCGCAGACCCAGCGTTAGAGCGGGAGGAGCGAGAGGACGGCGAACAGAGTCCAAAGCCGCAGTCCGATGACAGCGATGCCAAAGACGGTGACTATGAACCAATCTCCGAAGAAGATGTTAACCTGGATGACGACGAATATACCATCCCAGAAGAACCCTCCGAACAAAAACGCTTCCGTCAGCGGCTTATAGCCACCGCACGGAGCTTAAAAAAGTAGCAGAGACAGCTTCGAGCTACACAAGACACGCTCAATGATAGATGGAATGAGGTGCTAGATGCCGAATAGAGACATGGCTTTAATGTCCAAACCAAGGGCTATCCCAAGCGCAAGTTGCTGCCCGAATTCGACGACGAGGCTATTGCGCCCGTCCCACCAAAATATAACACCACCAACAAGCCGAACCGACCACCTCGCGGACGGGACAGAGTCGCTAGCACTGGCGTAAACAAGCCCCCACTCCATAAAGGAAAGGAGGATACAACCCAAGTCCAAAAGCATGATCTGCGTGAGGACCTAAACAAAACAGCTAGCAAGACCACATCTATATTCGGAGCTAGAGATCGAGCCCCCGCACGGGACGGCGGCTATCAAGCCAATCGCGCCGATGATATACCAGTTCGGGGTCAATACCGAACACCACAACCATCAGACATACGCCACGATATAGCAAGATATAGAGGAGCTTCACACCCTCTATGCTTTACCGATGAGGTACTGGGCCATGATTTCCCAGAAGGATTTAAACCCGTGAACAAAGAAGCGTACGACGGAATGCCGGATCCTGCGGTCTGGATAGAAGATTTTATTCTTCATATTCACATGGCTCGAGGAGATGATCTCCACGCCATCAAATATTTACCCCTCAAGCTGAAAGGACCGGCTCGGCACTGGCTAAACAGTCTTCCTAAAAACCCCATTGGGAGTTGGGAAGAACTTGAGGACACTTTTCGGGCCAATTTTCAAGGGACTTATGTCCGGCCCCCGGACGCTGATGATTTAAGTCACATCATACAACAACCCGGGGAGTCAGCCCACAAGATTTGGAACCGATTTCTCACTAAGAAGAACCAGATCGTCGACTGTTCGGACGCCGAAGCCTTAGCGGCATTCAAGCATAGTATCCCGGACGAGTGGCTAGCCAGACACCTTGGATAGGAAAAGCCAAGGATAATGGCAGCCTTAACTACACTCATGACTTGCTTTTGCGCGGGTGAGGATAGCTGGTTAGCTCGTAGCAGCACCAGCGACCCTGGAACATCGAAAGTCAGGGACGGTTATGGAAAGCCACGGCGCAATAGAAACAAGCGTCGAAACAATCCTGGAAGCCCAGATGATACAGCGGCAAACGCCGGATTCAGCGGCTCCCGACCCGGTCAATGGAAGAATCCATTTAAAGGCAACAAAGATGGTCCATCGAGTTTGGACAGAATATTAGACATGCCCTGCCAAATCCATGGCACCCTAGAAAAACCTGCCAATCACACCAACCATAACTGTTGGGTTTTCAAGCAGGCCGGCAAGTTAAATGCCGAACACAAGGGGAAGGGGCCTCAGAGCGAAGACGAGGATGAACCTCGCCAGCCGAATATAGGGGGACAGAAGAAATTTCCACCGGAGGTCAAAATAGTGAACATGTTATAGGCCACTCATATCCCAAAAAGGGAGCGCAAACGCGCACCCCGCGACATCTATGCCGTTGAGCCTGTCGCCCAAAAATTCAACCCATGGTCAGCCTGTCCGATTACTTTCGATCGTAGGGATCATCCTACTAGTATTCGGCATGGGGGCTTGGCTGCCTTAGTGCTCGACCCAATAATAGATGGATACCATCTAACCCGAGTCCTTATGGACGGCGGCAGTAGTCTCAATCTGATATATCAGGACATTGCCCGCAAGATGGGGATCGACTAATCAAGAATCAAGCCAAGCAGCACGACCTTTAAAGGAGTGATATCGGGCGTTGAAGCTCGCTGCACACGCAACTTAACATTGGAGGTTGTATTCGGTTCTCCCGACAACTTTCGAAGAGAATAACTGATCTTCGACATAGCTTTATTCCGAAGTGGCTATCACGCCCTACTCGGAAGAACGGACTTTGCCCGCTTTAATGCAGTCCCGCATGATGCCTATTTAATGCTCAAGATGCCTGGCCCACGCGGTGTTATCACGGTCAACGGAAATATGGAGCGCTCTCTCTGTACGGAGGAAGATATTGTGTCCTTAGCAGCCGAAGTACAATGCGGCCTATTCAAGCCAGATAATGTAGCAATAGCGAACACAGCTAAACGTGTCCGACACACGCCTCGGTGCGGCAGCTCAGATGAACCTGAGCAAGATTGATGGCTATGCCCCCATCGACCGCCCCACAAGGTGATAGCATATGTGCCTCGAGTACATAATTATGCCCTAAAAATTCCTTGGTGGCGATGAGGGGCACCCACATACAGTCCGTAGTTCAGCTAGACCCTATTAAAACGGACCAGACTTACTTTGGCCACACTGGATTGACTTCTTCGTTTCCAGGTTTTATTTCTTTTTTCTACAGATGGCCATCATACTGATACCTTCAAGGACACATTATAGAGGAGAAAACGGCGCAGACGTGCAGCAGGGACCCGCACTAAGGTTTCTTTTTAGATTAAGACCCTATGTAAACTTTTTTTTTCTCTTTCTTGTTCTATACCTTTTTGGCATGTAAAATGTCCAAAAAAGGTCGTCGGCATTATCTGTAAAGTTTGTGGCTTGCCGTACTATAGAGGGATATTAATAGAACAATTTTACTCATATCATCTACAGAGTTTTATTCACCCACCATGGAATGTTCTCTTCTCACATCTGATTGCCACATGTGCCTTATCAATAAAGGTTCATTACCAGGGGCTGTCTTCAGTCCTGGTATAAGTTGAAAAGACCGAACACCTATAGGGAGTATTCGGCGTCCTGGATATCTACATTATATGCATCAGTTCCGAATCATGACTTCGGTCAATAGTTGGGTTGCCCGGCTCCTGTGCTTATCCCTACGTTCTCGATTGTTCGGCTAGGGTGTAAAGGGAGAACTACTGCGATAGTACTTCTGGCTAGTCCGGTCAAGTACCTCAGTACAAAAAGCCGAAAACTGAGTGTCATGATAAGAGAGAACCTGGTACGCAATCTGGTGACTTAGTTTTATACTACGATCGATAGAGATCTACCCCATGTTATACGAAGGGTTGGTTTCTTTGCCCAGCCAAGTGCAACTGGATACTTCATCCGCACTAGGGGCTAGTACCTAGCCCCACTTGTCAAACTCCTAAGACTAAGTGAAAGAAATAACGCCGCATGGTCTGATTGCATGGTTCGCTCCGCATACACCTCCTATACGGACCAAGACGTTGGATAAAGTGTGTATTTGCATATGACCAAACACCCCAGTACTATATACCTGGGGGCTGATGCCGACGACTGGAAACTTTCAGATTTAAGATAAACAGTCACACAGGAGGAAAAAAGACGAGGATATGATAAATAGCGCAAAAGTTATATACACTGGATTCACAAGAATAGTCTTTATATCCGGATACAATTAATCGAAAACGACATCTTTCAAACACTGGCCTTCTACAAGGCGGGCGCCCTCGGTAACGTCCTCGAAGTACTTCTTCGGCTTGCGGTGCTCCTTGCCTGCGGGCGGGCCTACAATTGCTATATGCACTGCGTTCATCTTCGCCCAGTGCACTTTGACGCGCGCGAAGGCCATCCGAGCCCCTTCTATGCAAGCCGACCGCGTTAAAGCGTCAACCCGCAAACTTGCCTCGACGAGCCACTTCACCAACCCGAAGTAACTACTTGGGATTGGATCAGCGGGCCATAGCCGGACTATCAAGTCCTTCATGGCCGAACTCGCTATATTGTGCAGCTCGACCAGCTGCTTCATCTAGTCGCTGAGGAGCATCGGATGTTTTGCGCCTCGAACTGCGACCAAAACAGCTTCTCCGTGTTGTTCCCCTCCAGGGCATGGAAATACTGGGTGGCGTCTGCGCTGCTCCTTGGAAGATCAGCAAACACGCCTGGAGAACTCCACAATCGTGTCAGCCCAATATACTTCCACCCTCCGAAGATGCTCTCTAAGAGAAATATCTTACCAGATGCTATATGTCGTGCCTGCTTGATCTCTTGACGAGCACTGCGCGCCTCGCCTCGCGCGTCCTGGGCAGACTTTACTGCCGCAGATAGCTCGGTCGCCTGTTCCGAAGCCGTCTTCTCCGATACCTCACACTTACGGATGGCATCTTGAAGCTCGACCTCGACTTCGGACACCCGAGACTTGTTGTCGGGGATACGGTTAATAGGTATAAACCGGATATTGTAAACCGGTTTAGTTATATCGTACTTGGTTCATTATTTTAGTAGAGATTACGGCCTATGAGATTTCAAGGCCCATGTATAGAAATACGGTTTGTAAACCGCCAAGGAGATGTAACTTGAGAGATAAGAAAGAAAGGACAGAGACCGAGGCGGGCACGATTATGAGCCGGCCTCGGGACTCTGTAAACCGGACCAGGCGTCACCTCTATATAAAGGGACGACCCGGCACCGGTTCAAGGACAAGCAACAATCGATACGTCGAGACGCAGGCAAGCGATTCCGCTCCCTGTAAACCGACGCCCAAGCAATACCAAACCAACTAGACGTAGGCTTTTACCTTCTCAAAGGGGCCAAACTAGTATAAAATCCTTTGTGTCCTTTGTGCGCCATGAACCCTTTCAAGCTAACCCGTGCGATGGTTCCATCATCAAGTCCGCTAAACCGGACATCTGCCGTGTTAATTCCACGACAGTTGGCGCCCACCGTGGGGCCCGCGCACGATGGTTTCGAGTTCTTGAAAGGCAGCTTCGAAGGGTTAAAGGGTTACGCGGTCGGCCGGATGACCAAGAGTCGTCGCGGCCGGATCTACATCGACGACGCGGGTTGGGGACCGGAGGCCGATTCAATCGAATACGGGTACCGGGTCCCCTTCGACAGCATCCAAGTCTTCATCGGCAAAATTGGCGAACCGGGGCCTGAGCCGGACACCCTCCCCAGCATCGTCGAGCCGGCTCAGCGGGCGAGATCGCCCCGGATCCAGCCTGCCATGAGGCATGTGTTTGTTGGAGCAATTCACGGAGATCGAACCGAGGACGGTTCGGAATCTGATGGGGCAACAGTCGTCTACTCAGGGGACGAGTCTTCATCCGGGGAAACTGAATCTCTGTATCAGTTGCGGGACGGCCGGTCTGAGGGCGAGTCCGATGGAAACAGTATTCCGGACCCCTTCGACCCGCCAAACCGGGTGGCGGTCTTCATGGCCGGTTCACAACCCCCGGTGAACGGAACGACAGCGGAAGCCGGAGCAGGGGGAAGCGGTTCAAATCCCCCCCTTACGGAAGTTCTATCCACCTTGATCGAGGAGCTCGCAGCTAAGGCAGTAGAGGTCGTGGCTCCAGCAGACAAGGCACAACATGATGCAGTGCTTCTTCAGTTGACGGCCCGGATCAATCAATTGAAAGAGGATTTAAAGGCGGAAGGGGAGATGTTAGCTATCAGACAGGCAGAGTTGGATGATCAAGCTTTTCACTTGAGGATGGAGCAAGCTTCGGTGGAAGCAGTCAGGGGGAGAAAATATCGATCCCGCCTACCGCCGGGTTACGAATCTGCGAATTTGTTTAGAACCCCGGGAACGGGGGCCAGCAACAATCCGGCCTTAAACCGGAGGAGCCCGCCGGTTCAGGAGGAGCCGGTTCTGCAGCCCACCGCCGAACGGGAGCGACGGGTTACGTCGGTGCCTTATGTGCCCGTCCCTCCGGGACATTACTCAAACCCTGTGGATAATATTGCTGCTGCGGCCGCACGGTTGGCCGCTTTACCTGCGGAAGGAACATCTCCGGTGGCGATAGAAGCGCGCAGGGCCCAGAAGCTGCTTAACACGGCATTAATACAGCATCAAGCGTATTCTCACAGCAGGGAGAGGTTGCATTCAACACCGCGTCCCAATCGAAGTTACTCTAGACATTGGGAGGAGCCTGAAGTATCTAGCAGTGAACGGAGGAGGCATCAGCGTAGGCAGAATAATCCGGCAGGGGCAGAGATACCGGCCCCAGATCAAAACCGGCCTAGATCGGAGGCCCGGGAGGAGATCCGCCAGTCGACGCCGGTTTACGCCGGCGCTACGGGGGCAGGAGCTACAGCGAGCGGTTTTGGGATACAATGTCTTGTCCCTGCCCTGCGGAGCGTCAAGTAGCCCAAGGATTTCAAAGGACCTCGCAAGGTGCCTAATTACACAGCCGATTTACCACCCGAAGCTTGGGTGGAGAGTTACGAGATGGCCATGGAGATGCTGGACGTGGATGAGTCGGCTTGTGCTAAATATTTCACTATGATGCTTGAGGGCACGGCCCGGACTTGGCTAAAGGCATTACCACCGAATTCCATCGGATCATGGGGAGAGCTGCGCAGCCAGTTCATCAAAAATTTCAAGGATACGTGCAAGCAACCTATGTCGATAATAGATTTAGCAGCATGTGTGCAAGGAGAACAGGAGTCTACAGCAGCGTGGGTACGCAGAGTGGCAGAGATCTTACACTCCTCAAACGGCATTAACCCAAGCACAGCGATTGTAACATTGGAAAACAATTGCCGGTTTGAATCGTTGAAATTAAAACTCGGACGGCTCAAACGGGAGTGCAATGATATGGGGACTTTGATGAGCGCCCTGGTGAAGTACGGGGACTCAGATAATACTAAGTATCCGGAGTCAGAAGGAGATAAAACAGGGAAGGCCAGCAAGTCTGGTAAACCGGCGCCGGTTAATCCGGTTACTTCAAGCTTCTTGGGCAAACGGAAGGCAGAGAATAGCTCCGATTTTGTGGCTAATACACAGGTTCAAGGTGGTTTTCGGGTCAACCAGCAAGGTCCCACTCGCCAAGTTGGGGGAGGAAACCCGGGTTGGGAGCAGGATCCGGATCAACCCTGTCTAAGGCATAGCGGAGCAAGGGGGCCTGCAAAGCATACTGGAAGAGAGTGCATGGGCCCAGGGAACGGCCGTTTTAATCCCCTTAGCCGGCCCCCAAATGGCGGTTCGGGGCCCGGGTACTATGGTCCGGGTTACCAAGGGAACAACTCCGGTTCGGGATATAGGGGCAACAGCGGTTATCAAGGGAACAATGGTGGCTATCAACCCCGGCCGGGTGGCCAGGGTACTCAAGGAAACTACAATGGTCAAGGAAATCAGTATCAAGGTGGTTATCAGGGTCAGGGGAATCAATCGTATCATCAAGGTGGTTACAACAATCAGAATAATCAGCAGCAGGGCCAGGGGGGTCATAGTAACCAAGGAAATCAGCAGCAGCAGCGTCCGCAACAGCAACAGCAATCCGGATACCAGAGTAATCCGAAGGAGTTGAGCAGCGGTCAGTATCATGTCTTCACCACGAGTTTATGCAAGAGAGACCAGAAGGTTTTGAAGCGAGCCGTCAATGCGGTAGAACCGGCGACGCCACAGTTTCTACGATGGTCGGAGCAGCCCATTGTTTGGAGCAGAGAAGACCACCCATTACGGGTAGATAATCCGGGACATTTAGCCTTGGTAGTGGCACCTCAGGTGGGAGGATACCGGTTTACTAAAGTACTCATGGATGGAGGTAGCAGTATCAATATATTATATTACGAGACCTTTCGCCGTATGGGTCTGACAGATAAACAACTGAGGACATCAAACACAGTGTTTCACGGGGTGGTCCCAGGTAAGTCAGCCTATCCAGTTGGTAAGATTGACTTAGAGGTTACCTTTGGGGATGAGCATGATTCCAGATCAGAGATGATCACTTTCGAAGTTGTTAAAATCAGAAGCCCGTATCATGCTTTGTTTGGGAGGACGGTTTATGCTAAGTTTATGGCTAGGCCATGTTATGTTTATCTGCAGCTCAAGATGCCGGGTCATAAAGGCACAATTACAGTGCATGGCAGTCGTAAGATAGCAGTGGAGTGTGAAGAGGGTGATGCAGCCTATGCAGAAGCGGTATGTGCCACGGAAGAGTTAAAGTTTTATAAGGATAATGTTGATCCGGCGGATATGACTTCGCTGAAGAAGCCCACCACCGAGCATGATCCGGCTTTGAAATTTAAATCGGCAGAGGAGACCAAGCAAGTTGATTTTGTGCCAGGAGATTCGTCCAAGCAGTTCACTATCAGCGCTAACCTTGACCCCAAATAGGAAAGCGCGCTCATCGAGTTCATCCGTGAGAACCGGGATATCTTTGCATGGAAACCTTCTGACATGCCAGGTATACCGAGGGAACTCGCTGAGCACAAGTTGAATATCGATCCGAAGTTTAAACCGGTAAAACAATATCTGCGCCGCTTTAACGAAGAGAGGCGCAAGGCTATAGGAGAAGAAGTGGCCAGGCTTTTGGCAGCAGGGTTCATAGTGGAAGTTTTTCATCCGGAATGGTTGGCCAATCCGGTGCTTGTTCTAAAGAAGAATGGGAAGTGGAGGATGTGTGTGGACTACACAGACCTCAATAAAGCTTGCCCAACTGATCCTTTTGCTCTACCTCGCATTGATCAGATTATTGATGCTACAGCAGGGTGTGAGCGGCTGAGTTTTCTGGATGCGTACTCAGGTTATCACCAGATCAAAATGGCAGTTGAAGACCAAGAGAAGACAGCATTCATAACCCCTTTTGGTGCTTTTTGCTATGTGTCTATGCCTTTTGGGCTCAAGTGTGCGCAGGCAACCTATCAGCGTTGTGTTCAGAATTGTTTGAAAGGGCAGATAGGAAGGAACGTACATGCGTATGTGGATGACATAGTGGTCAAGTCAAAGGAGGAAAGAACAATGATAGAGGACCTCAGGGAGACCTTTGATAACCTCCGGGCTTACAGGATGATGCTTAACCCGGAGAAATGTGCTTTTGGTGTCCCGGCCGGTAAGCTTTTGGGATTCCTGGTCTCGAACAGGGGAATAGAAGCCAACCCGGAGAAGATCAAGGCCATCACATCTTTATCGAAACCAGCTTGCATTAATGATGTTCAGCGCATAGCCGGCCGGATCACGGCGTTAAGCCGGTTTATCAGTCGCTTAGGAGAAAAGGCGATCCCGCTTTATCAAATGTTGAAGAAAACGGACCGGTTTATTTGGAGCGATGAAGCGAATACAGCGTTTGAAAATCTGAAGCAGCAACTAGCGAAGCCGCCGGTTTTGGCCGCCCCTATTGACAAGGAGCCTTTGCTACTGTATGTTGCTGCGAACACACGGGCAGTCAGCGTGGCGATTGTGGTTGAGCGTAAGGAAGCAGGGAAGGAACATCTGGTTCAGCGTCCGGTTTACTATGTGAGTGAAGTACTCATCGAGTCTAAGCAAAGATACCCTCATTGGCAGAAATTGGTGTATGGGGTGTTTATGGCAAACCGGAAGCTGAAGCATTATTTCCAAGGGCATCCGATAACTGTGGTCAGTTCAGCTCCGTTGGGAGATATAATCCAGAATAGAGAAGCAACAGGCAGGATAGCTAAGTGGGCTATTGAGCTCAGTCCACATGGATTGAAGTATGTGCCACGAACTGCTATAAAATCTCAGGCACTGGTCGACTTCATCAACGACTGGACAGAATTGCAAACGCGTGAGGAGAAGCTGGATCTTACTTATTGGACGATCCACTTCGACGGTTCAAAGCAGTTGGAGGGATCGGGGGCCGGAGTTGTCTTAACTTCCCCCAGAGGTGATAAATTTTGTTATGTACTCCGGTTGTTATTTCCTTGTACTAACAATGCAGCAGAATATGAGGCACTACTTCACGGTTTGAGATTGGCAAAAGAGATGAATCTGAGCCGGGTTAAGTGCCTGGGTGATTCAGACCTAGTGGCACAGCAGGTTTCGGGCAAGTGGGATTCAAGGGATCCCCTCATGGCGGCTTATCGACGAGAGGTTGAAGCGGTCGCAGGTTATTTTAAAGGATATCAGGTGGAGCATATAGACCGGCGGAAGAACGAAGCAGCTGACGCTTTAAGCCGGCTAGCCTCGCAACGTAAACCGGTACCACCAAACACCTTTTTGGATGAGTTGCACAATCCCTCGGTTCAAGTACCTTCAGAGGACAATCTAGCTATTCCAGACCCAGAGGCACAGTTGGTTGCAGCAACCCATGTTATTCCGGATTGGACGTTACCTTATTTGGTATATCTAAGCCGGGGAGAATTGCCAGAGGACGAAGATGAAGCACGGCAGATAATCCGGCGTTCCAAGTCTATGACAATTGCCAACGGAGAGCTACATCATCGTAGCACCTCTGGAGTATTTCAACGGTGTGTTTCAGCTGAGGAAGGTTGTGAGATTTTAAGGGAGATTCATGAAGGGGATTGTGGTCATCATGCCGGGTCAAAATCGTTGGTGGCTAAAGCTTTCCGGCATGGCTTTTATTGGTTAACGGCGCATGCAGATGCGGCAGACTTGGTCCGCAAGTGTGATGCTTGTCAGAAGTTCTCAAGACGTGCCCTTGTTCCAGCACAAGAACTCCGGATGATACCAATAACTTGGCCTTTTGCAACTTGGGGGCTTGATATGGTTGGTCCTTTCAAGAGATCCCAAGATCAGAAAACTCATCTACTAGTGGCAGTGGACAAGTTTACGAAGTGGGTTGAAGCGGAGCCTATAAGCAAGTGTGATGCGGCCACAGCGGTTAAGTTCATCAAAAAAGTAATATTCCGGTTTGGTTTTCCACACAGCATCATCACAGATAATGGCACCAATTTATCTCAGGGTGAGATGGAAGAGTTCTGTCAACGAGAGCATATCCGTTTGGACGTATCTTCTGTGGCTCACCCCCAATCCAACGGACAGGCAGAAAGGGCAAATCAGGAGATTTTGCGAGGAATCAAACCCCGGCTTATGACACCTTTGCAGAGAACCCCAGGATGTTGGGTTGAAGAGTTACCATCTGTCCTTTGGAGTATTAACACTACACCAAACCGGTCTACAGGTTATACACCTTTCTTCATGGTTTACGGTGCAGAAGCAGTTCTTCCAAGTGACATACGCCATGATTCCCCAAGGGTGGCGGCCTATGTAGAAGCCATCAACGAAGAGTCAAGGCAGGATAGTTTGGATCGGTTGGATGAAGAGCGTGACATAGCTGCAGCACGGTCGGCGATTTATCAGCAAGACCTGCGCAGATATCACAGCCGCCGGATCAGAACCAGGACATTCCAGGAGGGTGACTTGGTGCTCCGGCTTATCCAAGATCAAACGGACATGCACAAGCTATCCCCGCCGTGGGAAGGGCCCTTTGTCATCAGCAAAAATTTACGCAACGGGTCATACTATTTGGTGGACATTCGAGAGCACAAAGATTCACGGACATCAGAAGAGGAGACGAAAAGGCCATGGAACATTGCTCATCTACGGCCATATTACACTTGAGCCATAGGCTCCCATGTATCCTATGTATATATTATGAAATAATGAATAAACCGGCACCCTCGGTAAACCGGGGGCTCAGCCCTTTTTTCCACATACATCGAATTTGCGGCAAATGTCCATATCAGTTTGTTATCAAAGAATCATATTTCAATGTTGGCTGGTTTTTAGAAATTAACCTTTGCAGGGTGTGTGAAGGAGCAGTAGAATTCACCGGAATATGAGCTCCTATCCGGTTCAAGGAAAGGAAAACTTCATAGGAAAGGAAAAAACCCCGGCCGGGTTAGGAGGAATGTCAAAGGCCCCTGAGGACAGTGGTATCGCCCACACACCTCTTGAATGGTTATATTATGAAATATTTGGTTCCCCAAACAAGTCAATATCAATCCGCAGTCGGTATCAATCCGGAGTCGGTATCAATCCGCAGTCGGTATCAATCCGGAGTCGGTATCAATCCGCAGTCGGTATCAATCCGGAGTCGGTATCAATCCGCAGTCGGTATCAATCCGGAGTCGGTATCAATCCGCAGTCGGTATCAATCCGGAGTCGGTATCAATCCGCAGTCGGTATCAATCCGGAGTCGGTATCAATCCGCAGTCGGTATCAATCCGGAGTCGGTATCAATCCGCAGTCGGTATCAATCCGGAGTCGGTATCAATCCGCAGTCGGTATCAATCCGGAGTCGGTATTAATCCGCAGTCGGTATCAATCCGCAGTCGGTATCAACACGCGTTAAAATGATGGCTTGGTTCTTTTGACAGTTTTTGAGCCTGGCAGCTCTTTGAAAAAGCCTCGATTACATAGTTTGATTTACAAAAATTGTGTGTTTTTTGGTGTTTCTTGTGTTCTATAACCTTTTAAACCGAATGGAACAGCTCCAGAAGTTGACCACCTATTTATAACATCATAAGTCTGGGTCATGAACACCAGCGAGAATTAAACCGGTGTGCATCATAACCCGGATCGACCTTCCTGACGAGCTAACAAATTGGCAGTATAGGATCAGGTATAATGACCGGTGTTTATTAAACCGGCCTGGTACCATTATGAGCTGACAATTGGCAGCACGGGGTCAGATACAAGTTACGAATTGCTGGACAAAGAAAAGGAAAATTCATGGACAAGTTAGGGCTGAAGAGTTCCAAATACTTATTAAGGTAATTTTAAACATCTTGCCGGTTTAAGGTGTTTTGGCTGCATGCAATTAAGGTATCTAAGTTATTTATCAAAGGTATGCTTGTTTATCATACCAAGAGAGCAAGTTAATCCGTCCGGTGGTCATACCACTAGGGCATATTTTTTCATCTTTTTTGTGAACAGGGCAAGAGATCCGCATCAATCAACAAGTCAGTAAAAGAATATTTATAAAATGGCCAAAAGCCGGATCACAGTATATTGCAATTTCAGTTTAAGCCTATTACAAGGCACGAAAGCCAAATAGCCGGAAGCATTGTTTATGGAATAACAAGTGCGATTACAGCAATAAGTGTTCAAGATTCCGTTCCTCCTTGCCGGGATGACTGGCCACCATCTGGTTCCGGAACATCTTCTTCCTCATGAAGCGGCGGGAAATCTGGTGCACGCCAGTCAATCTTGGCCAAAGCACGGAAATACACTTCATCGTTGATCAACTCGGTAGGTTCAATATCAGGAGCATAAGTGTGAGGACGAACCGGCGGAGTTAAGTTTGCAACATCATAGACCGGACGTTCCACACGCTCGTTTTGAAGGTTGTACGCAGGGTGGTACCGGGATAAGTCAGCTTCCACCGCTATCTTGCTCGAGAGTGGACGCATTTCCTTCGTCAGAACATACAGATCTTTCTCACCAAAGGCTGAACCGTCTTCCTTTGTGTCTGGAAACCCGGTTAGCACTTCTGCCGGATCAATGTCTGGAACCCAAGCCTTAGCTCTTGTCAAGGCCAGAAGAGCACCTCCTCGAGCAGCTGATTTCTTCACCTCTTCAAGACGGGTTGGCAGAATTGACAAACTGTTCAAAGTAGACTTGATGGTTGAAGGAGCCGGTTTACCAAAAGAGGTAGCGCTGATGATCCTTTGCGCCCCAGAATATAATTGCTCCACCAAAGTATAACAAGCTTTCAGTTTCTTCCGTACGTCATCCCCAAGATGGGAGACGCGGCGTCCTACATACAACAAGAAAAAGTTAAACCGGTGCAGGTTATAGGTTGCAAAGATAACAGACGAAAGTTACAGTTATGATTACCAAAGATAGCAGAAATCATCAAATTAACTTGGTGCTTTAACCCGGCCAATTCTTCAGTAACCGGGTTAAGAGCTCCTTCGGCATCTTGAACACGCTTTTCAAGATCCTTCTTCTGGACTTCAAAAGCAGTCCGTTCCTCATCAAAGAACTTCTTCAAGTCTTCAGCAGTTTTCAAACTCACTTTAAGTTCTTTTTTCGCCTTTGAAGCAGCTGCTTCGGTCTCCATAAGCCGGGTTCGAAGTTCGCTATTTTCTACAGCGTTCCGGTTTAACTCAGCCTGCAGACCAGTTCAAAAACAAAGTTAGAAAATGCAAGTCTCAAGCACACAACCAAGTTGTCTACTTGACACTTGGGGGCTAATGGCAGTTGAAGTAATCCGGCAAAGATGAAATGCAAGTCTCAAGCACACAACCAAGTTGTCTACTTGACACTTGGGGGCTAATGGCAGTTGAAGCAATGCGTCAGAGGCAAGATTTTTACAAGTATCAACTACATAATCAAGTTATCTACTTGATACTTGGGGGCTAATGTATTAGACAGCAGTTCAAGCCTACAAAAGTTCCGGATCACCTGCTATAAAGCAGATAAACCGGAACTTGGGGGCTGTTATAAGGTAAAGATGCGTTGAAAAAGCAAAGTCAGAACAGGAAAATTTACCTCGTATTTCTCTCTCATGAGGTTCACCAGGCTGGCTTCATAGTCACGGCTGCTGTGGAGCCGGTTCAGATATCCGGAATAAATATCCTGGGGACTCAGGCTGGAAAGGCTGGAGATATCCGCGTTTAAATTCCCTTTTTCCTGAGTTACCTTCTCCGCTTTGGCAGTGTGTTTTGCTAAAACGGTGGGTTCGGCTGGCGCAACATAAGCAGCGCCAGTAACCACAACGTCAGGGGAAGAAGGTGCATTGGGAGGAATAATTTCATCTTGAGCCGGATCAGGAGAGCCCGGGTTAACTTGAGGAGAGCTAACCCGGGCTGGACTTGGTGGATCTTGGGCAGCATCAGTGGCAGGAATATCAAGAACAGGTTCTTGAACCGGAGTAACAGGGATACCTTCAGGAGGGATAGCTGTCGACGGTTCGTTTGCTGGTTCATCGGCAGAAGGATCAACAGCAGGCTTCTTACCCTTAGCCCTTTTGCTGGGTTTCGGTTTACTGAAGAAATGAACAAAGATAAGTCAGCATTGTAAAGAAAAAGGAAGGTTATAAACCGGAAAAGGTAAAGAGAATCACCCTGGGGCTGTCTTCAAGGGTGGAAGCTGTGTCGCAGTTGATTCGCCAGATGAAGATAGTGGAGTTTCCTGATAATCAGGATCAGTCGGTTTAAGTGGTTTTCTAATAAGACCGGCCTTGGGATGAAGAGGTGTTGGAGAAAGTATCACCTCAGCACGGCGTTTCCGAGCCGGGGTTAAGGAGATTCCAGAGGATTCAACTGCTAAACCGGAATGGCGAGTGGTCCGGCGCAAGGCTTCGTGTTGTTGTTTCTTCAAATCAAAATTGGGATCCAACTTAGCATAAGGATGAGAAAATTGATACTTTCTAACAGTCCGACGGATCTTTTGAGGAGGGGGTTCTGAATCGGAAGAAATAAGGGTTACCTCAATCTCCACCGGGTTATCACCTTCGAGTGGATCCTGTGAAAAGGGCATCATTAGAGATATGGACAAGTATATAAAGGCAAATGTAAACCGGAGTAAAGCATACCTCGGAGTCCGGATCATCATCTTCAGAAGGAGAACCGGCGTCAACGACTGCCTTCCTTTTCTTATTTGCAGGAGTTTTCCGGCGAGTCTGTTTTACAGGTTTGTCCTGAAGTTTCCTTCTCCAGAAGGGGTTATCAGCCTGAATGAAAAGTAAAAGCAAGTGAAGGACGATTCAAAGAAGGATGGTTTATAAAATACGGGTTAAGGAAAACTTACGTCAGGCTGTGTGTTCCTCTTAAAGTATGGGGCCAAGCCAACCTTGGAGCAGTCTGTTAGGGCGGGGTTGACGATCTTTTTGGCCGACTCTATCACCTCCGATTCAGAAAGTTCCTCTTTAGTAAACCTCTGAGGATCTTCCGGTTTACCGGAATAATTGCACATCAAATCAGAGCGCCGGCTTAAGGGGAGAATGCTCCATGATAACCAGCAGCGAAGGAAATCGGTTCCAAGCAATCCATTAGCCATGAAAGCTCTCAGCTTGGAAAGTTGAGGTGAAAATTGGATCCGTTCAGTAGCACTTAACCGTTGCGGCAGAGGATGATTTGCCGGGATACGAGTCTCACGATAACCCGGCAACGGATTTTCACCTTCAGGAGATGTGTCTATGCAATAAAACCATGACTTGTTCCAGTCCTTGGGGTGAGTGTGTAAAGAGGCGTGCGGGAAAACTGCATCCCTCCTTTTCTGGATGCTGATACCGCCAAGTTCTTGGTGAGGCCCGCTAGTGAATTCAGTGCGCCGGTTCGCGTGGAAGAAATCCCGGAATAGATCAACTGAAGGTTCTTCTTGCAGATACACTTCAGAAAAAACTTGAAAGTCACAAATATTGGAAACGGAATTTGGTCCGATGTCTTGCGGATGCAGTTGGAAGGTGGCAAGGACGTCCCGGAAAAATTTTGAACCGGGGGGAGAGAAACCCCTGGAGATATGATCCATAAATACTATGACCTCTCCGGACCTGGGAGCAGGAGGGCATTCATTACCCGGAGCGCGCCATTTCATCTCAGCCCGAGGACCTAACGTACCAATACTCGACAGCTTGACTAAATCTTCTTCAGTCACAACTGAACGAACCCAGTCGCACGAAACGTATTGCTTGGCAGCCATTTGAACAAAGTGCTGAAGAAAAGAAGGTACAGAACAAATTATGAACATACAAAAGATCTGGGACCTATATATGTGTATTGCGCAAGGAAGGGAGGTAAGAACTATCTGGCAAAGTTAAACCGGCAATCATAAATACAAGATGTATCATTTCCGGTTTAAAAATGGCAGTTGAAGAGGAATAACTACGTCATTGCATCAGTCTACATCATTTCCGGTTTATGATATGGTGATCTAAACCGGAGCATACTTAGCAGATCTATTGAAGGGAAAAACAAGTTTTCAATGCGTTGCTAAGGAAGAATAGATCTGAGCATAATGAGATAAAGAAACAAAAATTACACGGGAAATCTACAGAGGACCAATTCAGAGCAGATGAGGTTACAGGATGTGCATAAAAAGGAGACTTAAAGCAGGTAGCAACAGAAATACAAGCAGCAAAATCTAAAATACCAGACGCATTTACGGCAAGATCAGAAAGGTAAAAATATTACGAAGTTGCAGGTCTCAGAGAATGAACAGCATAAAGCTTGCGAAGAACCCTAATGGCGGAACGGATAAAGGCAGCAGAGTCATTGCAGCAAGATCCAATCTGGTGTTAAGTGAGATCTACAGACTAAGGCTTAAAGGGTTACGAGATTCCTATGATATAAGTATCTACAAAAGAACGGAGCTTCATCGGGAGTTCTAATGGCGGAAGAACACGGGCGAAGCAATGGCGAATATGATAAGATCTACAGTGAGGAGGAAGAACATACCAGGGACGGTGAGAATCGGCGGCGCAGAAAATCTGGTCAAGGCTCAGGTTGATGCAGCGGCCGGTCGAAGACGGAAGATCCGGTGGTCGTCGGCGGTGTTCTCGGGCTCAGGCAGCAATGGAGTTCTAGAGGATCAGGAGGAGAAAGGAGGAAGACGACGCGAGAGAGGATAATGAATGGAGCAGAGCGGTATTTATAGACGAAGAGGCGGATGTGAAACGACAGGTGCGGTAATCAAGGAAGAAAATCGGATAAAGATCCGTTGAACGCCTCGATTCTCGGGATAACCATTAAAAATAAGCTACAGTACAGCTCGCGGCGATAAATGCGGAGCTGATGTCATTGTCAGACTTTAATGATTTCGGAAGATGACGTCAGAGCCGGTTTACAGGAAAAAATGAAGACAGAAGAAAAGTTGCGGAAGACAATGAAGACTGATATGAACAAGTTCAAATCATTCTGGGGCCTAATGTCGGGGATACGGTTAATAGGTATAAACCGGATATTGTAAACCGGTTTAGTTATATCGTACTTGGTTCATTATTTTAGTAGAGATTACGGCCTATGAGATTTCAAGGCCCATGTATAGAAATACGGTTTGTAAACCGCCAAGGAGATGTAACTTGAGAGATAAGAAAGAAAGGACAGAGACCGAGGCGGGCACGATTATGAGCCGGCCTCGGGACTCTGTAAACCGGACCAGGCGTCACCTCTATATAAAGGGACGACCCGGCACCGGTTCAAGGACAAGCAACAATCGATACGTCGAGACGCAGGCAAGCGATTTCGCTCCCTGTAAACCGACGCCCAAGCAATACCAAACCAACTAGACGTAGGCTTTTACCTTCTCAAAGGGGCCGAACTAGTATAAAATCCTTTGTGTCCTTTGTGCGCCATGAACCCTTTCAAGCTAACCCGTGCGATGGTTCCATCATCAAGTCCGCTAAACCGGACATCTGCCGTGTTAATTCCACGACACTTGTGCTTCTCGCACTCCGCCATTTCGGCCTCTAAATCAGCAACCGCTTTATCAGCGGCCGCCTTGTTCGCCTTGGCCTCCTCCTTGGTCCTGGCAACCTCGCCCTTGAGGGCCTCGAGCTCAATGGCGCCAACAATGTAATACAAAATACAATGTTAGAGTTTGTACTCATACTTAATAATTTAAGTCTTGTTGACGTTTAAATAAAAATCCGCATACCTTGTGTTTCATCAAAACGTTGGTTGATGCGGTCAAGGTCCGCATTGGCCACCTCGAGCTTCCGATTTAGTTCGGCGACCTCTGCGTCTCACGCAGTCGCCGTAACTAAAGAAGCCTGCACAACCGTTCAGCTTTATAAGTATGCTACTCTATGGATACTTTGTCCGATTCTTTTCAGAATCACACAAAGCATCAGGGGCTACTGGCTATATATGTGCACTTAAAACAAATAAGATTTCTTAAAAAGCATTACATGGCTTACCTCAAAGCCTGTTAAAAGGCTGTTGAAGGCTTCATTCAGTCCGCACTTGACGGACTGAATCTTCTTCATCACCGCACCCATCACGGTGCGGTGTTCTTCAATGACGAGAGTACCTTGCAGTGCTCCCTCCATAGAATCCGCCGCCTCCGGATTAACTCCGTGCACCGCCGTATCCTCCTCCGCTTGAGGAGCGGGATCTTCAACCCGTGCACCCGCGCTAGGCTCCGGAACGGTGTTCGGTGGGACCCCAGAATATTCGGGCCCCACATCTTCAGTCTCCATGGGGGTCGTTTCCCCATGGTTAGTGGCCGTCAAGTTATTACCCTCGGCCGCCCTGTCTCCTGCCCCGCCCTCATCTCCTTGGGCGGAGAGAATCTGCTGGGACGACACTTCGGTGTCCCCGCCGATTACGGGTGAGGGAGCCCGAACTGGCGGGTCACTCTCCGTCTCCCCAGGCGCCAGAGAGTTCCCCTCCGTTGATGTAACATCGGGGTCTCCACCGGGAGGGCTGTAGGTCAGCAGGAGAAACATGTTAAGTAGGTATCATAAATACTGAATAAACAAAGGTGAAATAGTCAATCCGGACAGACTTACGATTCGGGCAAGGGTTTTACCCAAGGCTTCACCACAAAACTGTGTTCGGATGAATCCGAACTGTCTCCGAGCTTCAGCTTCCTCTTCCTTCGGGGCACGGCCGTGCTCACGTCCGCAACGGCCCCCTCTGCTCCCCCTGCCTTGCGCGGGAGGTACATCTTCTTCCTCCTCTTCCTCCTCATCATCTTCCTCCGCCTCGTCGGAGGAAAGGATATGGAGGTCCTCGGGCTGCTTGCCCTCAGGACGGGGGCTGTTTCCAGCCCCCTTGCCCTTCGTCTTCTTGGGCTTCTTGGTCGACGCCTTGTACGGCGCCGGAACCAGCATTGCCGTCAGTAGAGGCAATGCTGGGTCTTCGGGCAGAGGTGCCGGACACTTGATCTGGGTTGCCTTCTTCGTCCAAGCCTATATGTTGCATAAAAGTTCCAACTCCTATTATCATTAAGTAATAGGAAAGGACAAGTGTTCGGCAGAGATCATTATTACCTCAGTGAAGGAAACTTCAGTACTGAAGCCCGCATCCTCATTCTCTTCGGGCCATTCCTCCTGGCTCTTGAAGAGGTGCTTCCAGATCTCTTTGTGCGTGGAGCCGAAGAGATGCTTTAGCGGCTTGTCTCCTGCCGGATTGAACTCCCACAGGGAGGAATCCTGGCTTTGGCAAGCGAGAACAAGCCGGGTCAGCATCACCTGGACCACGGAGGAAAGCAGGTGCCCCTTGGAGATCATGCCGGACACATGGCCACGAGAGTCGTCACCTCTGTGGGCGACCCCTAGTTCAGACCCTTTTTGGTCTAGGAGGTTAGCCTCTTTGGGGGTCCCGATCTGAAACAGGCTCCGCCGCCCAGTTGGTGTCGCGGGGCTCGGTGATATAGAACCACTCGTGCTGCCAGACTTTGTTTGTCTCCATGAACGAGCCTTTGGGCCAAGTTGCGTTCGGGGGCTTATTAATCATAGCGCCCCTGCGCTCTGCGTGTTCCCCGTTCACCACCTTCGGCTTCACATTGAAGGTCTTAAGCCACAGGCCGAAGTGTGGGTGGAAGCGAAGAAAAGCTTCACACATCACTATGAATGCGGATATGTGAAGTATTGAGTTCGGAGCTAGATCGTGGAAATCTAGCCCGTAGAAAAACAAAAGACCTCGAACGAATGGGTGGAGTGGAAACCCTAGCCCCCTAAAAAATGAGAAGTGAATACTACTCTCTCGCCCGCCTTTGGGACGGGAGTCACCTGGCCCTTAGGGGGGACTCGATGTGCGATGTCATCGGCGAGATACCCCGCACTCCGTAGATCCTTCACGGTCTTTTCGGTGACCGTAGAAGCCTCCCACTTGCCTCTGGCACCAGATCCAGCCATTGCTGGGAAGGGGAGTAGTGGTTGAGGAACGAGGAGTTGCGGGCGCAAGAGATGAGAGTACGGAGGCAAAGGAGATTGGAGAGCTCGAGCTTGAGGAAGGCGTGGGGTTGGTGAAAAGGATTGGTGTCCTTTAATAACACTGCAGAGCGTCCCCCCACCTTAGCCATAAAACTCGCCGGTTCCCAAAGCAGTCGTGCGTAATGCACGACGTGGCTGCTCATGTCACATAATGAGAATCCCACAATAAGCGGTCACGATCTCTATTTCGACGGGATGTGTCAATGAGGATATGCTTCAAAAAGCGAAACTAGGACCAAATAAAACGGTTTGATGTGTTAGTGGGTTGGACGTGACGTTTCACCCAAAAAGTTGTCAGTAAAGACACGTCATTCATTTTCTTTAAAAGCCTTGCCTTCGAGGCTAAGAGTTGTACTAATCTTGCAGAGCCGAACACAATCCTTCAATTTGCAGAAGATATATTCGGGAGGAGGAACCCATCTTGCAATGCCAAAGACAATACGGAAGCTGAACTCGTCGTCATCGAAGACACGTTCAGGGGCTACTGAGGGAGTCTTGGATAGAGGGGTCCTCATGTGGCCGGACAAACTCCTGGTGGCCGGACTGGTGGGCCATGAAGATTACGATAGAAGATCATCTCTCGTATCCCGATAGGACTCCTGAATTCCTGTAATGGCAAGTTTAGGCTCGGGTGTAGATTTTCCTTCCTCTGCAAGATAATATGTACAAACCCTAGGCCCCTCCGGTGTGTATATAAACCGGATGGTTTAGTCCGTAGAGGCTAATATAGAATCATTCAATCCTCGTAGGCTAAAACTTAGGGTAAACTTAGGGTTTTAGCCTTTACGATCTCGAGGTAGTTCAACTTTTGTACACATATTCATCCATATTAATATAGCAGGAAGTAGGGTTTTACCTCGATCGAGAGGGCCTGAACCTGGGTAAACATCGTGTCCCCTGCCTCGTGTTAACATCAATTCTCAGACACATAGTTCGGGACCCCCTACCCGAGATCCGCCGGTTTTGACACCGACAGGGGGAATCCTATTCCCGGTGGGAGTAGGAGTTTCCATGGCGCGCCATAGTAGAGGGCCAACCCTCCCCCTCCTCCACTCCTTTATATACGGGGGGAGGGGGCACCCCATAGACACACAAGTTGATTTTAGCCTTGTGCGGTGCCCCTCCCCACAGATACACACCTCGGTCATATCGTTGCAGTGCTTAGGCGAAGCCCTGCGCCGGTAGCTTCATCATCACCATCATCACGCCGTCGTGCTGACGAAACTCTCCCGTAAATCTCAACTGGATCAAGAGCTCGTGGGGCGTCATCGAGCGGAACGTGTGCTGAACGCAGAGGTGCCGTACGCTCGGTACTTGGATCGGTTGGATCGTGAAGACGTTCGACTACATCAACCACGTCACTAGACGCTTTCGTTTTCGATCTACGAGGGTACTTAGACACACTCTCCCCTCTCGTTGCTATGCTTCTAGTAGATAGATCTTGCATTATCGTAAGAATTTTTTTTAAATACTACGTTTCCCAATAGGCGGCGGGGGCAGATGACCTTGTGTGGTAGTGGGGCGGTGGCAACGAAGACCGGGGGACGCGAGCGACGAAGGAAGAGGAAAGGAGAAGCATGTAGGCGTGCTATCGCTCAGTCTGTTGCAAGAACATGCACGCAAGGCGCAACAAATTACCGACGTAGGCCAACAAATTACTAACGTATAGGCATGTCAAATGGGCTCCACAAAATTTACCCAGACCCGATTCACCAGGAAGCCGCATTCCCAGGGAGCTTAGTATCTCTAGTGACATAATACATGGTGTGTTGGCTAGGTTGCCCATTTTGTTTGGTTGACGCCGCTGGTTCGACCCATTGCACACACAATTTTTCATATTAATTTCCTATTCATACTGTTTCATGACGGGTAGGCCCCAAGGGTCAAAGAGACAAAGTTACATTTTTTGCTTTTGTTAGAAGAAAACAAGGGGCCTTTTCCAGACAGAAAAAAACCAAGATGTTTTCTGCAAAAAATCAAGTCACACTCCTCCACCCCGTCTCCCATTCACTTACGGGTGGCCCCTGCGTCATGCTGGCGTGCCCCGTCAGCATCATGTACGTATACATACATAATTAGCACTGTAGATGCACGCCAAGCCAAGTTATGTTACCGGTTCAATGTATCCCACAAGTTTTAGTACCAAAACTGACTTTTCTCGCCAAATTCAGATACTTGTGGTGTAATTGACTCTTAGAAGATCTACATTCGGATTCGGATCCAGCTTGCATTCAGTAATTGGGGTCCAGAGATTTTACTAATTGCGAGCTTAGGTTTCTCATGGTGGAATTAGTCCACCAGAGTTCTAGAACACTATAGGTGGAATTAGTCCACCAGAGTTCTAGGACACTATAATGCTTTGCATTTTCGTAATTTATTTTAGAGTTTTTGGTATTGAATATGTTTTATCGACTATGAGGCGTCTGTGATGACTTTATCAACCTCAAAAAATTGTGCCTCTATATCTTTGAGGCGTTTTAGGTATGCGTCCATGCGTTTATACTTTAGAGGAGTGAGCGTATGTGATCGTATTGTATTTTTTAAAACATAAAGGTAGTATCCCTAAAAAAATTGAAACGGAGGCAAAAGCTTTGCCTCACATATAAATAAGGGGAAGAAAGACGGTAATCAAACTCGGTGCCCATGCTCATTTGCTCTTGCTCAGAAAAACAATTAAAACGAATACTCAAAAAATAAAACAAAATAATTTTTTTGTGTGTGGTAGATAATTTGATGTGTGAGGTCTGCTCCAAATTTGAACTTATTTGGACATCTAAGCAGCTCTCGGCAAAAAGACAAATCAAGTCAGAACAATGCGTGAACAGTAAAGTTTTTTACAGACCACGATTTTGTCTTTTTTGCCTAGAGCTGCTCAGATGTCCAAATGATTTGAAATTTGGAGCGAACCTCACACATCAAATTATTTACAGCACAAAAAATATTTGGATTTTTTGAATTTTTATGGTATTTATTTCGATTTTTTTTACCGCGGGTGCAGATGAGCCCGGGAGCAGAAACTCTGCGTCCAAAGACGGAAATCCAACTTGGTCAGCCAAGAAACGGCATGACAGTTATTCTCGCAATAAAATAAGAGCCTAATTTCTTCGCCTCGGCCATGACCCAAAGGTTTGTCTCATCGACGATGATGTTGAGTAGGATTTCCGAAGGTGCGCTCTTATGCCGAAACACCCTTGCGTTATGCTCGTTCGAGATAACCCACGGAACCAGCATTGTAATTCATGCCTTCACTTTTCGGTCGCCGGTGCCCACGGCGCACGTGCTCGCCCACCACTCATGGACGGAGACGTACAAGTGCCAAGCGAAATTGTCCATGTCGTAGATGTGAAGCTTCTGAATCACCATGTTCCAAAGGAGGAGAGTGAAGCGGCAGTGAAAAAAAGTGGGGACCGCATTCCTGAGCCCCCCCCCCCCCTGCACAAGGGACAAGGGCCACAGTTTGGTCAACCTCGCCTCTCCAATCTGTTAGCGGTCCATATCCTATCCTGAAGGGTGATCCAAGCGAAGAACTTGACTTTCGAAGGGGCCCAAATCTTCCATACCATTTGGTCCATGGGGGAGAGGCCCAAGCCCAAAAATTGCGCCCTGTAGGCGGAGGCAGCGGAGTAGTGCCCAGAACTCGTGTGCTTCCAAAAAAATATCGTCCTCAACAAGCTCGTCCAGGTGCACCTCTTGAAGCATCGTCCAGAGGGTGAAGAATTGCGAGACAAGCTCGATGGAAAGCGAAGCGGGTGGCCTGATTTTGGTAATCCATGCATTCTCCTTGAGGGCCTTCCGAACCTTCCAACACTTTCGGGAGGAAGCCTAAAAAATGAGAGGAGCAATGTCTTTGGGCCTACGACCAAGGAGCCAAGGGTTATCCCAAAAGGGTGTCTTTGCACCATTCCCAACCGTGATGTTCGTACATGCATAGAAAAAGTCGAGGTCGCCCTTATCACATGGGTTCCCACCCACAACTTCGCGGCTTCCTTCCACTCGTACAACGGCCACCACAACCTCAAGGCTCGCGTGAACTTGTTGGTATTGAGGACCCCAAGCCCACCGAAAGCAAGCGGCCTACTCACAATATCCCAGTTAACCTTGCACTTTGCTCCCATGGTTTTATCCGACCCAGACGAAAGGAAGGCCCGCTCAAGCTTGTCGATGCTTTACAGAATGGTGGGTTGAATGACAAGCGACATGATGAAGTAGATCACTTGGGAAGCGAGCACCGACTTGACAAGCGCAGTACGGCCCATGGTGGTGATGTTTTGACCCTCATATGTTGTCAATCTTCTCGCGACCTTATCCACCAGAAATTGAAGATCGGCAAGCTTGAGCTTCCACATAGAGAGCGGTTGACCCAAATAGCAGAGTGGGATGGAGGCCCTAATAGCCGGAAGACCGCAGGTAATATGGTCCAAGTCAAGGTTGCCGCACCTGATGGGGACCACCGAGCTCTTATGGAAGTTAGTGCACAGGCCGGTGATATCCCCAAAGCCCCTCAGAATGGCTGCAAGGTTGTCCACATCCCTTTTGATCGGTGCGACAAACACGGCCGCATCGTCCACGTAGAGAGATGTTCGCACCATTACCCCTCTCCAACGGATCTTATGCAAGAGGCCCTTCCTCATCGCCACGTCCAGGATTTCCTTCAGAGGGTCAATGGCGATGACAAAAAGGAGGGGAGAGATGGGGTCTCCTTGTCGTAGACCCTGGCCATGCTTGATGGGAGAATCTGCCACCCCATTCAAGAGAACCCTCGAAGATGAGGAACAGAGGAGAGCCGCAATCCACTCACGAAATTTGCTAGGGAAGCCTCGTCTCCACAATAGAGATCAATCAAATACTCTCACTTAACCGAGTCAAAGGCCTTTCGAATGTCTAGCTTGAAGAGGAGAGAGGGGATCCTACTCTTATGCAGCCGAGCGCCATGTTTCTAACATACATAAAGTTGTCGTGGATTCCCCGTGTTTTGATGAAAGCACTTTGGGTGTTGGAGACGAGGGCGGACATGTGCGGGCCAAGCCTGACAGAGAGCACTTTCACAATGATCTTGGCGAACGCATGGATGAGGCTAATTGGCCTAAAGTCGAGAATGCTCTCCGCCCCATCTTTCTTGGGAAGCAACACAATATTCACAGAATTGAGCCAGTGCAGGTTTGCCATGTGTAAGGAGTCAAAGCTTAGTATCTCTAATTGGCAACCAGTATTTTGACACAACATCTTTCTAGTATTGCTGGAGTGTCTTCTACCGCTGCATCCAACTAGCGTCGTGATCAATGGCGGAGCCAGGGGTATTCCTGGGCATTCCATGGAATACCAATGATTTGGTCCAATAAAAATTCACATATATATATATATATATATATATATATATATATATCCAGTCTCCAGGCTCCAGCCCACGCAACAGGCCACGCCAAGTCGAGCCCACACACGCAACCCTCAACTCAGGCCCTGTTTGGTTCGACTGTAGATTTCTAAAAGCAGCTGTGAAAAACAGCTGTGGAAAATCTGATGTGAAAAAGATGCATGTAGGTCATTTGGCAAACCAGCTGATACAACTTTTTCAGATTTTGGCCCGCAATGGAATCAGATTTTGGAAAGCATGTCCTGGGCTGCTTCCGCTTTTGATTCAGATTTTGGCAGCGGATTTCTGGAATTGGATTTTGCTGGGTTCGCCCTTTGATTTAGATTCTGCTGCGCGGCAGCGGAACCCGTCGATAAAAGCTGAATCAAACAGGGGCCTCAGTCCACCAGCAAGATCGATACCCCTCCAAAAAACAAACCCCACCAGGATCGATACCCTCTTTCCAGTACGTTTCTCTTCTCCCCCTGTTCGACCTAGCAGCTGCTGCCGGCGGCGTCGCCGCCATCGCGGCGACCACCGCACCAGTCACTAGTAGGGTAGCACCTCCAGGCGTCTAGCCATCCGCAAGTCCCATTTACTCGGCTACTCTGCTCGCGGCCTCGCGCTCATCCCCTCGATCGTGAGCTCGTCTCCGGCGCTCACCACTGGACACTGGATTGGGAAGAGGTAATTTGCTGCGCTAATTTAGAACGAATTCATGCCACCGGTTGCTATCCCTGTGTATTTACTCTGATTTAGCATATATTAGCATTATCTTTGTGTAAATAGAAGCTAATCTGCGCCGTCTTGTGAAAGATGATGTGCTTCCAAGATTTATATCAAAGAGAGGCACATAAAAAGATGCACTGCTTCCAAGCTGATATGCAATGCATTATAGTATGCCTTATACGGTAAGAGTATTTCCCCATTCTCTAATCCACACCTTAAATCATTGGTTGTGAATTTATAGCAGCAACAGTTAATGGACTTAAAAAAGTATGCTCCTGGACCTGCAAACAACAATTAACATAGATGCTTAGGAGCATCCTAACTGCCTCACATGAGCAGCAAATAGATTACATAGGCAGTTATCCTACATATCAATTTTTGTACACGATTATTGAGAAGAGTATGATTTCTCAAATGGGTTTAATCCTCACCAAAGGAAGCTTCACGATACAATTTCTTTCTTTTTTTTTAGGTGTCAAAGAGCAGATTTAGCCAAATTGCTCCTGGGGCTTTCTACCCCAGGGAGCTCAGTGGTTTACGTGATATAGTATACATTTACATTGCATTGCCAAAAAAAAAATCTATGAATACCCAGCACCAAATTTCTGGCTCCGCCATTGGTCGTGATGTAGTTGGTTGAGACTTTCACATTCTATAAGTACGAAATGATTGAGGCCTTCATAAGTTCATATGTCTCTTACCATACGCATGAGAAATAAAAACAACTTTTGTAGAACGATAAACATTTCGTTTCTACGTACAAATCATCCTTATAAACCATGGTCATCGCCATATGCTCCGATCGGAGTGAGCCCTGCTGCTATCCTCACTTGGACGGTCTGGAAGAATCTTCGCACGTCCCATTCCCAAGGTAAACATAGAACTACAGAAGATGCTTACCGTCGACCACAGCCAGGACAGTTTGGAGATGGCAAATTTGAGCAGCCGGTTGGATTCTCTGCGATGGTGTTCAAAGTACACATCAGGTAATTAGGAAAATAGAGTATACTCTGCATTCTAAACTGAAAAAACTGTCGATATCCGGAAAACTGCACAAAGTCAATACTTATATATGCGCCTGTTCTGTTCTCAACACATGCATTTTTTTGAAACGGCAAGACATGCATTGCAAGTTAAAAGAAAAACGAAAACATGGAGCGGTGTTTTTGGCTCCCACGGTGAACAGTAAATTCATTCAAATAGCAAAGAAGAAAATCTGAAATATTTTTGCGGTGAAAGATGGTTCAGTGCGTGATGTCCATACCAAATTTCATCGTGTTTGTACATTTGAGTAGCTTGCAGCAAAGAAATTGATGTCTATGAGAAAGTTTATTGTTTCACGCCCTGCTTAGACCGATTTTGTCTTTTTGACCACGAGCTTCTCAGATGTCCAAACACGACAAAAGTTTGCCCGGACATCGACATCACGCACTCAAACAGTTTCGATTGAAAAATCAGTTTTTTT
>LR738715.1:654698150-654767026 GCA_902687465.1 Secale cereale | reverse complement strand
CCCGTGCTCACTGGAACCCGTGGAACATGAGGCTTAACGTGCACGCGACCCCCGACTTCCTCGGTTATCTCGCATATGGTGCGGAAAAGTCTGCGTAAGGCAACTCCACCGCACGACCCAAACGGACGTCCGTTTTGCTCGGATTCTGTTCGTTTGGGTAGGGCGATGGGGTCGTATTCGGGCGTGTCCTGGGATGCGGTGGCCGTGCACCCAGCACGCGACCGCATCCTTTGGTCACATCTTGTCCGCCTCTATTTTAAAAAAAGAACAACGTTTCAAATATCAAATGGGTCCTCGTGGGCAATAAAGCCAGCGGCCGGTAACACAGCCAGCCTTCAAAATGGATAGTTTTATTCGCCGGCAACACAATCAGCGGCCGGCAACACAGCCAGCGGCGGGCAACACAACCAGCCTCCAAAATGAATGTGTTTCTCACCGGCACATAGCCAGCGGCCTAGTGGGCCGCGGCACCCATGCCAGCCTCCAAAAAGAACCGCTACGACTGACCGGACAACCTAGTTCAGGCCGTCGGCGTCGAACATCTCCTTCTGCCTGGCCTCGAACCAGCTCCTTGTGTTCTCGCTCATCTTGGTCAAGTCCACGCTCATGATCGCAAGGGCCACCTCCTTTGCTTTGGTTGCGTCATTGGTGGCCTCGATGTCGAGTTGCCTCTGCCTGGCCGAGACATTGGCGGCCTCGATGTCGAGCTGCCTTTGCCGGGACGCCTCCTCCATGCACTACAGGAATCTGCTATTTTGCCGACAGGAAGCCTCTTTGCCGTCAGCTAATCGTCGGGGCATACGGCAAAGATTATTTCACCGTCATGAACTTGACGGCAAATGATGACCGACGGCAAAGATTAGGATTGAGTGACGGCAAAGAATGACTAACGGCAAATACATATTTTGCCGTCTGTAAAAAAAACCGATGACGGCAAAGACAGATTTTGCCGTCTGTAAAAAAACAGATGACGGCAAAGACATATTTTGCCGTGTGTAAAAACACCTGATGACGGCAAAGACAACAAACAAGATTCGAATGACTATCGATGTTTATTTTTTTTGAAAATGTAAACAAGGTCTAAACGAGACGAAATTTGACATGCTATTGGTTTACTATTCCTAAAAGATGTGTAAAATAGTTTGAAAGAATTTACTAAATTTTAACATAGTTATTTTATCAAAATAATACAGGCAAAGAAGCACAAAAACCCTTGACTTCCTATTGGCCCAGCCCTCCTCTCGCGGATCAGTGACATGGCAGGGAGCCACCCCCACCACGGACAGAGATCAAGTGACATGCACGTTTGCATGTTACCGCGTGCCTTGCGGCCAAAATTCAAATTTAAACATTGCGAAAAAATCTGAAAAAATTCATACATGTTCATAGCACATATTAAGATAACCCCTAAAAAATCAGATCAAAATTCAAAACATACATCGAGAGACAAAAAAGAGAAACTCAGATGTGAATAGTCTACACTGAACATTCGTGTACTATTCATGACATATTTCTCTTTTTTTTTCTCGATATACGTGTACTATTCATGACATATTTCTCTTTTTTTTTCTCGATATACGTTTTGAATTTTGATCTGAATTTTTTAGGGATTATATTAAGCGTGTACTATTCATGACATATTTCTCTTTTTTTTTCTCGATATACGTTTTGAATTTTGATCTGAATTTTTTAGGGGTTATCTTAATATGTGCTGTGAACATGCATGAATTTTTTCAGATTTTTTCACAATGTTTAAATTTGAATTTTGGCCGCAAGGCACGCGATAATATGCAAACGTGCATGTCACAGGAACGAAACAGCACAGAGCACACACCACACGCACGCATCGAACGAAACAGCACACACCTCGCGGCTGCCTCGACACCCAGCCGCTGCTCCGGCCGGAACGTTCACCTCCGGCGACCCCGCTGCTCCAGCCGGCGAGATCCGCCTCCCATCTCCGTCCATCTCGTGCCCGAGCTCCTCCGCCCATCTCATGCTCGATCTTCACCGCGCATCGGCATCGGGGCCGAGCAGACGAGCTCATGCTTGAGCTCATGACCGACGCCGCCCCTTCGTCGCCATGGCCTCTCCGGCGCCATGGCCTCTCTGGCGCCTCCACCGCAGGCCGCGCCCCTCCTCCCTCCAGCGACCTGCCGCGACGCCAATCACTACTGCTCCGGCTGGCGAGCTCTGCTGCCCATCTCCGTCCATCTTCTGCCCGTGCTCGGCCACCCGTCTCTTGCCCGAGCTCTGCCGCACATCTACTGCCTCCGCGCCAAAGCAGAGCCGAGCGACGGCAAGCAGAGCATGACAGAGCGGCCCGGCGAGCGTTGGGTTGGATGGCGGGGCGAGCAGAGTACTGCAGTGGAGAAGGGCCCGATTGCTTTTCAGTTTTATGTTCTAGGGTCCTTTGTGTTAATTGCCAGCACTATTTTGTAACTTTAGTTCTCTGAGGGTCATGTATGCATTTTGTACTCCACTAATGTTTTTTTTGTGGGATGTACTCCACCAATGCTGAATGAAAGGCACCGGGCAGGGTTGGATCTTTCCTTGTTAAAAAGAAGAAATATTAGATAGGCTAGTTGCATGCGTTGACCGCATCGCTTGGGAGCAGCGCTGATTTTTTTTTTTAAATTGCCCCTTTATTTGCCGTCTGTGACTTACTAGGCTGACGGCAAAGCTGCCCTATCGCTAACGGCAAAGCTATACTCTGGCTGACGGCGAAAGTACTATTTTTTGCCGTCTGCGATTTACGAGTTTGACGGCAAAACTAGTTCGGCTGACGGCAAAGTCTTTGCCGTCTGCCCAAAGAAAAGCTGACGGCAAAGTACTCTTTGCCGATTTTGACTTTGCCGACAACGTTTGCCGTCACCAGATGACGGCAAATTCTTTGCCGTCTGTATTCTTGTCTTTGCCGTCTGTACTTGTGTGACGGCAAATTTTCTGATTCCTGTAGTGATGTCGACTTTCCTCCTCTTGGCCGCATCCTCCATCTCAAGCTTTTTCCTTTGAAGCTCTAGGTATTGCTTCATTTGCTCGTCCTTGCTTTGCCGCTTCTTCTCGTCATTCACATCCTTTTGAGACATCATGCCATGCATAGTCTAATGCAAGGCCATGGATGAGGCATCACGTATGTCGTCCACCTTGGAGTTCGTCTTGCCCCTCGACCTCTTCAACGCCTCACCATCTCCACCTCCGGCGAACTTGGCCGTTTTCTTGCCTCTTTTCCTTTGAAGTTCACGGTATTGATCCTTGAACTTAGGGCAATTGTTGATGATCGTCCAACATTGCGTAAGAGTGAATGGCTTGTCATTGTGTCGGGCCTTGAATGCTTCCAAAGATTGGAATGCCTACACCACATGATCAACAACAATTGAACATGCAAACATATACAAGGCCAAAGTCTCATGGCCGTAGCAAGGAAAGGACTAGGATGAGGAGAGCATACCATGTCCCCAACGCCGAGACCAGTCATGGGCCGTGCTTCAACGCTCTCAAATGCGGCGCAATACTTGTTGCACTCTTGTTGGATGAACAACCACCTCTTTTGAATCGAGGTGATGCCACGATTGCTTGTAATTTGGTAGGGCTCAAACATCTTCCTTTCATGGAATGTTTTGTGGACTCTCGTCCAAAAAACAAGGCCCTTTTGTTGCCCGCCGGTCCTCGGATCTTGGCTAATCTCCATCCAACATTGGCAAATCAACTTGTCCTCGTCTTGTGTATATGAACCCGTGCGAATGCTCTTCCTCCTCTTTTGCGCTTCCGATCTTTGGGTGAGCTCGTCGATGAACAATGGCTCGCCCGAAATATCAATATCAATGACTTCTTCTTCATCACCATCACCTTCGCAATAGATGTCATCGTCTTCATGCCACGAGTCACCATGGTCGTAGTCAGCACGGTCGTCGGCCTCTTCATCAACAACGTACTGGGCGCGGCCATCCTGACTTTGGGTCTCGTCGGGGTCGTAGACACGGCCCTCTTGCCCCTCGTAGATCACATCCTCCATGAACTGGTTGTAAAATGGGTCGTCGACCGGTGGCGTTGGTGTTGGCATTCCGTCGAATAAGACGCGGGGGGATGGCATGGTGCCCATAAACGATGGCCATGATTGCTTTCTTTGCATCTCGACGGACGGCCGGCCGCCGCTGCTGGACCCAAACGTGACGTTGAGGTCGATGATGGCCGAGGGGCGCGGGGTGGACGGCGCGATCACGCCAACGTCCAGCAACCCCGAGAAACAGGTCTGGTCGTCGTGCCTTGGCAGGGGAAAGCCGGGCGACATAGGCGTGGTCCGCGACGTCGACGACTGGCAGTGTGGAGGCCGGGCGACCGACGAGCCTGTGCTCACCGGGCCGACGGTCGCTACAGGGAAACCGGCCGAACGGCAAATGCCAAGCATGAGGAGGGTGTGTGCTTTGTTGACGATGTCCTCCTTCTCGTCGACCTCGGCCTTGCGCCCGCGGCCTCCATCACATCGCGCTCGGCGACGGACTTAGCCGCAGCGGCATTGCCCGTGACGACCGTCCTTCGGTTCCTCCTCTTTGCCGATTCCGCGTCCAACTTGGTGATCTCCTCCGGCGTGCACTCCGACCGCGGCTTCCTTGGCGCCTTGGCCGCCTTCTTCTTCACCTTTCCTGGCGGGTCCAGGGCTGGGCCGCCGGAATTTGGCTGGCCGTCGGCCATGGACGGGGGAGGGAGGGGGCGGCGGGAGGGACGTAGGAGGATTTGGGGAAATGACACCAAATGGGGTGCTCGGGGTTTTTACTCTGTGCCACCGACGAGCGGGCCAGGGGCGGACAAGCGCGTGTCCCGCCCGTCCGCACACTGTCTGTTTCACCCCAAAAGCAGCGCAAACTTGGCCCGCGGATGGGTTGAAAGCGGACAGAAAACAGACAAAAGTCCGTTTGCGCCCGCGCGTTGGGCCGTCCTGTTCGTCCATTTTACCCCAAACGGACGCGCGCGGGCAGGATGGGGTCGCATGGTGGAGTTGGCTTAACTCTATGCTAAGTTCCTTACTTAGTCCAGTCCACATCACTGGTCGGCATGGTACCAGCTAAGGGCATATACAGTGGTTAACAAGACTGTCTTATCTTAAGACCCTGTTTGGTTCAGCTTTTATCGACGGATTCCGCTGCCGCGCAGCAGAATCTGAACCAAAGGGCGAAGGGAGCGAAATCCGATTTCAGAAATCCGCAGCCAAAATACATGCACGAGCGGAAGCAGCCTGGGACGTGCTTTCCAAAATCGGATTCCGCTGCGGACGCCCCGCTACCTCTTGAGCTTGCGTTGTTTTTCCCTTGAAGAGGAAAGGGTGATGCAGCACAGAAGCGTAAGTATTTCTCTCAGTTTTTGAAAACCATGGTATCAATCCGGTAGGATACTACACGCGAGTCCCTCGTACTTATACAAACAAATAAGAATCTTGCAACCAAGGAGATAAAGGGGTTGTCAATCCCTTCCTTGCCACTTGCAAAAGTGAGATCTGATAGAGATAATAAGATAAATATTTTTGGTATTTTTTTTATATAGATTAAAAGTAAAGATTGCAAAATAAAAGTAAAGTAAAGATAAATAGCTGATGGACGATTTATATGATGGAAGATAGACCCGGGGTGCATAGATTTCACTAGTGACTTCTCTCAAGATAGCAGATTTCTAAGGTGGGTGAACAAATTAATGTCGAGCCATTGATAGAAAAGCGCATAGTTATGAGAATATCTAGGAATGGTCATTGTATATAGGCATCACGTCCGTGACAAGTAGACTGAAACGATTCTGCATCTATAATACGCCTCCAACGTATCTATAATTTTTTATTGTTCCATATTATTATATATTCTATTTTGGATGTTTAATGAGCTTTATTATACACTTTTATATTATTTTTTGGGACTAACCTACTAACCCAAGGCCTAGTGCAGATTGCTGTTTTTTAGCCTATTTCAGTGTTCGCAGAAAATGAATATCAAACGGAGTCCAAATGGAATGAAACCTTCGGGAGAGTTATTTTTGAAACCGTATCTACCCAGAAGACTTGGAGTACACGTGAGGGAACGAGAGAGGCGGCCACGAGGGGGCAGGGCGCGCCCCACACCCTCGTGGGCCCCCTCTGGCTCCCCCGGTGCCCTCCTTCCTCCTATATATATCCTTGTACCTGAAAACATTGAGGCAATAGAGAAAAACCCTAATTCCACCGCCGCAACCTTCTATTCCCGTGAGATCCTAACTTGGGGCCTATTCCGGAGCTCCACCGGAGGGGGGGGGTCAATCACGGAGTGCTTCTACATCAACACCATAGCCTCACCAATGAGTTGTGAGTAGTTTACCACAGACCTTCGGGTCCATACTTATTAGCTAGATGACTTCTTCTCTCTCTCTCTTTGGATCTCAATACAAATTTCTCCTCGATCTTCGAGGAGATCTATTCGATGTAATATTTTTGCGGTGTGTTTGTCGAGATCCGATGAATTGTGGGTTTATGATCAAGATTATCTACGAACAATATTTGATTCTTTTCTGAAATCTTTTGTGTATGATTATAATATCCTTGCAATTCTCTTAGAATTATTAGTTTGGTTTGGCCTACTAGATATATAGTTCTTGCAATGGGAGAAGTGCTTGGCTTTGGGTTCAATCTTGCGGTGTCCTTTCCCAGTGACAGTAGGAGCAGCAAGGCACGTATTATATTATTGCCATCGAGGATGAAAAGATGGGGTTTATATCATATTGCTTGAGTTTATCCCTCTATATCATGTCATCTTGCTTAAGGCGTTACTCTGCTCTTATGAACTTAATACTCTAGATACATGCTGGATATCGGTCGATGTGTGGATTAATAGTAGTAGACGCAGAATCGTTTCGGTCTACTTGTTACGGACGTGATGCCTATATATAATGATCATGCCTAGATATTCTCATAACTATGCGCTTTTCTATCAATTGCTCGACAGTAATTTGTTCACCCACCGTGGAATTCTGCTAACATGAGAGAAGCCACTAGTGAAACCTATAACCCCGGGGTCTATTCTCATCATATTAATTTTCCATCTACTTTAATTTGCTTTCTTTACTTTCTGTTCTTATACCAAAAATACTAAAAATATTGTCCTATCCTATCTATCTGATCTCACTTCCGTAAGTGACCGTGAAGGGATTGACAACCCCTTATCACGTTGGCTGCGAAGTTCTTAATTGTTTGTGCAGGTGCGAGGGACTCACGCGTGGTCACCTACTGGATTGATACTTTGGTTCTCAAAAACTAAGGGAAATACTTACGTTACTATGCTGCATCACCATTTCCTTTTCGAGGAATACAACACAAGCTTGAGAAGTAGAAAGAAGAATTTCTGGCGCCGTTGCCGGGAAGATCTACGCAAAAGTCATATACCAAGTACCTATCACAAACCCTTATCCTTCGCATTACATTATTTTCCTCTCGTTTTCCTCTCCCCCACTTCACCCTTGTCATTTTATTCGCCCTTCTTTTTCCGTGTGTTTACCGTTTGCCTTGCCTTGCCGTCATGGCTAGCACGCATATCATTATCAATACTCCCAAGAGTGAGGTTCTTAACTTTAAACAAAGGGAGGAAGAAAATTTAAAATATGCCTGGTATAGAATTTGCAATGCTCAAAATAGATCTACTAGGAAGCTTTACACTTCCGTGCTTCTTCGTAATTTTTATATTGGCATAACTCCTTGGAATAGGCTTATTCTTGATACCATTACCGGGGGGAATTTCTTGGGTAGTCATACTCTTGATTCCTATAATGCTTTGATAGATTTGTTCGGGCAACACTCTACCCCAGAGGAGACACAAGTTTTTGATAAGATTTGCGAAGTAACATTTTTTTTTACAGAAGTTTCTTGAACCTCTTAAGAGTATTGACGGAAATTTACATCGCATGAATATGTTGATCACCCTTTGCAATAAGCAGTTGGATTCTTTAGATCTGGAAATTTCTGAATATGAAGGAAAACGAGAACCTCCCGGATTCGAGCGTGATCCCGCTAAAAGGAAAAAACCCGAAGATGGCAATACCTAGATCTATTCTTGTATCGTGCCTAGCTAGGGGCGTTAAACGATAGCGCTTGTTGGGAGGTAACCCAATTTTATTTTCTTTGTTTTTGCTTCCGTTTAGGAATAAATATTGCATCTAACTTCTTTTTAGATATGGTTTTGTGTATTAATTAGTGTTTGTGCCAAGTATAACCTTTGGAAAGACTTGTGTGAAGTTTATGTGATCATGCTGTAAAAAACAGAAACTTTAGCGCTCACGAGATTGGCTTTCGTTTTTTACTGAAGAGTACTTTTTAGTTGATTCTTTTTGCAGATGATTAATAGACAAATTCCTCACCTTTACCAATTTATTTCGATTTTTTTAGAGTTACAGAAGTATTCGAAAGTTACAGATTACTACAGACTGTTCTGTTTTTTACAGATTCTGTTTTTCGTGTGTTGTTTGCTTATTTTGATGAATCTATGAGTAGTATCGGGGGGTATGAATCATGGAGAAGTTGGAATACAGTAGATTTAACACGAATATAAACAACGAATGAGTTTATTACAGTATCTTTGAGTGGTGGTTTGTTTTCTTATACTAACGAAGCTCGCGAGATTTTTGGCTAAGTTTTGTGTTGTGAAGTTTCCAGGTTTTGAGTATGGTTTTGATGGACTATGGAACAAAGAGTGGTAAGAGCCTAAGCTTGGGGATGCCCAAGGCACCCCAAGGTAAAATTCGAGGACAACCAAAATCCTAAGCTTGGGGATGCCCCGGGAAGGCATCCCCTCTTTCGTGTTCATCTATTGGTAACTTTACTCGGGACTATATTTTTATTCACCACATGATATGTGTTTTGCTTGGAGCGTCAAGTATGATTTGAGTCTTTGCCTTTTAGTTTGCCACAATCATCTTTGCTGGACACACCTTTTTGATAGAGATAATATGGTTTAGAATTTATTAGAATACTCTATGCGCTTCACTTATATCTTTTGAGCTAGATAGTTTTGCTCTAGTGTTGTGCTTCACTTATATCTTTTAGAGCAGGTGGTGGTTTTATTTTGTAGAAATTATTGATCTCTCATGCTTCACTTATATCCTTTTGAGATCTTTTAGAACAGCATGGTAATGTGCTTTGGTTATAAAACTAGTCCTAATATGATAGGCATTCAAGATGAGTATAGTAATAACTTTCATATAAGTGCATTGAATGATATGAGAAGTTTGATACTTGATGATTGTTTTGAGATATGAGGATGGTGATATTAGAGTCATGCTAGTGGAGTAATTGTGAATTTTAGAAACACTTGTGTTAAAGTTTGTGATTCCCGTAGCATGCACATATGGTGAACCGTTATGTGACGAAGTTAGAGCATGATTTATTTATTGAGTGTCATCCTTTGTGTGGACGTCGGGATCACGCGATGGTTAACTCCTACCAACCTTTCCCCTAGGAGCATGCATTGAATACTTTGTTTTGATAACTCGTAAATTTTTGCAATAAGTATATGAGTTCTTTATGACTAATGTTGAGTCCATGGATTATACGCACTCTCACCCTTCCACCATTGCTAGCCTCTCTTGTACCTCACAACTTTCGCCGGTACCATATACCCACCATATACCTTCCTCAAAACAGCCACCATACCTACCTATCATGGCATTTCTATAGCCATTCCGAGATATATTGCCATGCAACTTTCCACCGTTCCGTTCATATGACTTGCTTCATCATCATTCACATAGAGTCATATTTTGGTCTAGCTTCGAGTTGTAATCTTTGATTTGTAAGTCAATAAAAGTGTGATGATCTTCATTATTAGAGCATTGTCCAATGTGAGGAAAGGCCAAATAAAAAAAGATATGGCCCAAAAAAACAATAGAGAGGGGCTAATAAAAAAAAGCCCCTCCAAAAAATGAGAGAAAAGAGAGAAGGGACAATGCTACTATCATTTTCCACACTCGTGCTTCAAAGTAGCACCATGATCTTCAATGATAGAGAGTCTCTTGTTTTGTCACTTTCATATACTAGTGGGAATTTTCATTATAGAACTTGGCTTGTATATTCCAACGATGGGCTTCCTCAAATGTCCTAGGTCTTCATGAGCAAGCAAGTTGGATGCACACCCACTTAGTTTCTTTTGATTAGCTTCCATACACTTATATCTCTAGTGCATCCGTTGCATGGCAATCCCTACTCACTCACATTGATATCTATTGATGGGCATCTCCATAGCACATTAATACGCCTAGTTGATGTGAGACTATCTTCCTGTTTTGTCTTCTCCACAACCACCATTCTATTCCATCTATAGTGCTATATTCATGGCTCATGCTCATGTATTGCGTGAAAGTTGAATGGTTTGAATTTTTTTTTAGTATGAAACAATTGCTTGGATGAAACCGGGGTTGTGCATGATTTAAATATTTTGTGTGATGAAGAGGGAGCATAGCCAGACTATATGATTTTGTAGGGATAACTTTCTTTGCCCATGTTATTTTGGGAAGACACGATTGCTTTGTTAGTATGCTTGAAGTATTATTATTCTTATCTCAATATAGACTTTTGTCTTGAATCTTTCGGATCCGAACATTCATGCCACAATAAATAAATTACATTGATAATTATGTTGGTTAGCATTCCACATCAAAAAATTTGTTTTTATCATTTACCTACTCGAGGACGAGCAGTAATTAAGCTTGGGGATACTTGATACGTCTCCAACGTATCTATAATTTTTGATTGTTTCATGTTGTTATATATTCTGTTTTGGATGTTTAATGGGCTTTATTATACACTTTTATATTATTTTTTGGGACTAACCTACTAACCCAATGCCTAGTGCAGATTGTTTTTTTGCCTATTTCAGTGTTTCACAGAAAATGAATATCAAACGGAGTCCAAACGGAATGAAACCTTCGGGAGAGTTATTTTTGGAACCGTATCTACCCAGAAGACTTGGAGTACACGCGAGGGAACGAGAGAGACGGCCACGAGGGGGCAGGGCGCGCCCCCACCCTCGTGGGCCCCCTCTGGCTCCCCCGATGCCCTCCTTCCTCCTATATATATATCCTTGTACCCTGAAAACATCAGGGCAACAGAGAAAAACCCTAATTCCACCGTCGCAACCTTCTGTTCCCGTGAGATCCCATCTTGGGGCCTGTTCCGGAGCTCCGCCGGAGGGGGGATCGATCATGGAGTGCTTCTACATCAACACCATAGCCTCACCAATGAGTTGTGAGTAGTTTACCACACACCTTCGGGTCCATAGTTATTAGCTAGTTGGCTTCTTCTCTCTCTTTGGATATCAATACAAAGTTCTCCTCGATCTTCGGGGAGATGTATTCGATGTAATATTTTTGCGGTGTGTTTGTCGAGATCCGATGAATTGTGGGTTTATGGTCAAGATTATCTATGAAAAATATTTGATTTTTTTTCTGAAATCTTTTATGTATGATTAATATCCTTGCAAGTCTCTTCGAATTATTGATTTGGTTTGGCTTACTAGATCTATAGTTCTTGTAATGGGAGAAGTGCTTGGCTTTGGGTTCAATCTTGCGGTGTCCTTTCCCAGTGACAGTAGGGGCAGCAAGACACGTATTGTATTGTTGCCAACGAGGATAAAAAGATGGGGTTTATATCATATTGCTTGAGTTTATCCCTCTACATCATGTCATCTTGCTTAAGGCGTTACTCTGTTCTTATGAACTTAATACTCTAGATGCATGCTGGATAGCAGTCGATGTGTGGAGTAACAATAGTAGATGCAGAATCGTTTCGGTCTACTTGTTATGGACGTGATGCCTATATATAATGATCATGCCTAGATATTCTCATAACTATGCGCTTTTCTATCAATTGCTCGACAGTAATTTGTTCACCCACCATAGAATTCTGCTATCATGAGAGAAGCCACTAGTGAAACCTATGGCCCCCGAGTCTATTCTCATCATATTAATCTTCCATCTACTTTACTTTGCTTTCTTTACTTTCTGTTCTTATACCAAAAATACCAAAAATATTATCCTATCCTATCTATCAGATCTCACTTTCGTAAGTGACCGTGAAGGGATTGACAACCCCTTACCGCGTTGGATGCGAAGTTCTTAATTGTTTGTGCAGGTGCGAGGGACTCGCGCGTGGTCTTCTAATGGATTGATACACTGGTTCGCAAAAACTAAGGAAAATACTTACGCTACTGTGCTGCATCACCCTTTCCTCTTCGAGGGAATACAACGCAAGCTCGAGAAGTAGTAATCTACTACTATTACTCCACACATCGAGCGCTATCCAGCATGCATCTAGAGTATTAAGTTCATAATAACAGAGTAACACTTTAAGCAAGACGACATGATGTAGAGGGATAAACTCATACAATATGATATAAACCCCATCTTTTTATCCTCGATGGCAACAATACAATATGTGCCTTGCTGCCCCTGTTGTCACTAGGAAAGGACACTGCAAGATTGAACCCAAAGCTAAGCACTTCTCCCATTGCAAGAAAGATCAATCTAGTAGGCCAAACCAGACTGATAATTCAAAGAGACTTGCAAAGATATTTTAATCATGCATAAAAGATTTCAGAGAAGAATCAAATATTGTTCATAGATAATCTTGATCATAAACCCACAATTCATCGGATCTCGACAAACACACCGCAAAAAGAATTACATCAAATAGATCTCCAAGAAGATCGAGGAGAACTTTGTATTGAGATCCAAAGAGAGAGAAGAAGCCATCTAGCTACTATGGACCCGAAGGTCTGTGGTAAACAACTCACAACTCATCGGAGAGGCTATGGTGTTGATGTAGAAGCCCTCTGTGATCGATTCCCCCTCCGGTTAAGCTTCGGAACAGGCCCCAAGATGGGATCTCACGAGTACAGAAGGTTGCGGCGGTGGAATTAGGGTTTCGTGGTGCTCTTAGATGTTTTCAGGGTACATGGATATATATAGGAGGAAGAGGCACGTCGGTGGAGCAACGGGGGGCCCACGAGGTGGGAGGCGCCTACCCCCCTGGGCGCGCCCCCCTGCTTCATGGCCACCCCGTGGCTTCCCTGGCAAGTACTCCAAGTCTTCTGTGTTGCGTTTGTCCAAAAACGATCCTCCCGAAGGTTTCATTCCATTTGGACTACATTTGATATTCCTTTTCTGCGAAACACTGAAATAGGCAAAAAACAACAATTTGCACTGGGCCTTGGGTTAGTAGGTTAGTCCCAAAAATAATATAAAAGTGTATAATAAAGTACATTGAACATCGAAAACAGATAATATAATAGTATGGAACAATAAAAAATTATAGATATGTTGGAGATGTATCACGCCCCCACGCCGTCGCGGACGCCTCCGCCCCCGTCCCTGCGTCGACGGACGCCTCTCCCTCCGCCCTCGCCCTCATGCCGCCGCGGACGCCTCTGCCCCCGTCACCGCGGCGCCGGACGCCTCCCGCCCTGTAATGCCCAGGATGGAGTTATACCTCCTACGTGTCGAGGCACGACTTAAAGGCATAAATCCATCCTAGAATGATCTCAAGTTCGGTAATCTTTGCACAACTCATGTAAAAGAGGGGATAGTAAACTGAAAATAGTTGGCTTACACTCCCCACGTCACAGAATTACAGTACAAGTCTCAAACATCATACATTAAGAACATCACAACCCTCTAAGGGCAAAAGCCAAATGTCGAAGTACCGAACTCAGATAAATAAACCACACGCGGATCGAATCCTAGTAAGAGACTCCACTACTGATCGTCCGGGTAGCGCACGTAGTACCGACTACGCTCCTCTTCGTACTCCCAATCCAGCTCAGTGCCATCACCTGGATAGCTCACAGCTGGACCTGCATCTGGTGTGTGAAGTAACTGTGAGTCACAGAGGACTCAGCAATCCCGTCTCCGGGTAACAAGACTATCTAAGCCTTTGGGTGAGGAAAAGGCTGAAGAAAAGAATAAGTCTGCAGCAGCATCTAGCATCTAGCTTACGCAAGTGAGAGCGAGAAGAGAAGGCCTCGGCGAGAAGTGATCACGAAGTGATCCTAGCTACAAGCTCACAAACATAACCCCTCCGTGTTCAACTCCCGAATCCCTATTCGGAAATTGACAGTCACGGAACACACGCTGGTAGTGTATTAGTAACATTGTGTCAAGTTATCTACAACCGGAATTAACAAGCTCCCATCTGCCACATAACCGCGGGCACGGCTTTCGAAAGTTCAAACCATGCAGGGGTGTTCCAACTTGACCCATTACAAGCCCACGATCCGCGGAGTCGCAACTCCAAAGTGGGAAGACCCGAGTATCCTCGGAATCCCGTGCTCAAGATATACCGAGCTAAGGTAAGGCTAATCCAGCGAATCCTCTCGGCGTGCCGACACCCTGATAGTAGCCGCGCGTATCTCGTCTCAGGCCATGACCGAATGGGACAAGCTACGGGTTTTTACCAGACCTTGAGTTTCCTCGAGGTGGCCCCGCAGGTTGCCCGTTTCGGACCAACACTCATGTGGAGCACTGGCCCGGGGTTGTTGATTAAGAAAAAGGGTTTATAACTCCCTATGCAAGTTTAGTTTGTTATTAGGCAAATAGTACCAATGTTGGGACTTGCTGGAAAAGACTTAGCACTTAGCGGTTTATCGAGGGGGTCCCATACACCCCAACCGTGTTAGGAACGCATAATCAAGGAACATAACACCGGTTTATACGGTTCCTAACGGCATGAGTGGAACAAATCACCAAGCAAAAGGCTTAGCCTTCCACCCTTGCCAATATATAGATGATTTCATTTTAAGCATTTATATAGTGTGATAAAACCCAACCAAACTTCAACATGGAGCAAGCATCTTCACTTCACCTGCAACTAGCAACGCTATAAGAAGGGCTGAGCGAAGCGTACTTAGCCAAGCAACGGTTTGCATAGGTAGGTTGGTTAAACATGGCAATTGGCTACAAGTAGGAGGCTGACAAGAAGATCATGGGCATCGAGGCAAAACTATAGATCGAGACTACTAGCAATAGGCAAAGATAGTAATGTTATCGGGGTTCGGTCATCTTGCCTGAAGAGAAGTCGTTCGGATCGTAAGAAGGGTCCTCGTGCTCAACCTCGTTGGAAACCTCGTGCTCAACCTCGTACTCAGCTTCCGGCTCTAAACAAAACAATCACACCAAGCACCAATCAACAAGATGCAATGCGCACTCGAAAAAACATGAATGCATGATGGATGCACTAAGGATGCACACGGAGCCCGGCAAATATCACTCAAGCAAATCACCTCAAAACATGATAACAAACTGATATTATTAATCTACACAGAAAATCAATCAAGTTTGATATAAGATTTGCTGAAATCGGAGTTACGGGCTAAAAGTTATGCCCGAAACAAGATTTGAGCGAAAGCTGAAAATTACAGCAACATAGCAACTTCGGAGCTCAAAATAGTTGAGCTACAACATTTAAATAACATGACAAAAAGCATGAACACAAACTAGACATATAGTACAGAACCTATGTCCAAGGTGCACCCCCAACGGAGTCACGGATCAATTGCAATGATCTTGGACATATTGAACTTGACAATAAAATTCTGACAGCAGAATTTTATTGAAACTTTAGAGCAAAAGATAAACATGCTACAGCCACTTAACTGGACATGTGAGGACATGGATGGAAAGACAACAATATATACTACAAGGAACAATCAAAAACCACCCCAAAACTATCATGCTTTGTCCTAGAACATCACACGAACATGGCATCGGAACGTTACAGATTTCAGACTTTGTGAAAAATCACTAAGTCCTAAAACAGCAATATCATCATGGCATCTAAAAGAGCATGTTTAAGTCACCTCGAAACTAAACATGGCAAGGGGTAAGCACCTCATCATAGTGCACATGAAGGTGATCCCGAAACACACAAGCATGCATCATAGAGGTGAACACAACGATTGCAACGAGCTCAACAAGATGGCATTTCATAACAAGTGAAAACACATCACATGAACATGGCACTTTGCAACGATGATAACAAGGCAATAATAAATCTACCATGCAACCTATCACAAGCATCACGTAGTTCGTGGCAAGACGAACACGTGGACATGTCATTTGCATCATTCGGACAAACGAGCTAAAAGATATCACATGGCAAAGGTGGCACAAAAATAACACATAGCAGCAGTTTATATCATGATGCACTCTTGCAACAGCAAAACAAGCACCTAGATGATCTCTAACATGCATGACAACAACAGAGGAAACGTAGAGCACATCTCCACGAACGTCTGGACATATTACACGCGCAAAACGGAGCATCACAGTAAAAGTTATGCATGGTCAAACATTGCATCAGAGATTAAATTACTGGGACTTAGGAGTGTGGAAACAACCTCACTCAGATCTGATCTGAAAAAAAAAGGAGACGGACCGGCAGATCTGGATCCGGCCCGGGCGAGGCTGGCGGCTGGGCTTCGGTGCGCGGCGGCGGCCCGGGGTGGCGCTAGAGGGAGGCCCGCGGCCCAGGGCGGTGAAGGAGCTGGCGGCTGGATCGGGCGGAGGCCCACGGAGCTGGGCGGCGGCCTGCCCGAGCGGCTGCGGGATATGGGTGGCGGAATGGAGAGGCCCGGTTGAACCGGTGGCGATCCGGGCCGGGAGGCGTACGGCCCGGGAGGAGGTGGCGAAGGCGCCTGGCGGATCGGGCCTCTGCGCTGGGTGCGGCGATGTGGTCCCGCGGGGCGGATCCCGGCGCGGTCGGGCCTGGCGCTCGAGGGAGGATCCAGTCGAACTGGATCGGTCGGGCGAGGTGGCTGAGGGCGTTGACCTCGAACATGGCGAGGAACTCGCCCGATTCCCGAAAGTTGCGGCGGCGGCTCCTTCGACAGGACGGCGCGGTGGAGCTGCGTGGAGGATTTTTTTTTTTGGGATCTGGATCTGAGAAAGAAAGGAAAAAAAAAGAGGGAGGAGTGGGGAAGAAGAAGGGGATGCCCAAAATAGACTAGGGGTCTATAAATAGCAGTTTTTAGGGTTAGGAGGGAGTTTAGGGGCGCTAGGAGCCCTCCGATCGCGATCCGACGGATCCGATCGCGGGGATAGTCTAGGAGGCCTAGGAGGGAGATAAAAGAATGCAGTAGGGGTGTTTCCGGGACACGAAGGCACATCGGACCCACACGAACAACGGATGGGAAAACCAACGGATTCCAAACGAGATGAGATTTGAGAGGCGGGTTGCACACAACAAAACAACAACACAGACAACAACCTCGCGGCACACCGGTAACGTTAAACGCCCGAACAACAAAGTAGGCCTACGGGACGTCACAGACACGTGAGGGAGCTCCGGAACGCGAAACGGACAACGGGAAGAAACACGCGGAACCGGATGCAACCGACAACACAAATGCAATGCAATGCACATGTCTACATGATATGAATGAATGCCACACACTCACACAACAAAACGACGAAAGCCCGAAAGACAAAGAACCCGGAATGGAAATAGCTGAAGCCGGAGATATATTATATACCCAAAAGGGAAAGTATTACATCCGGGGCATTACAACTCTCCTCTACTACAAAAAGATCTCGTCCCGAGATCTAGGACTGGAAAAAGGAAGGGTACTCGGAACGAAGATGATCTTCTCGTTCCCAGGTAGCTTCTCGGTCTGTGTGATGTGACCACTTGACTTTCAGAAACTTGATGGACTTGTTGCGAGTCTTGCGTTCGGTTTCTTCGAGAATTGCAACTGGATGCTCTCGGTAGGATAGGTCTTGTTGGAGATCAATCTCCTCAAACGGAATCATGCGCTCAGGTGCCTTGAAGCATTTGCGAAGCTGAGACACATGGAAGACATCATGAACATTTGCAAAGTTTGAAGGGAGCTCAAGCTGATAGGCTAGGTCGCCTCTTTTGCCAAGAATCTTGAAAGGCCCGACGTATCTAGGAGCAAGTTTTCCTTTGATACCGAATCTTTGGGTTCCTTTCATCGGAGAAACTCGGAGATAGACATGATCACCGATGTCGAAAGCCAAATCACGATGCTTTCCGTCATAGTAGCTCTTCTGACGCGACTGAGCGGCCTTGAGATTCTCACGTATGACTTTGCACATTTCTTCGGCCTCTGAGATCAAGTCATTGCCAAGGAGTTGGCGTTCGCCTATTTTAGACCAGTTGAGAGGGGTACGGCACTTTCTGCCATAGAGAATTTCAAACGGTGCTTTGCCTGCACTTGCTTGAAAGCTGTTGTTGTAAGAGAACTCGGCAAATGGAAGGCAGTCTTCACATTTCATGCCGAAGGAGATGATACAGGCTCTGAGCATATCTTCTAGAATCTGATTCACGCGCTCGACTTGACCACTAGTCTAAGGGTGAAATGCAGTGCTGAACCTGATCTTCGTGCCCATGGCGGACTGAAAGGAGTCCCAGAACCTTGATGTGAACAAGCTTCCACGGTCTGAGGATATCACTTGAGGAATGCCATGTAGGGACACAATTCTGGAAGTGTACAGCTCTGCAAGTTGAGCTGCATTGATTGATTCTTTGACTGGAAGAAAGTGAGCGACTTTGGTAAGCTTGTCGATCACCACGAAGATAGCATCATTGCCTCGCTTGGATTTAGGAAAACCAGTGACGAAGTCCATTTCAATGTGGTCGAACTTCCACTCGGGAATAGGAAGAGGTTGGAGAAGACCGGCTGGACGTTGATGTTCTGCTTTCACTCTTCTGCATACATCACATTCATTCACGAATTGGGCAATTTCCCTTTTCATACGTGTCCACCAGTAAGATTGCTTGAGGTCTTGGTACATCTTGGAACTGCCAGGATGAATGGAAAGGAGAGAATCATGAGCTTCTTCCATTATGAGCTTCCTGAGATCACCTTTGGGAACAACGAGTCTGTCCTCGAAGAACAAGGTATCTCTCTCATCAACACGGATGCACTTGTATTTTGGAGTGCCCTTTGCAATCCCATGTTTCACTTTCTTCACCATGGTATCACTGAGCTGGGCCTCACGAACTTGATCTTCCAAGGTAGGAGCAATTTGGAGATTTGCAAGAAAACCCTGCGGAACAACTTGGAGGTTGAGTTTCCTGAATGCTTCACAAAGCTCAGGCTGGTATGGCTTGATAAGAAGGCTGTTGCAATATGCCTTTCTGCTCAAAGCATCTGCAATCACGTTCGCCTTGCCAGGAGTGTATTCAATGCTGGGATTGTACTCTTGGATCATTTCGACCCAACGAGTCTGGCGGAGGTTCAGATGCGGCTGTGTGAAGATGTACTTCAAGCTCTTGTGATCAGTGAAGATGTCGACCTTTCTGCCCAACAACAGATGTCTCCACGTAATCAGAGCATGTACCACAGCTGCTAGCTCGAGATCATGTGTGGGATAGTTCTTCTCACTGGGCTTGAGCTGCCGAGAAGTATATGCCACAATTCTCTTATCTTGCATAAGCACACCACCAAGACCTTGAAGAGAAGCATCACAGAACACTTCATAGGGCTTGGTTTCATCCGGAGGAGTCAGAACTGGAGCAGAAACAAGCTTCTCTTTGAGGGTTTTGAATGCCACTTCACACTCTGGAGACCAAAAGTATTTGACATTCTTCTGAAGCAGGTTGGAAAGAGGCTTGGCAATCTTGGAGAAGTTTTCAACAAATCTTCTGCAATAGCTGGCAAGACCCAGAAAACTGCGGAGCTGCTTGACGTTCTCAGGAGCTTCCCAGTTGACAATTGCTTCAACTTTCTCGGGATTAACCGCAATACCGTCAGCTGAGATAATGTGGCCCAGGTACAAAACCTTATCGAGCCAAAACTCGCACTTGGAGAACTTGGCATAGAATTTATGCTCTCGGAGTCGATCAAGAACCAGTCGTAAGTGCTTTTCGTGATCTTCTTCATTCTTGCAAAACACCAGAATATCATCCAGATACACAAGCACAAACTCGCCAGTATAGGGGTTGAAGATGTAATGCATCATCCTTGAAAAGGTAGGAGGAGCATTGGCGAGACCGAAGGACATGACAGTATACTCGTATGAACCGTAGCTCGTTCTGAAGGCCGTCTTGGGAATGTCTTCCTCGCGAATACGAATTTGATGATAGCCCATTCGGAGGTCAAGCTTAGAGAACACTTTTGCTCCTTTGAGCTGCTCAAAGAGTTCGTTGATGTTGGGGAGCGGATACTTGTTCTTAATCGTCTTCTTGTTCAATGGCCGGTAGTCAACATAGAGACGCTCCGTGCCATCTTTCTTCTTGACAAATAAGACACCACAGCCCCACGGAGATGTACTCGGTCTGATGAGACCCATACTCTCCTGCTTATCAAGCTGCTTCTTCAATTCCTTCAATTCATCCGGAGAGAGCTTGTATGGACGCCGGCAAGCAGGCTCAGTGCCCGGCTCGAGTTCAATGACAAACTCCACCTGACGGTGTGGAGGCATGCCTGGAAGTTCTTTTGGAAAGACGTCTTGATATTCGTTCACCACTGGAATTTGATTTATGGCATTAATTTCGCCCTTATCATTAAGAGAGAAAAGCCGAATAGTATTGTCCCTTGAAGCAAAGATAATCACATCTTCATCAGAATGAGTCATCTTGACTTCCTTTTGAGCACAATCAATGTGAGCATCGTACTGAGAAAGCCAATCCATTCCGAGGATGAGGTCGATGTCAGAATTACCAAGAATCACCGGAGAAGCCAAGAATCGATAATCACCCATGCGAATAGAAACATTCGGAGCCACCATACTAGAACTCAATCTCTTGCCAGGTGATATGACACTCAAAGGTCTTGGCAAGGCTTCAGAGTGAACATTATTCTTGGATGCAAAAGGATATGACATGAAAGAGCAAGAAGCACCCGAATCAAACAAAACTTTAGCAGGGATAGAGTTCACTGGAAGGTTACCCAAAATGACATTAGAAGAAGCCTCCGCTTGTGCTGCATTCATCAGATTAACCCTTGCAGACTTTGGATCATGCCTGACAATAGCTGAACTCATAGGTGGAGGAGGTGGAAGACGCTTCGGATTCGGACATCTGTTGGCATAGTGACCTTTCTGAGTGCATTTGTTGCAAGTCACTTCTGAGAGAGGACGGAAATGAGAGCCACTTGACTTGGAGCCTTGAGACTGAAACTGTTTCTTCGACTGGTTGCTTGGGTTGGGTGGGTGGGAGAAACCACGACCACTAGAGTTCTTGTTGTTGGAGTTGTTGAAGTTGTTGGAGTTGTTGTATGGAGCTCGAATCACTTGAGGAGGAGGAAGCCAGAATTTCTGTTGTTTCGCAGCCAACTGAGACGATGAGGAAGAGTGAACAGCATCTCGAATTCTCTTCTTAGAAGCTTCCATCTTAAGCTGAGCTGCTTCTTGTTTCAAAGCCATGTTATAAAACTTGTCGAATTCATCTGGCTCGAACAAAGTGAGAGCAAGCTGAAGTTCATCTTTGAGACCTCCACGGAACTGATAGATTTTACTCTTGGCATCAGGAATGTCTTGCTTTGCATAGCGAGCGAGGTTTTGGAACTTGACATTATACTGATAGACTGTCATGGAGCCCTGCTTGAGGTTGCGGAATTGCTCACGCATACCTTCGATGACACTTGTAGGAATGTGGTGCGAGCGGAAATCCTTGCAGAAATTCTCCCAAGAGATCACTTGACCCGGCCTTGAGTCTTTGTACTGCTGCCACCAGTCAGCTGCTTGATCTTTCAGTTGGAAGGCTGCAAACTTCACATAATCATCTTCCTTCATGTTACTGCATTCAAAATGCTTCTTTATGTCGGTCAACCAATCCTCAGCATCAAGAGGGTCGACACAGTAACTGAAAGCTTTAGGATTGTTAGCCAGGAACTGGTTGAGAGTAGCATGGTGCTGCTGGAAGAAGTTGCCTTGATTCACTGGAACACCCTGATTAGCTTGATTAGCTTGCATCATCTGCATCATCTGCATCATCAACTGAGTGTTCTGAGCTGTAGTCTCCATAATTGCTCTCCAAGCCTCAGGCGGAGGAGGAAGGGAAGGAGGATGTTCTGGGACCTCTTCCACCTCTGGGTTAGCGTTTGGAACCTTTTTCGGAGCCATCCTGTAAGAGATGACCACGAATCAGCAATTGATTGACAAAAGGAATAAGCTGAATCAATGGAATGAATTGCAACAAGTCTTCACAATAATCATTCGAACAGTAAGAACGAATGAAATCATCCGAACAAGAGGAACGAATGAATTTCTCAGTTAATTGATAACATCAGTCTTCACGAGAAGCCACATAGGGGACAAATGAAAATAAGAAAAAGCAACAAGGTACGGATGGAACAAACACAAGAGAGGAGTTTCGTTCTAACATCTTTGTGCTGAAAGCATATGAACGCGTTACGAAAAGGTTTTGCAATCCCTGGATCAGCATAGCCAAGGACCCTTTAAGATGCAACTCCTGATAGTAACATCGGTCATATAACCTCTTCACTCAATGTCGAACCCCGAACTCACTAACCTGCATTCGTTGGAAGAATGCCTACGATCTACTGGATAAAACCCACCTATAGATTTCCGAAAGATTCCAGTTGTGCAATCAGGTGTTGGGGATACACGGGAAGCACCGCGCAATCAACTCTAAACCTACATCCAGGTGTATCCATCCTTCAACACATAACCAGTCTTTCTCGGAAACTGTGTACCTCGGACCTTCGAAAAGCATCCACTATAACAAGCTATGGCAATACTCCCGAACTACCTCCCCAGTACTGGGTGATGTTGGGGTTATCTTGCCACTGGCCGTATAGGGGAGATTTTCGATGTCGGCCGTCTTAAGTATTTAGTACTGCCGCGATATGCTTGTTACAATGATACCCCGAAGCTCAACTCCTCGGTAACAGGAGGCATCGAGAACAATATCCTTGTCACAAGAACATCGAAACAATCCCAGAATACTCGCGGGATTCCTAAAAAAAATTGTGCAAATTTTGAAGATATGAGAGACAAGAGTAGACGTCAGGAGTCCTCACCAGAGAGAAAGGGGATGAGAAGCAAAGAAATCCTACTCTCCGATATAATATAGGACTCAAAAAGTTTTCAGTGTGTGCCTAGACTCGACCGTCAACGGTTCGATCAAACAGTGGGGGCTCCTAGGTCGGAGAAGGCTCTGATACCAACTTGTAATGCCCAGGATGGAGTTATACCTCCTACGTGTCGAGGCACGACTTAAAGGCATAAATCCATCCTAGAATGATCTCAAGTTCGGTAATCTTTGCACAACTCATGTAAAAGAGGGGATAGTAAACTGAAAATAGTTGGCTTACACTCGCCACGTCACAGAATTACAGTACAAGTCTCAAACATCATACATTAAGAACATCACAACCCTCTAAGGGCAAAAGCCAAATGTCGAAGTACCGAACTCAGATAAATAAACCACAGGCGGATCGAATCCTAGTAAGAGACTCCACTACTGATCGTCCGGGTAGCGCACGTAGTACCGACTACGCTCCTCGTCGTACTCCCAATCTAGCTCAGTGCCATCACCTGGATAGCTCACAGCTGGACCTGCATCTGGTGTGTGAAGTAACTGTGAGTCACAGAGGACTCAGCAATCCCGTCTCCGGGTAACAAGACTATCTAAGCCTTTGGGTGAGGAAAAGGCTGAAGAAAAGAATAAGTCTGCAGCAGCATCTAGCATCTAGCTTACGCAAGTGAGAGCGAGAAGAGAAGGCCTCGGCGAGAAGTGATCACGAAGTGATCCTAGCTACAAGCTCACAAACATAACCCCTCCATGTTCAACTCCCGAATCCCTATTCGGAAATTGACAGTCACGGAACACACGCTGGTAGTGTATTAGTAACATTGTGTCAACTTATCTACAACCGGAATTAACAAGCTCCCATCTGCCACATAACCGCGGGCACGGCTTTCGAAAGTTCAAACCCTGCAGGGGTGTTCCAACTTGACCCATTACAAGCCCACGATCCGCGGAGTCGCAACTCCAAAGTGGGAAGACCCGAGTATCCTCGGAATCCCGTGCTCAAGATATACCGAGCTAAGGTAAGGCTAATCCAGCAAATCCTCCCGGCGTGCCAACACCCTGATAGTAGCCGCGCGTATCTCGTCTCAGGCCACGACCGGATGGGACAAGCTACGGGTTTTTACCAGACCTTGAGTTTCCTCGAGGTGGCCCCGCAGGTTGCCCGTTTCGGACCAACACTCATGTGGAGCACTGGCCCGGGGTTGTTGATTAAGAAAAAGGGTTTATAACTCCCTATGCAAGTTTAGTTTGTTATTAGGCAAATAGTACCAATGTTGGGACTTGCTGGAAAAGACTTAGCACTTAGCGGTTGATCGAGGGGGTCCCATACACCCCAACCGTGTTAGGAACGCATAATCAAGGAACATAACACCGGTTTATACGGTTCCTAACGGCATGAGTGGAACAAATCACCAAGCAAAAGGCTTAGCCTTCCACCCTTGCCAATATATAGATGATTTCATTTTAAGCATTTATATAGTGTGATAAAACCCAACCAAACTTCAACATGGAGTAAGCATCTTCACTTCACCTGCAACTAGCAACGCTATAAGAAGGGCTGAGCGAAGCGTACTTAGCCAAGCAACGGTTTGCATAGGTAGGTTGGTTAAACATGGCAATTGGCTACAAGTAGGAGGCTGACAAGAAGATCATGGGCATCGAGGCAAAACTATAGATCGAGACTACTAGCAATAGGCAAAGATAGTAATGTTATCGGGGTTCGGTCATCTTGCCTGAAGAGAAGTCGTTCGGATCGTAAGAAGGGTCCTCGTGCTCAACCTCGTTGGAAACCTCGTGCTCAACCTCGTACTCAGCTTCCGGCTCTAAACAAAACAATCACACCAAGTACCAATCAACAAGATGCAATGCGCACTCGAAAAAACATGAATGCATGATGGATGCACTAAGGATGAACACGGAGCACGGCAAATATCACTCAAGGAAATCACCTCAAAACATGATAACAAACAGATATTATTAATCTACACAGAAAATCAATCAAGTTTGATATAAGATTTGCTGAAATCGGAGTTACGGGCTAAAAGTTATGCCCGAAACAAGATTTGAGCGAAAGCTGAAAATTACAGCAACATAGCAACTTCGGAGCTCAAAATAGTTGAGCTACAACATTTAAATAACATGACAAAAAGCATGAACACAAACTAGACATATAGTACAGAACCTATGTCCAAGGTGCACCCCCAACGGAGTCACGGATCAATTGCAATGATCTTGGACATATTGAACTTGACAATAAAATTCTGACAGCAGAATTTTATTGAAACTTTAGAGCAAAAGATAAACATGCTACAGCCACTTAACTGGACATGTGAGGACATGGATGGAAAGACAACAATATATACTACAAGGAACAATCAAAAACCACCCCAAAACTATCATGCTTTGTCCTAGAACATCACACGAACATGGCATCGGAACGTTACAGATTTCAGACTTTGTGAAAAATCACTAAGTCCTAAAACAGCAATATCATCATGGCATCTAAAAGAGCATGTTTAAGTCACCTCGAAACTAAACATGGCAAGGGGTAAGCACCTCATCATAGTGCACATGAAGGTGATCCCGAAACACACAAGCATGCATCATAGAGGTGAACACAACGATTGCAACGAGCTCAACAAGATGGCATTTCATAACAAGTGAAAACACATCACATGAACATGGCACTTTGCAACGATGATAACAAGGCAATAATAAATCTACCATGCAACCTATCACAAGCATCACGTAGTTCGTGGCAAGACGAACACGTGGACATGTCATTTGCATCATTCGGACAAACGAGCTAAAAGATATCACATGGCAAAGGTGGCACAAAAATAACACATAGCAGCAGTTTATATCATGATGCACTCTTGCAACAGCAAAACAAGCACCTAGATGATCTCTAACATGCATGACAACAACAGAGGAAACGTAGAGCACATCTCCACGAACGTCTGGACATATTACACGCGCAAAACGGAGCATCACAGTAAAAGTTATGCATGGTCAAACATTGCATCAGAGATTAAATTACTGGGACTTAGGAGTGTGGAAACAACCTCACTCAGATCTGATCTGAAAAAAAAGGAGACGGGTCGGCAGATCTGGATCCGGCCCGGGCGAGGCTGGCGGCTGGGCTTCGGTGCGCGGCGGCGGCCCGGGGTGGCGCTGGAGGGAGGCCCGCGGCCCAGGGCGGTGAAGGAGCTGGCGGCTGGATCGGGCGGAGGCCCGCGGAGCTGGGCGGCGGCCTGCCCGAGCGGCTGCGGGATCTGGGTGGCGGAGTGGAGAGGCCCGGTCGAACCGGTGGCGATCCGGGCCGGGTGGCGTACGGCCCGGGAGGAGGTGGCGAAGGCGCCTGGCGGATCGGGCCTCTGCGCTGGGTGCGGCGATGTGGTCCCGCGGGGCGGATCCCGGCGCGGTCGGGCCTGGCGCTCGAGGGAGGATCCAGTCGAACTGGATCGGTCGGGCGAGGTGGCTGAGGGCGTTGACCTCGAACGTGGCGAGGAACTCGCCCGATTCCCGAAAGTTGCGGCGGCGGCTCCTTCGACAGGACGGCGCGGTGGAGCTGCCCGGAGGATTTTTTTTTTTGGGGATCTGGATCTGAGAAAGAAAGGAAAAAAAAGAGGGAGGAGTGGGGAAGAAGAAGGGGATGCCCAAAATAGACTAGGGGTCTATAAATAGCAGTTTTTAGGGTTAGGAGTGAGTTTAGGGGCGCTAGGAGCCCTCCGATCGCGATCCGACGGATCCGATCGCGGGGATAGTCTAGGAGGCCTAGGAGGGAGATAAAAGAATGCAGTAGGGGTGTTTCCGGGACACGAAGTGAAGGCACATCGGACCCACACGAATAACGGATGGGAAAACCAACGGAGTCCAAACGAGATGAGATTTGAGAGGCGGGTTGCACACAACAAAACAACAACACAGACAACAACCTCGCGGCACACCGGTAACGTTAAACGCCCGAACAACAAAGTAGGCCTACGGGACGTCACGGACACGTGAGGGAGCTCCGGAACGCGAAACGGACAACGGGAAGAAACACGCGGAACCGGATGCAACCGACAACACAAATGCAATGCAATGCACATGTCTACATGATATGAATGAATGCCACACACTCACACAACAAAACGACGAAAGCCCGAAAGACAAAGAACCCGGAATGGAAATAGCTGAAGCCGGAGATATATTATATACCCAAAAGGGAAAGTATTACATCCGGGGCATTACACGCCCCGTCCTCGCTCCGCCGGTCCCATCTGCCCCGTACCTGCGCCGTCGGACGCCTCTCGCCCCGTCCCCGCGTCGTCGGTCCCCTCCGCCCCCGTCCCCATGCCGTCAGTCCCCTCCGGCCCCGCCCCCGCGCCGCCGGACCCCTCCCGCCCTGTCCCCGCGCCGCCGGACGCCTCCGCCCCGTCCCCGCGCCGCCGGTCTCCCCTGCTGCTGGTGCCACCACTGCTGCCGACCTACAATCACAACTCATACAACTAGTTTGCCAAATGACCTATAGCTTTTTCATAGCAGATTTTCCACAGCTGTTTTTTCACAGCAGATTTTCCACCGCTGCTTTTAGAAATCCACAGCGGAACCAAACAGGGCCTAAGTCTTGTAAGGTGTTGCAAGGTCTCCAGCAAGAATGCCCAGGAGATGAGGTCGAAGGCTCTGGTGTATCAAAGCTTGAGTGTAGCTCGCGGGATGCGCAGCTGGTAGAGGTAGCGCGCCGTATGCTGCAGGAGGAGGAAGTTGTCGTGCACAGAGCGTCTGGTCACAAAAAAATAAGCTCGCCAAGGTCCGGCCACAAATGGCTCAATCTATTAATTAAGAAAAAAATAGTTGCCCGATTAATTTACAAAAAAGTCATAACAACACGCGCCACTTATAGGGGGCACCTACCAACACACACTAGACACATTGTCAAGAGGAAGACCATCGTTGAGGTAGTTTGCAAGAGTCATTTCCATCATTTCTCCCCGAGCAATCGACTCCGACTTCACATCATCGTACCATCCACGAGGTCATCACCGAAACAGCCGCCCGAAGCACACGCCGGCCTATGCCAAACAGCCAATCACAAGCGCCAGTAGCAGTCAGCTGTGATTTTGAAGGCGAGCGACGAAGGGGAAATATGCCAGGGTTGCGCCACATAGGATCCTCGCAGGGGAAACATCCTTGAAGCCGGAAGCCGGAAGCCCGTCCTCAGTCTTATATATTCAGCTATGCTTGTTTTCCTTAACATTGTGTACGTAAATGATTGTGGCCTTGATAAATATCTCTTATAACGCGAGAAATATAATACTCCCTCTGTAAACTAATATAAAAGCGTTTAAATCATTATTTTAATATTCTAAATGCTCTTATATTAGTTTACGGAGGGAGTACAAGACATGCTAAAGGAGCATCGTCGACGACATATGCTTGGGAGTGAGCACCGCTGCTATCCACAGCCTGGGCAGTTCGGAGAGGGCAAACGTGGGCAGCCGCCTGGGTTATCTGCGATGATGTTCAAAGTACATATCAGGCCATTTGGAAACAGGGTACACTCGGCACGTATTCTAGACTGAAATATGAACACATGCCTGTGAACTTGAATGAAGAAAAGCGAAACATGCATGGGCACTTACGACGAGTATCGCAAAGCGGTCCAGCTGAAGTACCTACATGACGTGCTGCATGGCCACCGACGATCAACAGCAGTAACGTGAGGATGGCAAGAAGCCGAGCAAGGAGGCGGCGACAGTTGGGTCGCAGCATCTTCCCGGATTCCGTGTGTGGCAGTCCGGCAAACCTACGCACACAAAGGGAACGATTGCCACTCCGCCACGCTTCGGCACCTATATATACAGATCCAAGATTATGCATTTCTTCCTTGGAGAGAAAGACCGAAGTAAACATTGTTGAGTGGGGCAGTTAAGATAAAAGAAACGAAACGAAAAGAAAAAGGCCTGTGTTGACTGGAACCTGCCGAAGATGAGACTTTCTCAGTTCTTCTCGCACATGGTGCGGAAAAGTCTGCATGACTTGTGGCTAAGCTAAGACTTAACTAGTTAACTTATGTTTGATTATTGTCCAGTACTCCAGTCCACATCGTTTGTCGATGATGGGCGAGCGTGTTTAGTCAAATGTGTCCGCGGGCTATGATCGAGCACATCTCAAATTTATTTGTTGTATCCGGACATCTCATATTTGATTCTTATATCTATACAAAGACATGCAAAGGAAATAGAACATACATACTACATCGATCACAGCTACTCTTCGTCGGAGATCACCATGATCTCCGTGCCCGGCTCCGGCAGCATGGGCGGCAGCTACAGCTCCAGCGCCTCCTGCCGCTCCCCTCCGGCCTCCTCCGCGTCGAGTTCGGAGAAGAGCGCGTCGGTCTTCGACTGCTCCCGTCAGAGGAACGCCCGGTTGGCCTCCACATAGGTCTCATCCTGGATGGACTCGAGGATGGCCTGCTGCTCGGCCATCTCGTCGGACTGGGCGACGGTGAACTCCGTCTTCGCCTGCTCCATGTTGAAGGCCGGCACCTCCGCCTCCTCCACCTCCATCGGAGCCATCTCCTCCTCCTCCTCCTCCTCGTCTTCCCCCGGCTGCCCCTCCTGCTCCTCTGGCTCCGACGAGTCTGGAGGCAGCCCAACAGCGATGCGGGCGGCGCACGTGGCTTCCCTCGCCCGGATCTGTTGCTGGATCTCGTAGCAGCGCTCCGGCGTCAACATGGCATAGTAGGTGCTCATGTTCCGGACCATGGTGGAGTGCCGGAGCGTGGACAGAGCGCCGGAGCGGGAGAGGGAGGAGGTGGATGGGCTCGGACTGGCGGCGCGTAGAGGGGGGGAGGGGGTTGCAGGACGGGTCGGCCGGCTAAAATAGCTGGATTTCGTCTTGGGCGGCGATCCAGAGTGGCGCCACGTGGCGTTCACACCGTGGTGATGGACGCGGCATTCATCGGATCACCGAGTTTTCGGGCGTTTCCGGATGGGACCCCTTCGTTAGTCCGACGTGGCGGGCGTGCCCGGACGCCCCCATATCCGCCCTATATTTGGGCTGGATATGGGTGGTAATGGTCAGCCCGGGTGTTTGAGGGCCTTTTGAGAGGCCCGTCTGGGTCAAAAATTCGTGACCGGTCGGCCCACCTGAACGTATGAGACGAGTTTGAGAGGTCCGGTTGTAGATGCTCTGACATAGATAGAAGTGGCACCAGGTGGGAAGGATACATGCACAAAGAGACTGACCTAGTTCAAGGCTCGGTCTTCCTTTGAACAAGTCAGTCTCTTCAAATTCCTATACTCCCTCTATCCATATATTATGTATATATAGGGCCTAATGCATTTTTTGAGACCGATTTGTCCATATGTTAAAGCAACAACATATGACATGCAAGTTACACAAAGCATATCATAAAATTTGTACGTGAAAGAAGCTTCCAATGATATAATTTTCACACTATACATCTCATCTATTATTAAGTTATACATCTATGGGCTCCCTAAAAGGGGTAAATGTGAGCAAATTCTGAAGGCCGACTCCGAACCAGTGGGCAAGCTTCTGACCGTCGACTTGGACTCCCTGGAGGGGGATGGTCCGGCTGGCATCGAGGTCATATGCCACTCCTGGCGACATTGACAGCCTATCTCTGGTCTTCTACTTCGGCAAGACTAGAGGGGCCCGCCTCACCTATGAGCATGACCTTGAGGACCGAGGGGTCACGCCGCCTGCATCTGGACCGGATGGGGGGGACTCCTGTCTGAAGACAGCTCCATGGACTCTAGTGGTAGGTGCTCCTCGCCGGCACCGGCCGCGCGTCGCCCCAGCCCCTCGGCGACCAGGAAGGCTCCGGCCCCCTCCGAGGTGTCGGCATCTTCGCAGAGTCTGTGTCTATGGAGGACTCCTTAAGTGTGCGGATGGACGTCCGCCCTCCGTCATCACCGCATTTGCCTGGGGTGCTGTGCTAAACCCGCTCGCCTGGGACCCCACCCCCGTCAGCCTTGGGGTCCCGGCACTTGTGCACGCCTCATCTCCGTCGTTGGCCATGGGTGTGGGCACGGCCTACCTGGACTCTCCCATGGCCTGCCCTGTGGCCAGCTTGGTCCCTTCCCCTTCAGTGCCGCCCAGGCAGAGTGCTCGCCTAAGTCGATCATGGACCCTCCCGGACGGTCGGGTCCCAACGATCTCGGAGAAGGCGGACATGTGCACGGCGGCTCATGAGCTCACTCCGGTTATGATTCTGTCTCACTCTCGTCCATCTTTCTGTAGTTCCCATTTCGTGGTCCTTGGTTCAGTTCCACTTGCACACCTTGGCGACGGAGCCTTAGATTGCGACATTGTGTTTCGAGGAGATAAGGGACCTTGCTTGGAGAATTTATTTTTGACATCTGTGCCAATGAGAGGTTGGATGGGACGCTGTAGAGGCCCGTGCTCGAGCAGAGCATGGTACTTTGGGTGCCCGGACCCCCACCACCCCTGGGCATAGAGAGGCCGAGGATGTGGGGGCTTAGACGACCGCCCACTAGGCCTGACACCCTTGGGTGCCCTTCAGTTGGCAGGGCTCTGAGGGGAAGGCTGCCTATGTGCATCCATCCCTCTGAGCAGTGGATGGTGGCTCATGGTGCTAGTGTCGGTCTCCCCTCTCGGGAGGACACAGTCGTCGATGGCACAGGTAAGAGGTGGCATCGCGGTAGACCGACAAAAGCGGTGCCTCTTCTCGTAATTGGTGGTCAGGCTAGTTCGGCCCCACCTGAGAGGCCTAGTACTACAACCAAGGTTACCATATGAAGCTCCTATGCTGGAACATTAGGGGCTTGAGCAATTTGGGCCAGCGGCGACAGCTGATCGATTACATTAGGGAGGAGGATATCGATATAGTGGGTTTGCAAGAAACGATTCATCGGGACTTATCCATCTAGAAACTCCAAGGGTTGTTCCATCACCCGCTCGCCTGACAATGGTCGTCAGTGGCTGGTCTATCTGGGGGCATCTTGTTGGGGTCAGAGAAGACTTCTTCTCGGTTGAAGATATAGACCAAGGGGAATTCTTCCTTAGTATGTCTGTTTCTGATTGACGTGTGAACCTCAGTTGAGAGGTGATCATTGTCTATGGCCTAGTTGATCACGGGCAGTCAGCGGACTTCTTGGCAGAGCTAAGGGATAAGGTTAAGCATTGCACTACTCTAGTTGTAGTGGTCGGCGACTTCAACCTTATTAGACAAGAGGCTGACAAGAGCTCTCTCAATGTCGACCAATTGCGCATGCGTGTGTTCAACGACTGCATTGTTTATATGGTGCTATGTGTTGGAGATATGCCTAGAGGCAATCATGTATGATAATATTTCCTATGTGTTTATGAATAAAGACTGTCCTTGGATGTAATCAATGATACTTGTTGGCAAGTACGTGACTTGTCTGTGAGATCTTGTGTTGTATGATACATCCTAAATTGTCCCTAGTCGCAAGTGACGTGTGGGCACATGTCGGACTAGACTAGCATATGACATGGTGGATGGCTCGGTCTCACTAGCCATGGAGCATTGGATGCTAATCGGATAATATGGACTTGGAAAGGTTTGATCGGATCTGATCTAGTCGGATCTGAGTCGAGATAAGGTCTGAGTCGGACAGACCCAACTATGAGACACACCAACATGTCATTTGTGACTCTCTAGTACAACATATGGTCTATGTCCTAAGACCTGAGCTGACGCATGTACTCGGGATGGTGACAAACTTGCTTTGGGCCGACCAAATGCTACTCCGTGACTGGGTAGTTACAAAGGTAGGTTCCGGGCTTGTCCAGACCCATGCTGCGAGACGCGGTCGAACAAGATGGGATTTGCCCCTCCGACTAGGAGAGATATACTCTAGGCCCCTCATGTGATCCGACCAGGATAAGCATGGCCATGCGACAAGGATTATGAGATAATCCGGTTTGTGGTCGGCATCACTGTAACGAGAAAGAGGTCGGGCTAGCACAAGGATGACGGTATCGCCTTGAGCCCGACAACATATATCGTGTGGCAAAGGGAATGGAAGTGTGACACATTGTCCAGGTTCGCCTAACCAGCTTCATAGTCTACTTGGTGGTCGGCACACCTTGCTAGAGGCCGCTACCAACCGTGCAGGTCGAAGGTGATCCGAACTGTGACCAAGCCAACTTGAACCTAAGGGGTCGCACGCTTAAGGGAAGGAACCTACGAGGTCTGTTCGGAGCACACTGGTCAGATGTGATCCTAGCTGGACTTGGAACGTGACCAAGTAGACTTTCGGCTTTAGGATCCGTGCAAGGCCCAAGTGTTGAGACCGTGATGGATGCCTATAAATAGTGGACGTGCGACAGACTTATTCAGTTGATCGCTTCGGGGCCGTCGTTAGGGCTTTGCATGTGTTGCAACTAGCCATCTCCACTCGCTGTCGGTTGTGTGATCGGACCTAGCAGTCCGCCGCACGACATTCCTCCTGCACGTGCGGATACCGTTAGAGGCGGTGCACTTGCGCCGCTCCGGCTAACCTGTTCGTGGGATACGATCAGCTACGTGGGAGATCGGCAAGGAGGAGATGACTCCCGGAACGCGAGACAACCCCAGGAAAGCGCTACCTCAACTCTACTTCCGTTGCACGACACTGCGTGTCTAGTGGTAACGATATGTGATCCATCTCCCTTAGCATGTTCCTGGATTTTCTGCACATGGGAAAATTTTAATTTGAAGTTGACGCACCCTACGGTAGAGCCCAACAGTGGTATCAGAGCCTCTCCTATAGGATTTGGATTCGGATCGTAGGCATATTAAATATGTGGAGGCGGCAGATGAGATCTGTTATCGTTTATGAGATTGGCTATGTGCATGATTGATGAGATCAATTTCACATGGGGATTGAAGTGGCTATGTTTTCTGTCAATCGGGATCGATGAGGTCGTGAGACAACCTACCCCTACCGGTCGGTTATCCGTCATCGGGGTTAATAGTGAAACGTGTCGGCGTTTGCTACTTCTTGAGCTTGCGTTGTATTCCCCCGAAGAGGAAAGGGAGATGCAACACAGTAGCGTAAGTATTTCCCTCAGTTTTTTAGAACCAAGGTATCAATCCAGTAGGAGACCACGCGCAAGTCCCTCGCACCTGCACAAACAAATAAGAACTTCGCAGCCAACGCGATAAGGGGTTGTCAAGCCTTTTATGGTCACTTACGAAAGTGAGATCTGATAGAGATGATAGTTTGATATTTTTGTATTTTTGGATATAAGAACATAAAGTAAAAGCGGAAAAGTAAAGTAGATTGTAGATTGATATGTTGAGAATAGACCCGGGGGCCATAGTTTTCTCTAGTGGCTTCTCTCATGATAGCGATTCTACGGCGGGTAAACAAATTACTGTCGAGCAATTGATGGAAAAGCGAACAATTATGATACTATCTAGGCATGATCATTATATATAGGCATCACGTCCGAAACAAGTAGACCGAAACGATTCTGCATCTACTACTATTACTCCACACATCGACCGCTATCCAGCATGCATCTAGAGTATTAAGTTCATAAGAACAGAGTAATGCCTTAAGCAAGATGACATGATGTAGAGGGATAAATTCGAACTTAGTGATATAAACCCCACCTTTTTATCCTCGATGGCAACAATACAATACATGCCTTGCTGCCCCTACTGTCACTGGGAAAGGACACCGCAAGATTGAACCCAAAGCCAAGCACTTCTCCCATTGCAATAACTATAGATCTAGCAGGCCAAACCAAACCAATAATTCAAAGAGACATGCAAGGATATTATAATCATACATAAAGAGTTCAGAAAAGAACCAAATATTTCTCATAGGTAATCTTGATCATAAACCCACAATTTATTGGATCTCGACAAACACACCGCAAAAAGAGATTACATTGAATAGATCTCCTCGAAGACCGAGGAGAACTTGGTATTGAGATCCAAAGAGAGAGAAGAAGCCATCTAGAAACTAGCTATGGACCCGAAGGTGTGTGGTAAACTACTCACAACTCATGGTGAGGCGATGATGATGATGTAGAAGCACTTCGTGGTAGACCCCCCTCCGGCGGAGCTCCGGAACAGGCCCCAAGATGGGATCTCACGAGAACAGAAGGTTGCGGTGGTGGAACTAGGGTTTTCTCTGTTCGTCTGATGGTTTCGGGGTACGTAGATATACATAGGAAGAAGGAGGGCACCGGGGGCCAGACATGGGGCCCACGAGGCAGGGGGCGCGCCCTATAGGGGGGGCGCCCCCACCCTCGTGGACGCCATGTGTGCCCTATTCCGTGGTTCTCAAGTCTCCCGTGCGTATTTTGCTCCAAAAATATCTCTCCCGAAGTTTCATTCCGTTTGGACTCCGTTTGATATTCATTTTCTGTAAAACCCTGAAATAGGCAAAAAACACCAATCTGGACTGGGCCTTTGGGTTAATAGGTTAGTCCCAAAAAAACTATAAAAGTGTATAACAAAGCCCATTAAACATCCAAAACATCATAAATAATAGGATGGAACAATAAAAAATTATAGATACGTTGGAGATGTATCAAGCATCCCCAAGCTTAATTCCTACTCATCCTCGAGTGGGTAAATGATAAAAACAAAAAATTTGATGTGGAATGCTAACCAACATAGTTTTCAATGTAATTCTCTTAATTGTGGCATGAATGTTCAGATCTGAAAGATTCAAGACAAAAGTCTATATTGACATAAGAAATAATAATACTTCAAGCATACTAACAAAGCAATCATGTCTTCTCAAAATATTATGGATAAAGAAAGTTATCCCTACAAAATCATATAGTCTGGCTATGCTCCCTCTTCATCACACAAAATATTCATATCATGCACAACCCCTAGCCAAGCACTTGTTTTCATACTCTATTCTTTCAAACCTTTCAACTTAAATGCAATACATGAGCGTGAGCCATGGATATAGCACTATGGGTGGAATAGAGAGGTGGTTGTGGAGAAGACAAAAAGGAGGGAGATAGTCTCACATCGACTAGGCGTATCAACGGGCTATGGAGATGCCCATCAATAGATATCAATGTGAGTGAGTAGAGATTGCCATGCAACGGATGCACTAGAGCTAAAAATGTATGAAAGCTCAACAAAAGAAACTAAGTGGGTGTGCATCCAACTTCCTTGCTCATGAAGACCTAGGGCATTTGAGGAAGCCCATCGTTGGAATATATAAGCCAAGTTCTATAATGAAAATTCCCACTAGTATATGAAAGTGACTAAACATGAGACTCTCTACCATGAAGAACATGGTGCTACTTTGAAGCACAAGTGTGGAAAAAGATATTAGCAATTGTCCCTTCTCTCTTTTCTCTCAATTTTTTTGGAGGGGCTTTCTCTCCCTTTTTTTAGCCCCTCTCTATTTTTTTGCGCCATCTCTTTTTTATTGGCCTTTCCTCACATGGGACAATGCTCTAATAATGATGATCATCACACTGTTATTGATTTACAACTCGATACTAGAACAAAGTATGACTCTATATGAATGCCTCCGGCGGTGTACCAGGATGTGCAATGAATCAAGAGTGACATGTATGAAAAATTATGCATGGTGGCTTTGCCATAAATACGATGTCAACTACATGATCATGCATGGCAATATGACAATATGAAGCGTGTCATATGAACGAGACGGTGGAAAGTTGCATGGCAATATATCTCGGAATGGTTATGAAAATGCCATGATAGGTAGGTATGCTGGCTGTTTTGAGGAAGATATATGGTGGGTGTATGGTACCGGTGAAAGTTGCGTGGTACAAGAGAGGCTAGCAATGGTGGAAGGCTGAGAGTGTGTATAATCCATGGACTCAACATTAGTCATAAGAACTCATATACTTATTGCAAAAATTTACGAGTCATCAAAACAAAGCAATCAACGCATGCTCCTAGGGGGGAGGTTGGTAGGAGTTAACCATCGCGCGCCCCCGACCTCCACACAAAGGATGACACTCTACAAATACATCATGCTCTAACTTCGTCACAGAGCGGTTCACCATACGTGCATGCTACGGGAATCACTAACTTTAACACAAGTATTTCTCAATTTCATAATAACTCCACTAGAATGACTCTGATATCACTATCCTCATATCTCAAAACAATTATCAAGCATCCAACTTCTCATCATATTCAATGCACTTAGTGTGAAAGTTTTTACTACATTGATCTTGGATGTCTATCATGTGAAGACTAGTTTTATAGCCAAAGCACATTACCATGTTGTTTTAATAGACTCTCTAAAGGATATAAGTGAAGCATGAGAGATCAAAAATTTCTACAAAATATAATTACCACCGTGCTCTAAAAGATATAAGTGAAGCACTAGAGCAAAAACTATTCCACCAAAAGATATAAATGAAGCACATAGAGTGTTCTAACAATTCCTAGGCCATATTTATCTCTCTCAAAAAGGTGTGTCCAGCAAGGATAATTGTGGCAAACTTATAAGCAAAGACTCAAATAACACACGACGCTCCAAGTAAAACACCTATCATGTGGTGAATAAAAATATAGCTCCGAGTATAGTTACCGATAGATGAAGACGAAAGAGGGGATGACTTCCCGGGGCATCCCCAAGCGTAGGATTTTGGTTGTCCTTGAATTTTACCTTGGGGTGCCTTGGGCATCCCCAAGCTTAGGCTATTGCCACTCTTTGTTCCATAGTCCATCAAAGCGATACTCAAAACTTGAAAACTTCACAACACAAAACTTAGACAAAAATGTCGTGAGCTCCGTTAGTACAACAAAACAAACCACTACTCAAAGGTGATGTAATGAATTCATTCTTTGTTTATATTGGTGTTAAACCTACTGTATTCCAACTTCTCTATGATTCATACTTCCCAATATTACTCATAGATGCATTGAAATAAGCAAACAACACACGAAAAACAGAATCTGTCAAAAACAGAACAGTCTGTAGTAATCTTTAACTTTCGCATACTTCTGTAACTCCAAAAAAATTGAAATAAATTGGTAAACGTGAGGAATTTGTCTATTAATCATGTGCAAAAAGAATCAACTAATAGAACGCTCCAGTAAAATCTGGTGACCATTCTAGTGAGCACTAACGATTATGTTTTTCACAGCAAGATCATATAAACTTCACACAAGTCTTCCCAAAGGTTCTACTTGTCACAAACACTAATTAAAACACAAAACCACATCTAAACAGAAGCTAGATGCAATATTTATTCCTAAACAGAAGCAAAAAAATTGGGTTGCCTCCCAACAAGCGCTATCATTTTACGCCCTAGCTAGGCACGATACATGGATAGATCTAGGGAATGCCATAATGATACGATATATTGCGAAAACTCATCTCATATTCCCTACGTTCAGCAGCAAGTTTTCTTTGTGGTAAGCAAAAGTAATCAAAAGGGCTGAATTTAATGGGACAGAAGTCCCCCATATCAAGCTCAGGAGGTATAGGTTCCTCTTTTGGCCCTTTATAGTGTACAACCAATTCATCATTATAGGCATCTTTTGGCAGAAGGTCATGAGCCTTCGCTCAAGGGAGAAACTTAACCCATTGTTTTGAATAGAAAAATCATCATTCAACTCAGAAATTCTATCAACCAAGACATCGGTAGGTACCTTTTTTCTAAGGTTTTCATTAAAAGCAACATGATCCGAAGATCGCAACAGCATTATGTCTTCTTGATTAAATAGGATAGCCTCTATGGGAGGTCGACCAACATCTACCCCGTAATGAGCAAAGATTTCTTTGGCCTCTTTCAAGATAAATCTAAATTCATGAACCAAACAGATAGTAGTTGCACGCTTAATAGAAGAATGCTCAATATTGGAAAACTCCAGAAAGATTCTCTGAATACAGGGGTGCATATGGATAAATTGCCATTCAATTTCAACTACAAGCATAGATATGGCATCCTCAAGGCTACTAGTTCTGTGAAGAATAGAGCCACCCATAGTAGGCAAAGCACCGGCACAAGTAAAGAAGTCTTGAAGAACTCCTTTTCCAATGATATTACCACTACCAACCCGGAACTTCTTAATATGTAAAGTGGTAGTTTCATCCGGGGGGACAACATAGACGTTGCCCTCAACATTACTACCCTTCTCAATAAAATCTTCCCCCATCTCAGACATGAGGGTAAGCGAACGATAAACACACGACAGTAGAAGGGCAAATAAAACGGCAAGGGTGAAGTGGGGGAGAGGAAAACGAGAGGAAAATAAATGTAATGCGAAGGATAAGGTTTGTGATAGGTACTTGGTATATGACTTTTGGGTAAGCCTCCCCGGCAACGGCGCCAGAAATTCTTCTTGCTACTTCTCGAGCTTGCGTTGTATTCCCTCGAAGAGGAAAGGGAGATGCAACACAGTAGCGTAAGTATTTCCCTCAGTTTTTGAGAACCAAGGTATCCATCCAGTAGGAGACCACGCGCGAGTCCCTCGCACCTACACAAACAAATAAGAACTTCGCAGCCAACATGATAAGGGGTTGTCAATCCCTTTACGGTCACTTACGAAAGTGAGATCTGCTAGAGATGATAGTTTGATATTTTTGGTATTTTTGGATATAAGAACAGAAAGTAAAAGCGGAAAAGTAAAGTAGATTGTAGATTGATATGTTGAGAATAGACCCGGGGGCCATAGTTTTCTCTAGTGGCTTCTCTCATGATAGCAATATTCTACAACGGGTAAACAATTTACTGTCGAGTAATTGATAGAAAAGCATATAATTATGAGATTCTCTAGGCATGATCATTATATATAGGCATCACGTCCGAAACAAGTAGACCGAAACGATTCTGCATCTACTACTATTACTCCACACATCGACCGCTATCCAGCATGCATCTAGAGTATTAAGTTCATAAGAACAGAGTAATGCCTTAAGCAAGATGACATGATGTAGAGGGATAAATTCAAACATAGTGATATAAACCGCATCTTTTTTATCCTCGATGGCAATAATACAATATGTGCCTTGCTGCTCCTACTGTCATTGGGAAAGGACACCGCAAGATTGAACCCAATGCCAAGCACTTCTCCCATTGCAAGAACTATTGATCTAGTAGGCCAAACCAAACCAATAATTTGAAGAGACTTGCAAGGATATTATAATCATACATAAAGAGTTTAGAAAAGAACCAAATATATCTCATAGATAATCTTGATCATAAACCCACAATTCATCGGATCTCGACAAACACACTGCAAAAAGAGATTACACCGAATAGATCTCCTCGAAGACAGAGGAGAACTTGGTATTGAGATCCAAAGAAAGAGAATAAGCCATCTAGATACTAGCTATGGACCCGAAGGTCTGTGGTAAACTACTCACAACTCATGGTGAGGCGATGATGATGATGATGTAGAAGCACTCCGTGGTAGATCCCCCCTTCGGCGGAGCTCCGGAACAGGCCCCAAGATGGGATCTCACGGGAACAGAAGGTTGCGGCGGTGGAACTAGGGTTTTCTCTGTTCGTCTGATGGTTTCAGGGTACGTAGATATATATAGGAAGAAGGAGGGCACCGGGGGCCAGACGTGGGGCCCACGAGGCAGGGGGCGCACCCTATAGGGGGGCGCCCACACCCTCGTGGACGCCACATGTGCCCTATTCTGGGGTTCTCAAGTCTCCCGTGCGTATTTTGCTCCAAAGATATCTCTCCCAAAGTTTCATTCTGTTTGGACTCCGTTTGATATTCCTTTTCTGTAAAACCCTGAAATAAGCAAAAGAACAGCAATCTGGACTGGGCCTTTGGGTTAATAGCTTAGTCCCAAAAATAATATAAAAGTGTATAACAAAGCCCATTAAACATCCAAAACATCATAAATAATAGCATGGAACAATAAAAAATTATAGATACGTTGGAGACTTATCAGCGTCCTGGGAACGGGGGTTCCCAAACTTGCCTACCTGCGGCCCAGGGCGTGGATCACAAGGCGGCCTAGTACGGCCCAGCATCTTCAACAACACTCAAGACCCTCGCGAGGGGCCAAGCCTCGCGAGGTGGACGACACATGACATCCCCTGGGGCGACCTGTAATGCCCAGGATGGGACTATACCTCCTACGTGTCGAGGCACGACTTAAAGGTATAAGCCCATCCTAGAATGATCTCAAGTTTGGTATCTTTGCACGACTCATGTAAAAGAGGGTTTAAAATGCAAAAGAAGATAGTTGGCTTACACTCGCCACTTCACACAATACAATAAATAAACAAATCATCATACAAAACATCACAACCCGACTACGGGTGAAGATCCAAAAGAAAGATACCAAAACAACATGAAACCACAGGTCAGGATCGAATCCTAGTAGAAACCACTACTGAACATCGAAACGTCACAAACAAAAGGTCAAACTCTTCATCGAGCTCCCGATGAAGTACTTGAACCAGCTCCTGCATCAAACTCGGCTGAACCTGCATCTGGTGTGGTGAAGTAACTGTGAGCCACAGAGGACTCAGCAATCCCGTTCCCGGGTAACAAGACTATTTAAGCCTTGGGTGAGGATAAGGCTAAAGAAAGAAATATGAGGTGAAGGAACAACAAGAGTCTGCAGCAGCAACTAGCACTAACTTACGTAAAAGAGAGCGAGAAGAGAAGTGCATCGGTCGAGAGATGATCACGAAGTGATCCTAACTAAAGCCGGTCAAACATAACCCCACCGTGTTCAACTCCCGAATCCCCATTCGGAAATTGACAGTCACGGTACACACGCTAGTAGTGTATTGAAACTTTGTGTCAAGTTATCTACAACCGGAATTAACAAGCTCCCATCTGCCACATAACCGCGGGCACGGCTTTCGAAAGTTCAAACCCTGCAGGGGTGTTCCAACTTGGCCCATCACAAGCCCACGATCCGCGGAGTCGCAACTCCATAGGTGGGAAGACCCGAGTATTCTCGGAATCCCGTGCTCAAGTTAAACCGAACTAAGGTAAGGCTAATCCAGCAAATCCTCCCGGCGTGTCGACACCCTGATAGTAGCCGCGCGTATCTAAGTCTCAGGACACGACCGGATGGGCGATTCTACATGTTTTTACCAAACCTTGAGTTTCCTCGAGGTGGCCCCGCAGACTCCCCGTTTCGGACCAACACTCATGTGGAGCACTGGCCCGGGGTTGTGGAATTAAAATAAAAGAGGGTTTGCAAGGCCCTTATGCAAGTTTTATTAGTTTGTTATTAGGCAAATAGTACCAATGTTGGGACTTGCTGGAAAAGACTTAGCACTTAGCGGTTTATCAAGGGGGTCCCATACACCCCAACCGTGTTAGGAACGCATAATCAAGGAACATAACACCGGTTTATACGGTTCCTAACGGCATGAGTGGAACAAATCACCAAGCAAAAGGCTTAGCCTTCCACCCTGCCAGTATATAGATGATTTCATTTTAAGCATTTATATAGTGTGATATAACCCAACCAAACTTCAACATGAAGCAAGCATCTTCAATCTTCACCTGCAACTAACAATGCTATAAGAGGGGCTGAGCGAAGCGTACTTAGCCAAGCAACGGTTTGCATAGGTAGGGTGGTTAAACATGGCAATTGGTTACAAGTAGGAGGCTGACAAGAAGAACATGGGCATCGAGGCAAAACTATAGATCGAGACTTCTAGCAATAGGCAAAGATAGTAATGGTATCCGGGTTCGGTCATCTTGCCTGGGATTCCACAAGGGAGAAGAACAAGTCCATGAAGAAGACGGAGAAACACAGACGAGAGAAACCTCACAACTCCGGAACGAAACCGAAGCTATCAAGAGAAGCAAACCGGAAAGAAAACAAACAACGCGGTAAACACACAATCATCAACATGGCATAAGATGCACAAACAAGTATGATGCATGTCCGGTTTAATTATGCATGGCATGGCAAGGTGCACAAACAACACTACAAGTTAAGTGGAGCTCAATATGCAACGAGTTGCATATTGACGAAACACCACATTTAATTATTTAGTTGACTCTCATTTAATTACAAGACAAGATTAATTGTTTTTAACATGGCAAGAGGTGAAGCATAAAGAAACTACACTATTTAGGCATTTTAAATGGGGCCGGAAAATAACAACAACAAGTCCGGAAAAATCCCCATGAGCATGTTTAATAATCATAAGCAAACAATAATTAACATATATAATGTTGTTAAATGATGCGGATGACATGAACAAGTTTTTATGCAAGTTATTAAAAGGTTGACAATTAACAAGATATGAAGCATTGTCATTGTGGTGGAATGAAAGGGTGCCACGGCAACGATCCGAAATGAGGCAATGGCATCATATCGGTACCGGTAACTCGGTGAGGGACCGGTGCAAAACAAAAGGTGGAGTGAACGAGTTGAACAAGATGATGGGGTGATCCCGTTGCCGGGTTCCCACGAGTCGGTGGCGAGGCAACCGAGGAACATGACAAAAGGTGGAACGGGCACGAAGCACACACGGGAGACATTACATACAACACAAGCAAGCATCACACGGGTCATACACGGGGTCGTCTCGTTATACCTTTGAAGCGTGCGTTTCGGGCGGTTCGAGACGTCGAGGAACGTAGGGGAAGTAGTGGTACACGAGTCATGGTACACGGGGCGACGGTAGTGGTACACGCCGTAGAGGTACTTGAGGGTGCCGACGGATCTGGGCGTCGGTAGTGGTACTTGTCGCGGTCGTCGTCGACGTAGGGGTACACGTTCGTAGTGGGAAGTAGTTGTTCCATTCGTCTTGGCGGTTCCACGATGGCGGTAGTTGTTCACGGTCATCGGTAGTCGTTCGGGTCGTCGTGGTACTTGTCGGGGCCGTAGGGGTACTTGGCGTTCGACGGCGTCGTGGTACTCGTTCACGTAGTCGTACACGGATGTAGTGGTACTTGTTCCGTAGCCGTTTACGAGCTCGTTTTTCGTAGATGTTCGGTTCGTCGAGGTACTTGACGCGTCCGGTAGTCGTTACCCATACGTCGTGGTACTTGTCGGGTCTTCCGGCGAGGGTAGTCGTTCATGAATCGTAGACGTACTTGCATCGGAGGGATACTTGCTGCTCCATGTTATTTGCTGAAAAAAAACAAAATGCAAAACCGAACAAAAGTAGCACAGCAGCAGCAACTAGGCGCTCGCGAGCACACACGGGCGCTGCGGGACGAAGTGGAGGCAGGGCCTCGTCGCGGACTGGAGGCGCAGACGAGGGACGGCGTGGGCCGGCCGTCTCCCTGGCTGGAGAGGAGGGGCGACGAGGATGCGGTCTGGCCGAAGGTAGCAGGACCATGGCGCTCGCTGGACGAGGGGAGGACTCCATGGCGCTGCTGGGCGAAGCAGGAGCGGTGCAGAGGCGAGCTCGCGAGGGACGGAGGACGGAGCCTGGCCAGCCTGGAGGGAGGGCCGACGAGGGTGCTCTGGCCGCGGGCTTCGCGGCGCGGCTGGGTGCGCTCTGGCCGGCCTGGCTCCTGGTTTGCGCTAGGGGAGGCCGCTGGCCTGGACACTGGAGAGGGAGGCCGCGGTGCACACAGGAGATGGCGCCTCGGGGCTTCGTCCTGGGGCGAAGGGAGGGACCGTGCCGGTGCTGCGCTCCGAGGAGACGAAGGAGCCGCGCTGCTGGAGATGGAGGGGCGCCGCGGCGAGGCGAGAACCAGGCGAGGCGAGGCCCTGGAGGGCGCTGCGGTGCCTGGGGCGATCGAGGAGTGAGGAGGGAGCAGCAGGCTCGAGGGAGAGAGGGAGGCTGCCGATGGGATCGGGCAGAGCGAGGGAGAAGGGGATCGGGGAAAGGTGCGGGCGATGCGAGACTCTGGCTCTGGGTCGAGCGAGCGAGAGGAGCGGGGATCGGGGAACGGGTCGAGTGCGAGCTGCGGGAAGAGGAGAGGGTGCGGCGGCGGTCGGGAAGAAAACGGGGAGAGGAGCGAAGGGACTGGCTCGGGGGTTAGGGTTAGAGGCGCTGCGGGCTGGGCCTTGAGGAGGTGTTGGGCCAGATAGGAGGGAAGGAGGATACCCAGAAGGAATTGGGCCAGGGAGGCCTGGACTGCACTCCTTTTTTTTAATATTACTTAGTAGAATAAAACAAAGAAGGAGAGAGCCAAAATAAAAGAAAAGAGGCAAGGAAAAGAATAAAATGATGGACATTTTTGTAAGGCTTTACGGATTAATTCCAACCTCACAAAAATAGTTCCAACAAAAAGGGAAGTGCAAAACTAAAACATTTAGCTTGCAATAAAAGGAGTTTAGATAAATGGAGGAGCCTCGAAACAACGGAAAGAATTATAGGCAAGGTTTAGAAGTCAAACTTGAAGTGAAATAAACATGGGGAATTAATGCAAGTGTGTTACGATGAATTCCAACGAATGGAATATTTATTATAGCTCTCTAAAATAATGAGAGACTTTTATATGTTATAAAGAGAAGTCACCTTCCCTCGATTTAAATGGACCGAAGGTCCACACAATTTATTAGGTTGAGATGCAAAATAAATTAATGACAAGATGGCATGATGACATGATGCAATGCAAAAATAAATAACACAAGCACAAAGAACACACGGGCAACCCGGAACATCTGGAATCTTCTGGAATCTTCTGGGATCTTCTGGGACGTCGGTCTCGGGCGTCACAACTCTCCCACACTAACAGAGGATCTCGACCCGAGATCCTAGAGATATCACCGGGTAAAAACGGAAAAGGAAGAGGTAAAACAAAGTTGCTTCTTTGACAGACGAGTGAAACCAAGAACCTTGAGAGGTTGAACAAATTGAAAGAAGAATACAACAGAGATGAACGAAGTGAAGAGCACTCCGGTAAGCAGGAGGAACAAGGAACACAATGAGAACCTTGTAGGTTGAAAGACATGAAACACGAGCTTATGAACCAAAAGAATAAGGAACCGCAATGGTATAGCCAAGGAATAAGAATGACAGAATTTGGACAGCACTCCGTCTGAAAATGGAAGGAATTGAACAAGAACTAGAGAAGATGGAGTGATACTTGATGAAAACAAGAACACATTGCCTCCAAAACAATTAAAAGAATGGCACAAGGGTAAGAAAGATTCAGACAGCACTCCGGTTGAAAAGAGAGGAAAAACTAGATAAGATGATAGAACAAGAATGGAGGACACAATACTCCGGTTAAAAGACAGGCAAAACTAGATAAGATGACGGAACTTGAATGAAGAATACAACACTCCGGTTAAATAGACAAGCAAGGGAGAATATGATCTTGATAAAAACGAGATGATGGTCAAAGAGAGATCATCACAAAGCCTCCGGAATGAAAGAATAGCATATAGTTCAATGAAAGAATGAATGGGGAATAAAATGACAACCTCTCTCAAAATTGAATTTGAAAGAGCATCCTTACGAAGAATAGTTGAACGGAGTTGTTGGAAATTCAACAACGAAAGAATAAGCTTGATGTGGGCTTATGGAAAAAATCTCAAAATTAAGAGGTGATAACCAGCCACTAATAGAACGAATTGCTTGGATTGAGATCAACAAGGAGACGAAGAACTTATCTCACCTGAATGATAAATGAAGAACTTGGGTCATTTATAAGCACCATAATTATCAACAATCCTTAGGGAAAGCTTTTAGGTGAAATACAACCCAAGATAACTCCAACAAATAAAAGGAGGGGTTGGAAGGATCTCCTAAAGAGAAAGAAATGATGGTTTTAATTATCTCATTCCTGATAACTTGTGAATCATGAAACAAGAAGGAATTGCCAAAAATGACATAACACCATCAGAAAAAGATAAGGTAGAAAGGATTGCAATTGGAATGCATGATGAAGAATGCTTAAGCTCCAACAAGAATCTAGAAGAAAACTTCAAGGATGAATTAAATGATGATGAACCATCAAGAGAACTCCGGTAATGAAAGCATGATAAGTGAAAGATGAAAAGAAAAAGATTCAAAGCCTGTGATGAATTAGATGGGGCTTGAAATGATGTAATTGAAATAACTTGGATCTCCGGAAAAACAAGATGAAGAACTTAGAACCGAGAATAAGATATGATGAACAAGCTCCAGACAAAAGAATTAAATCACCTGGAAGGAATAAGAATAAGAATTATGTTATGCATCCCCTTCACCAATTTAAATTGATGACAACCAAGGATTTGGCAAACTACTTATTCTCGTTGGAAAGAATTAAAGAGAGATCTCGCACAAGCTTGGATAAATCTTCAACAAAGCACCGGTAGGATTATGAAAAGAACAAAAGAATTAAAACGATAACAACAGAAGAGTAAACTTGAAAGAACCAGCCGTAAGAATATGGAGACGAACGAAGAGACATCAATGAAGAATATTTGGAGGACGAAGTTGAAAACTGAGAACGAAGAAATCTTCTGAAATGATGGCCTTCGGAGGATCACAATGAGAAGAACTCAAGAATGCTTCGGATGGGTATGAAAAGAATCCTCACAATCGGAACAATACTGAGGATGGCATGAAGCTAGAACCACAAATCTTCAAGAAGACGGCCAAGGTTTAAGAGAAACACTTCTCCGGTCTTTAGATGTTGAGAAAGAAGACGAGAATTGTCATGAAGAATTGTTGAGCACTCCGGAATGAAGAATTAAAAAGGTTGAACCAATGATGAAAAAGAATTTGAAAGCGGACTTGGAGAAGGCATGTGACTGATGGGGATCATACTTACGTCACAGTTTGAAAAGAATTTGAGTATAACTCCAGAAAAATTAGAAGAGTCAGGTAAGATCCTGAAAAAGACCTGTGGGTTAGGGCCCACTCAAAGAAATCACCGTTGGAAAAAATTGCTTAAGAGATATTGCACCGGTTGAATTAAATGGCTTGAATAAGATGACAATCCTCAAAATAGTTTGAACGGATTAAGAATGGAATTATGAATCTTCAGCACTCCGGATATGAATAGCAAGAGGAGAATGATTAATTGGTGCACCGGAATAAGAAAGCATTGTGAAATGAGGAAAAAGGATAAGATCAACACCGAAATCTTGAATTATATCCACCGCAGAATTAGAGAACAAAAGAATGATGAACTTGAAGCTCTTGAGCATCTTCACGATAAAATCACCGGATAAGAACATTGAAGGAAAAGAATGAAGAGACATCCCATGAATAAAATGGATACTTCATTGAGAATTGCTGGCTCCAAGAAGAAGAAGGGTGGGAGGGTGGGGAAAACAAAGACAACTTGGGATGAACAAAATGGGCACCGGTTGAAAAAGAATTTAACATGACCATCTTGATGATCACGAAGGAACTGCACTCCCATAAAAATATGAGAATACCGATTAGGAAAGGTACGGAATCAACATTTATCATCGAAGCAACTCGAATACCAGAATCAAAACAAGAACAAAGGATAGATATGCAACATGATCTTCACAATATCATCCGAACAGAGAATTGAACGAATGAATTCCGCAGGTACATCAACTAGTCGAGAAGCCACTTGGGAGAAGGAAAAGGTAAATAAAAAGGAACAAGGATCAGATAGAACAAATACAAGATAGAAGTTTCGTTCCGCATCTTCGTGCTGAAAGCTCATGGAACGTGTTACAAAAGGGTTTTGCAATCCCCGGATCAGCATAGCCAAGGACCCTTTAAGATGCAACTCCCGATCAGAACAAGTCCATAAAACCACATCACTCAATGTAGAACCCCGAACTTCATATCGAGCATCCGTTGGAAGAATGCCTAGAACTACTAGATGAACCCACCTATAGATTTCCGAAAGTTTCCAGTTATGCAATCAGGTGTTGGGGATACACGGGAAGCACCGCGCAATCAACTCTAAACCTACATCCAGGTGTATCCATCCTTCAACACATAACCAGTCTTTCTCGGAAACTGTTTACCTCGGACCTTCGAAAAGCATCCACTATAACAAGCTATGGCAATACTCTCGAACTACCTCCCCAGTACTGGGTGATGTCGGGGTTATCTTGCCACTGGCCGTATAGGAGAGATTTTCGATGTCGGCCGTCTTAAGTATTTAGTACTGCCGCGATATGCTTGTTACAATGATACCCCGAAGCTCAACTCCTCGGTAACAGGAGGCATCGAGAACAATATCCTTGTCACAAGAACATCGAAACAATCCCAGAATACTCGCGGGATCCTAAAAAAAAATTGGTGCAATTTTTGAAAGTAGAAGAGATAAGAGTAATCGTCAGGAGTCCTCACCAGAGAGAGAGGGGATGAGAAGCAAAGAAATCCTACTCTCCGATATAATATAGGACTCAAAAACATTTTTCAGTGTGTGCCTAGACTCAACCGTCAACGGTTCGATCAAACAGTGGGGGCTTCTAGGTCGAAGAAGGCTCTGAATACCAACTTGTAATGCCCAGGATGGGACTATACCTCCTACATGTCGAGGCACGACTTAAAGGTATAAGCCCATCCTAGAATGATCTCAAGTTTGGTATCTTTGCACGACTCATGTAAAAGAGGGTTTAAAATGCAAAAGAAGATAGTTGGCTTACACTCGCCACTTCACACAATACAATAAATAAACAAATCATCATACAAAACATCACAACCCGACTACGGGTGAAGATCCAAAAGAAAGATACCAAAACAACATGAAACCACAGGTCAGGATCGAATCCTAGTAGAAACCACTACTGAACATCGAAACGTCACAAACAAAAGGTCAAACTCTTCATCGAGCTCCCGATGAAGTACTTGAACCAGCTCCTGCATCAAACTCGGCTGAACCTGCATCTGGTGTGGTGAAGTAACTGTGAGCCACAGAGGACTCAGCAATCCCGTTCCCGGGTAACAAGACTATTTAAGCCTTGGGTGAGGATAAGGCTAAAGAAAGAAATATGAGGTGAAGGAACAACAAGAGTCTGCAGCAGCAACTAGCACTAACTTACGTAAAAGAGAGCGAGAAGAGAAGTGCATCGGTCGAGAGATGATCACGAAGTGATCCTAACTAAAGCCGGTCAAACATAACCCCACCGTGTTCAACTCCCGAATCCCCATTCGGAAATTGACAGTCACGGTACACACGCTAGTAGTGTATTGAAACTTTGTGTCAAGTTATCTACAACCGGAATTAACAAGCTCCCATCTGCCACATAACCGCGGGCACGGCTTTCGAAAGTTCAAACCCTGCAGGGGTGTTCCAACTTGGCCCATCACAAGCCCACGATCCGCGGAGTCGCAACTCCATAGGTGGGAAGACCCGAGTATTCTCGGAATCCCGTGCTCAAGTTAAACCGAACTAAGGTAAGGCTAATCCAGCAAATCCTCCCGGCGTGTCGACACCCTGATAGTAGCCGCGCGTATCTAAGTCTCAGGACACGACCGGATGGGCGATTCTACATGTTTTTACCAAACCTTGAGTTTCCTCGAGGTGGCCCCGCAGACTCCCCGTTTCGGACCAACACTCATGTGGAGCACTGGCCCGGGGTTGTGGAATTAAAATAAAAGAGGGTTTGCAAGGCCCTTATGCAAGTTTTATTAGTTTGTTATTAGGCAAATAGTACCAATGTTGGGACTTGCTGGAAAAGACTTAGCACTTAGCGGTTTATCAAGGGGGTCCCATACACCCCAACCGTGTTAGGAACGCATAATCAAGGAACATAACACCGGTTTATACGGTTCCTAACGGCATGAGTGGAACAAATCACCAAGCAAAAGGCTTAGCCTTCCACCCTGCCAGTATATAGATGATTTCATTTTAAGCATTTATATAGTGTGATATAACCCAACCAAACTTCAACATGAAGCAAGCATCTTCAATCTTCACCTGCAACTAACAATGCTATAAGAGGGGCTGAGCGAAGCGTACTTAGCCAAGCAACGGTTTGCATAGGTAGGGTGGTTAAACATGGCAATTGGTTACAAGTAGGAGGCTGACAAGAAGAACATGGGCATCGAGGCAAAACTATAGATCGAGACTTCTAGCAATAGGCAAAGATAGTAATGGTATCCGGGTTCGGTCATCTTGCCTGGGATTCCACAAGGGAGAAGAACAAGTCCATGAAGAAGACGGAGCAACACAGACGAGAGAAACCTCACAACTCCGGAACGAAACCGAAGCTATCAAGAGAAGCAAACCGGAAAGAAAACAAACAACGCGGTAAACACACAATCATCAACATGGCATAAGATGCACAAACAAGTATGATGCATGTCCGGTTTAATTATGCATGGCATGGCAAGGTGCACAAACAACACTACAAGTTAAGTGGAGCTCAATATGCAACGAGTTGCATATTGACGAAACACCACATTTAATTATTTAGTTGACTCTCATTTAATTACAAGACAAGATTAATTGTTTTTAACATGGCAAGAGGTGAAGCATAAAGAAACTACACTATTTAGGCATTTTAAATGGGGCCGGAAAATAACAACAACAAGTCCGGAAAAATCCCCATGAGCATGTTTAATAATCATAAGCAAACAATAATTAACATATATAATGTTGTTAAATGATGCGGATGACATGAACAAGTTTTTATGCAAGTTATTAAAAGGTTGACAATTAACAAGATATGAAGCATTGTCACCGTGGTGGAATGAAAGGGTGCCACGGCAACGATCCGAAATGAGGCAATGGCATCATATCGGTACCGGTAACTCGGTGAGGGACCGGTGCAAAACAAAAGGTGGAGTGAACGAGTTGAACAAGATGATGCGGTGATCCCGTTGCCGGGTTCCCACGAGTCCGTGGCGAGGCAACCGAGGAACATGACAAAAGGTGGAACGGGCATGAAGCACACACGGGAGACATTACATACAACACAAGCAAGCATCACACGGGTCATACACGGGGTCGTCTCGTTATACCTTTGAAGCGTGCGTTTCGGGCGGTTCGAGACGTCGAGGAACGTAGGGGAAGTAGTGGTACACGAGTCGTGGTACACGGGGCGACGGTAGTGGTACACGCCGTAGAGGTACTTGAGGGTGCCGACGGATCCGGGCGTCGGTAGTGGTACTTGTCGCGGTCGTCGTCGACGTAGGGGTACACGTTCGTAGTGGGAAGTAGTTGTTCCGTTCGTCTTGGCGGTTCCACGATGGCGGTAGTTGTTCACGGTCATCGGTAGTCGTTCGGGTCGTCGTGGTACTTGTCGGGGCCGTAGGGGTACTTGGTGTTCGACGGCGTCGTGGTACTCGTTCACGTAGTCGTTCACGGATGTAGTGGTACTTGTTCCGTAGCCGTTTACGAGCTCGTTTTCCGTAGATGTTCGGTTCGTCGAGGTACTTGACGCGTCCGGTAGTCGTTACCCATACGTCGTGGTACTTGTCGGGTCTTCCGGCGAGGGTAGTCGTTCATGAATCGTAGACGTACTTGCATCGGAGGGATACTTGCTGCTCCATGTTATTTGCTGAAAAAAAACAAAACACAAAACCGAACAAAAGTAGCACAGCAGCAGCAACTAGGCGCTCGCGAGCACACACGGGCGCTGCGGGACAAAGTGGAGGCAGGGCCTCGTCGCGGACTGGAGGCGCAGACGAGGGACGGCGTGGGCCGGCCGTCTCCCTGGCTGGAGAGGAGGGGCGACGAGGATGCGGTCTGGCCGAAGGTAGCAGGACCATGGCGCTCGCTGGACGAGGGGAGGACTCCATGGCGCTGCTGGGCGAAGCAGGAGCGGTGCAGAGGCGAGCTCGCGAGGGACGGAGCACGGAGCCTGGCCAGCCTGGAGGGAGGGCCGACGAGGGTGCTCTGGCCGCGGGCTTCGCGGCGCGGCTGGGTGCGCTCTGGCCGGCCTGGCTCCTGGTTTGCGCTAGGGGAGGCCGCTGGCCTGGACACTGGAGAGGGAGGCCGCGGTGCACACAGGAGATGGCGCCTCGGGGCTTCGTCCTGGGGCGAAGGGAGGGACCGCGCCGGTGCTGCGCTCGGAGGAGACGAAGGAGCCGCGCTGCTGGAGATGGAGGGGCGCCGCGGCGAGGCGAGAACCAGGCGAGGCGAGGCCCTGGAGGGCGCTGCGGTGCCTGGGGCGATCGAGAAGTGAGGAGGGAGCAGCAGGCTCGAGGGAGAGAGGGAGGCTGCCGATGGGATCGGGCAGAGCGAGGGAGAAGGGGATCGGGGAAAGGTGTGGGCGATGCGAGACTCTGGCTCTGGGTCGAGCGAGCGAGAGGAGCAGGGATCGGGGAACGGGTCGAGTGCGAGCTGCGGGAAGAGGAGAGGGTGCGGCGGCGGTCGGGAGGAAAACGGGGAGAGGAGCGAAGGGACTGGCTCGGGGGTTAGGGTTAGAGGCGCTGCGGGCTGGGCCTTGAGGAGGTGTTGGGCCAGATAGGAGAGAAGGAGGAGACCCAGAAGGAATTGGGCCAGGGAGGCCTGGACTGCACTCCTTTTTTTTAATATTACTTAGTAGAATAAAAAAAGAAGGAGAGAGCCAAAATAAAAGAAAAGAGGCAAGGAAAAGAATAAAATGATGGACATTTTTGTAAGGCTTTACGGAATAATTCCAACCTCACAAAAATAGTTCCAACAAAAAGGGAAGTGCAAAACTAAAACATTTAGCTTGCAATAAAAGGAGTTTAGATAAATGGAGGAGCCTCGAAACAACGGAAAGAATTATAGGCAAGGTTTAGAAGTCAAACTTGAAGTGAAATAAACATGGGGAATTAATGCAAGTGTGTTACGATGAATTCCAACGAATGGAATATTTATTATAGCTCTCTAAAATAATGAGAGACTTTTATATGTTATAAAGAGAAGTCACCTTCCCTCGATTTAAATGGACCGAAGGTCCACACAATTTATTAGGTTGAGATGCAAAATAAATTAATGACAAGATGGCATGATGACATGATGCAATGCAAAAATAAATAACACAAGCACAAAGAACACACGGGCAACCCGGAACATCTGGAATCTTCTGGAATCTTCTGGGATCTTCTGGGACGTCGGTCTCGGGCGTCACACGACCTCGCCAAGCCGGCTCGTGAGGATCGGAGATATCAAGGCGAGGGGCACCTCACGAGGTCCTCATGACATGAGCAGTGACGACTAATGCCAGGCGGGCGCCAGCAGGCGTAGAGTGCGAGTTTCCTCTTTGGTGCTAAAGGAGCTGGTGCAAGCGAGGAGTCCCGAGGCGTCAGGCAAAGGTTTCCATATCGGTGCAACGAGACCAGGACCAGCTGGACGGTGGGACATGGGTCATCGCGGACCCCACGGCGGCGTCACCACCAGAGCCTTTGGCAGCGAAGACCACCTTTTGTCAGGATAACTTGCACTAGCTGTCCCCCTTCAAATTTGGCCGTTGTGGGATTCGTTCCCGCTCAATATTTGGGAAGAGGACCCTGGCCACTATTAATAGGGCCTAGCCACCATCATAGAAGGGATCGGGTCATCAAGACCTCACACACACCGTAAGCTCACCCGAGCTCAAGAACACCTCTCCCTAGGAGGCAGTTCATCCATGTACTAGTTCTTCCTCTGCCTACAAGGCAATCCACCACACCACACTGGATTAGGGTGTTACACCACAACGGTGGCCCGAACCAGTATAAATCTTGTGTCTCTTGTTCATCGGATCTGATGAGCTACGCCTAGGTTTGCTGAGTAGACGAGCTAGGGCGGAAGGAGAGATCTTTGTGCGCACCCCAAGGTTCGAACCTTAAGGGTTTTGCTGAAACCCGAAATCCAACATTTGGCGCGCCAGGTAGGGGTGTGCCAAAGTTTTCTTCCCGTCCGATTCACTCTCCGCTCAAGTTCCCATGGCGGGCGTCCCTCCTCCAACAGGCTCGGTGGCCGCGCGCACAGCGCCGCTCCCGGCCACCGGGCCTTCACCCCCGCCTTGCGGCGGGTTCAGTGGCTGCCCAGGTTCAGGCCGAATCGACTGCCGCGCAACGACAGGGCGACCGACCCGTTTGTCTTCCTCCAAGTCTACGAGGAGGACATCTCGGCGCCGGCGGCGACGACAAGGTCATGACCAGCTGGCTCTCCATGGCACTCAATGGCGTGCCACGGGTCTGGTTTTTTAGTTTGCCAGAATTATTCGTGCCGTCCTGGGAAGAGCTGCGCGACCTCTTCCTCGCGCCCTTCGGGGCTCTGGCGCCCCACGCCGTTGCGGCCCTCCTTGGCGGTTCCCAAGCACCACCCTCCAGCCGACAAATCAAGCAGATCTTTCACCAAACGGGAGTCGCCTCCTTACGCAAGGGGGCTCCTCCTGAGTGGGTTGCTCCCAAGGCCGACCTCGCCTTCGACTCGGGAGACCACCCCGCCTCCACCGCGGGCTACGTCGCTCTCCCGATGCTCTGCACCCCCACCATCTGCAACGTGGAAGTCACCAAGACCCTTTTCGACGGCGGGGCTGGCCTCAACGTGCTCTCGGTGGAAGCTTTCAGCTTGCTCCAAGTGCCACTCGAGCGGCTACGCCCCACCAAGCCCTTCTCTGGGGTCGACAGCGGTTCTATGAGCCCCCTAGGGCAAATCCGCCCGCCGGTCACCTTCGGCACCCGAGACAACTATTGCGCTGAGCTGATCGACTTTGACATCGCTCGAATCGGTCTCCCGTACAACGCCATCCTCGGGTACACGGCGCTAGCTCAGTTCATGTCTGCAACCCACCCGGCCTATAACCTCATGAAGATGTCGGGGAGCCGCGGAGTCCTTACCATGACGAGGGACACCAACGAAGCCCTGGCGGCCCTCAAGCACATCTTCCAGACCGCTGCGACAGCGCGCCCTACCGAGGAAGCTGCCCCTGGGACCAAGGGGGCTGCCCCCGCCAAGAAGAAGCAACTTTTCTCCCAAGACCAAGTCGAGACAAAACAGGTGCCGGTGGATGAATATGAGCCATCTGGCGTCGCCTTCACTGCAGGAGTTGGCCTTCCCCCAGCTCAGGAGGAGGCGCTGGTTGGATTCTTGCGCGTGAACACGGACGTGTTCGCATGGGAACCCAAGGATCTAGCGGGAGTCCCAAGAGAGGTGATCGAGCATCACCTAAACATTTGCCCTAACATGCGCCTCATTAAGCAGAAGGCCATGCGCCAATCCATGGAGAAGCAGTCCTTCATCATGCCGGAGACTCGTAAGCTAGAGGCGGCGGGTGTCATCCGCGAAGTTCGATACACAGAGTGGCTGGCCAATGCTGTCGTCGTGCCCAAGAAAGGAGAAAAAGAGCGCATGTGCATCGACTTCACCAACCCCAATAAAGCTTGCCCGCAAGATCCGTTCCCTCTGCCACGCATCAATCAAATCGTCGACTCCACGGCTGAGTGTGACTTAATGTGTTTCCTGGACACCTTCTCAGCATACCACCAGATCAAGATGGCGCTGCAAGACGTCGAGAATACTGCCTTCCTCACCCCATGCGGGGTGTACTTCTACACATGCATGTCGTTTGGGTTACGGAATGCAGGAGCAACCTTCCAGCGGTTAATGCACATCGCACTAGGAAAGCAGCTCGGGAGGAACGCTGAGGCGTATGTGGACGACATCGTGGTAAAATCTCAGGAGGCCTCAACCCTTATCACGGATCTGGAAGAGACTTTCGCCAACCTACGCAAGGTAGACCTGCGGCTCAACCCGGAGAAGTGCGTGTTCAGAGTCCCTTCAGGCAAGCTCTTGGGCTTCCTCATGTCGCACCGAGGAATCGAGGCAAACCCCGAGAAGGTCAAGGCCATAGAAAAGATGTGCCCACCCAAGAACCTCAAGGAGATGCAGAAGCTAGCTGGCTGTGTAACGTCGTTGGGGCATTTCATTTCCAAGCTAGGGGAGGGAGCCCTCCCCTTCTTCAAGCTAATTAAAAGGAAGGGGCCGTTCGAGTGGACCTCTGAGGCTGATGCGGCGTTCGGAGACCTCAAGAGATACCTCACCAGCCCGCCAGTAATGGTGGCGCCCAAGCCTCAAGAGCCATTGGTGCTTTATTTAGCCGCGACGCCACATTCAGCTAGTGCTGTGCTAGTGGCCGTCTGAGAGGAGCGTCAAGATAAGGCCCTGCAACCCAAGAGAGGTGCTCCCGAGGCCCCGTCGGGGCCGGAGGATGGCCGCGACACACGAGCCAACTTCCCTGGAGCCGCGGCTGCCCCAACTCACGACCAACTTCCTGGGGCACCTTTCCAGACCACTTAGCCGCAGGAGAGTCCGGACTCCACCCACGTCGAGCACCCGGTATACTTCATCAGCACGGTGCTCCGTGATGCCCGAGCATGCTATCCCGTGCCACAGAACCTCTTGCTTGCGCTCCTCGTCGCTTCACGCAAGCTGCGCCACTACTTCCAAGGTCACCCCATCAAGGTTGTCTCAGCTTACCCCCTGGAAAGGGTACTCCGGAGCCCAAACACGGCAGGAAGGGTCACGGAATGGAACATAGAGCTGCAGGCGTTCCAGCTAAGTTCAGCACCACCAGAGTCATCAAGGGGGCCGCGCTTGCTGACTTCGTGGGCGAATGGACCGACGCCCCAGGACCTGAAGCGAGTCCGAACCAGTCCCTCTTACCAGGGAGCGAAGCACCTGATGGCTGGGTCATGTACTTTGACGGCGCGTTCGCCCGCCAGGGTGCAGGGGCTGTGCTCATCTCGCCCACTGAAGACAAGCTATACTACACCGTGCAGCTCTACTTTCAGCCAGGGGACAAGGTCTCCAACAACATCGCGGAATACAAAGGCCTCATCGCCGGTCTCAAGGCAGCGATAGCCTTGGGAGTGAAGCGCCTCATCGTCAAGGGTGACTCCCAGCTCCTCGTCAACTTCTCCAACAAGGTATATGAGCCAAGGGACGAGCACATGGAGGCATACCTCGTGGAGGTATGCAAAATGGAGAAGCAGTTCTTGGGCCTGGAACTGAAACACGTGCCCCGTGGCACTAACAAGGAGGCCGACGACATCGCCAAGAGAGCATCTAGGCGCCTACCCCAGGAGCCCGGTGTCTTCGAGGAAAGGCTCCTCAAACCCTCAGTGTCACCCCTGCGAGAAGGACCGGTGAAGCCTCACGAAGAACTCCCCCAGCTACCAGCCTCGGGAGCTCCCGCCTGCGGCCCGGCCTCAGGAGCTCGCTTTCTCCTGGCGCTCGAGCCTCATGAGGGATGCTAGACTGAAGAATTCAAGTCATACCTAGTGCGAGGGGTGTTACCAGAGAAGGTGGAGGATGCCGAACGCGTGGCCCGACAAGCTACGGCGTACTGCATCCAAGACGGTGAGCTCTACAGGAGGCGACCAAATGACGATTCTTTGTGATGCATCTCCGAGGAGCAGGGAGGCGAGCTCCTAGCCGACATCCATGCCAGAGACTGCGAACATCACTCATCGTGCACCCTGGTTGGCAAGGCGTTCCGCAGCAGCTTTTACTGGCCCACGACACTCAACGATGCAGCCGAGCTAGTGAAGTCTTGCGAGGCTTGCCAGTTCCATGCCAAACAAATCCATCAGCCGGCTCAGGGCCTGCAGACTATCCCGCTCTCTTGGTCATTCGCGGTCTGGGGGCTTGACATCCTGGGCCCTTTCCCACGAGCGCCCGGGGGCTACCGCTACCTCTACGTCGCCGTCAACAAGTTTACCAAATGGGTTGAGGTGGAAGCAGTCCGAACCATCCCATCGGCTCCGCAGTCAAGTTCATTAGGGGCCTCGTACACCGGTTCGGCGTCCCTAACCGCATGATCACCGACAATGGTTCGCAGTTCACTAGTAACTTTTTCAAGACATACCGTGCTAACCTCGGAACGCAGATTTGCTACGCCTCTGTAGCACACCCCAGGAGCAACGGCCAGGCCGAGCGCGCCAACGCAGAGGTCCTGAGGGGCCTCAAGACCCAGACCTTCAAGAAGAAGCTCGAAGCCTGTGGAAGGGGTTGGCACGACGAGCTCCAGTCCGTGCTATGGTCAATCCGCACCACTGCCACCAAGCCAACCGGCGAGACCCCATTCTTCCTCGTCTACGGAGCTGAGGCAGTTCTCCCTCACGAGATCAGGCATCGGTCGCCGCGGGTCTTGGCATTTGATGAAGCGCAATAAGGCGCCGCGTAGGGGACAGACCACGTGCTGGGGGAGGAGCGTCGGCGCAATGCTTCACTCCGAGCAGCAAGATACCAGCAGGCGCTGCGGCGGTACCATTGCCGCACCATTCGCCCCAGGACGCTTGAGGTAGGTGAACTCGTTTTAAGGAGCGTCCTCTCCCGAGAAGGACTGCACAAGGTCTAGCCCATGTGGGAAGGGCCATTCAAGATCACCCACGTCTCCAGACCTAGCGCTGTGCGCCTGGAAAGAAGAGACGGCACCCCTATCATAAACGCATGGAATATCCGCCACCTCCGAAGGTTCTATCCGTGAAACAAGGCCCTTGCGCCTGAGGAGACTAGGCTCCATGCCTGCGAGGAACAAGGCCCTTGCACATGAGAAGACTAGGCTTCGTGCCTGCGAAGAACAAGGCCCTTGCGCCTGAGAAGACTAGGCTCCGTGCCTGCGAGGAATAAGGCCCTTGCGCATGAGAATACTAGGCTCCGTGCCTGCGAAGAACAAGGCCCTTGTGCATGAGAAGACTAGGCTCCGTGCCTGCAAGGAACAGGGCCCTTGCACCTGAGAAGACTAGGTTCTGTGCCTGCGAGGAACAAGGCCCTCACGCCTGAGATGCAAAGGCCCGGTGCCTGTGAAGCAAGGCTCCGGCCTGTGAAGATCTCCGCTCATGACACTCTCACGTAATAATGAGTGGGGCTGTACACGCCCCGGAGTCTTCGGAGAGCCGCCCTTGGGCCTCGGGGGCTCGCTCCCATGTCCTAGTGGCAGCACTTAGCTCCGCACTGGTGAGAAGACTAGATTAGGAGCCGGACGCGGCCGTTCATTTGCTTTCTCGAGTTGGCTTGTTCCTATCTTCTCCCTTTTAATGGATGCTGAAGGTTCTGGTGTTCCTCGATTGCTTGGTTTTGATCTCCCTCTGTGGTTCTTCTCTCATATTCCCTATGGTTCTTCCCCCAGCTTTCGGGCTAGCCCAGGGAGAGCGGCAGTTGCATGGCGCTCTCCCCGGCGTGCTCTCCCCTTTAGCCTTCACGAGGCGCCCGAACAGGGGCTCATAACTGATGCGCCCCCATTCTTACGTCCGTGTCCCACGGGTACCACGACAAGGGGCAGCTGATCACGCTCGACCCGCGTCAAAGGCCTCGAGCAGTAAAAGATAATAACCTAACGAGTTTTTGTAGCCTCACGAAGGGTCAAACGACACAAGATGAGAGCAATCCCAAGCGCATCAAGATAAGTTTCCTCACCCTAAGGACATGTAAAACACGGATCGCACAACAATGGGCAGGAACACTATGCATGGTGCTAAATGTCATGAAGCCATAGTCCGTTACATGCCCCCTAGGGCTCCACGCTTGTTTGATCAAACGATGCAGGACAAAAGAAGAGAGACTAAGAACGGCTGGCAGCGACCCTTGGGACACGGTTGCTCGCGAGGACCTACGCCTCGGGCTCAGGCAGAGCCCTCTTCATGCTTCACCCGAGCGTGACGATGAGATGACCCAGCGTCGCCCTCTAGGCGGGCGCGAAGGTGTGGCGGCTGGTCATAGCTACCGCCGCTGAAGCTGCCGCTGAAGGAGGAGCCGCCGTAGCTGGACGAGCTGCGGCCATCGCCCAGGCCAGGCACCTCACTGCCACTGTTGTCCTCGGGGCAGCACTCAGCAGGGCGCCCGCCTCCCCCGAACACCCTCACGAAGAGGGTCGAGTCATCGCCGGACTTGAAGTGAAGGGTGCATAGGACGCCCAAACCGCGCGCGCGGGCGAACGTCTGCCATCCTCGGGCCAAAGCCACAGCGCCCGAGGTGGAGACATCCACCACGACCCACGACACCCTGCTACAACAACCATCTGCCTGCAGCCAAAAGCCGCCGGAGCTTGCATCAAGGAGTTCATCGGCCAAGGAGCGCGGGAGCCAGAGCCTAGTGTCGGCTTGGCTCTCCAACCACACGATGAACTCCAGCGCCGCCTCTGCCAGGTGGGAATGCGGCTGGGGAGGTCGGACAATCCGAGAGCTCCTCCCTCCGTTCGCCGGATTGCCAACGCCACGACGGCCCCGCCACTCAACGGACCGCCGCTGCGGCTACCAAGGGCAGCTATGGGCGCTGTGGGGGTCCGCCCATGCCTGCTCGCGGCCTCGACGGGCGTCATGGCACACTTACGAGGACGGCCTCGCCCTCTCTTAGCTGGTGGTGAGCCAAGCCCCTCCTGCTGAGCCTTCCCCTTCTCCATGGACGAGTACTTCCTAGGCGACACCATGGGTGGTTCGGTCAAGTGAAGGAGTAAGGGGAACGGAGGAAGATGTGCGGCAAGGGCTCAGCCCGCCGCCCTATTTATAGCGAGAGGAAGGCCAACCGTCGTCCCCATAAATGCAGGTAATGATGGTCTGCTGTGCACGTAAAGGCTTGACGGGTCGCGGAGTCACCAAGGCTGCGTGGGGAAGTGGAGACGCCCACGTCCCATAGAGTGCCACATGTCAAACAAGGTTGTAGGCCTTGGGGCCCGCGGCACTCCGCACTTGGTCCTTGGCTTCGCCGCGAAGCCAATCCCGAGCGCGCCTTGGGCCCGGGGGCTACTGTTGGCGTCCTGGGAATGGGGGTACCCAGACTTGCCTGCCCGCGGCCCAGAGCGTGGCTCACAAGGTGGCCTAGTATGGCCCAACATCTTCAGCAACACTCAAGACACTCGCGAGGGGCCAAGCCTCGCGAGGTGGACGACACAGGACATCCCCTGGGGCGGCCTCGCCAGGCCGGCTCGTGAGGATTGGAGATATCAAGGCGAGGGGCACCTCACAAGGTCCTCGTGACATATGAAGTGACGATTGATGCCAGGCGGGCGCCTGCGGGCGCAGAGTGCCAGTTTCCTCTTTGGTGCTAAAGGAGCAGGTGCAGGCGAGGAGTCCCGAGGCGTCAGGCAAAGGTTTCCATATCGGTGCAACGAGACCAGGACCAGCTGGACGGCAGGACAGGGGTCATCACAGAGCCCACGATGGCGTCACCACCAGATCGTTTGGTAGTGAAGACCACCTTTTGTCAGGATAGCTTACACTAGCTGTCGCCCTTCAAATTTGGCCGTTGTGGGATTCCTTCCCGCTCAATATTTGGGAAGAGGACCCTGGCCACTATAAATAGGGCGTAGCCACCATCATAGAGGGGGTCGGATCATCGAGACCTCACACACGCCGCAAGCTCACCCGAGCTCAAGAACACCTCTCCCCAGGAGGCAGTTCATCCATGTACTAGTTCTTCCTCTCCCTACAAGGCAATCCACCACACCACACTGGATTAGGGTGTTACACCACAACGATGGCCCGAACCAGTATAAATCTTGTGTCTCTTGTTCATCGGGTCTGACGAGCTAGGCCTAGGTAGACGAGCTAGGGAGGAAGGAGAGATCTTTGTGCGCATCCCAGAGTTCAATCCTTAAGGGTTTTGCCGGAACCCGAAATCCGACAAAACGTAAATCCGAATCGGATTCGCGATGATAGATGAGATCGGTCAGATCAGAAAATTTGGCGTGAACGGAGTTCATATGTGATCTGTGATTTCTGAAAATGTCGGGTTCTGCCCGCACCCGCGAGGGGCACTGCCCCTTCGAACCTCACCGGCTAACAGGCTATGGAGACTGCCATGTGCGTAGTGATATGTATTTCGTACCCGACACTCAAACCGGTAGAATGTGATTCTATGCATAACTTTGTTTTGTAGGTTTGATGTGAATAGTATGGCTCATGTGTATGTGATGCATGTGTGTAATTTATACATGGCCTGCGCGTCATGTTTGTCAGCCAGCAGGAGCCAAAGTGTTATCATTATAATGTATAACAACCCGTGTGTCGACTTGTGACTCTATGTAAAATTCACTACTAGTTGTAGTAGTTGGATAATAGAGATCATGTTTGGTGGCTTGGTGTCCCGGCATGACGAACAAGATGGAGTTCCTAGATGGTCATCGGAGTCGGTGCCGACCTTGAAGAACATCCATGAAGGAGCCATACTATTTCACAATATATGTTTATTTGTGATTGTTATGCTTCTTACTTTCTATGCATGTTTGAATGGTAGAAAGATCCCTCATCAATATCAAGTAAATTGCCATTCCCGATGTTGCACCTTGGCACGCCAAGTACATCTAGTGGTGGGCTCATAAAATTGGGGTGTTGGTAGGTGTCCTTGAACTGAAGGGTTCGTGTCGGACATGGACATGCACTGCATCAGGTTAACTTGACAAGGCTATCAAAACGGTTTTGGGACTTGTGGCAAAGGAGGTCGGGAGCCTGGGTATGAGATACCTACCCGACCGACAGGAGTTGTATAGAGATACGATTAGCAAGGAGTTTCTTACCGATTAGCAAGGAGTCTCTTACTAGTCGCATGTGCTAGTCGGATCCTAGATCACTGGGAGGTTGCGGAGGGATGCTAACTTCAGTGGGAGTATTCCTGTTTAAGGCTTTAATTACTCTACTTAAACACATTGCTTAGTGAGTGCATATTTTTGGTTGTAGATCAATGGCACTACCTGCTCAACCCAACTTTGCATTGAAATCAATCTTGGAAAAGGATAAAACTTAATGGAACAAACTTTACCACCTGGTATAGAAATTTGAGAATTGTTTCAAGCATGATAAGAAGGAACAAGTTCTAGATGATCCACTTCCAGATGAACCTGACAATACTGCTAATGCCACAACCAGGAATGCTTACGAGAAACTCGTTGATGAATCAAATGAGATCAGCTACCTCATGCTGGCTTGTATGGAGCCCGATTTGCAACAGCATTTCGAATATGTTGGGGCTTTCGATATGATCGAGAGTCTCAAGAGCATGTTTCAGGTTCAGGCTAGGACCGAAAGGTTCAATGTCTAGAGATCCTTGATGGATTGTAAGCTGAAGGAAGGTGATCCATTGAGCCCACATGTGATCAATATGATTGGATATGTGCAAGCTTTGGATCGATTAGGCTTCCCACTCTTGGATGACATGGCTACAGATGCAGTTATGGGTTCTCTTCCACCCAGCTATGGGACGTTCATCTCGAACTATCATATGCATGACATGCATAAGAAGCTCACTAAATTGCATGGTATGCTTAAGGTGGCAAAACAGGATATAAATAAAGGCACGCATCAAGTGTTGATGGTGTAGAACTCGGCTAAGTTCAAGAAGAGTTGGTCCAAGAAAAGGGCACGGAGAAGGCAATTTCCGCCGCAGCGCCGAAGTCTGGACCAAACTTAGAGACCGTTTGCTATCACTTCAAGGAGACCAGTCACTGGAAGAGGAACTCTAGCAAGTGGCTTGCAGAGCATGGCAAGAAGGCCAGAAATGCTGCTTCAGGCAAAGGTACACTTGTTGCATATGTTATAGACATTTACCTTGTTGACATACCTAGTAGCTCTTGGGTATTTGATATCGGATCGGTTGTTCATATTTGCAACTCGATGCAGGGGCTGGTAAGAACTAGGCGTGTGGCACAAGGGGAGATTGACACAAGGTCGGCAACAAAGCAAGAGTTGTTGCGTTGGAGGTCGCCACGATGCAGCTCCAGCTTCCTTCCAGATTCATTATGGAATTGAATAATTGGTATTACATTCCCGCACTTAGTCAGAAGATTATTTCTGTCTCATGTTTGATGAGTCAAGGTTATGAATTCAATTTAAAGGACAATGGTTGTTCGATATTATTGAATGGTATGTTCCTTGGCTGTGCACCCATTGTTGATGGGCTATTTATTTTGAATCTTGAAACGGAACCTGTCTATAATATGAATTTCAAGAGGCATAAACCTAATGAGATAAATCTGACATACTTCTGGCATTGGCGGCTTGGACACATTAGTCTGAAACGCATGAAGAAGCTCCATAGTGATGGGCTCCTAACTTTGTTCGACTTCGAGTCGTTCGAGACATGTGAATCATGCTTGCTTGGCAAGATGACTAAGTCTCCTTTTGCAAAGAGTTGTGAGAGGGCGTCCAAGCTCTTGGAGCTTATACACAACGATGTGTGTGGTCCAATGAGCACAACTGCTAGAGGTGGCTATCAGTACTTCGTGACTTTTACCGATGACTTGAGTAGATATGGCTATATCTATTTGATGAGGCACAAGTCAGAAACTTTTGAAAAGTTCAAAGAGTTTCATAACGAGGTAGAGAATCAGCTCGGCAAGACTATAAAGCTTCTACGATCTGATTGTGGAGGTGAGTTCATGAGCCAGGAGGTTGATGATCATCTAAAAAGTTGAGGTATAGTACCTCAGCTCAAACCTCCGGGTACGCCACAGAGAAATGACGTGTTGGAACAGAGGAATCGTACCTTGTTGGACATGGTTCGATCTATGATGAGCAAATCAAATTTACCCTTGTCATTCTGGGGATACACTCTAGAAACTGCAGCTTTTACACTCAACAGAGTGCCATCTAAATCCGTAGATAAGACACCACATGAGATGTGGACTGGGAAGAGTCCCAAGTTGTCTTTTCTAAAGATTTGGGGTTGTGAAGCCTTTGTCAAGCAACTTATGTCAGACAAGCTTACACCTAAGTCGGATAAATGCATATTCATGGGATATCCAAGGGAAACCTTGGGATATAGCTTGTACAACCGCGAAGATAACAAAGTGTTTGTTGCTCGAAACGGGGTCGTCCTTGAGAAAGAGTTTCTCGGGCGGGGGGCTAGTGGGAGGCAGGTGCAGCTCGAAGAAGTTCGAGCACCATTTGGGGACAACTCGGCGGGTGATGTGATCATACCGGAGTCTGTCAGGGAACCCGAGGTGGAAGCGACACCGGAACCATGGAGGTTGGAAAGATCGCGCAGGGTGCACGATGTGTTGTTGCTACAAAGAGACAAGCCACCTACGTATGCGGAAGCGATGGTAAGCCCGGATTCCGAGGCATGGCTGGAGGCCATGAGATCCGAGTTAAGGTCCATGGATGAAAATCAAGTCTAGGACTTGGTTGATCCGCTGCTTGGCGTAAAAGCCATAGGTTGCAAATGGGTCTTTAAGAAGAAAACCGATGTGGATGGAAATGTTCAGATCCACAAAGCTCGGCTTGTCGCTAAAGGTTATGGACAAGTTCAAGGAATTGACTACGACGAGACTTACTCGCTGGTAGCGATGTTGAAGTCGGTGAGGATCGTACTAGCTATAGCTGCCTATTTCGATTACGAGATATGGCAGATGGATGTCCAAAAGGCTTTCCTTCATGGAAATTTAACCGAGGACATATATATGATACAACCTAAGGGTTTTGTCAATCCGACTAGCACTAGTAAGGTATGCAAGCTGAAGAGAACCATTTATGGGTTGAGACAAGCATCTCGAAGATGGAACATTTGTTTTGATGAGGTCGTCACTGGTCTCGGTTTATCAAAAGCAAAGAGGACGCTTGTTTGTACAAGCAGTTGAGTGGGAGCTCGATAGTGTTTTTGATACTATATGTGGATGACATATTGCTGAGTGGAAATGATGTTTCGATGGTGAACTCGGTCAAGGTATCATTGAATGGAAAGTTTTTGATGAAGGAGCTCGGTGAAGCGGTTTACATATTGGGCATTAAAATCTATAGAGATAGATCAAGGAGGCTACTCGGCTTGAGCCAATGCACGTACATAGATAAAGTGTTGAAGCGGTTCAACATGAGTGAGGCCAAGAAAGGGTTCTTGCCTGTCTCACATGATATAAGGCTAAGCAAGACTCAGAGTCCTTCGACATCTGATGAGCGAAGCAGGATGAGTCGAATTCCGTACGCCTCAGCAATCGGATCCATCATGTATGTGTGACGCCCGGGTAATCAAGCTACAGTAAATCTTTGCTAACGATACCACGTCTCCTCAGTTACCGCTGCTAATCTTGCGTTAGTTCGAAACCAATCCAAATTCAATTTTGACTTTGAGGCAAACATCAAAAGTTTTCAAACATTAAAACTAAATTGTTCAGTTTGTGGCAAATAAATCACAAGTGATTGTGGTGAAGAAACCCCCCACCTTCATAAAATTTTAAATACTCCGAGGTGAATAAAACAGTAGGGAAAAACCAACATTTAAATGCTTTTATAATTAATAACATACTAAACTAAATGGTTTTGGGGTAAAACCTTTTGGTTGGGGTGGGTTTTGTGTTATTTCTAATTTAGGGATCATTGTAAATATTAAGTAAAAACTAGACAGAAAAGAAAGTAGAATTAAAACAAACCAAAGAATAAATAAAAGAAAAGAACAAAGCAAGAAAAAAAAAGAAAAAAAAAGGGGAGGACCCCCTAGCCCAACTGGGCCTCGACCCAACTAGGTCGGCCCACCTCCTCTCCTACGTATACCCACTCCCCAGTAACCCTAACTACCCACGTCCCCACTCACCACGATCCCCTCGCTCGCTGGATCTGAATCGGGGCGCTGTGCCCGTCGTCCTCGCCGCCCTGTCGCCGGACCCCGCATCGTCGTCCTCCTCTCCGACGGTCCGCCTCACTATCTCTGTCCCCACACCGTCGCCTCGTCCCCATCAACGCTCACCGGACGTCCCCGTCCTCCTCCCCGCCGGTCGCCAACAAGCCTCGCCGCCCCCTTCTCACGACGAATGTGAGCACCTCCTCGTGCTCTCTCTGCTCCCCCCACACGCGCGTACGCTGCTGCCGCGGCTCACGCCTCGCCTCTCCTATTATGCACCGCCGCCGCCGCTCCTACGCGTCGTCGTTGCCGCGCCACACCGCTCCACGCTCGGGTCCGGCGCCCGCACCCGCCGGCGACCCCCCTCCCCGCGGCCCCGATCTCCCCTTCGGGCCGCCGCCCAGCTTGCTCCGCCAGCTCCCGCCGGCCAAGCCGGACTGTGCCCGCCACATCCCTCCACTTCGGCAGCCGCTCATGATCACCACCGTGTGACCACGCTCACGCGCGCCTCTGGCCGTGCGCCTGCGCCGCCCGTGCGTGCATCCACCACGGCCCTGGCTGGCCGCGCCCGGGGCCGGCGCCCGCACTCGCCTCGCTCCACTTGTCGCGCGGCGGCCGCCGCAACCACCTCCATTGGCCCGCGCCGGCGTTGCCTCACCTCCGGCGTCGCCCTCTGCCGGTGCGACGCCGCCACCGGCTAGGGCCGTCGCGCGCCCCCACTGTGGATGCCGGCCGGCACCCCGCCGGCCTTGCCCGCACCCACCGGCCTCGCCCGCACCCGCGACCCTGGCCGCCGGCGCCTCGCCGGGTCACGGCCTCACTCGCACGCCCGGGCGGGCAGCGCTGTGACGGGTCTGTCCCGGTGGGCGCCCGGCACCCGCACCCGTTAAACACCAGTGCCCGCTATGGCCTTGGGCCACTGCCAGGCGGGGCCCAGTCCCCTGTTAAAAAAAGAGAAGTTAAAAAAAAGATAATATATATATATATATGTAAAATAAATAATTATTAATTAATTAATTAAATAATTAATTAATTTAATTAATCATAGTTAGATTAACCTAATCACTAATTAACCTAATTAACTATTAGTTAATTTATCAATCCATGACAAGTTGACTCCGTTGACTAAGTCAATTGACCGTTGATTGCTGACATCACCCTGACCTCATGATGACATCATAATTGCAATTTGTAATTAAACTAATTCTGTTAATTCTAAAAATGTGTTATAAACTTTAGAAAATCATATAAAATAAACCATAACTCGAATGAAAAACTTTTATACATGAAAGTTGCTCAGAATGACGAGACGAATCCGAATAAGCAGACCGTTTGTCCGCCAGACGTCCCTAGCATAGTGAACACGCAACATTCCACCTCCGTTTCATCTGTCCGAAAACGCGAAACACCGAGAATACTTTCCCGGTTGCTTCCCCCCTTCGCCGGTATTGCCTACGATCGCATTAGGTCGCCTCTAGCACCGCATATTGCCATGTTATGCTTTGTGTTACTTTGATTGCTCTGTTATTTATTGTGTTCCCCTCCACTACTTTTCGGTAGACCTCGAGACCGTTGCTGATACCCGTGTGCTCGACTCCATTGACGACGACCCCTCCTTCTTGCTAGAGC
>LR738715.1:654672640-654697985 GCA_902687465.1 Secale cereale | reverse complement strand
CCCCCCTTGATCACCAGATATCGCCCATTCCCCTCTCTCTTATTCTTGCATTAGGTTTGCTACTTTTGTTGATTCGATAGCGCCTATTCTGTTGCATAGCCTGTCATTGTTGTTACCACTGTTGATACCTTACCAGCTGTCCTAATGCTTAGTATAGGATGGATTTCAATCAGTGGCCCCACATCCTTGTCCGTCTGCCATGCTATACTATTGGGCCGTGGTCACTTCGGGAGGTGATCATGGGTATATACTACTATTACATACTCATGATGATGATTCAGAGATGGGGGCTGAAGGGGCAGGCGGTTCCACACCGGTAGTCGTGGGCCTAGGTTCCCGGTAGCCCTCTGATGGTTACTTTGTGGCGGAGCGACAGGGCGGGTTGCGACCACCTAGGAGACAGGTGGGCCTGGCCCTGGTCGTTGTCCATGGTTACTTCAAAATAACACGCTTAACGAGATCTTGGTATTTGATCTGAGTCTGTCCATTGGCCTATACGCACTAACCAGCTACGTGGGAATAGTTATGGGTACTCGACGTCGTGGTATCAGCCAAAGCCTTCTTGACGTCAGCGACTTAGCGGCGCGCGTCGGATTGGACTGGAACGCCGCTCTGGTATTAGGAGCGGCTAGGTCTGCTTACCGCCCGCCCTCGCAACGTGCAGGTGTGTGACGCCCGAAAACCGACGTCCCAGAAGATTTAGAAGATTCCCGAAGTTCCAGACGTTCCGGGCTGCCCGTGTGTTCTTTTGTGCTTGTGTTATTTATTTTTGCATTGCATCATGTCATCATGCCATCATGTCATTTTTTATTTTGCATCTCAACTTAAATAAATCGTGTGGATCTTCGGTCCATTTAAATCGAGGGAAGAATGTCTTCTCTTTATAACATATAAAAGCCTCTCAATATTTAGGGAGCTATATTAAAAATATTCCATTGTTTGGGATCACCGTAACACACTTGCAATATTTCCCCATGTCTTTTTCACTTAGAGTTTCTCCTTCAAAAACCTTCCCTATATTCTTTTCCCAATTATCAAGGCTCCTCCAAAATCTAAACTCCTTTAAGGCAAGCTATTTAGTTTAGTTTGCTTTTCCCTATTTTGTTGGAACCACTTTTGTTGGGTTGGTTTTATTCCATAAAGCCTACAAAAATGTTCCATCTTTTATTTTCTTCTTCTTGACCGTTTTTCTATTGGTGTTGTTCTTTCTCTATTTTCATTTCTGTTAAAGAAATAAAATAAGAAGGAGCCCAGCAGCCAGGCCTCCCAGCCCACCAGCCTCCCTCTCCTCCTAGGCCAGGCATCCCTTGGGAGCCCAGCCGCACCTGCCTCCCAGCGGCCCATGCTCCCACTGGCCCACTCCAGCCCGACCGCACTCCTCTAACCTAGCCGCACCCCGATCCTCTCCCCTCGTCCCTCTCCCGCACCCTCCACCGCCAGAGGCTCGCTCACCCTCGTTCCCTCCGATTCCATCTCCCCATCGATCTATCCCCCATCGTCCCGAGCCCCATCTTCCCTCCCTCGAGCACCCCCGCACTCCATTCCTCGATCTCCCTCAGGCCTTCCTCTCCCGCATCCGGCCAGGCCCGAGCGCCTCCGTTCTCCTCCTTCGCCATGGCGCCTGCGGCCTCCCTTCGCCTGGCCTGAGCGACGCCCGCCTTCGCCAGAGCGCCCCGCCTCGCTAGGTGCTGCACGCCCCGGGCCCCTCCTTCCCCGTCGCCCTCGAGCGCCAAGGCGCCGCCCCAAGCCAGCGACGTCCCTGCGCCTTCTTCCTCATCGCGCCAGGAGGCCGGTCCCGTCGCCAAGGCCGGCGCCTCGCCTTGTTTCCCCAGCCCCTGCCTCGCTCCAGCGGCCAGGAGATGCCGCCCAGCTTCGATCGCACCCTCGTCGCCCCTCCTATCCAGCCAAGACGGCCGGATCCCGCGCCTCCCTCCGTCCTTGCGCGCCCCCAAGCTCGACGCCCTCCGCCTCCAGCAGCCGGCCCTCAGGCCCTCCTCGCGTCCCTCGCAGTCGGCTGCCTCCTGCAGCTTCGCGCGCCCAAGGTGCTCGACCTCCCGACCAGCAGCGCCGCCCCGGCCTCGTCAGAACCTCGCCGTGCCGCTGCCATGGTCCCTTTCCGCAAGACTTGTTGCTGCTGTTTTTCTTTTGCTAGTGCCAGGTTGCCGTGCTGTTTTTGCCAAGTACCTCTCCGATGCTCAAGTCCGACTACTACATGTACGAGTACCCCTCCGATGACAAGTACATCTACGAACGGGAACGCCTACATCAACGTGTACGACTCCGAGAAGAGAACGACTACACGTGACGACAAACGCCAAGTACCACCACGTCCGACGATGCGACATGAACCCCTACGACAAGTACCTCTCCGAACGGGATGTGAACGACTACACGTGTACCTCTACGGAACAACTACTTCCTCTTCGGAAACGTGAACGCCTACTTCCACTACGTCCCTCGACTACTTGACCCCCTCCGAGAACGATGTTCCGAAGGTATAACCCCGAGTCGACCCCGTGGATGACCCGTGGAATGCTTGTTGTGTTGTATGAAATGTTTCCCGTGTGTGCTCCGTGCCGTTTCGTCCGTTTGTCATGTTCCTCGGTTGCCTCGTCACCGACTCGTGGGAACCCGGTAACGGGATCGCCCCACCTTTCATCTCGTTTGGCTCGCTCACGCCATCTTTCCTTTTGCACCGGACTCTCAACGAGTTACCGGAACCGATATGTTGCCGTGGCATCATTTTCGGAATTGTTGCCGTGGCACCCTTTTCCTTCCACCACGGTGACGATGCTTCATATCATCTTCTTGTTAACCTTCTAATAAAATTTCATAAACTTGATCATGTCATCCGCATCATGTTAACAACCCCAAAATGTTTAATTGTTGTTTGCTTATAATTACTAAACATGCTCATGGGGATTTTCCGGATATGTTCTTGTTATTTCCGGCCCCATTTAAAATGTCTAAATAGTGTAGTTTTATTATGCTTCCCCTCTTGCCATGTTAACAAACATTTAATCTTGTCTTGTAAATAACGAGAGTCAACTAAATAATTAAAATGTGGTGTTTCGTCAATATGCAACTCGTTGCATATTGAGCTCCACTTAACTTGTAGTACTTGTTTGTGCACTTTGCCATGCCATGCATAATTAAACCGGACATGCATCATACTTGAATGTGCATCGTATGCCATGTTTATGCTTGTGTGTTTACCGTGTTGTTTGCTTCTTTCCGGTTGCTTCTCTTGTTAGCTTCGGTTTCGTTCCGGAGTTGTGAGGATTCGCTCGTCTGTGTTGCTCCGTCTACTTCGTGGATCCGTTCTTCTCCCTTGTGGAATCCCAGGCAAGATGACCGAACCCCGATAACATTACTATCTTTGCCTATTGCTAGTAGTCTCGCTCTATAGTTTTGCCTCGATGCCCATGTTTTCCTGTCAGCCTCCTATTGTAACCATGAACCTGTTTAACCACCCTTCCTGTGCAAACCGTTGAATGGCTAAGTACGCTTCGCTCAGCCCCTCTTATAGCATTGTTAGTTGCAGGTGAAGATCGAAGATGCTTGCTTCATGTTGAAGTTTGGTTGGGTTATATCACACTATTTAAATGCTAAATGAAATCATCTATATATTGGCAAGGGTGGAAGGCTAAGCCTTTTGCTTGGTGATTTGTTCCACTCATGCCGTTAGGAACCGTATAAACCGGTGTTATGTTCCTTGATTATGCGTTCCTAACACGGTTGGGGTGTATGGGACCCCCTTGATAAACCGCTAAGTGCTAAGTCTTTTCCAGCAAGTCCCAACATTGGTACTATTCGCCTAATAACTAATAAAACTTGCATAGGGACTAGCTATCCCTTTTATTTTAATTCAACAACCCCGGGCCAGTGCTCCACATGAGTGTTGGTCCGAAACGGGGAGTCTGCGGGGCCACCACGAGGAAACTCGAGGTTTGGTAAAAACCTGTAGAATCGCCCATCCGGTCGTGTCCTGAGACTAGATACGCGCGGCTACCTATCAGGGTGTCGACACGCCGGGAGGATTTGCTGGATTAGCCTTACCTTAGTTCGGAGTATCTTGAGCACGGGATTCCGAGAATACTCGGGTCTTCCCACCTTTGGAGTTGCGACTCCGCGGATCGTGGGCTTGTAATGGGTCAAGTTGGAACACCCCTGCAGGGTTTGAACTTTCGAAAGCCGTGCCCGCGGTTATGTGGCAGATGGGAGCTTGTTAATATCTGGTTGTAGAAAACTTGACACCATGTTCCAATACACTACCAGCGTGCGTACCGTGACTGTCAATTTCCGAATAGGGATTCGGGAGTTGAACACGGTGGGGTTATGTTTGTTGAGCTGTAGCTAGGATCACTTCGTGATCATCTCTCGACCGAGGCTTTCTCTTCTCGCTCTCTATTACGTAAGCTAGTTCTAGTTGCTGCTGCAGACTCTTGTTTTTCCTTCACCTCTTATTCTTTCTTCAGCCTTGTTCCACACCCAAGGCTTAAATAGTCGTGTTACCCGGGAACGGGATTGCTGAGTCCTCTGTGGCTCACAGTTACTTCACAACACCAGATGCAGGTTCAGCCGAGATTGATGCAGGAGATGGTTCAAGTACTTCACTTGGAGTTCGTTGAAGATCGTGGCCTTTTGCTTGTGACGTTTCGACGATCAGTAGTGGTTCTTCTACTAGGATTCGATCTAGGCCTGTGGCTTTATGTTGTTTTGGTATCTTTCTTTTGGATCTTGCCCTTAGATGGGTTGTGATGTTTTGAATGATGTTATGCTTATGTAATGTATTGTGTGAAGTGGCGAGTGTAAGCCAACTATCTCCTTTTGCAATTTAATCCCTCTTTTACATGAGTCGTGCAAAGATACCAAACTTGAGATCATTCTAGGATGGGCTTATATCTTTAAGTCGTGCCTCGACACGTAGGAGATATAGTCCCATCCTGGGCATTACAAGGTGTGCATTGGGCGATGGGCCCAGACCCCCGTGCGCTTAGGGTTTAGACCGGCATGCTGACCTCTCTGTTGTACTTAGGTAGGGCTGCGACGTGTTGATCTTCAAAGGCCGGGCATGACCTAGGAAAGTGTGTCCAGCCAAATGGGATCGAGCGTGCTGGGTTATGTGGTGCACCCCTACAGGGAAGTTAATCTATTCGAATAGCCGTGTCCCTCGACAAAAGGACGACCCAGAGTTGTACTCTGACCTCATGACAACTAGCATTGGAGACTTACTAAAACACACCCAGACAAGTTCCAGATACAACCCGGTGATCTCTTTCCCACAGGGCAACGAGGGGAGGATCGCCGGGTAGGATTATGTTATACAATGTTACTTGGTGAACTTACCATCTACTCCCTTCTACTGCTGCAAGACGGAGGCTGCCAGAAGCATTGATACTTGTTACTATTCCATCTACTCTCTTCTACTGCTGCAAGATGGAGGTTGCTAGAAGCGTAGTCTTCGATTCGATTAGCTATCCCCCTCTTATTCTGGCATTCTACAGTTTAGCCCACAGATATTACCTCTTTACACAGATACCATTGCATATGTAGTGTAGATCCTTGCTTGCGAGTACTTTGGATAAGTACTCACGGTTGCTTTGCTCCCCCTTTTTCCCCTTTCTGTTCCTTCTTCCCGGATGTCGCAACCAGATGATGGAGCCCAGGAGCCAGAAGATCCCGAGGATGTTTCTACGTGCAGTTCGGCTTCGAGGAGTAGTTAGGAGGTCCTAGGCAGGAGGCCTTGCCTTTTCGATCGTTGCTACATTTGTGCTAGCCTTCTTAAGGCAAACTTGTTTAACTTATATATGTACTCAGATATTATTGCTTCCGCTGACTCTTGTGTATTCGAGCTTATGTATTCGAGCCCTCGAGGCCCCTGGCTTGTAATATAAAGCTTGTATTATTTTAATTTGTGTCTAGAGTTGTGTTGTGATATCTTCTAGTGAGTCCCTGATCTTGGTCGTACACATTTGCGTGCATGATTAGTGTACGGTAAAATCGGGGGCGTCATAAGTTGGTATCAGAGCCGACTGCCTGTAGGAATCCTCCTTTCCAACTCCTTGGCCGAAGTTGAGTCTAGTCTTTGAAAAACAAATTTACTAACTTGTTGTGTGGCTTATGAGCCCACATCACCAATGGATGGTGTTAGGATCTTTTATTCCTTTTCTATGCTCGGGGACTTTGATCTCTCTTCTATTCGGGTTAAAAGATTTTGCTAACTCTGACTCTAGGTTCTCGTAACTATTTCTCCTGGAGAGCTCTCATTTCAGAAGATCACCTGCTTCGTCGGAAGATTCTGAGGATATCCCTCAATATTTTCCCGAGACCCTTGTGCTCATTGCCCTTGCAATTCACTGCCACCGATATATCCCTATGGATATCTGCATGCACTTGTCATTCTCATGATCATTCCTCGTCGCTCTTGTTGTTACAAGATGCCCCGAAATATTCTCCATTGTCCCGAGAATCTTTTGAGTTTACATTCTTGCAGTTTTATTTCGCATGAAAACCCTTATGGTTATTTCCTCACATTTATCGAGGATATGTTCTTCTCGATTGTTCATGTGTCTCACAATATTCTTCGGAATACTTTTCGATCTTTCGAAAATCCTCTGCAGCATGTTACTCTTGAAATTCTTGCATGCTTGCATCATGGTTAATTCCATATGACTCGTAATCTTCGTTAACATCCCTTGTCTTAGCCATTTTGAGCCTATTGATTCAATGTGTGCGTATGCACGCAGTCATCAGGTTATCCTTTTTAAAATTATCTTTTTGGCTCAGGCGTCATTCCGGACATGAGTTGGTTCCGGCAATTCAAACCTTTATTGATTGTCCAACTAAATGTTTTCAACTTATCCATCCTTGATGAGAGAGTCTGCTTCTGATCTTTCATTTTGGAAACCATAATTTCTTTCTACTTAATCATCAGACTAATCAGGTGATTCTTGAATCTGATGCCTCTGCATTCTTTCTTCCTCTGAGTGAATACCAATACTCACATCAGCTCCGTTATGGATCGCCCGATCCATTGTTGGATTGTTATCCGACAGTGTCCTTCATATTCAATCGCCTTGTGAGTTCTTTCCTTGATACATAATGCCTTTGGTAAATTGCATCCTCTGCTTGGCCAACCATGCTCTTCTTTCAAGCTTGATTATTTAATTTTGAAACTTGTGGTATATGTTACTAAGATGCCCGATGGGTTGAACCTATGCCTTCCCCTAATATGTGAGAACCCGAAAGTTTTCACAAGTCATACTCTTCTGGTGTTCTACCAGATAAAATTCCAACACTACAGTTTTATCAAAGCGAGAGGTGAATGAAATAATATGCATTAAAGAAGTGGGAGTCGACCTTGAACTTTGTGTTCATGCCCATGAAAATGATGTAGACCGTCTCGGAAGCTTCTTGCAAAATGATTGTCCAGCTGTATGATTCTTTCGGTATTCTTGAATTGATTCCCTACAGTTATGGTTCCGACCATGTTGTCCTATTCTAATATATCTGATGGAAATTCATTCCAGTGCCTCATCTATTTTTGGCAAGGTTGAAGTATCCACTTTCATAGGTCAATGACCTGGTTCTACTTCTATCATGTTCTACCTTCGAGTATTACCCCCTGGTATCTCGAAGATGTCTTGCCATTGCACCATATCTTACTAACTTTGTTGAAGTAATGTCTTTCCTTGTCATAATCACTCTACGGGTTCTGGGTTGTTGTCAACCGAGGACACCAGCTAGTGAAATTATTCCGCACTACCAATCAAATACCCTAGTATTTTTTTACTGGGAAATTCTGAACTCAATCTGGTCATTCCCAGACTATCGGCTAAATCCTGGTCTTTCTATCTTTGACTATGCTACCTCGTCCTTCTCTGGTGCACAAATTCTTCAGTGTGTGAGGACGACTTACATCGAGCTTTCAACATCATGTTGCTTGTCTTGAAAGGCAACTTTGGTTCCGAGCTTGCATCTTATACATTGATCCTATAACTTGCCACTTCGTCATTTCCTTGCTTGTTGCCGTTGTTGTTTGATTGCATCCTCTTAAAACCTCTCGTCAATTGTGTCGGATCACCTTCAGCACTTTGACTTCTTCTGAGATGTCAACTATGTTCATGATGAGAAATACCCTCCTTGCCCCCAATGATTTTTTTTCATCGACAACACCCTTGACTTCCTTTCATCGCGAACTTGTCCACATTATGAATACAACTTGCTCTCCAGCGAGTGTTGTGTTCTGCCTTGAAGTATTACTGCCTTTTATGTCGAGAATGTGGTGGGGATTGCTCTACCTCTTAGAAATTCTTGGTATGATGATACTTCTCACCATCACCATTCTTCCTTGGTCCCCGTGTTGTTTTTAACCGGGATACCAATATACTAATGATGTTGCTTGAGTTCTATACTTCTAGCAACCCTATTGCTTTGAAGTTAACGATCGATAGTTCGTTCTTAGACTGTTGATTATTGAATCATCACTCTATCATTGATCTCGCTGCCTAAGGTCATATTTCGGGCACACCTTTCAACTAATGATTAATGGTGTATGTTTTCCTTGAGCATACAACATTATATCATTTGAATTGACAAGTGTCATCTTCTTGTTCACATTACTGTGGAAATCCATCCGTTTGGAATTCTCGGTGCATTATCGCTGAGCCCATCATTCACCTTCTCATCCTCTCCTTGGTTTAATGATGAACTATTGTTTCTGGAACCCGCTCCCATAGTTCATTTCCCGAGAATCTTGCCATGTCATTTCATCGATTTGTGTTGCACCTTTTCTTCTTGAACCTCCCGAGTTTGAGGTATCATGACACCAATCGGATCTGTATCTCGGTCAGATATGATGGCTGGGACAACTTTCCAGGAGTTATAATATTGGTCATTTGATGACTCGGTAATATGATGTCATGCCTAGCACCCTTGGCTAGAGGACCTAACATTATAATCTCCTTTGAAAGGATAACCATTCTTCCAGGAGGAAATTGTAAGACTTATTCTATAAGTTGTTCCTGATGAATCCGTCGTGTATCCAAGTTCGACCTTTACTTCAAGACCATGCCAATGCTATCTCGAAGCATGTTCTTATGGTGACCCTTCTCAGTAGTAGCATAATTTCTCTGGGCACTATCTAGAGTTTTACTAGAATACTGGATAACATTTAATTTCTTATCAACTCTTTGCCCTAAAACAGCACCTACATCATAATCACTAGCACCGCACATAATCTCAAAAGGTAAATTCCAGTCAGGAGGCTGGACAATAGGTGCAGAGATCAATGCTTTCTTAAGTATTTCAAATGCTTCTAGACAATCATTATCAAAGACAAAAGGAATATATTTTTGCAAAAGATTAGTCAGAGGCCTGGAGATTTTGGAGAAGTCCTTTATGAACCTCTTATAAAACCCGGCATGACCAAGGAAACTTCGTATACCTTTGATGTCCTTAGGGCATGGCATCTTTTCAACAGGACCCACTTTAGCTTTGTCAACTTCAATACCTCTTTCAGAAATTTTATGTCCTAAGACAATGCCTTCATTAACCATAAAGTGGCACTTCTCCCAATTCAAGACAAGATTAGTGTCTTCACATCTCTGTAAAACTCGACCAAGGTTGCTTAAGCAATCATCAAAAGAAGTTCTGTAAACGGAGAAATCATCCATGAAAACCTCAACAATCTTTTCACAAAAATAAGAGAATATAGCCATCATGCATCTTTGAAAGTTAGCAGGTGCATTACATAAACCAAAAGGCATATGTCTATAAGCAAAGGTACCGAAAGGACAAGTAAAAGTGGTCTTTTCTTGATCCCCTTTTGACACAGGAATTTGAGGGAAACCAGGATAACTATCTAGAAAGCAGAAATGAGTATATTTGGATAACCTTTCTAGCATTTGATCAATAAAAGGCAAGGGGTAATGATCTTTCTTAGTAGCTTTATTTAACTTACGGAAATCAATTACCATCCTATAACCTGTAACTATTCTTTGCGGGATCAATTCATCTTTATCATTAGGAACGACAGTCATACCTCCCTTCTTAGGGACACAATGAACATAACTTACCGACTGGCTATAAGCAATGGGATAGATAATACCTGCCTCTAAAAGCTTTAGTATTTCCTTCCTTACCACTTCTTTCATCTTAGGATTTAACTGTCGCTGATGATCAATAACTGGTTTGGCATTTTCTTCCAAGTTTATCTTGTGTTGACATATAGTGGGACTAATGCCCTTAAGATCATCGAGAGTATATCCAATAGCAGCACGGTGCTTCTTCAGAGTTTTCAATAGTTTTTCTTCTTCCTGCTGTGAAAGTTTAGCACTAATAATAACATGATATATTTTATTTTCATCAAGATAAACATACTTAAGATTATCAGGCAAAGGTTTAAGTTCAAACACGGGATCACCCTTGGGTGGAGGAGGATCCCCTAGGATTTCAACAGGCAAGTTGTTTTTCAATACAGGTCCCTGTTTAAAGAATATTTCATCTATTTCCCTTTTCTCATTCATATGCATATCATTTTCATGGTCTAGCAAGTATTGTTCTAAAGGATCAATAGGGGGCACGGCAATAGAAGCAAGACCGATAATTTCATCCTCACTAGATGGTTCTTTTTCAAGGGGTTGTCTACGAAATTTAGCAAAGTTAAAATCATGAGACATATCCCCCAATCCCATAGTAACAATATCTTTCATGCAGTCTATCTTGGCATTAACAGTATTCAAGAAGGGCCTACCAAATATAATGGGAAAATTTTCATCTTGTGTGGAACTAAGAACAAGAAAATCAGCAGGGTATTTAACCTTCCCACATAAGACTTCAACATCTCTAACAATCCCAACTAGTGAAATAGTGTCTCTATTAGCTATCTTAATCGTGACATCAATCCCTTCTAAGTCAACAGGTGCAATATCATGCATAATTTCTCGATATAAATCAAGAGGGATAATACTCGCACTAGCACCTACGTCACATAAACCATGATAGCAATGATCTCCTATCTTAACAGAGATAACAGGCAAGCCTACAATAGGTCTATGTTTATTCCTAGCATTGGGTGTGGTTATTCTAGCAGACTCTTCTTGAAGGTAAATGACATGTCCATCTAAATCTTCTACCAAGAGATCTTTAACCATAGCAACACTAGGTTCAACTTTAATTTGCTTAGGGGGTGTAGGTGTTCTAGTATTACTCTTACGAACCACAGTTGAATCTTGAGCATGATCCTTTATCCTAACAGGGAAGGGTGGGTTCTCAACATAAGTAGTGGGAATAACAGGATCAACATTATAAGTGATAGTCTTTTCTTCAAATTTAATAGGTTCAACTACTTTTACTTCAATAGGGGGTGGTATTTAAACCACTTCTCCTTGGGGAGATCAACATGAGTAGCAAAAGATTCACTGAAAGAAGCTACTATCTCAGAGTCAAGTCCATATTTAGTGCTAAACTCAAGGAAAACATCGGTATCCATAAAAGCTTTAACACAATTAAACTTAGGGGTCATACCTGACTCCTCACCTTCGTCGAGATCCCAATCTTCAGAGTTGCGTTTAATTCTTTCCAATAAATCCCATTTGAATTCAATAGTCTTCATCATAAAAGAGCCAGAACAAGAATTATCGAGCATGGTGCGATTATTGAGAGAAAGTCGAGCATAAATTTTTTTGAATGATCATTTTTCTTGAGAGCTCATGATTGTGGCATGAATGTAACATTGACTTAAGCCTCCCTCAAGCTTGAGCGATGCTTTCTCCTTCGCGAGGCCAGAAATTATAAATATAATTACGATCACGATGAATCTGATGCATAGGGTAGAACTTCTGATGAAATTCCAACTTCAGAGGATTATAGTTCCATGATCCCATATCATCACATAGCCTAAACCATGTCAATGCATCCCCCTTCAAAGATAAAGAAAAGACCTTCTTCTTGATAACATCCTTGGGCATACCTGCAAGCTGAAATAATCCACAAACTTCATCTACATAGATTAGACGTAAATTGGGATGTAGTGTTCCGTCTCATGTAGAAGTATTTTCAAGCAGTTTTTCTATCATACCCGAAGGAATCTCAAAGCAAACATTTTCAGTAGGTGCAGTAGGTTGAGGAGCAACTCTTTGCTCTTCTGTTCGGGGTGAAGATACCCCGAACAAGCCCCTCAAAGGATTTTGAGCCATAGTAACAAGTGACAATAAATTTCAGCACACTATATAAATTTTTCCTTACCAAATTCTACTTACCAAATGAACTTCACTCCCCGGCAACGGCGCCAGAAAAGAGTCTTGATGACCCACAAGTGTAGGGGATCTATCGTAGTCCTTCCAATAAGTAAGAGTGTCGAACCCAACGAGGAGCGGAAGGAAATGATAGGCAGTTTTCATTAAGGTATTTCTGCAAGCACTGAAATTATAGGTAACAGATAGTTTTGTGATAAGGTAATTGGTAGCAAGTGACAAAAGGTAAAAGTAAATAAGGTGCAGCAAGGTGGCCCAATCCTTTTTGTAGCAAAGGACAAGTCTGGACAAACTCTTATATGAAGGAAAGCGCTCCCGAGGACACATGGGAATTATCGTCAAGCTAGTTTTCATCACGATCATCTGATTTGCGTTCGGTACTTTGACAATTTGGTATGTGGGTGGACCGGCGCTTGGGTGCTGTCCTTACTTGGACAAGCCTCCCACTTATGATTAACCTCTAATGCAAGCATCCATAACTACAAAAGAAGTATTAAGGTAAACCTAACCATAGCATGAAACATATGGATCCAAATCAGCCCCTTACGAAGCAACACATGAACTAGGGTTTAAGCTTCTGTCACTCTAGCAACCCATCATCTACTTATTACTTCTTAATGACTTCCTCTAGGCCCAAACAATGTCGAAGTGTCATGTACTCGACGTTCACATGACACCACTAGAGGAGAGACAACATACATCTCATCAAAATATCGAACGAAGACCAAACTCACATGACTACTGATAGCAAGACTTCTCCCATGTCCTCAGGAACAAAATCAACTACTCACAAGACATAATATTGTTCATGATCAGAGGGGTATTAATATGCATAATGGATCTGAACATATGATCTTCCACCAAATAAACAACTAGCATCAACTGCAAGGAGTAATCAACACTACTAGCAACCCACAGGTACCAATCTGAGGTTTGGGTACAAAGATTGGATACAAGAGATGAACTAGGGTTTGAGAGGAGATGGTGTTGGTGAAGATGTTAATGAAGATAGACCTCCCCAAGATGGGAGAGTTGTTGGTGATGACGGCGGTGACGATTTCCCCCTCCCGGAAGGAAGTATCCCCGGCAGAACAGTTCTGCTGGAGCCCTAGATTGGTTTTCCCCTCGAGACGGCGGCGTCTGGTCCCAAAAGCCTCCTTATGATTTTTTCCAGGTCAAAACACCTCATATAGGAGAAGATGGGCATCAGGGGGCCCACGAGAGAGGGGCGCGCCCCCGGGCAGGGGGCACGGCCCCCTCCCTCCAGGACAGCCGGTGGCCCCCCTCGTGAACTTCCTTCGCCAGATATTTTTTATATTTTATGAAACGGAGTTATGTTGAGTTTCGGGGCTTTTGGAGTTGTGCAGAATAGGTTTCCAGAGTTTGCTCCTTTTCCAGCCCAGAATTCCAGCTGCCGGTGTTCTCCCTCTTCATGTAAACCTTGTAAAATAAGAGAGAAAAGGCATAAGTATTGTGACAAAACATGTAATAACATCCCATAGTGCAATAAATATCAACATATAAGCATGATGCAAAATGGACGTATCAACTCCCCCAAGCTTAGACCACGCTTGTCCTCAAGCGAAAGCCGATATCGAAAAATATGTCCACACGTTTAGAGATAGAGGTGTCGATAAAAACAGAATACAGACATGAGGGCATCATGATCATTCTCATAACACCAACTTATATAAATATTGTCATATGATTCTTATGCTAAAGTAACAATTCATCCACAATATCAAGCATGAATCATAAACTTCATTGGAAACTAACAAACTTTGATCTCTGTCATTGAAGCAATTGCAATTTATCGTAACATCGTAAAGAGTCAATATAAGAGCTTTTCAGCAAGCCTACATACTCAACTATCATATAGTCTTTCACAATTGCTCACACTCACGCAATACTTATGGTTATCGAGTTTTAATCGGACACAGAGAAAGATAGGGGCTTATGGTGTTACCTCCCAACTTTTTACCTCAAGGGTAATGTCAACAGTAATAGATCATGAAAACATACATCCAAGTGGGTATATATGTCAGGATCTTTCCAACACAGTGTGCTTGCCAAAGGATAAAACGTAAAAAGGAAAGGTGAATTTCACCTTGACTATTATAAGGCAAGAATAATAGATAGGCCCTTCGCAGAGGGAAGCAGAGGTTGTCATGTGTTTTTATGGTTGGATGCACAAAGTCTTAGCATAGAAGAACTTCACTTTATATTGCCACGGTCCGTCGCTTTTATTACTTCCATATCACAAGATCGTATAAAGCTAATCTCTGCCACACTAATAAATCATACATATTTTAGCGAGTTTGCAACATGACAACTTACTTGGAAGGATCTTTCTCAATCCATAGGTACGTATGGTGGACTCTCATGGAAAAAATGGGTTTAAGGATATATGGAAGCACAAGTAGTATCTCTACTTAGTGCGAGGAGTTTTGGGTAGCATGAGGTGGAAAGGCAAGCTCAACATGTTGGATGATCCATGACAATATACTTTATTTCGGATATAAGAAGACATAACCCATTATGTTGTCTTCCTTGTCCAACATCAACTCTTTAGCATGTCATATTTTAATGAGTGCTCACAATCATAAAAGATGTCCAAGATAGTATATTTGTATGTGAAGCCTCTCTTCTTTTATTACTTCCTATTAATTGCAATGATGACCAAAACTATGTTTGTCAACTCCCAACAACTTTTATTTATCATACTCTTATATGTGAAGTCATTACTTCACATAAGATCGATATGATCTCTTTGATACTCTTTATATTTTCTTTCCTTTTATCATGACCCAAATGAGGAAATCAAGCCCTTGATTCAACACTAATCTTTATTATATAGCTCACGGTCTCGATTATAAAGGGTAAAGATCATAAGGCAAAAGCTCGCAACTAGATCATGCTAACTTTATTCTAGTAGATCAAGATACTACCAAAAGGATCGAACTAAGAAAAATGGTAAAGATAGGAGTGATGGTGATACGATGCCGGGGTCACTCCCCCAAGCTTGGCAGTTGCCAAGGGGAGTGCCCATACCCATATGTTTATGTCTCCTTCTTCGGGGGTGGTGATGATGGTTTCTTCCTCAGCTTGCACTTAAGGACAGAATTTTGCTCCTTTAGATCATTGATCTCTTGCTCAAGATTTAATATCTTCTTGCATAGTGCATGCTTGTTTTCCAGCAAGAGGTTAAAAGGGATAAATTCGATCTTAGGTTTCTTTACTCTGTTGGGGAGGCTTGACTTTAAGAACTCCACATGCATGTCCCCCGATTGAGGCAGTGGGACTTCGTCTTCATCTGAGCTAGTCCAATCCTTCCCCTTTTGATCATGGTCCTCTTCTTCCTTCGTGGTCAAACTATAATTCTCCCAGTCCCCATAGACCATAGGGTCAGCAAGGGAATCAGCCACATAGCTTTCTCCCTCCGAATCCTGGGACGGCATGTTGCTTTATCTGTGACAGAAACAGCTCGAAACGAAAACAGAGGATTTTGCGTAATACAGAGGTAGTATATATAATGAATATTTATAGACCAAAAGGAGTAAGACACGTGAAAACGGGGTCCGGGAGGCACACGGGGTGCCCACGAGGCAGGGGGGCGCACCCTCCACCCTCGTGGACGCCCCGTGTCTCTTCCGAACTGCTACTTATTTTTCTATTTTTCTAAATATTCCAAAACGGAGAAAAATTGCCTTTAGAGCTGTTTTGGAGTCGGTTTACTTACCGTATCACATACCTCTTACTTTTGGGAGGCTGAATCGTTCTGGAAAGTGTCCCTTATGTATTCCTCCAGGGTTACGATTTCAATAACATTGGTTTCAACATTTATAGGATTACCTGAGATATAATGTTTGATTCTTTGATCGTTCACCACCTTCGGATTTGTGCCTTCGAAGTTGCTGATTTTTATGGCACCGGAACGATAGACCTCCTCGATAACGTAAGGTTCTTCCCACTTGGAGAGAAGTTTTCCTGCAAAAAATCTTAAACAAGAGTTGAATAGCAAGGCATAATCACCTACGTTAGACTCATGCTTTTGTATCCTTTTGTCATGCCATCTTTTAACTTTTTCTTTAAACAGCTTGGCATTCTCATAGGCCTGAGTTCTCCATTCATCAAGAGAGCTAATGTCAAATAACCTCTTTTCACCGGCAGGTTTGAAATCATAATTGAGCTCTTTGATAGTCCAATATGCCTTATGTTCTAGCTCAAGAGGTAAGTGACAAGCTTTTCCATATACCATCTTATATGGAAACATACCCATAGGATTTTTGTATGCAGTTCTATAGGCCCATAATGCATCATCAAGTTTCTTGGACCAATACTTCCTAGACCTATTAACTGTCTTTTGCAAGATTAGTTTAAACTCCCTATTACTTAGTTCTACTTGACCGCTAGTCTGTGGGTGATAGGGGGATGCAATTCTATGGTTGACAGCATATTTAGCAAGCATCTTACGGAAAGCACCATGAATAAAGTGTGAATCACCATCAGTCATTAGATATCTAGGGACCCCAAACCTCAGAAAAATAACTTCTTTAAGCATCTTAATAGAGGTGTTGTGATCAGCACTACTAGTTGGAATAGCTTCTACCCACTTAGTAACGTAATCAACAGCAACTAAAATATGTGTGTATCCATTAGAGGCAGGAAATGGTCCCATATAATCAAAGCCCCAAACATCAAATGGTTCAATAACAAGTGAATAATTCATAGGCATTTCTTGACGTCTACTGCTATTACCAATTCTTTGACATTCATCACAAGATAAGACAAACTTACGGGCATCCTTGAAGAGAGTAGGCCAATAAAAACCAGATTGCAATACCTTCTGTGCAGTTCTATCTCCCGCATGGTGTCCTCCATAAGCTTCGGAGTGGCACTTGCGTAGGATTTGTTCTTGTTCATGCTCAGGTACACAACGTCTAATAATACCATCTACTCCTTCTTTATAAAGATGTGGGTCATCCCAGAAGTAATGTCTCAAATCATAGAAGAATTTTTTTCTTTTGCTGGTATGTGAAGCTAGGAGGTATAAACTTAGCAACAATATAATTAGCATAATCATCATACCATGGAGCAGTACGAGAAGTATTTATGACAGCTAATTGTTCATCAAGAAAGCTATCATCAATAGGTTGTGGGTCATCAAGTATATTTTCTAACCTAGACAAGTTGTCTGCAACGGGGTTCTCAGCTCCTTTTCTATCAATAATATGCAAATCAAATTCTTGCAGCAAGAGAACCCATCTAATAAGTCTAGGTTTAGCATCTTTCTTTTCCATAAGGTATTTGATAGCAGCATGATCAGTGTGAATAGTTACTTTAGAATCAACAATATAGGGTCTAAACTTATCACAAGCAAATACAACTGCTAAAAATTCCTTCTCAGTAGTAGCATAATTTCTCTGGGCACTATCTAGAGTTTTACTAGCATACTGGATAACATTTAATTTCTTATCAACTCTTTGCCCTGAAACAGCACCTACAGCATAATCACTAGCATCGCACATAATCACAAAAGGTAAATTCCAGTCAGGAGGCTGGACAATAGGTGCAGAGATCAATGCTTTCTTAAGTATTTCAAATGCTTCTAGACAATCATCATCAAAGACAAAAGGAATATATTTTTGCAAGAGATTAGTCAGAAGCCTGGAGATTTTGGAGAAGTCCTTTATGAACCTCCTATAAAACTCGGCATGACCAAGGAAACTTCGTATACCTTTGATGTCCTTAGGGCATGGCATATTTTCAATAGGATCCACTTTAGCTTTGTCAACTTCAATACCTCTTTCAAAAATTTTATGTCCCAAGACAATGCATTCATTAACCATAAAGTGGCACTTCTCCCAATTCAAGACAAGATTAGTGTCTTCACATCTCCGCAAAACTCGATCAAGGTTGCTTAAGCAATCATCAAAAGAAGTTCCGTAAACGGAGAAATCATCCATGAAAACCTCAACAATCTTTTCACAAAAATCAGAGAATATAGCCATCATGCATCTTTGAAAGGTAGCAGGTGCATTACATAAACCAAAATGCATACGTCTATAAGCAAAGGTACCGAAAGGACAAGTAAAAGTGGTCTTTTCTTGATCCCCTTTTGACACAGGTATTTGAGAGAAACCAGAATAACCATCTAGAAAGCAGAAATGAGTATGTTTGGATAACCTTTCTAGCATTTGATCAATAAAAGGCAAGGGGTAATGATCTTTCTTAGTAGCTTTATTTAACTTACGGAAATCAGTTACCATCCTATAACCTGTAACTATTCTTTACGAGATCAATTCATCTTTATCATTAGGAACGACAGTCATACCTCCCTTCTTAGGGACACAATGGACAGGACTTACCCACTCGCTATCAGCAACGGGATAGATAATACCTGCCTCTAAAAGCTTTAGTATTTCCTTCCTTACCACTTCTTTCATCTGAGGATTTAACCGTCGCTGATGATCAATAACTAGTTTGGCATTTTCTTCCAAGTTTATCTTGTGTTGACATATAGCGGGACTAATGCCCTTAAGATCATCCAGAGTATATCCAATAGCAGCACGGTGCTTCTTCAGAGTTTTCAATAGTTTTTCTTCTTCCTGCTCTGAAAGGTTAGCACTAATAATAACAGGATATATTTTCTTTTCATCAAGATAAACATACTTAAGATTATCAGGTAATGGTTTAAGTTCAAACACGGGATCACCCTTGGGTGGAGGAGGATCCCCTAGGATTTCAATAGGCAAGTTGTTTTTCAATATGGGTCCATGTTTAAAGAATATTTCATCTATTTCCCTTCTCTCATTCATATGCATATCATTTTCATGGTCTAGCAAGTATTGTTCTAAAGGATCAATAGGGGGCACGTCAATAAAAGCAAGACCGATAATTTCATCCTTACTAGATGGTTCTTTTTCAAGGGGTTGTCTACGAAATTTAGCAAAGTTAAAATCATGAGACATATCCCCCAATCCCACAGTAACAATAGCTTTCACGCAGTCTATCTTGGCATTAACGGTATTCAAGAAGGGCCTACCAAATATAATGGGAAAAATTCATCTTGTGTGGAACTAAGAACAAGAAAATCAGCAGGGTATTTAACCTTCCCACATAAGACTTCAACATCTCTAACAATCCCAACTAGTGAAATAGTGTCTCTATTAGCTAGCTTAATCGTGACATCAATCCCTTCCAACACAACAGGTGCAATATCATGCATAATTTCTCGATATAAATCAAGAGGGATAATACTCGCACTAGCACCTACGTCACATAAACCATGATAGCAATGATCTCCTATCTTAACAGAGATAACAGGCAAGCCTACAATAGGTCTATGTTTATTCCTAGCATTGGGTTTGGCTATTCTAGCGGATTCTTCTTGGAGGTAAATGACATGTCCATCTAAACCTTGTACCAAGAGATCTTTAACCATAGCAACACTAGGTTCAACTTTAAATTGCTCAGGGGGTGTAGGTGTTCTAGTATTACTCTTACGAACCACAGTTGAAGCTTGAGCATGATCCTTTATCCTAACAGGGAAGGGTGGGTTCTCAACATAAGCAGTGGGAATAACAGGATCAACATTATAAGTGATAGTCTTTTCTTCAACTTTAATAGGTTCAACTACTTTTACTTCAAGAGAGGGTGGTATTTAAACCACTTCTCCTTGGGGAGATCAACATGAGTAGGAAAAGATTCACTGAAAGAAGCTACTATCTAACAGTCAAGTCAAAATTTAGTGCTAAACTCAGGGAAAACATCGGTATCCATAAAAGCTTTAACACAATCAAACTTAGGGGTCATACCTGACTCCTCACCTTTGTCGAGATCCCAATCTTCAGAGTTGTGTTTAATTCTTTCCAATAAATCCCATTTGAATTCAACAGTCTTCATCATAAAAGAGCCAGAACAAGAATTATCGAGCATGGTGCGATTATTGAGAGAAAGCCGAGCATAAAAATTTTGAATGATCATTTTTCTTGAGAGCTCATGATTGGGGTATGAACGTAACATTGAATTAAGCCTCCCCCAAGCTTGAGCGATGCTTTCTCCTTCGCGAGGCTAGAAATTATGAATATAATTACGATCACGATGAATCTGATGCATATGGTAGAACTCTTGATGAAATTCCAACTTAAGACGATTATAGTTCCATGATCCCATATCCATCACATAGGCTAAACCATGTCAATGCATCTCCCTTCATAGATAAAGGGAAGACCTTATTCTTGATAACATCCTCGGGCATACCTGCAAGCTTAAATAATCCACAAACTTCATCTACATAGATTAGATGTAAATCGGGATGTAGTGTTCTGTCTCTTGTAAAAGTATTTTCAAGCAGTTTTTCTATCATACCCGAAGGAATCTCAAAGCAAACCTTTTCAGTAGGTGAAGTAGGTTGAGGAGAAACTCTTTGCTCTTCTGTTCGGGGTGAATATACCCCAAACAAGCCCGTCAAAGGATTTTGAGCCATAGTAACAAGTGACAATAAATTTCAGCACACTATATAAATTTTTCCTTACCAAAGGAACTTCACTCCCCGGCAACGGCGCCAGAAAAGAGTCTTGATGACCCACAAGTGTAGGGGATCTATCGTAGTCCTTTCGATAAGTAAGAGTGTCGAACCCAACGAGGAGCAGAAGGAAATGATAGGCAGTTTAAGGTAAGGTATTTTCTGCAAGCACTGAAATTATAGATAACAGATAGTTTTGTGATAAGGTAATTGGTAGCAAGTGACAAAAGGTAAAAGTAAATAAGGTGCAGCAAGGTGGCCCAATCCTTTTTGTAGCAAAGGACAAGCCTGGACAAACTCTTATATGAAGGAAAGCGCTCCCGAGGACACATGGGAATTATCGTCAAGCTAGTTTTCATCACGATCATCTGATTCGCGTTCGGTACTTTGATAATTTGGTATGTGGGTGGACCGGTGCTTGGGTGCTGTCCTTACTTGGACAAGCCTCTCACTTATGATTAACCTCTAATGCAAGCATCCGCAACTACAAAAGAAGTATTAAGGTAAACCTAACCATAGCATGAAACATATGGATCCAAACCAGCCCCTTACGAAGCAACGCATGAACTAGGGTTTAAGCTTCTGTCACTCTAGCAACCCATCATCTACTTATTACTTCCCAATGCCTTCCTCTAGGCCCAAACAATGGTGAAGTGTCATGTACTTGACGTTCACATGACACCACTAGAGGAGAGGCAACATACATCTCATCAAAATATCGAACGAAGACCAAACTCACATGACTACTGATAGCAAGACTTCTCCCATGTCCTCAGGAACAAAAGTAACTACTCACACGACATAATATTGTTCATGATCAGAGGGGTATTAATATGCATAATGGATCTGAACATATGATCTTCCACCAAATAAACCAACTAGCATCAACTACAAGGAGTAATCAACACTACTAGCAACCCACACGTACCAATCTGAGGTTTGGGTACAAAGATTGGATACAAGAGATGAACTAGGGTTTGAGAGGAGATGGTGTTGGTGAAGATGTTGATGAAGATAGCCCTCCCCAAGATGGGAGAGGTGTTGGTGATGACGGCGGTGACGATTTCCCCCTCCCGGAGGGAAGTATCCCCGACAGAACAGCTCTACTGGAGCCCTAGATTGGTTTCCGCCTCGGTTCCGCCTCGAGACGGCGGCTTCTGGTCCCGAAAGCCTCCTTATGAATTTATTTTTTCAGGTCAAAACACCTCATATAGGAGAAGATGGGCATCGGGGGACCCACGAGACAGGGGCGCGCCCCCCACCCTCGTGGACAGCCGGCGGCCCCCCTCGTGAACTTCTTTCGCCAGATATTTTTTATATTTTTTGAAACGGAGTTCTGTTGAGTTTCAGGACTTTTGGAGTTGTGCAGAATAGGTTTCCAGAGTTTGCTCCTTTTCCAGCCCAGAATTCCAGCTGCCGGCATTCTCCCTCTTCATGTAAACCTTGTAAAATAAGAGAGAAAAGGCATAAGTATTGTGACAAAACATGTAATAACAGCCCATAGTGCAATAAATATCAACATATAAGCATGATGCAAAATGGACGTATCAATTTGTATGACTAGTTTATCTTGTGAGAGAAAAGGATGAACGAGGGAAGGCCTTATTTGCAAATGTGGAGAGGTGTGTGGGTACCTTTTTGCCAAATTGTCATAGTTTCTTTCCTATCCGTCAGATATAAATCAGACGGCCTATATTGCAGGATGGCAGGCACACCATCATCACCAACTCTATTTTTTATAAGAGTGTATTTTATCCCTACTCTTATAAAAAGCATAGTCTGTGATGATCGTGTGCCTGACATCCTGCAATATAGGCCGTACGATCTATATCTGACGGATAGGAAGGAAACTATGGCAATTTTGCAAAAATATACCCACACCCCTCTCCACACTTGCAAATAAGGCCTTCCCTTGTTCATCCTTTTGTCCCACAAGATAAAATACTCATACAAATGCATCTTGATCTTCCGTGCAACGCATGGGCATCTTGCTAGTATTTTATAAGAGTGTAGACGTAGAGTAGATACAAGCCGACAGGTGGGCCCGATGGTAGTGAGATAATGTGATGCAACACTAGAGGTGCCACATGGAGCGTTTAACTGGTCAACTAGTCGTGTCTTGAGAAAATACAAAGTTGTACGGTGACTCCATGACTGTATAATAACCACAAAACGTAAATGGTGACTGTAATGAGTGGATTCTGAAGTCCAATGTACGTATCATGCTTTCGCTTCAAATACAATGATCATCACTGTATATATCGCGGGAGAAAGATGAAACATGCATGAATGTGCTGGCGGCTTACTTTTAGAGGACCTGGAGATAGTTTGTCTGCGTACGTGAAAGGGGCGTAGAGGGGGGTATGCGATGGAGAGAGATGCTCTTTGTTTCTCTTTATTATGACTAACTTTATATATATTATAAAAATATACAAATTCATAGTGCAGAATAAATATCATTGTGGGCACCATGCAATGCAAGCGTTCATACTCCTCCATATAACTTTGTAATGTTGTATATAAGTAGAAATTCTAAAATATTTTTTTGGCCACACTTTATTCAAAAGGAATGTTGTATGCGAAATAAACGTGAAGAGAGGGATTTTTAGATCAATGGGGTACATGATGTAACATGTGTGAATGTGTAGTTGATGCATCTGGCAGGGCCTAGAGGGTATGTGTGTGTATTACGTATTCGAGAGAGGCATGGATAGAGGGGCCGGCAGGGGGGCGTGGGAGAGATAGCACGAGAAATGAGAGTGGTCTAGAGAGAGAGACGAACATGACGTCACGGCGAGAGATTCCCTTGAGTGTGTATATGCAAGGGGGAGTGGATAGAGGCACCAGGAGCATTTTTTGTGTGTGTGGTGTCTGTGTTGGTATGTGTGGGTGTGAGAAGATAATGAGGCGTGGGGCAGAGGGTGTGTCATCGCATGAGGTCCGGTGGGTCGAGGTGAGGCCCTTCATTTGGTTCCGTCTTGCGCCACATTGGTCGGCCCGTGATGCATTTAGGAGACCCATGGATGATTAGTCGTACAAGACAAAGATAGCATAATTGTGAAGGACTCTATGTCCACCGACAAAGCCGGCTAGGATTTGTAACCCTAGGTTCTCGGACTAAGGTAACCCCTCTATCTCTGATATTACTATTCATCCAACCTAACTTTAAGGGGCATCCTACAGAATGCTCTGCTAGAATTATACTCGTCGATTAGGAAGAGAGGTGTGAGACAATGAGTGAGAGACATGCCTGAAGATAATGTGCGTACAAGAGACATGTACAGGTCTATGTATATAGAAAGGGTCTATGGGGATTGTGCGTGTGTATGCTTGCGAGAGGGCGAGTGCTTGTGATAAAGGTTAGTGAAAACAGTCGTAAATGGTTATGAGAGGGAGGGAGGGTTATATCGAGAGCATGTGTGCGAGAAAGACACCTCGGGAGAGAGTGTGTGAGCATGTGCGAGAGACCACCGATGGAGAGTGAAACTACAGGTACAAGACTGCTGTACACATTGATTAAAGATATAAATTGTATCCAAATATTAGGATGGGATCATGATATTTGCAATTCGCATAAGGAACGGTCATTGATCCATCAGACATCTAGATTCTATCGAATTTGAGCATGTCTATGTTATTATTCGACACAATTGATCCACATAGTTAGTATTTTGAACTCCAGACAATGCATCGCTTTAGCAATCGAATATAAACGTGAGTATAGTTTATGTTGTGTGTAAAGCACATTATACATACGAAAGTTACACAATGAACATTATAAATAGCTACCTATGAACTACCATACATTTGAATTCAACTTAAGGTGGTTTAAAAAATCGAATTCAACATGAAGTCCATTCAATTATTTGAATTTGATATCATGGCATTTGTAAATCATACCTAAATTATGGGGGCACCAATCTTTGCTCTGATTTTGTACATAATAGCATATGTAGTCGTGTACAAAATAGATTCTAATTTAGCTCCTCCATTCCAAAATAATCTTAGTTATAGGATTTTCAAGTGTCAAAAATTCAAAAAGAAGCGGATAATTTAATGAGGTTTTCAAACATACAAGGTCAAATTTAACATTGTCTATTTAGGTCGATCCTCAAAGTTTAAGAGTACTCTAAACGTGAATGCTTGTGTTTCAAAATTTTGGAACGAAGCGCCAAAAGAGCCTCTACTCGCCCAAAACCGCGTGAGACCAATGTTTGCTAGTACAAGGAAATTACTTTTCTAATAACTCCGACCCGTGAAACCTACCGGCCCGACGTCCAAAGGTCTAAACAAGGGTAGGTTTGTAGCTTCATCTAGACGCCACGCAACCGCCTCTGAAAAACATTCATACACAATGGTCGCCTAAGCACACATGCGCGCGGCCGAAATTGCTCCTGCCCACTATTTGGGACACCTGGGACTACCATCCTACCCTCGACCCGCGGTAGGTCCGAAATTTAAGAGGGGGACAAAGTTTGTACTTTCCCCAAATTTCAAACAAGCATGTCCAATTTTTTGTTCAAAAAAGCCAAAAACAAGCGCGTCCGAGACCCGAAACATG
>LR738715.1:654642436-654662940 GCA_902687465.1 Secale cereale | reverse complement strand
GCTCCCCCGGTGCCCTACTTTGGCATATATTTAAAGGGTCCTCCGTAACCCTCAGAAAAGGAACTCTTTTCGCGATCCCATCTCTGTTCCGCCGCCGCCGCCGCTTCCAAGATCGGGAGCACCAGGAGAACTCTTCCCGGCACCCTGCCGGAGGGGAGGATCACCACCGGGAGCTTCTCCACCACCATGGACGCCTCCCGGATGACTCGTGAGTAGTCTCCCTTGGACCATGAGTCCATGACCAGTAGCTATGTGATGTTCTCCTCCCGTTCTTGTGCTTCACTAATTAGTCCTCGTGAGCTGCCCTACATGATCGAGGCACCTATGTAATCCTTATGCTGTTGCTATGTTGAGTTTGCTGGGATCCGATGGATTATGAGATTATGTTCAGATTGATCTTGAGTAATATATTTGATTCACCTCTTTTATATTTTATTTCATGAGTAATTCTTGCATGTTCTCCGTTGTTATTTATTGCTTTGGCCGAGTAGTAGGTAGTGACTCCAAGAGGGAACGTTATGCTCGATTGTGGGTTCATGCCCCTCGATGACTAGCTTGAGTGACAGAAACATGAGTCTAGGGGATGTGCTGTTGCCACAAGGGGGAAAACAACGGTGCTTGTGCCTGCGGGTGCAAGGATTGTTTACTTTACGCAAAGTTCTTTTAATGCAGTTGTCTGTTGCATTGAGTTTACACTATGGGTGGGACTCGCAACTTAATACCAGCGAAATGTTCTGGATAGATATCTCAAGGTGGATGATTAGTAGTAGATATTGATGGATTTCGGTCTACTTACTTTGGCGTACCGCCCATGCTTTGAACCTCAACCTTTCTTGCAATGTAGTCAGCATTGGTTTGCGTTCGTGGTCCTGTCAATTGCCCAGCTGTAATTTGTTTACCTCACATAGCTGTTTTATCGTCTTTTGGGAGAGAGACATCACTAGTGAACATCATGAGACTCCGGTCCATATTACCATCATTGATCACATCCACTATTTACTTTTCGCTATTTACCTACTATTGCAAAAACTATCTATCACTACTATCGTTGCTTTTAATCCTTTGTGAACTACAAGGCCGGAGAGATTGACAACCTCTCTGTACTCGTTGGGAGCAAATTTATTTGTATCTGTGTGCAGGTCCACGTTGGTTGCTACTAATCTGGCGCCGTAGCAATTGACACCTACTTGTTGAACCTAGGAGTCTCTGGGGATTCGATCCTTGGCATCTTTGCTAGGGGAAAACACTTCTACTTACTGCATCTTACACCTTCCACTTGGGGTAACCAACGAGGGGTTCGAGGCCCATCAGCAGTCAGGCAAGTCAATTACTCCTCATTTAAAGAATGCAGCGTCAGCCTCCCGACATGATTCTCAAGAAACAACAAGGCTAGATGAAGATAGTGAACGTAGCTCTGTAGTTGATTACCGCATTTCCCCTACACTAGCATCGCAGGTGCTTGCTCTAACTTGGCAGCGTGATATGTGGTTGCATGTTGCATATGCTGTCTAGATTGTAATTTTTCCAATCTGGTTAAACTGCATGTGCTATTCTGCTTAGCTTATACATTATACTTGTTAATGTGACCTGCCTTCCTGTATTTAGTACATAGTACATCTGTCTATTAAGCATGTCCTCACATAAAACTATTGTTTTTTTGTATCCCACATAAATCAATATGACGAGACACCTTCAGTATATGCAGTGTGATATTAGTTGCATCTTTGATATGATTTATAGCATGAGCTGCTTCTAATTTGTTGAAATGTCATTTATGATGGGACACTTTTAACTTGGGAGAGTAATATTGGTTGCATCTTTCACGTGGTGTCTAGCTTGCATTGCTTCTTATTTGGTGAAATAGTTTCTGCTTAGTTTACACAAACAATTGTGAATATGCCATGTCGTCCTGTTTTTCGTATTATTCCATCCTGGAATCATGTGTTTGCCTTACATCAGAGTAGTGATTGTCAGTATCATGCACGAATGAGTTCTGAAGAGTGAATTTTATTGCTTTTTCTTGTCGGTTTTACTTGACAATTCAAAATCAATAAAGCGGAAGGAAGTTAGCAAGGCAGCGGATGAAGGTGCTCCTTCCAAATGGAGGGCCTCTACAGATTCTACTCCTCCATCCCCCCAAGATGGTTTCCAAGACAACACATGCATAGACACTCAACGTAGCTGCGTTGGTGATGAGCACGTCTCCCCTAGTGCACCATCACACGTGCTCCCTCTAACTTGGCACTTTTATATGTGGTTGCATGTTATGTATGATGTCTAGCTTGTATTGCTTATAATTTTGTTGAATTTCATCTGCTTACTTTACACATTATACTTGTGACTAAGACACGTGTTCCTGTTTCTAGAACATACAATATCTGTCTATCACACCATGTTCTTACATCAAAGTACATTTGTTCTGAAGAACTAAATTGATATTCATTTTTCTTGTAGGCTTGACTTAACATGGCACAGAGCAAGAAGAAGCAAGACAGAACGACAGGGAAACGAAAGCGGAACAATCCTGCAGATTCTACTGGTACTGATGGTGCAATAGAAGGTCAAAGTCCAACGAAAAATTGTACCGACAGGGTATCCCGTGCTACACGAGCTGCAGAACAAGCAAAATAGAAACAAATAGCTGCCACCAAACAAGCAGAGACAACCCTAGTTGTTGCAACACCTTCCACAGTACCACCAGCTGCATGATTTACTCGTTGGTCAACTCAGCTAGCAGCATGTTCCCAAGCTCCCTTGCCACCTGACACTACTTCCGAAGCACTCTTGACACAAGATGAGTTGGCAAGATCAGATGAACTTTGTGAGCTTCAACAGCAAGAAGGTAGTTGCTGGAGTCAAGTTACAGTTGCATGCTTCTTTATATGTAGTCTCACAGACTGATGTACACTAACACTTCCTATGTTTGTTGTTGGACTAGCACCTAGGCGCAAGAGGAAACAAACATCAGGGATAATGCTTGATAGGTTAACTAAATCTAGAGGAGGAAGAACGGAGATCCGTTTTGAGGCAGGTTTAAAAAGGCCATGTGATTCTACAGAGTCAGCCAAGTTAGTATCAGAGGCAGCGGTTGTTGTTAGGTGTCATGTACGTATCCTCCCAACATGGATTCAGTACAATGACAAAGACGAAACCCAGTTCAACACCTTCCTCGACCATTTATCCGTAAGTATGGTTATGTATGGAAACTAGTAATATCGTCTTGCTCTGTCCAATACTTTCTAGGTTGCTGATAATGAGACTCCCATAATTTTCAACATATGAGGTTCCAGTTGGATAGCCAAGATGATGCAACCAGACAAGCTTGCACCCATGTTTTCAAGTCTGCTCTGCGACAGTATCGGTATAACTTGAGGAAAACTCACTTTGAAGGCAAGGCTAACAGTGAACTTGCCCAGACATCTCCAGTGGAAAATATATCTGATGAAGACTGGAGAGGCCTCGTTAAACACTGGTCCGATCCGAAGTATCAGGTACATTATATATATATGTGTGATCAGATCACATGTTGAAGTCCTATTTACACATGTGCCACACAAATCTATCTTCTTGTAGGTGAACTGTTCAAAGAACAAGGCCAACCGTACGAAAGTGAAATTCCAACAGACGACAGGATCTCGTAGCTATATTGCACACTGCGAGGCTCTTGTAATTAGCGGATGTTTCACTCTTTTCGTTGTACCATATTATCAGATCTATATTGACTTGTTCCAAATGTAGAGGAAAGCTCGCAAGGACCAAAAAGTACCTGAACCAAATGTTGTGGAAATCTTCAAGGACTGTCACACCAGCAAGAAGAAGGGCATGACTACACCAGTCAAAGCCGTTGTTGTAAGTCCTTAATCCTCATGCCTTTTAACTACTACTTACTCTGACTTGTGCCTTGAACTGCATGGTTTGCAGCCAATGTCTATTACTCTTTTCAATTTTATACACAATTGTCTTAGCGTATCATTGCAGCTTACAAGGTTTAAAAGAGAGGAGTGATGTTCCTTTGATCTTGACATGTAATCTAGTTCCGTGCTGGACTTGCCCACACAACGTTACAATTACATGTTTGTCTGTTCTCAGTTGTTTTGTGATATGAATGATGTCATACTATGCTTACCGTATTATAAACTTTGTCTCTTTATCCTTAGCCCTCAATACAATGTGAAGAAATAGACAATACATTAGCGATGATACATGGTCATATGTTTGGAACCTGGTTTTATTATGTACTTTGCAATAAAATACAAACTATTATTTTACATGGGTTCACCAGAATAAGTTCTGTATATAGACCAAAGCTATTTTGTTTGGTTTTGATGCCTCCTTAATATCTTCTGTTCTGGTACTACTAATGTAAACCTCAACTTTTTAGCGAGCTATGGAAAAATGGTGGAACCGCCACCTTCTGAAGGTGGCGAGGCAACTATAATCGCAATGTCAGCTCTTGCTGCAGTGGGTCCGTACCTATCCACTAACAGTGCCAAAAACACGTTCCTGCATAATACTGGCTTGGTTGTTAAGGCAATCTCGTCCAAACTGCCTCATGATCAAGATATGCAAGCTCAAAAAAATGTTGTATCTGCGCTCCAGACACAAGTTCATTCCCTAACAGAGACCCTTTGTGAAACAAGGAGAGACATTGTTCGATGTTGTCAAGATATGCATGGTTTTGAAACCAGACTATCAGACATTTGCTATGTTGTTCAGGAGCCTAGGAGAACCGAAGGCGAAGGTTATGGTGCTCCATCGGACAATACAGCATGAAAACGTAACAGTCAGGTCAAATGAAGTAAGCTTCTGAACTTCTGGTGGTGCATTTATCTGCTAGACTGTTAACTTTTATGCCAACCTTCCTTTTGTTTTATAGTTGCAATTTGTTTTGGTGCGATACAAAATTTGTTCTTAACGTGCAGCCACCGGCTGAAGAAAACAGCAAGCCATTTTTGTATAGTGTAGGGTGTTCCTTATATTTGCACTGGTGGCGAACTTTGATGCCCACCGGCTGTAGTCAACATGGGCCTCCTACGGGCCGTAGAAACAATGGACCTTCTAAGGGCCGTAGAAACAATGGGCCTTCTTTCTTTCAAAAAAACAATGGGCCTTCTACGTGGCGTAGAAACAATGGGCCTTATACGGGCTGTAGACACAATGGGCCTTCTATGGGCTGTATCATCGATGGGCCTTCTACGGGCCGTATGATCGGTTGGCCAAACATGGGCCAATAACAGACCACATTATGGTCGTAAATGAGCTAGAGTTGAAATCGTCCGTTCATGGGCCGACCATACGGGCCGTCATTAATCGGCCGTATTTTGATGACGCTATGAAAATGGCCCAACGTACTAACGGGCCACAAACGGGCCGACTGTAACCACGGGCTGAATTTGGCCCACAAGCAGAAAATGACATTAGCGGGCCGTAAGTAAACGAATGTGGAAATGAGCCCAAGAATAAATGGGCCCTGAGAAGGCCGAAAGATAACATGGGCTGGAAACGGCCCAACGGAATAATGGGTCGTTAATGGGTATAAAGTTATACACTATTCATTACGGGCCAGTTTCACCACGTGTCGTTAATGGGTATAAAGTGATACACTGTTCATTACGGGCCAGTTTTACCACGGGCCGTTAATGGGCCGAGAGTAATAAGGGCCTCATATGGGCCGAAAGACGTCATGGGCCATACATGGGCCGGAAGTTAAAACGGGCTGGAATTATATTGGACGGCCCACATGACGCTATTGGGCCTAATTCGGATAGGCCATAAATGGGCCCTGGGTTAGCGGGCTGTAAATGGGCTATATGCGAACAGGCCGTTAACAGGCTTGCCATGGGCCGGCCCGCCACCTTTTGACCAAGTCAAACGGGCCGGCCTTTTCACAGGAATGGGCCTCTGTTGGGCCATGCCACGTGTCGACGTATCATAGGCGCTTTGGGTCCAATGAGTGGATGATATCTGTCCCAACGATGAGCCGACACGTGTTTCCTCCAGCCAATGATGATTTTACACGTGGAAAATCCCCATTGGTCGGGGCTGTTAGCAGGTTATCGGATCCAAAACCGGACCTGATAGCTTAACGGCATTCCATTACAGTGGATGCCACGTGTCGGTCACCCTTGATGAAAGCACTTCTGTGACGCGCGATTTATCGCCATGGAAGTGGACACTTCCGTGATGATAGTATTGGTAATGTCATGGAACACTTCTACGACAACGCATATATGACTATCTTGATTTTGTCATAAAATTGTCATGGGTGTACATGCATGACAAAAAACGCGACCTACTGTGACAAACACGTATCATCACGGAAGTGTATTTTTTTTTGTAGTGCATGCGCTGCATCACGGCAGCCATTGCGTTGGACTGCAGCAGGGGGCGTTGAGCAGAGGTCTCCCAGCCCCGGCCCAGACGGGGCTGTGCCACGCGGTTTGCAACAGCAGCTGAGGGGCGAGGCAGCGGCGGTGGGGGCACAGGGAGACTGTCGAGAGAGCTCACATGCTTCTAGTTGTCCTTGCAGCCGCGCGATTTGTGCCCATATTGGAGACAACGGGAGCAACAGATCGGGTCACGGCAACTCTCAGCCCGATGCCCGCGGTCGAGGCACCGACAGCAGCGCCCCTGAAGCCAGCGAGGGATGGGCGCCGGCTTGAATGCTGGAGCGGCCAAAGCCGGGCGTCGCGGGCCATTACGTGTTGTGACAAGGTGCCGTCGGCACCTCCACCTCGCGCCCGTCATTGAAGGCGCGCCAGAAGCAGAGAGGGAGGAGGAAGCCAGCTGCCCCGCTACTCCACAGTTAATGCCAGCGCCGGCCTGCACTTGAATGCGCGCGGGGGGAGACGGCGGAGGCGCCATGCCCCTACGCAGCCAGGGCCTGACCCAAAGCTGACGTGTCCGGCTGCGAGTCGGGCACAAACTCCTCGCGGGCAGCGGCTCCAGATCCGCCATGCCCCGCCAGCGCTGAATCTGGATCCGGCGATGCAAAGTGTCGGGGGCTTCCTTGCAGCGTGGGACGGGCAGAGGCAGAGGCGCCACCGGGGCCGCCGACAGGGGGAGGTGGGAGGGGCATGAACCAAGACGCGAAGGCGAGGTCGGAGCAGGGCGCGGCCACCACCGGCGGTGTGGGCGCAGGCGCAGCAGGGAGCAACGAGGGCGCTCGCATCTTATCGTTCTCTTGTTTTCTCAGCCCCTAGAGAATAACAAAGTGGTTTGAGGCATTGAACATCCCGCATAGATCCATGTCCGTGCTGGACACTTGGAATCACTGTTCCAAGATGTATAGACAGTTCATGTGGGGCTGGAGTGGGGCAAGGTGACCCAAGCTCCCCTTCTTGTTTAACCTCGCGGACGATGGCCTGGCAGCTGTTATGGATGCAGCTAAAAGGGAGGGTCATTTCCGAGGGGTCGTGCCTAACTTGATTGCAGGAGGTGGCGTCACGCACTTGCAGTATGCAGACGACACCATCCTTATGGTGGAAGGAACTTCTATGTATATTATAAAACTGAAGTTCCTTCTTATGCTTGCAGGAGATGTGAGGCTTGACGATTAATTTCGCCAAGAGTGAGGTTATTGTGTTGGGCTACTCAGACCAGGAATAGTTTGACATTGCCAACCGCCTCAACTGTCATCTCGGGAGCTTCCCCTTATCCTACGTTGGGCTCCCAGTTGGCGATTCCTTGGTGAGGATAAAAGAATTACGACCAGTAGTGGATAGGGTGAGGCATCGGGTTGACCTGTGGTAGGGGAGGTTGATGAATAAAGCCGAAAAAAATCAGTGCTCATTACTTCGTCCCTGGCTAGCTTGCCGATGTTCGCGATGAGTATCTCTGCCTAAATTTATAAGCCGATGGCAATGTCTGAGCATTATTTGGGGGCCAATATCCTTCAACTTGTATGGGATTTGATCAAGAGCATAAGGATATAATTTTTTATTAACTCATCCATGTTCAGTTGAAATTCAAGTACGAGTCACATGTATTTTATTTTAGTGGCATATTGTATAGCACAAGAAAGTATAAGGAAATATTTATGGGATGAGCACTTTTAGTGGAGGGGTTGCTAGGGTGATGGGAGAGAAAATACACCCTCCCTCCATTGGTCGAAGACGACGAGGGACAAGGGATTGATTACGTGAGACCCCACCTCCCCTCCCGCGTCGCTACCGCAGCCGACCGGGAGGGCCACCACAAAGCCATCGGGCTTTACCCCTCCTCCCACCTTCTCCTCTCACCCCTGCCAAGTCGCGCCGATGGGCAAACCCTGGTCGGCGGCGACGGGTGGCCGTCCTCTCCCCACGACTGGCGGGGTCTGGCGCGGGCGGGCACCCTCCAACTGGTGGCGACGCATTGGGTGGCGGGGCACGGCGGCGCGGCGAAGGGCGGCGGAGGCGGGGGCTCGTGTGTGCTCCATTCATGTGGTTGAGTCTGAATGTTGCGTGGAGAGCTGCGTGGGCGCCTCTAGGGTTGTCGTGGTGGCTCGATCTATTTTGTCCAGATCTGGCCACCGGCTCCTTAAGGGCACAGGGCTCCCCTTCGTTCGTGCTGGCGGCTCCTGGATGGGACTCCCCTCCGGTGACAGGTGCTGGATCCGGCTGGGGTTCCCCATGCTTCGGGCTGGTCGGCATGGAGCGGGAGCTCGTGGTGGTCTGCACCGGCCATCGACGTGGTCATGGCACAGCAGTTGGCGTCTGACGGCGGGGTGCGGGGAGTTGGTGGCTGCCTCCTTCTCTTGGGTTTGGACCGACAGTGCGCAGGGTTGGGCAGGCACCGGAGGTGCCAGCCACATGCGTAACCGGCAGGTTCGGATCTAGGTTCGTGCTCGGGCGGGCCAGGTCAGGGCCCGGGCGGATCAAATCAAGTGCTTCGAGTAGGAGAGGTAAGGCTTGGCCAGGGATGTGCTCGTAGGTATGGTGCTTGCTGGTGGTGGTCGTGTTAGCATTGCGTCAGTGCACGGATTGGCGCCGGTGGCCACGAACATGGCGTCGTGTGAGCTCGCTTGGCCAGGGGCTGGGACTGGCTTGCCGTTGGTAGTCTCGGAGTCATGTCTCTCCCAGTCCATCAAGATTGGCCGGTGACGCAGGTGTTGCTGACTCCTACGGTGGAGGTGCCGACTCAGACTCGGGGATTGATGCCGGGCTAGGAGTAGATGATATGTTATCGCTCTCTCTACTGTGGTTGAGTGCGTTCTGATGTGAGCGGCGCATGGTTGAGTTGCCGAGCGAAAGCTCTGTGCCTTGATGTCGCGCTCTTCTTGGAGACGTCGTTGTGGTTCTACTCTCCGTGTCAAGGCTCCGGGTGAAGATCTTTGTCCATGTAGACTCGGCAGCTGCGACGCTCTGCGCTGTTCTCCCTCTTGGGGCGTTGTCGTGGAGCTTAGGTGTGCTATGTCGTAGCATGGGGTGTGTTTAGTCCTCTCGGTGCTCTTTGCACTAATAGCATAGCCGTTTGCGTTTTGTGTATGTCGGTTATCTCGGGATTGGCTTGGTAAGAGGGCTACCTGTCACATCCCTAGCTAGCACTTGCATTAGGACCTAACTAGAGTGTGCATCATGTTTACTTTCAAAGAAACTTGAAATGGGATTAACAGAAACCCCAGCACCCCTCCCCTAACAACTAGGGTTTGTTAAAATATTTTCCAATGTACCCAAAATGCCCTTCAAAAATGTTCATCATTTCTGCCTTGGTCTTAAACCTCTGCCAAAAATGGTGCACAATTTTCTAGGACACTCAAGGGCTTTGGATTAAATCATATGGTATTTGAATTTGGGCATTTAAATACTTAAAAATATTTTAAATGCTCAAATAATCATGAACTAAAATGTTTCCTACTGTTCATATTATATACAGTAGGTTTGACAAGTGTCATGAGTTATAAAAATGTTTAGGCATTTTTATTAATTGAACAAAGCTGCAAAAGAAATAAAATAGAAAGAAATAGGAAAAGAAAAATAGGAAGAACACTTACCTGAGCCCACTTACCTTGTGGCCCAGCCGGCCCGGCCCACCAGGGGCATCCCCGTCTTCTTCGCTGCGCCAGCGCACGAAGCAGCTCGGTGGCGAGCGCCGCCGATGCGCCGGCCACCTCCTGCCTGCCTGGTTGGTCCCTCGACCCCCTGGATGGACTAGAACGACGCCACGAAGCCCCCTCGACCGTTTCCCCTCTCCCCCGTGTCTCTCCCCCTCCTCTCTTCCCTCCGCCGAGCTCCCCCGAGCGAGCTCGTCGCCGACGACCGCTGACACCGCGCTCTACGCCACTTCCTCGCCTCCCCGAAGCACCACTAGCTCCGCCGCATCGCCCCGAAGCTCCCCACCGACGCACACGACGCCAGGAGCCCCGCAACGTCCTCCTCGCCGTCGTCTTCAACCTCCGGCACCGGAGATCGCCGCCGCCCGTACGCCGTCGTCCGACCGTCCCCGAGCTCACTTCGACGCCCTCTGCGACCGCTGTGAGCTCACGCTTCGAACCCCCCTCTCCACGGGCTCGTTTATGCCTTGTAGCCGCCGCCCCCTTTGCTGACCGACGATCACCGCCGCCGGCCAACTCACCGCCGTGGCCATAGGCACCGTACCTCGTGGCTGAGCACGCCATTAGCTTCAGTAGGTCACCAGCAAGCTAAAGCAAGCTTTAGCTCCTCCTACCGTGCACTACAACTCCATCCCGACCAACTCCGTGCGAGCACCGCCGCGGACGAGCTCGTCGCCGTCGACTCCGGCGACCCCTCGTCCAGCCAGTGGCACCGTTGGATGCGGTGCATCACCAGGAGCACACTGAGCCCATCCGCGCGGCAAATGGCTGCCGGAATAGGGATTCCGACGAGTCACCGCCGTGCGAAATGGTCGCCGCCGGCCAAACTTCGGCGGGCTGACGTGGCCCGTTGATTAGGAGCTAACAGTAATTAGTTTAGTCACCACAGTCACTGACAGTGGGCCCCCGTTGTTAGTCAAACCCAGTCAACCCTGGTTATGACCGGATTTAACTCCTGAGACACTGACATGAGGGACCCACCAGTCAGGTTTGACTTGGACCGGCCATGTTGACTGTCTGACGTCAGCATGATGTCATGCTGACGCAGTAAAGGTTTTTCTGAGATTTTTAGATTTAAAATAATTCAGGAAATTCCAGAAAATACCCAAAACTTCTAAAAATCATATAAAATCAACCATAGCCTTAGATGGAAAAGATTTATATATGAAAAATGATCAGAAAAATTCAATCTTTACAATGGCACTGGTTTCATGCATGTTTGAACAAGTTAACTTGTTGTATACATCAAAAACATGATAATGCACTTATTTAAATAATAGTTTGAACTCCAATTTGAATCCTTGATTCAAATAGGTTCAAACCCTTCTGGTCTTTAGTTGCATTAGCCAACACACATGCATCTTGCCATGTCATGAACATGCATCATATTGTTGCATTTGTTTGTTAATGATTGTATCGTCGGTATTCCCTGTGTTAGGTCCTGCTCCCGAGGATACTGCTGCGTATCCAGTTGAAGAGCAGTACCCGACAACTACCTTGTCAGGCAAGCAATCATTGATCATTCCGATACAAACCCAATCTTCTCGCTCCTGCTCTCTTTTACTGCATTAAGGCAACAGCGTGTGAACTGCTACTTGCTGCGGTAGTTGAACCCTATTCCCTTGGATGACCTGTCATTGCCACAGTAAATAGTTGAAACCCACTAGCATGTGTAGGAGTTGTTTGAGCCATATGATGTGTGATCCACCCTGCTATTTGTTTATGTTGCCTGCTATGCTTAGAGTTGTGTCTGGTCTGGTTCATCTGGGTGATGGACCAGAGTGAAATGATCATACCGATAAAGAGAGGGAAGTGTGGAACACGCTTGGTAAAGGTATCGATGAAAGGCCATGTAGGAGTACATGGTGGGTTGTTTCATTGGAATCGTCCATAGGACCCGAGATCTGTGTGTGTGATTCAAGTTACAGTTACTACCACACATTGGGCCCTGAAATATGACCCCGCTTGACTTATTGACTGCCCTGTACTCTGTCCAGGAGTTGCAACTAGTTTCTGGTGTTTATAGTTACTGGAGGTCGTGCACAGCGCTGACCCTCGGGGTGGGCTGTGATGCGACAGGTACGTGGCACGGTGTACCGGTTGCCCGTTTGGTGACTCGGGAACCCTGTACACATCGTTTGGGGCCGTGAGCGACACCCCGGCCGGATCTCCCCACGGATGGAACCCAAATAGGCGATAAACCTGGACGAGAGACTTGAGTGGTTGGTTAGGTCATGGTCTACACCCACGTCGGCTTTTGCTTGAAGTCTGCCGAGCACATGTCGTGTGCAGACGCTAAGTGGTGAAAACATGTGTGAAGAAGTACACCCCTGCAGGGTTATCAATCTATTCGAATAGCCGTTGTTCGCGGTACGGACTACTTGGTTACTCTTACAGTTCATAGACAAGTTGATGGATACTACTAAAAGCCTCAAGATAAGTGTGAGTGCCGTGGATGGCCCTTCTGTAGGATGACGGAAGAGGATCCTCGGTAGTGTATTGATGTGGTGAGTAGAGGACTCGTGTTCGTAATAACATCTTGCAATCTGTTGAGAGTTGTAGTATAGGTTAGCCAAGGTCAAAGCTGGCATTCTGCTATAAACTCCACTACCCCCTTTGATAATGTTGCATGTATGATAGGTTCTGTGGTAAGACTTGCTGAGTACCTTTGTACTCATGTTTGCTTAATAACTGTTGCAGAGGAGAACCCTGCCCCTGCTGATGGGTTCTACATAGACGTTGACGTCGACGAGTAGCTTGACACCCAGACGGTGATCTGGAGCTTGTGAATGGCCTTGTAGATAGTCAGGCTACACCAAGCCTGTTTTATTTTCTAAATTGTCTGTACTCAGACATGTAGCTTCCGCTTGTGCTTGTATGACTGTATGACTTGAGTGTTGGGTCATGTGACCCCTACCTGTATGGATATGTTATGTATGGCTCATGGAGCCTTTTAAATAAAGTACTTTGAGTCATAGAGTTCTGTTGTGATGCAATGTTGTATTTGCACATATTGAGCATATTGCGTGTATGATTGAAATGCTTGGTATGTGTGGGATCCGACACCTAGTTGTTTTCCTTTGGTAGCCTACCTTACAAGGAAATGCCTCCTAGTGTCTCCAATGAGCCTTGGTACCTTGCTACTGCTCGGAACACGTAGGCTGACCGGCATGTGTCCTTCTTCGTTCCTATGTCTGTCCCTTAGGGGAAATGTCACGCGTTGTTCCTTTATGTCCATGTAGCTTGCTACGACTTGGGTTCATACGTTGATGACCGACACGTTCGTTGCTGGGTCATGGATGTCTGTCTCTGTAATTTAGTGCCACTTTTGGTTTATAACTAGCCATGTCGGCCCGGGTTCTCTGTCATATGGATGCTAGCGACACTATCATATACGTGTGTCAAAATGCGCAAACGGTCCCGGGCCAGGTAAGGTGGCACCCGTGGGGTTACCGTGCGTGAGGCCGCAAAGTGATATGACGTGTTACAGCTAGATCGGTGTGACTTAGGATCGGGGTCCTGACACTACCTCACCATCTTGTATGGTTCAACCGTGTACTTTTTCGGATGTTGCTTTATATATAAAGCGGGGCGAAAGCTTGTTTCGAGAGGGATTGATTACGATGGTGGCGAGACAACAAGGTTGGATCAGAGACATCGATCAACAATTATGATGAGCAACATATAAGTTTATTGTTCCATGGCAACGCACGGCCATCCAACTAGTCATTGTAAATGCTTTATAGTCCCTCCGTTTTATAATGTTAGACGTTTCTGCAAGCTATGTTAGTTTGCAAAAACGACTTACATTATGAGACGGGGTGATAGTATTCACAAGGCAAGTTCATCGATGAATTGTGTCTTATTCAGCTATCCTTGTTTTCCTTAACATTCCGTAAGTAAGGAAAGGACCGTGACCTTCATATCTCTCTTATACCATACAGAAACAAAATCAACTCTTGTAGAACGATACAGAACATCCTGAGATGCTACCCTCAAAAAAAAAAAACATCCTGAGATGCCATCGGCGTCGGCATATGCGTCGGAGTGAGACCTGCTGCTATCCACACTCTGGACAGTCTGAGGAGGGCAGGCCTGAGCAGCCGTTTGGGTTCTCTGCGACGATGTTCAATTCAAAGTAGCACATATCAGGCCATCTGAAAAGAGAGTATACTACGTATTCTCGACACGACACACGTGTAGTGATAATAAGTTAAAAGAAACACGAATGGACGGCATATATACTTACGACTACCGCAGTCCCCTCCTATACGGCCATGCACACCGACGACGATTAGCAGCAGTAGCGCGAGGAGGGCGAGAAGCCGAGCGAGCAGGCGGCGACAGTCGGGTTGCATCTTCCCGGATTGGCGACGCGCTCCGTGAGTTGCCATGACGGAATGCTTTCAGCGCCTATATATATAAAGCTCCAAAATGTATGTCTTTCTTTCTCGGGAGAGAAAGATCATAATGAGCTCTGTTGACTGGGGCGGCCAGAAGATAGGAAGAATTAAAATCTTCGTTGACTGTAACATAGGGTGCAGCCACCCCGGACCTCGTCGCTTCTTATCGCATATGGCGCGGAAAAGTCTGCATGGATCTTCGCTAAGTTAAGACCCAAGATCTTGCATCTGTCGACTGTTTTGTCCAGTCCACATCGTTCGTCACAAATGTCTCTTTCCCTCTTGTCATCTATTCGTTCCAAGTCTTTTACATGCTGGCATAAGAGCGACTACAACTCGCCGACCTAAACCGACAGTAATTTTGTTTGATTTATATACGTTAGGATCGGCCGCTCGCTCGGCGTCCACTTTATTTTTTTTGGGTTGGTCATGCGTCCAACGTCCGCTATCCATTTCATGTCCGCGCACAAATTTAAAAAGGCTCGCAGCAATAGATCATGCCAGCGATCATGTCGTCGCCCAAAGTTCATGCCGGCCTCCAAACACCCACCACACAGTTCATGATGGCGCACTTGTCAGCGGCCGACACACATGTCGGGCACACAAAAAGGGGTGGGAAATTCGACCACGCCATCTCAGTCCTGGTCATGCTAGCACACTTGCCGGCATACAAAAAAGGGATGGCAGTCGCCGCCATAGTTCGCTCGTCGTCGAACTTGAGCATGTTGGCCTGCATCTTCTTGAACCATGACCTCTTCCTCGACGACACAGTGTTGAGGTCCACCTTCATGATCTCCATCCCCGTCATCATGCTCGTGAGATCCACTTCTTTCGCCTTGGTCTTGGCATTGGCGGTCTCGATCTCGGGCGTCTTGGCTTGCTTCTCCGCCTCCATCTCAGGCATCCTCGCTTGCTTTTCCGCTGCTGCTCGCCCCTTGTGTCCGCCGCATGCTTCTGGTCCTTCCTCTTGGCCGACTTCACGGCCCGCTCCTCGGTTGTCTGCTGCTGCTTCTTCTTGGGCGGCGCGACAGTCTTGCGGGGGCGCGAGGCTCGCCTTTGCATGAAGGAACGGAGGTGAGGTCGGATGAGGCGAGGGAGGCGAGCCCAGCGGCGGCATCGAGGGTGTCGTCCATGGCGAGCGGGCGGGAAGGTTTGGGAAAGTGTAGGAGAAATGGTGGTCACTTGCCACCGACTGGCGGGCCAGGAGGAGGAGTAGGCGTGCGTCGCACGTGTCCGTTTCGTGTCCGTGCCGATGCAAATCAGGCTCAAAATTGGGTCGGAAATGAGTCGGCAGGCGGACGAAAAGTGGCGAGCATCCGTTTGGTTCGGCGCGTTTGGCCGACTTTTCTGCCCGCGACAACCAAAACGAACACGCGCAGACGAAATGGGTCGACACGTTGGAGTTGCTCTAAGTGTGGAAGTGGATTCCCTGTCCTGGATGTACAATTTGTTTCAAGTTGAACAACTAGCGTCATAGGGCATCTCCAACACCGACCCGCAAACCTCTTGCATCCGTTCGGACCGCGTTGTCCGAATCACGGAAGTGGGCTTTCCGCGAGTCCGGACACACGAAACGTCGCTCTATGCCCTTTGGCCCACCCAAAAGGAAGGCGGAGCCCGTGCTTTTGGAGCATCCTGCATTGTTTCCGTGGCAAAATGCCCCACTCTCTTCTTTCATCCTCGCCGCATTGTTAGTGGAGATTGAGAAACACCAATGTGTTGTTCTGCTCCTGTTGTAGCATGAGAAAGAGAGAGCAACAACTTGCGTGCTCACCGAGTTTGAACTAGTAGTATGCAGCTTGTTGGAAGATTATTTTTAAGCAAGTTTGGACTCCTATAGTAGCATTTAGTGAGTTTAAGCGACTGAGTTGAAATGGTTTGGATTCTTTAATTCATGCATCATGTAGTTTGGACTCCAATCCCCACCAGCAAGTGGTGCCTTTGTATACGTCTTTACACAGTACAGTACAGTAGAACATAAATATGAAAAATTGTCCGTTTGACCATCATGTAATTTGACTATCTCAAAGTTATAATGGAAGAATAATCGAAACTGATGCTTTATTGGCCGAAGCCTTGGTTGATTATTCAACACAAGGCCGCCTTCATTAGGTGCTGCAGCTCTACAGAACGATTCTCAGACCGACTTGCAAGCCCTTCGGTGCCTTAAACTCCATCCCGGGGTGTCGCGAGAGGACGACCACCGCGCATTGCAGCTCTCAAGTGAGTTCTCCATTGCCTTCTCGTTCCACGAGCTTGACCAGTCGTCAGTCCGTTCCTCGACTAAACTGTCGAAGCGTGTGCGGTAGAGATTACATGTCTCCTCAGGCTCTGGGCACTCTCAGTTCCTCACTTCCCCTGGCCCTTGTCCTCTGCTCCCTTGTTTATGCATCTTCATTAGATGCTATAGCACCCCAAAATGATTCCAACACCGACCTCCATGCTCTCCGCTGCCTTAAACTCCATCTCACGACCTCTGCTGGACTCCTGGCCTCATGGAAAAATGAGTCGCTGCAATTCTGCAGTTGGTCCGGTGTTACTTGCAGCAAGAGACATGCATCTCGTGTCACTGCACTGGACCTCGAGTCACTTGGCCTCGATGGACAGATACCACCATGTATTGGTAATCTCACTTTCCTCACAAGAATCCACATCCCCAACAATCAACTTACTGGCCAAATACCACCTGAGCTTGGGCAACTAAATAGGCTGCGGTACCTTAACCTCAGCACAAACAATATTACTGACACGATCCCAAGCACTCTGTCTTCATGCGTTCACCTTCAAACTATTGATCTTGGAAGCAACTCCCTTGATGGTGTGATCCCCCCAAGCCTGAGCCAATGCTCAGATATGCAGCAGCTCAGTTTGGGTCACAACAAGCTCGGCGGAGGTATCCCAGAAGGGTTGGGGATGCTCCGAAACCTTGCAGTTTTACGTCTCGCTACAAATAGTCTGACGGGCAGCATTCCACATTCACTTGGAAGCAGCTCTTCTCTTCACTCTGTTGTTCTCACGAACAATAGCCTCACAGGACCTATCCCGCCTCTCCTAGCTAATAGTTCATCACTTCAACTTTTGGCCTTATCAAACAATCACCTGAGTGGAGAGATTCCTCCTGCACTGTTTAACAGTACATCACTTCAAAAGTTATTACTGGGAACAAACAGCTTTGCTGGGTCCATACCAGCCTTGTTGAACATTGACTCACCCTTGCAGTATCTTATCTTGCAATCAAATAATCTTTCTGGCACCATTCCTTCCTTTATAGGGAACTTTTCCTCCCTTCGCTGGCTCTTGCTTGGAGATAATAATTTCCAAGGTAGCATCCCCATGAGTATAGATGAAATTCGAAACCTGGAAATACTAGACATCACTTATAACTTTTTGACAGGGAGTGTCCCAGCCTCTCTTTACAACATGTCAGCACTCACATACCTTGGCATGGCTACAAACAGTCTTGTAGGGGAGCTTCCACACAACATTGGATATACCCTTCCAAGCATCCAAACTTTGATTATGCAAGGAAACCAGTTCCAAGGCCAAATCCCCACTTCACTAGCAAACACAACCAATCTCCAGGTGATCAACCTCCGCAATAATGCATTCTGTGGCAGCATTCCATCTTTTGGGACTTTACCCAGCCTAGTCGATCTGAATCTAGGCAAGAATCAACTTGAAGCAGGAGACTGGTCTTTCCTATCCTCGTTGACAAATTGCACACAACTGGTGAACTTACGCTTGGATGCAAACATCCTTCAAGGAGTCTTGCCGAGTGCCGTTGCAGGCCTTTCAAAGAGCATAGAGGTACTGTTACTAAGATCAAATAAAATTTCTGGCACCATACCACATGAGATAGAGCACCTCACAGGCCTCAAGCTTCTTTACATGGAACGGAATTTGCTTACCGGGAATCTTCCTGAATCACTTGGAAATCTTCCCAACTTGTTTGTCTTGAGCTTGTCCCAAAATAATTTTTCCGGACAGATCCCACTTTCAGTTGGTAATTTGAGTCAATTGAGTGAGCTTTATTTACAAGAAAACTACTTGAGTGGCCCAATTCCAGGAGCTTTAGGAGACTGCGAAAAATTGCACGTATTGAACCTCTCTTGTAACAGCTTCGACGGTAGCATACCAAAGGAGCTCTTTACTCTTTCCACCCTTTCCGAAGGTTTGGACTTGTCTCACAACCAACTCTCTGGAGAAATACCAATGGAGATTGGCAGCTTGATCAATCTCGGTCCATTGAATATTTCCAATAACCAACTGTCTGGTCAAATACCCTCTACTCTGGGTCAGTGTGTCCAATTGGAGTCGCTCCAAATGGAGGGCAACCTTCTTCATGGAAGAATCCCTCAGACTTTCGTGAATTTGAGAGGCATCACTGTGATGGACCTATCTCAGAACAACTTAACAGGTGAAATCCCTGAATTCTTGAAGCTCTTCAAGTCTATGAAGCTTCTCAATTTGTCCTTCAACAACCTCGAAGGATCAGTACCTGCAGATGGAATATTTCAGAATGGAAGCAATGTGTTCATTCAAGGAAACAAGAAGCTATGTGTCAGCACCCCATTGCTACAGTTGCCACTTTGCAATGCAGAGACATCCAAACAAAGGCACACCTCCAACATCTTAAAGATAGTAGGATTTACTGCTCTTTTTTTGGTCCTGGTGTCATGCTTTGGAGTAATTATTTGGAAAAAGAGAAAGAAAGTCACACAAGCAGCTCATCCATCCTTTGAAGAGTTACAGAAGTTTACATATGCTGATTTATTGAAAGCAACAAATGGTTTCTCTTTAGCCAACTTTGTTGGTTCAGGAAAATATGGGTCCGTGTACAAAGGTAGAATTGAGTCCGACGTACATGAAGTTGCTATCAAAGTTTTCAAACTTGATCAACTTGGAGCAACAAAGAGCTTCCTCGATGAGTGTGAGGCCCTGAGAAACACTCGTCATCGTAACCTTGTACGGGTGATCACTGTATGCTCAACAAGTGATCCAACAGGAAATGAGTTCAAAGCTCTTGTTCTTGAATATAAGGTAAATGGCGACCTCGAAAGTTGGCTCTATCCAACATGCCATGAGCACCATCTGAGAAGGCCATTGAGTTTATATTCAAGAATAGCAATAGCAGTGGACATAGCGGCTGCTTTGGATTACCTTCATAACAACTGCATACCTCCTATGGTCCATTGTGATCTGAAGCCCAGCAATGTCCTTTTAAATGATGTCCTGGGCGCATGTGTTGGTGACTTCGGATTGTCTAAGTTCCTACGCAATTATTCTTATTCGAGCATTGGTGGTTCTACAAGCTTAGTGGGACCAAGAGGATCAGTTGGATACATTGCACCAGGTAACAATTTCTCAACTGAGTATGGTACATTTTTCGAGAATAACTTGTAGGCTCTTCTGGATATGACAATTTTACTTTCTTTTCCACAGAAATCCTTTGATTATTGTGCTCAAATTCTGTTGTATTAATTAACGGTTTAAATAACTACATATATTGCAGAATATGGCCTTGGGAGCAAAATCTCCACTGAGGGTGATGTTTACAGTTTTGGAGTTATCGTCTTAGAAATGCTCACAGGAAAGCGTCCAACTGATGAGATGTTTAAAGATGGTCTGAGCCTTTACAAATTTGTCGAAAAATCATTTCCAGAAAAGATTGGCGAGATTCTAGATCCTAGAATCGCTCCGTATTATGGGCACCAAGATGAAGAGGCAGGAGGTACTTTAGACCAAGAAAACCATCATCAAATGGCTGGAATAATGAGCTGCATCATCGAGCTCGTTAAGATTGGCCTCCTGTGCGCCGCGGAGATACCCAAAGATCGTCCCGCAATGCAGGACGTTTACATTGAGGTCACCACAATTAAAGAAGCATTTTCAGCACTGCAGATCTCACACGTTGCTGGTTCATGACGGCTTACGTCTAGTTTCCTCTACATAAGGCTTTTTTTTTTCTTGGTTGCAGTCGTGTTATGTTGTGAATTGTCTTTCACTTTACTGGTAAATCTATGTTTGTGGTGTATGCATACTGTGGTTCAACCTATAGTAAATAAAGT
>LR738715.1:654592115-654631674 GCA_902687465.1 Secale cereale | reverse complement strand
GGGGCGGCTGTACAGCGGGGTGAGCGGGGTACCGGTGTGCGCATCCATGGTGGAAGGGGCGCGGGTGGGAAGGAGGAAGAAAGGGGAGTTCGCGCGCGCGCTCGAGTCTGTCGCGCGCGGAAGTGGACGCCCCAAATTAACCGCGCGGGATGGGGCTTTCGCCAGCGCGTCCAACTCGTTTTAGCGCGCCCGCGGTTTTTGCGCGCCCGCTGGAGCTGTCCGGCGCGTTGCGCGCGCGCTAAAATTGCGTTTTTTGCGGCGCGACGCTAGTATAGCGCGGCTGTTGGAGATGCTCTTATTTCAACATAGTATCTCATCAGCGTTACCGTTTGTCCGTCATCCCATTCTCGCATAAGATGATTAGTGCTTAGAGAACCACAACACATTTGAATGTGGTTAATCCTAAGCCGTCTCTCTCTTGTCATAAGATGATTTCCTTTCTTTCCTTGCTACGTTTCTTTCGTCTCCAATTTTGTTTTTTGAGGTGTTCATTTGCAATCCAGATTGGTGCCGATACGGAAGAAAGGTGGATCTTGCGCTATTGATTAATGTTGCACTTTAAATAGCATTCTAAAAATGGCTAAGAGGGAAAATACATCATATTTGGATTCTACCCATTTTTCTAATCAAATTTTATAGATAACATGTTAAATTTGGAGTTATGATTTAAAAGATATGGATATTTTCAAAAACATTTTAGGTGGATCATGGGTTAATTACCATAAAAGACATGATTTTTCTGTAAAAATGCAAAAAAAGATTGATTTTGTCACTTAAAAGTGAACTATAGGTTAATTACCTAAAAGGGCACGGGTTTTCCATAAAACTAGACAATGCCCCGCGCGTTGCTGCGGGATGCTAGTCTGACAAATAACTTAAAAGTGAGGAGCAAACTAAGAAGAAAAAAAGTACGAAAATAAAAGAAAGAAAACGGTAGAAAATAGACTGCATGCAATGTAACAATGAAATCATCTTACCTCACACCCTCAGTTTTGTGAGCAAATTTGTGCATGCATGATGTTAATTATTATTTTGTTGGATGATCTAAAGTACCTTGTTCATCCCATTGTTAGGAAGAAAATGCAACATGCTGTCCTACTAATACAAAAATAGTGGTTGCACATAATTTTCCAAATATATACAGAAATCAGAGAAAAGTAGAAAGAAAACAACATGACCATTAGGGAATATACTCAAAGATACTATTGCAATACAAGTTTGAATGAATAACCTTGCCAGGTCTTATTACATCAAAATATAGAAGTACATGCGTCTAAAAAATATGGTAGTACAGTGGGCATTGTATACTCAAGCGTGATTATATAGCTGTAAAGTTAAACCTGTAAACTTACGAAGGACAAAATTTATGTAATCATATAGAAATAGAGCAATTGTTACCCATATTCGTAAGTGAAGCACAATATATATAGTTTTCTAGGAGCAAGCACCAAAGCAGAATTGTATTTTATTTAGGTTCAATTGGTAAACAGTGTCACTATTTGTGGCATCAATCGTTCCACCAATGTTGTTTGCTAACTCCCAGAAATGCATCCTACGACCTTTAACCTGCATGTAACAAAAGAGAATGTAGTAAACTTAACAGTCAAGGGAAAGGATAACAGTAGATACTTTTCAACAGGAGTCCCATTAACATTCGAATCACAAACATTGTATAATTACTGATGGGTTCTTTTTTCTTTCATGGAAGCACAGTCATTGGAACCCATGCCAAGGAACGATTCAACTGGAAGGGAAACTGGGAGCATCTCTTCAGTTATTCACTTCATCTTGATTATTCTCCTTACCTCCCTCGGGAACGCACGCATAGAAATTCCATCAAGCACCTAGCAAGCATAAATCTGCCAGAGTGGAAGGGTGATAATGGGGGTAGACGGATAGGACGGGAGCATGGGAAAAAATTAAGAGGAAATAGCTTTGCAATACTGGTATAGAATCATAGAAGAGTAATTATACATTACATTACCTGCGGTGGCATGTTACTGGCGAGCGCTGAGGTGGGTGACCTTGCATGTCGTCCAAGCCATTGACGACAACCATGAAAGAGGCAGATGGGATATGGACTCATGGGCAGAGCTTCTTCCGTTGACTTCTAGGACCCTTTATTTATCAGGACCACGAATCCTCGATATGTAACATTTGCTTGGCCATGGTCTTACGGATCTGGAGTAATCCCTCGTCAATGCTTGCAGTGAAGGCCGGACGCAGATGACAGGCAGGATCTGGATTCTGGACAGACACGACGTTGCGCAACTTATGGTCAACGTACCTCATTTGGGTCTCATGGGGATGTTCTGGCGATCACGAGCTTTACTACGAAGCCGAAGCCGCCGCAACTCAGGTGTATGCCCTCCTTGTGGCGCTGCTCCTTGGGGTAGTCCGGTACTGGTTCCTGGGCGGCGGATGGATTACGATCTCCACAGAGGTGTCCTGCAACCGTCGCTACAGATCGGTGATAGTCATCTCTGGGAGCAGGCGCGTCGGGGGCATGTACACGTTGATGAAGGCCTGGCGGGTCGTCCGACGATCCCGCTCAGGAGTAGTCACACAGACCGCCGTCGCCGGAACATGGACGCTGGTGGGAAGAAACATGTTGAGGAAGGCCGGGCGGCCCTAGTCATTGTCCCACTCCGACGCCGGGGGATGCAAAGCGGACCGGGGGATGCACATGACGGTTTAGGAATGAAAGGAGGAAGGGGAAGGGGAAGTGCTGAGTCAGGGAGAGGGGGCTCGTCAGGCCAGATTGTAGTGGGTCCCTTAGCTAGTAAATGACGGGTTATGTGGCAGAGCTGCTGTACTGGTTGGTCCCGTATGTAAGTTTCTAATCAAATGCTGATGTGGCAGATGTGCTTAGGTGGATAGGCTGCATGTCAAGAGAAATATGATAGTGGGGATGAACTATTTAGGTATTATAGATTAGAAAAACGAATCATTTTGCCACTTAAAATAGGGTTGTGGGTTGATTCTTCAAAACGGAAGGGGGTTTCTATAAAAATGCATGACGAATTGACAGAAGCACTAATCCCTTTAGTAGTGTATAGTTGTATAGGTATATATGGTACATAAGTATAGAATAGGATATTTCATACTGCACTTGATGAGGACATCAATACCATTGTTACACCCACAACCCCTGCAGTTATACATACTGGACCAATTACTAGAGCTCGCGCACGCCAATTAAATTACCAGGTACTTTCGTTTCTTGGTAGCGATTTTAATGTCCACGAGAATATGATACTGCCTAAATTGGATATATTTATTTTGCTTACAAATGAAGGGCCTAGCTTGGACAAGGAGGATGGACATTGGAGTAAGAACATGCATGGAGATGATGACATGCACAAGGTGAACAATAACAGAGTTTCAAGTGGTGATTTCAGGACTTTGAAGTCACCATAATGAGTGCATAAAGGGTTGGACGAAATATACAAGATGCCACTTCACAAATTTCATCCAGAGGTTATTATAGGTGTTGCGTCACCTTATTATTGGGCCAGACCCATGTAATTTTGAAATACTTAAGTATAGGCTATTTTTAGAGTCCGTATGTGTGGGGAAACAAAGTTATGGTTGGTTTCGGACCCCTCCTACAAGGGGTCACGAAATTCCCCCTACTCCTCCAGATATATAGCCCTTAGGGCGTTGTTTAGACTTTGGGTTTTGTTTAGATTAAAGTTCGCCATAGCTGCAACTTCGCGTACTTCGTTTGTGTTCAACGACCAGACAAAGGCGTCACATAACCCCACCTTGATCAATAAAGCTTTCCTCTTATATTCACAATATACAGATTGCAATCTCAGTTTCTTGCTTGTTCTTCATTTGCTTGCAGGAAATAGACCCTCGTGGCCAGGTTGATCGTGCTTCGGTGTGGTCAATAACCTCTTGGAGTTGGTTTAGCGATTACTAAGGCGCAAAGTCCTCGCAGGTTCGTAGTTGGATCGTCAAAGTTGACTTCCTTCAAAACGATAGCCACTATCTCATTGAAAGATGGGACACATTTGTCTCTATCAAGTGGTATCAGATTTCCAGGTTCCTTTGTGAGATTTTACAGTTTTTCATAGTTTAGAACTTTAGATCAAGTCTGTTCTTCATACCTATAGTCCACGAAAAAGCCAAAAAAGGGTTAGTTCATCATATCCGAACCAGTGTGAGCCATTGCATAATCTTTTCCATGTTTGTTTTGTTGAATTTGCGATTGCATCGTCGTGTGTAGTTGCTGGTCTTAGCGTCTAGTTCTTTAGAGTTTCGATTTCTGTTCACAGGTTGTCACGCCGTCGCCACATCAACTTCATCTCCGCTGTCATATACCACCATCACATATCCGCTGCCAATCCGAGTCCATATACGCCACAACATATCCGCCGCCATCACGCCAATTCGAGTCCACCTCCAACATACATAAGCCACCAGTCCGAGTTCCACCATGTACATATCTGCCACAAGTCCGAGTTCCATCAGATTCATCTCCACCACTAGTCCTAGTTTGAGTCTAGGATTTATTGCGTTGTTTTCGAGTACGAGATCACGCGATACTCCGAGTCATGACCAAGTCGGACTCCCCATCTTCTGTGATACCCGCAAAAGAAAAATAGTTCCAAACTAAAAAAAAACTAAGTCTGGAAAATTCTGGCTAGGCAGTTTTTAGACCATTTGTAGACTTTTAAAAAAATGTTGCGGAGCAAAAAAAAGGAAAAAAGTGAAAAAAGGAAAAAAAAAATCCAGACTGTGCTCCTCCCTTGTTTACGTGCAACGTCATGATTTTGTTAGTGTTCTAGGCTCGTGTCTCTAGTACGGTCTAGCCTAGGACCAACACAGTATCATCGTTGAGCATTTATTCAAGTTTGCATCTCTGAATTGATTATTGTTGACATTTTTGCTACCTTATAATAAGCCTTCCGAGCTCCACATACATCTACTTCGTGCGTTTGACACCAGCTGGCAATCGCTCTATCCAAGCTTTGAGAGTTTTGACTACAACGGTTGCCGATCACCACCTGCTGCTGGGTAAGAACCGGTAAGAATTTGAGATTTTCTTGACGGATTTGTGACACCCCACAACCACCACTTTCTAGTAGTTTGTAGGATTATGTTCTTGTGTGTTTCTATTGCTGCTAACCATGGCAGGATATAACATTCCAAATTATTTTCAATTTGGAATGTTATACACTGGATCATCACTGCATATCATATTTTCTTGCTTTTGGTAGATCCTAGAAATTCTAAGCAACTCAAGGGCCCTCGGAGAAAGTTGGGGATTTCGTTATTTTCATATTTGAGTTTTCTCAAATTTTGAAAATAGGATTATTGATTTTATTTATTTTATCTTCAAGTATTTCTAAAATGAACATATGAGAGAGGGAGTAAAATGACTCTCCCAAAATAAAGAAGTGCTGAGGATTTAATAAAAAAAATCAAATAAGTTTTATTTTGGAGTTTTTGCTATTTTATTTGAATTTAGGAAAAAATGCATGTTTTCAAAAATGCATTTAGGGCCAAGAAAAATGTTCATCTTGTTCTAAATATTTTATTTAGATGGTGAAAAATTCGTTTTGGCATTTTTAGAATTTTATTTTATTTTCTAGAATTTTTCTTAGATTCGGCGATTTTGTAAAAAAAAAAAAATCCCGCGCCCGACTGGGCCGAAGGCCCAGCCGAGCCAGGCCAAGCCCGCGTCGCCCACCGCCTTCCCCGGGGGAGTCCGACCCGCCGCCGTCGCCGAGTCCAGCCGGGGCACGCCTCCCGAGGCCGAGCCGGTGCCCCCTTCCCCAAGTCACCGCCGCCCCCTCTTATAAATACCGTCGCCCCGCTGCCGCCTCACCCCTCGCCTCGCCTCGCCCCGCCCCGCCTCCCGCAGCAGCCGCCGTCGCCGCCGCCGCTTGCAGCCCCGCCGCCGCCGACGCCACCCACCGCCGGAGCCCCGAGTCGCCGGAGTCCGACGAGGTAGCAGCGCCGCCCGCCGGTTTTCAGAAGAAAACCGGTCCATTTTTTTAAAATAGTTTCGTTTTTTAGGTTAGATCAGTTTTTTCTTTGGTTTAGCTGTTTAGCGAGCGTTCGCCCGTTCGTTCGTTTTAACGAATGAATTTGTCGTTTAGTTTCAGTTAACGAACGTTCGTCCGTTAATCTGTTCGTCAATTTTTCTTTTCTCAGATTTTTCGCGGTTATTTTCTGATCGCGATTTCTGATCCGATTTTCGTTCTAGTTTAACTTTTCGCTCGTTTATCGGAATCAGGCGATTCAAGCGCCTGGAGTTTCGTCTCGAAATCCTCTTTCCGTTTAACCTAGTCAACCAAGTTTTTGCTTCTGTAAAATTTGGGCTTAGGTCCAGATTAGTAAACGAAGTTGGTTCTTTCGTCGTTTGACTTTCGTTGCTTCGTTTGATTTGTATCTTTTTGCCAACCAGAGTTCTTAAGTTGAACTTTCTGGTTAGATCTCTTATCTGAGTTTTACCCGTGCATTAGATGAGTACTTATTGTATGCTTGTTTGTTTACGATAGAGTACCCGGAGCGCGCCGCTTGCTACTTTGAATCTCTAGGTTTTGCGGATCATCAGCAAGGCAAGTAACACTTTGATCATACTTTACAATACCCAGTTTTCATTGCATTAGTTATATCCTCAAACACTTGCATGAATAGGATCTGTTTAATATGTGGGTTCTGGGAAGTAGCTGAGGTAGTACCCATTACCTGTTTATTGTCAAATCCTTGGGAGTTACTTTTACGCTATGCTTAGGTTATCATGATATGCTCGTAGACGTGGTTTGGGTGAGTGTATCCATGATAGATGTGACATTGTTAAATTAATGGTTTTACTTAAGGTGGCAACTTGAACACACATCTGGGTGGATTGAGGCACCTGGGTATTCCAGTGATTGCTTGTTTTCATTATGGACCGCCACCCAGGCTCAAAGGGATCATGAGGTACTTCATACTAGAAACTTCCGTGTGCAGCCACAAGCTATTATGGGCTCTAGCATAGTTGACTAAGTCGTGCGAACTCTTACAGTGGTGGACTAGTAGATGTAGGGGATGTAGGTTGGTACGGTTCACCCGATCTTAAGGTGCTAGCGCTTCTGAAAGACTATGTCTCGGTCATCCGTTTCTCAAACAACGTGAAGTGCGAGAATCCCAACGGAGGAGATCGGGTCTTGTGGGGAAAAGTGCACAAACCTCTGCAGAGTGTACAAACTAATCATGATTAGCCGTGTCCCCGGTTATGGACGTATTGAGTATCTATTACTTGGATTATCATGTGTATCTCATCACTCTAAAAACTAATTTGTTGGGTAAATGATTACTTTAATTAGGATTGAGCTGGAGGTACCTTCTCAATGATGTTTCAACTACCATGATAGTTAAATAAAAAAATCTATTCCTTTGCAGTAGGGAAAAATTGGCTTTACGCAAAACCTGTAACCATAGAGCTTTCCACCAGCCATATATGCATGTAGTATAGCTTTATTCTTTCATTACTGTCTATGTGTTACTTTGCCAGCATATTCCATGTGCTGACCCGTTTTCAGGCTGCAACGTTCATGTTGCAGACTTTTCAGACGACGAGTAAGGTGCTTTTAGGTCGTGGTTCTATACCCGGTGATGCCGTTGGAGTTGATGGACTCACTTATCTTCCAAGCCTTCCGCTGTTATCGTTATTAGATGGCCTTAAGCCATTTTTATTGTAATACGTTCATCGTTGGAACTTTCAATGTAATAAGTGTGTGATTGTTACTCTGTTATAAATCCTTCAAGTACTATGCGTGTTAGCATTACTGATCCAGGGATGACACTGATGCACAGAGATCAGACCGTTTGAGGTCTGGTAGCTACAAGATGGTATCAGAACACACGCTGACTGTAGGACACAACCACTAAGCTAAAGCCCTAGATCACTACTCACTCTTCTCATTTCTGACTCCTCATCTTTTCTACTCTCTTTTAGGATGGCGGATGCAAGGAACAAGTTCACACAACCGGATGAAGATACACCGTTCGGACGTCACCTGAAGGAAGTCACCAGATACCTAAACATCGGAGTACCAAGCTTCACGGAACCTACAATGCCGCTTTACCTGAAGAGGAGCGCTGGATGATTCAAGTTCAAGTTCCAGGAAGGACGTTCATGCCCGTCACCGCACCCATAGAGTTTTCCTTCGATGCGCCCACCTGGAGCCTAGGCAGGAGTATGGCAGCCCACATCACTATGGGAAGGATTGGAGAAGTCTACAAGCAGGAGCTGAAGGACACTATCTACCAGATTTGTGGACACTGAGATGAGCGATGGGACATGATCAGCACCCGGAAAGACAGGTCCATTGCAGCGTTCATCCAAGAGTTAAACCAGCACATTCGTTGATAGGAGCACCAGATGTGTGCAGGGATGATAGACTTGAAGAAAGCACTAACCCGGAACTTAGAGTTAGAAGAGTGTAATGCCCAGTATGAGATTATACCTCCCACGTGTCGAGGCAAAACTTAAAGGCATAATATCATACTGGAATGATCTCAAGAATGGTATCTTTGCACAACTCATGTAAAAGAGGGATGAAAATGCAAAAGAGTAGTTGGCTTACACTCGTCACGTCACACAATGCATTACATAAACATTCATCATCCAAATAACATCAGAGTCCGACTACGGACGAAGATCCAAATGAAAGATACCATAAATTAAATAACACAAGGTCCCGATCATCCTAGTAAGAGCCCTACCGATCCTCTAGATAAGACACGTAGTATCGCCCACGCTCTTCATCGAACTCCCAATACAACTCTGTGTCATCACCTGTGTAGTTCACCATGGTACCTGCATCTGGTGTGGTGTAGAATCTGTGAGCCACGGAGGACTCAGCAATCCTGTTCCCAGGTAGCAAAACTATCTAAGCCTTGGGTGTGGAACAAGGCTGAAGAACAAGGTTGCAGCTGCACTAGCACTAGCTTACGTGTTTAGAGCGAGAAGAGAAAGTGCCAACGATCGACAAAGTGATCACGAAGTGACCCTAACTAAGCACGTCATTCATAACCCCACCGTGTTCACTTCCCGAACCCCTTCAGAAAATGACCGTCACGGTTACTCACGCTGGTAGTGTATTCTGAACACGGTGTCAAGTTTTCTACAACCGGATATTAACAAATTCCCATCTGCCACATAATCGCGGGCACGGCTTTCGAAAGATCAAAACCCTGCAGGGCAACTCCAAGGTGGGAAGACCCGAGTGTTCTCGGAATCCCGTGCTCAAGATATTCCGACTAAGGTAAAACTAATCTAGCAAGACCTCCCGGCGTGCCGACACCCTGATAGTAGCCGTGCGTATCTCGTCTCAGGCCACGACCGGATGGGCGATTCTACAGGGTTTTACCAGCCCTTGAGTTTCCCCGAGGTGGCCCCGCAGAACCCCCAGTTTGGACCAACACTCATGTGGAGCACTGGCCCGGGTTGTTGATTAAGAAAAGGGTCTATAACTCCCTATGCAAGTTTTAGTTGTTAGGAAAATGTAAAACCAATGTCGGGCCTTGCTGGAAAAGCTTTAGCGCTAAGCGGGTTATCGAGGGGGGCCCATAAACCCCAACCGTGTTAGGAACACAAAATCAAGGAACATAACACTGGTTTAAACTGTTCCTAGGGTGGCATGAGTGGAACAAAACACCAAGCAAGAGGCTTAGCCTTCCACCCATTACCAATATATAGATTATTTGGTTTAACTAATTATATATTGTGATATCCCAACAATAACTTCATCATGAAGCAAGAATCTTCAAATCTTCTTCTGCAACTAACAATGCTATAAGAGGGGCTGAGCGAAGCTTACATAGCCAAACAACGGTTTGCTAGGTTGGGTGGTTAGAGAGGTTCATGGAAACAATAGGAGGCTGACAAACAGACATAGGCATCGAGGCAATAACCTAAAGAGCGATACATCTAGCATAGGCAAAGATAGTAATGATATCTGGGTAAGGTCATCTTGCCTGTTGAGTCGTCGGTGGGATCGTAACCTTGCTCCTCACACTCAACCTCGGTAGGAACCTCGTACTCGGTCTCGGCTCCTGCCTCTACTCAACACAAGAATACAACACGGCACAATATCAAACACGGTGCAATGCACAATCAACATGATGCAAGTATGATGTGCGTATGCATGTGGAAGCACTTGAACCTAAGGAGAAGATGATGAAGAAGGCCTCATCTTGGAAAACCAAGCAAGACACTGGATAGAGGGGAAGATTTCGGTTGAATCGACATAAAGATCGCCGGAAACGGACACACAGTTTGCAAAAGGCAAGCAAAACAATATTCACACAAAGCTGCAGTTTACAGCCACAGGGCATGTTTGGAGCAAGAAATAATTATGCTACAACACTCAAACATGGAGACAAAGGGCATGGACATGAAGTAGACATGTTACTTAACAAGCATGAACTTAGAACACACCCAGAAACCTACTGGAACACAATTAACCAAGCATGGCAAGTTGCAATAAATTTATCCAGACTAAGCCAAAATCTGGGAAGGCAAAAACATCATCACAATGCTGCCTTCAGAGGCACAAAACAACATGCATATCAACTCCACTAAGTATATAAAGATCATGGACATGTAGTAGACAAGCATACATCAAACAACTCCATTGGAGCAACTCCATAGGAGGCATGGATCAATAGCAACAAGCTTCACCAAATTGATCATGCTGATAAAAACCTGACAGGTAAAATTTATAGCAACTTGGGAGCAAGAAATAAATAAGCTACAGCAAGCCATTGTGCAAGTGAGGGCATGGATGGATAGAACATAACATGGACAACAAGGAATGATCATTTGACATACCAAAACATTTATGGATTTGAGTGGGGCATCAAACAAACATAGCATCAGGTTAAACAGATTCCAGACTTAGCAGTTTTTTCACTAAGTATAAAACAACAACATTGGCATGGCATGTTTACAAGCTTGTTTAAGTCACCTCAAGGCATATCATGGAAAGTGGATTGCACCACAGCAAAGACCATATGATGGTGCTTCTAAAACATATTGACATGTGGCATGAAGACAAACACATCAATAGCAATGAGCAAGTCAAAACAACATCTCACAACAAGTTTCAGCACTTAACAACCACATGCACTTTTGCAACAGATATTAACATGGCAATATGACACCTAACATGAATGCTACATCAACCATCATGTAGAGCACTTCACAATGAACATTTTGACATATCATATGCTCTGTTTGGACCAACATGCACAAAGTTACCATATCTCAAACATGGCAACAAAATTACAGATAACAACATTTTTAAACATATATCAATCTTTCCACGATGATTAGGTCATCAAGATGAACTCAAACAAGCATGCCACAGTGGAACAAAATGAAGAGCACATCTCAACGAACATTTTGATATATTACACGCCCAAAATGGATCTACGAGCACGAAGTTACAGCCATGCAAAGGAGGCAACAAATTATGGAAAACTGGGGACTTAGTGAAAAAATCACCTCCGAGAAAGTCAACTCGGGATGGAGGCGTGCGGGATGGAGAGATCCGGGTCGGGGATGGGGCATTTGGAACGGCGGCTTGGTGGATCTGGTCCCGCTTGGACCAGATCGGGATGAGGCGGCGACGGCTCGCCGTAGCAACGCCGGAGACGGCGGAGAAGATGGCCGGCGGGGTCGAGGCGGCCGGCGGTGGACGGGACCAGCCGGGGCGGCGGCGAGGGCCGCGATGGACGGGGCCGCGGGCGGAGGCGCGGCCGGCGACCGGCGGCGGCGCAGCCCGGAGCGGAGAAGGACGGCGGGGCTGGCGGCGGAGGAGATCCGGGCCTCGGAGGCCGGCGGCGGGCCGCGCGATGGAGGCGGGGTCGCGGTGCCACGTGGCGGCGGCTGGGTGGCTGGGCACGTCCGGGCGGACGTGTGCGGTCCATCCGGACGTGTCCGGCGGCCGGAGGAGTTGCGGGGCGCGGGGAAAAAGGAAAAAAATGGGAAGGACTAGGGTTTCGCCCGAAAATGGAGGGGATGGGGCCTTTTTATAGGTATAGGGAGCTAGGAGACTCCAAATGGGGTGCGGTTTTCGCCCACACGTTCATGATCCGACGACCGAGAGGATGGGAGTGATTGTGCTGGGTTAGTGGGCTGTTGTGGAGGGGGGGTCTTGGGCCAAAAGGAAGAGGTGCTTTTAGCCCACTAGGTTAACCGTTGGAGTACCAAACGAACTCCAAATGCGACGAAACTTGACAGGCGGCCTACACATACCAAAACAACAACGCACGACAAGTCTCACCTCAATTCGGGAACGTTACATGGCCACACACAAAAGAAGGACTCGGGGGTGCCACGGGCACGTGTGGGAGTGTCAGAACTCGAAACGGACAACGGGAAGAGGCGAGTGGGACCGGGTGCAAGTGACAACATGAATGCAATGCAATGCACATGATAACATGACATCGATGAAATGCACACATGCACACGACAAAACAAAGAAACCCGAAATGAAAGAAGAGCCCAGAATGGAATTTTTGAAGTCAATGTTTCATATATTGCCATAATTGGAAGGTGTTACATCTGGGGTGTTACAAAGAGGAACTCAAGTCTACACGTGACGACTACGAGGAGGAGATGTTGATACTTGTGGAGAAGAATGATAATTTGACACGGAAGCTAGGAGTATTCATGGGAGATCCAGCACCAGGAGGAGAAGAAGAGGAAGAGGAACCCAAGGAGATTCGTCCTGAAGACTACATCATCATCGACGACACGGATTCGGACCCCGACGATAGTGATGACGAAGACTATGAAGATGAAGCTGTAGCCGACATCATGGAATCTTCTGCCGATCAAAATTTCTAGATGACCACCCTATGACTAGTAGTTTTCTCCATATAGTAGAAATTAGAGCACTTTTGTAACGTTAGATGTGTGTAAGCCCTTGTTTGAATTTGATTTTGGTGTGATATGATTGTGTTCGTCTCATGTGCATTGGATAGTGATTTTCCCTTAGACCCCATCTCTATTCTAATTTCTTCCCTCTACACCCATCAGATGCCTTCAAGACGTGAGCCAGAATTTCAGTTTCCCCCTGAGCTCACTCAGTTGATCCAGCAGCAGAATACTTTGATGCAACTTCTTGTCCAGAACACTCAGAACAACCAGAACAACAACAACCCTCCACCACCACCACCCGTGGACAACCTGGCACATTTCTTAAGGTTGCAACTACCGGTGTTTGCTAGCAGCATTGAACCAATAGTTGTTGATGACTAGCCGCGCAAGATTGGAAGGGATTTGACCACCGCCAATTGCTCGGATGCTGAGAAGGTGCGATTTGCCGCACATCAGTTGTCTGGACCAGCCGCAGCATGGTGGGAGAATTACACAGCCACTTTCCCCACAGCCAATGTCACTTGGGATCAGTTTTAGCAAGCTTTCCGTACTGCCCATGTCACAACTGGAGCTATGAGCATGAAGAAGCCGGAGTTTCGCAACTTGCGCCAAGGAAATCATACTGTGGCTCAGTACGTAGATACGTTTAGTACTCTATCTCGTTATGCCCCAGATGATGTGGCCATAGATGCCGCTAAGCAGGAGAGATTTATGGAAGGGCTAAATGATGAGATGAGCGTACAGTTGATGGTAGCAAGCTTCAACAACTACCATGAATTGGTAGATCGGGCTCTAATGATTGAAGGGAAGCAGCAGCAGATTGAAAACCGCAAGAGGAAGTATGGACAAGGGAAGTACAATTCTGGAGCTCAGCAGAAGCCACGTTTTACCCCTAGGTCGGGAGGACCATTTCAACATACCCATGGAGGAAGTAGCTCGCACCATAATAATGGCCCCAAGAATGGTAATGGGAATGGAGGAAGCAACGGCCAGAACCGTACCAACCCATCAACACCAGCCAAGCGAGACCTGAGCCAAGTTACTTGCTATAAGTGCCAAAATACGGGACATTACGCCAATGAATGTCCTGAAGCCCAGAATGGAAATGGCAATGTATGCTCTGGGAAGAAGCCGAACCCTTTCAATAGGGGACAGGTGAACCACGTCAGCGTGGAGGAGGTTGAAGCTCAGCCAGATGCAGTAATTGGTAAGTTTGTAGTTAAGTCATTTACTGCACTCGTTCTTTTTGATACTCGTGCATCGCATTCATACATCTCAAGGGGATTTGTGGATAAGTATAAACTGCCAACCCAATCCCTTAGGTCACCCATGTTAGTAACCTCGCCTGGAGCAGAGTATATGGCTAGTCTATGGTGTGATCAGTTACCATTAAGGATTGGTAACTATGTATTCCCTTCGGACCTAATAGTATTGGAATATCAAGGATTGGATGTGATATTAGGCATGGATTGGTTATCTAAGTATGGAGGGAACATTGAATGCGCCAGTAAGTCCATTTTGCTTACCACGCCATAAGGAAGAAGGATCAAGTATGTATCCCGGCATGTGCCGAAGAGGAACCCAGTAAATTCCTTATCAGGAGTTGTGCAGGAGGAAGTACCAGTGGTGAAAGATTTCCCTGATGTATTTCCAGAGGAGTTGCCAGGCATGCCACCAGATAGAGATATTGAGTTTTTAATCGAGCTTTTGCCAGGCACATGGCCAATATCTAAGAGACCATACAGGATGCCCGCAAAAGATTTGGAGGAGATTAAGAAGCAGATTAAAGAGTTACTGGATACAGGTTATATTCGCCCAAGTTCTTCGCCTTGGGGATCGCCAGTACTTCTAGTGGAGAAGAAGGACAAATCGTTAAGAATGGTTGTTGATTATCGAGGATTGAATGAAGTAACAATCAAGAACAAGTACCCACTGCCGATGAGCAATGATCTGTTCGATCGATTGCAAGGAGCTAAGGTATTTTCCAAGATCGACCTGCGATCAGGGTACCATCAGTTGAAGATTCGAGAGCAGGATATACCTAAGACGGCTTTTACCACCAGGTATGGGTTGTACGAGTATACCGTTATGTCATTTGGCATGACTAACGCACCGGCATATTTCATGAACTTGATGAACAAGGTGTTTATGGAGTTCTTGGATAAGTTCATCGTGGTGTTCATAGATGATATATTGATCTACTCAAAGGATGAAGAGGAACATAAGGAGCATTTGCGTTTGGTACTTGAGAAGCTCAGAGAACATCAGCTATATGCCAAGTTCCGCAAATGTGAGTTTTGGTTGAAGGAGGTTGGATTCCTCGGACACGTTATATCCGGAGAAGGTATAGCAGTAGATCCCACCAAGGTTGACACTATGACAAATTGGGAAGCACCAACAACAGTTGGAGAGATCTAGAGTTTTCTTGGACTTGCAGGATACTACCGGAGATTCATCGAGAATTTCTCAAAAATTGCAAAGCCTATGATGGAGTTGTTGAAGAAGGATACCAAGTTCAAATGGACTGAGGAATGTGAGGCCAGTTTCGAGGAATTAAAGAAACGTTTGGTCTCATCACCTGTGTTGATTCTGCCAGATCAGCGTAAGGACTATGAGGTGTATTGCGACACTTCACGTCGAGGACTTGGATCAGTACTTATGCAGGAGGGAAGAGTTGTTTCCTATGCTTCACGACAACTGAAACCTCATGAGTTGAATTATGCCATGCATGGTTTGGAGTTAGCAGCCGTAGTGCATGCATTGAAGACTTGGAGACATTTCCTCATTGGAAACCATTGTGAAGTATACACGGATCACAAGAGTTTGAAGTATATATTCACTCAGAAGGAGCTAAATCTCAGGCAAAGGAGATGGTTGGAACTCATCAAGGATTATGATATGAGATTGCATTATCATCCCGGAAAGGCTAACGTGGTAGCCGTGCGCTAAGCCGTAAGAGCCATGTCAACACACTAATGACGGAAGATTTATCGAAAGAGTTAGCCGAGGACCTTCGTGAGCTATGTTTGGAGATAGTTCCGAGAGGCTATGTTGCAACAATGGAAATTCAGTCTACTTTGATGGATAAAATCAGAGAAGCTCAGAAGACTGACAAGGAGGTTGCCTCTATAAAGGAGAAGATGAGTAAAGGAAAAGTTAAAGGATTTCGTGAGGATGAGCACGACACCCTATGGTTTGAAGACCGCGTATATGTGCCTAATGACCCGGAGATCAGGAAGTTGATTCTGCAAGAGGCCCATGTTCACCATATTCGATTCACCCAGGAAATACCAAGATGTACCTGGACTTGAAGGATACTTTCTAGTGGACTGGAATGAAGAAGGATATTGCGGAGTATGTAGCAGTTTGTGATGTATGTCAGAGAGTGAAGGCAGAGCATCAAAAGCCGGCATGATTGTTACAACCATTCCAATACCCGAATGGAAGTGGGATAAGCTAGGCATGGAATTTATTACGGGATTACCCAGAACTCGTTTAGGTTATGACTCGATTTGGGTTGTAGTCGATCGTTTGACGAAGGTAGCTCATTTCATCCGAGTGAAGACTATTTACACCAGTGCAAAGTTGGCAAAGATATACATGACCAGGATCGTATGCCTGCATGGAGTTCCGAGGAGCATCGTATCAGATAGAGGAACCCAATTTACCTCAAAGTTCTGGAATCAGTTACACGAAACTTTGGGTACCAGACTAGAGTTCAGTACAACTTTTCATCCGCAGACAGATGGATAGACCGAGAGAGTAAATCAGATTTTGGAGGATATGCTGAGAGCTTGTGCGCTAGATTATGGATCTAGTTGGGACGACAATTTGCCTTATGCAGAGTTCTCTTACAACAACAGTTATCAATCCAGCTTGAAGATGCCCCCTTTCGAAGCCTTGTACGGAAGGAGGTGCAGGACACCATTGTCTTGGGGTGAAGTTGGAGACATCCAATTGTTTGGACCATATTTGATTAAGGAGTCTGAACAGAAGGTAAAATTGATTCACGATAGGCTCAAGGTAGCCCAGTCCAGGCAGAAGAGTTACGCAGATTCAAAACGCAAAGAGACAGTTTACGAAGTCGGGGACCGAGTTTATCTTCGAGTATCTCCACTTCGAGGAGTTAAGTGTTTTGGAGTTAAGGGAAAGTTAGCGCCACGTTTCGTAGGACCAGACAAAGTTGTGGAGCGTATGGGAGAAGTAGCCTACAAGTTGGAATTGCCCGAAGGATTGTCAGGAGTTCACGATGTATTCCATGTTTCCCAGTTGAAGAAGTGCCATGCTGAGATGGCTAAGATACCGCTGAGGGATACGGTGCCGCTGGAAGCGATTCAGTTGGACAATGATTTGACCTATGAGGAAAAACTAGTCAAGATTCTTGAGTATGCCAGCCGAGTCACCCGCAACAAGGTTATCAAGTTTTGCAAAGTTCAGTGGAGCCACCACACCGAGGATGAAGCCACCTGGGGGCGAGAGGAAGATCTGCGGAAGGACCACCCTCACCTATTTTCTAGCCAACCCGGATCTCGAGGGTGAGATTCATCTTAAGGGGGGTAGATTTGTAACATCCCAAATTTTCAATTTGGAATGTTATACACTAGATCATAATTGCATATCATATTTTCTTGCTTTTGATAGATCCTAGAAATTCTAAGCAACTCAAGGACCCTCGGAGAGAGTTGGGGATTTCGCTATTTTCAAATTTGAGTTTTCTCAAATTTTGAAAATAGGATTATTTATTTTATTTATTTTATCTTCAAGTATTTATAAAATGAACATATGAGAGAGGGAGTAAAATGACTCTCCCAAAATAAAGAAGTACTGAGGATTTAATAAAAAATCAAATAAGTTTTATTTTGGAGTTTTTGCTATTTTATTTGAATTTAGGAAAAATTGCACGTTTTCAAAAATGCATTTAGGGCCAAGAAAAATGTTCATATTGGTCTAAATATTTTATTTAGACGGTGAAAATTCGTTTTGGCATTTGTAGAATTTCATTTTATTTTCTGGAATTTTTCTTAGATTCGGCGGTTTTGTAAAAAAATAAAAAAAATCCCGCGCCCGACTGGGCCGAAGGCCCAGCCGAGCCAGGCCAAGCCCGCGTCGCCCACCGCCTTCCCCGCGGGAGTCCGACCCGCCGACATCGCCGAGTCCGGCCGGGGCATGCTTCCCGAGGCCAAACCGGCGCCCCCTTCCCCAAGTCACAGCCGCCCCCCTCTTATAAATACCGTCGCCCCATCGCCGACTCACCCCTCGCCTCGCCCCGCCCCGCCTCCCGCAGCAACAGCCGCCGCCGCCGCAGCAGCAGCCAGCCGCCGCCGCCACCGCCGCTTGCAGCCCCGCCGCCGCCGACGCCACCCACCACCGGAGCCCCGAGTCGCCGGAGTCCGACAAGGTAGCCGCGCTGCCCGCCGGTTTTCGGTAGAAAACCGATCCGTTAATTAAAAACCCTAGTATCGTTTTTTTAGGTTAGATCGGTTTTTTCTTCGGTTTAGCTGCTTAGCGAGCGTTCGCCCGTTCGTTCGTTTTAACGAATGAATTCGTCGTTTAGTTTCAGTTGACGAACGTTCGTCCGTTAAGCTGTTCGTCAGTGTTTCTTTTCTCGGATTTTTCGCGGTTATTTTCTGATCGCGATTTCTGATCCGATTTTTGTTCTAGTTTAACTTTTTGCTCGTTTATCGGAATCAGGCGATTCAAGCGCCTGGAGTTTCGTCTCGAAACCCTCTTTCCGTTTAACCTAGTCAACCAAGTTTTTGCTTCTGTAAAATTTGGACTTAGGTCCATATTAGTAAACGAAGTTGGTTCTTTCGTCGTTTGACTTTCGTTGCTTCGTTTGATTTGTTTCTTTTTGCCAACCGGAGTTCTTAAGTTGAACTTTCTGGTTAGATCTCTTATCTGAGTTTTACCCATGCATGAGATGAGTACTTATTGTATGCTTGTTTGTTTACGATAGAGTACCCGGAGTGCGCCGCTTGCTACTTTCAATCTCTAGGTTTTGCGGATCATCAGCAAGGCAAGTAACACTTTGATCATACTTTCCAATACCCAGTTTTCATTGCATTAGTTATATCCTCAAACACTTGCATGAATAGGATCTGTTTAATATGTGGTTTCTGGGAAGTAGCTGAGGTAGTACCTATTACCTGTTTATTGTCAAACCCTTGGGAGTTACTTCTACGCTATGCTTAGGTTATCATGCTATGCTCGTAGACATGGTTTGGGTGAGTGTATCCATGATAGATGTGACATTGTTAAATTAATGGTTTTACTTAAGGTGGCTACTTGAACACACATCTGGGTGGATTGAGGCACCTCGGTATTCCAGCAATTGCCTGTTTTCATTATGGACCGCCACCCAGGCTCAAAGGGATCATGAGGTACTTCATACTAGAAACTTCCGTGTGCAGCCACAAGCTATTATGGGCTCTAGCATAGTTGACTAAGTCGTGCGAACTCTTACAGTGGTGGACTAGCAGATGTAGGGGATGTAGGTTGGTACGGTTCACCCGATCATAAGGTGCTAGCGCTTCTGAAAGACTATGTCTCGGTCATCCGTTTCTCAAACAACGTGAAGTGCGAGAATCCCAACGGAGGAGATCGGGTCTTGTGGGGAAAAGTGCACAAACCTCTGCAGAGTGTACAAACTAATCATGATTAGCCGTGTCCCCGGTTATGGACGTATTGAGTATCTAGTACTTGGATTATCATGTGTATCTCATCACTCTAAAAACTAATTTGTTGGGTTAATGATTACTTTAATTAGGATTGAGCTGGAGGTACCTTCTCAATGATGTTTCAACTACCATGATAGTTAAATAAAAAAATCTATTCCTTTGCAGTAGGGAAAAATTGGCTTTATGCAAAACCTGTAACCAGAGAGCTTTCCACCAGCCATATATGCATGTAGTATAGCTTTATTCTTTCATTACTGTCTATGTGTTACTTTGCCAGCATATTCCATGTGCTGACCCGTTTTCAGGCTGCAACGTTCATGTTGCAGACTTTTCAGACGACGAGTAAGGTGCTTTTAGGTCGTGGTTCTATACTCAGTGATGCCGTTGGAGTTGATGGACTCACTTATCTTCCAAGCCTTCCGCTGTTATCGTTATTAGATGGCCTTAAGCCATTTTTATTGTAATAAGTTCATCGTTGGAACTTTCGATGTAATAAGTGTGTGATTTCTACTCTATTATAAATCCTTCAAGTACTGTGCGTGTCAGCATTACTGATCCAGGGTTGACACTGATGCACAGAGATCAGACCGTTTGAGGTCAGGTCGCTACACAGGATCACAAGCCGATGAGGCTGACTGGGAGAACATGATGAACAAGGAGCTCCATGATAAATTCTAGGATATGGTGGGTCAACAGGTAGAAGATGTGATGACCAGTTTTGGCAACACACTAGCGAGGATAGATGACATTGAGAAGTCAATTGACACCAAGTTGGATGCCAAATTCGCTGAAGTGCTTGCGCGTCTACCTCCACCTGCTGCACCATTGCAACAACAACAACAACAACAACCTCCACCACGTCACGAAACAACCCTCCGCCGAGCGAGCCGTGTCCCTCTTGAGCCTGGTCAAACAGCTGGTGCTGCTGTTGATTCTTTTGTGGCTCCTGCTGCTGCTAAGGAGGAGGACGATTATGTGGGAGATTAAGAGGATGAGGTTAATCAAAATCAGAACTACGTGCAACCAACAGCACCACAACCACCAGGTCGTCCACATGCATATCATCACAACGGTAGGGCTACACCACCACCTCGAGTATGAGATCATGACCATCTCCCTAAACTAAAATTGAGGCCCAGTTCTTTTGCCAGAATCTGGGGATTCTCCCAGAATCCGACCCCTACCCAGCTTCTCCCACAATCTTAGAGCCCCATTTGTATTACAATCCTATCTAGTTAGGGTCTAACTATATAGGATTGTAAAACAAATGGGGCTCACGGATTCTGGGAGAAGCTGGATAGGGGTCGGATTCTGGGAGAATCCCCAGATTTTGGCAAAAGAGCTGGGCCTGAATATTCTACCATTTGAGGGTACATATGTTCCTGATATATATCTTGGGAGTTAGAAATCGAACAATGTTTTACATGTTCAGAATATCCCGAGGAGAGACATGTTGCTGCTGCTCTTTGTGCTTTCACTAGTTTTACTTGTGTGTGGTGGTCTAAACATCATAGATTATATCCGAATAATATTCCAACTACTTGGGCTGCTTTGAAAACTGCTATGCGTACTCGTTCGGTTCCACCATATTATCAACTTGAATTACTACGAAAATTGCAGTGTTTAAGACAAGGAAAAAATTATGTAGAGGAATATTATCAGCAATTACAAACTGGCATGATTAGATGTGGTATTGTTGACGATAATGAAGCTCTGCTTGCACGTTTTAAGGGTGGCTCAATGTAGTGCCCAGTATGAGATTATACCTCCTACGTGTCGAGGCACGACTTAAAGGTATAAGCTCATACTAGAATGATCTCAAGTATGGTATCTTTGCACGACTCATGTAAAAGAGGGATGGAATTGCAAAAGAGTAGTTGGCTTACACTCGCCACGTCACACAATACATTACATAAGCAATCATCATCCAAATAACATCACAGTCCGACTACGGACGAAGATCCAAATGAAAGATATCGAAAATAAGCCACAAGGTCCGATCGCCCCAAGTAGAAGCCACTACTGATCCTCTGGGTAAGACACGTAGTATCGCCCACGTTCTTCGTCGAACTCCCAATACAGGTCTGTGCCGTCTCCTGTGTAGTTCACCATAGTACCTGCATCTGGTGTTGTGTAGAATCTGTGAGCCACGGAGGACTCAGCAATCCCGTTCCCGGGTAGCAAAACTATCTAATCCTTGGGTGTGGAACAAGGCTGAAGAAAAAGGTTGCAGCTGCACTAGCACTAGCTTACGTGTTTAGAGCGAGAAGAGAAGTGCCACGAGCGACAAAGTGATCACAGAGTGATCCTATCTAAGCACGTCAAACATAACCCCACCGTGTTCACTTCCCGAACCCCTTTCGGAAAATGACCGTCACGGTTCCTGACGCTGGTAGTGTATTCTGAACATGGTGTCAAGTTTTCTACAACCGGATATCAACAAATTCCCATCTGCCACATAACCGCGGGCACGGCTTTCGAAAGATCAAACCCTGCAGGGGTGTCCCAACTTAGCCCATCACAAGCTCACGATCTACGGAGTCGCAACTCCAAGGTGGGAAGACCCGAGTATTCTCGGAATCTCGTGCTCAAGATATTCCGACTAAGGTAAAACTAATCCAGCAAATCCTCCCGGCGTGCCGACACCCTGATAGTAGCAGCGCGTATCTCGTCTCAGGCCACGACCGGATGGGCGATTCTACAGGTTTTTACCAGCCCTTGAGTTTCCTCGAGGTGGCCCCGCAGAACCCCCAGTTTAGACCAACACTCATGTGGAGCACTGGCCCGGGTTGTTGATTAAGAAAAGGGTTTATAACTCCCTATGCAAGTTTTAGTTGTTAGGCAAATGTAGAACCAAAGTTGGGACTTGCTGGAAAAGCTTTAGCGCTAAGCGGGTTATCGAGGGGGGCCCATAAACCCCAACCGTGTTAGGGACGCATAATCAAGGAACATAACACCTGTTTATACGGTTCCTAGGGCGGCATGAGTGGAACAAAACACCAATCAAGAGGCCTAGCCTTCCACCCATTGCCAATATATAGATGATTTAGTTGACATATTATATAGTGTGATATCCCAACAATAACTTCAAAATGAAGCAAGAATCTTCAAATCTTCTCCTGCAACTAGCAATGCTATAAGAAGGGGCTGAGCGAAGCTTACGTAGCCAATCAAAGGTTTGCTAGGTTGGGTGGTTAGACAGATTCATGGTTACAATAGGAGGCTGACAAACAAACATGGGCATCGAGGCAATAAGCTAAAGAGCGAGACATCTAGCAATAGGCAAAGATAGTAATGATATCTTGGTCAGGTCATCTTGCGTGTCGATGGGACCGTAAGACGGCTCCTCGTACTCAACCTCGGTAGGAACCTCGTTCTCAGTCTCGGCTCCCGGCTCTACTCAACACAAGAACACAACATGGAACAACATCAAACAAGGTGCAATGCACAATCAACATGATTCACATATGATGATGCGTATGCATGGCAAGGGATGAAGCACACAAGAACAACACAAAACCACAAGTTTAAATGAGGCCGGAATCAACCTATAGCAAATCCGGTAAGTCCTCATATGCATATGTTGAAATTGGTACAGATCTGAACAAACCTTAAGTTAAAGTTGTTTTTCAGCAAGTTAACATGCACCATGATGATCTACACGAAATTCTAGTCAAGTTTCATATAAAGTTTGTTTAATTCAAAGCTACGGTCTAGAAGATATGAGCAAAACAAGACAAGCATGGCAACGGTGCAAGATGCATCCAAACATCAAGAAAACACACTCCAAACATGTAAACAACATGATATTATGATTCTACATGCAAAATCACATAAGTTTCATATAGGGCACGCTCAAAACGGAGCAACGGTTCAACACATACACACAAAACAGGATACAATGCAAAGCTGAAGTTAACAGTCACATAGCAACTTTGGAGCAAGAGATATACTCTAAAGCACCCAAACATGATGACAAGAAGCATGGACATTAAGTAGACATATCCTACAACAAACAACTCCAATGGAGCAACTCCATAGGAGGCATGGATCAATAGCAACAAGCTACATCAAATTGATCATGCTGTTAAAAACCTGACAGATATAATTTATAGCAACTTGAGAGCAAGAAATAAATAAGCTACAGCAAGCCATATGTGCAAGTGAGGGCATGGATGGATAGACAAAAACATGGAAAACAAGGAATGATCATTGGCCACTCCAAAACTAGCATGGATTTGAGTGAGGCATCATGCAAACATAGCATCAGGTTAACAAGTAACAGCAGTTTATGACAAGTAACACTCTTGTCACGAAGATTAGGTCATCAATATGATCTCAAACAAGCATGCCACAATGGAACAAAATGTAGAGCACATCACCACGATCATTTTGATATATCATATGCACAATTTGGACAGGCGCACTAAAAGTTACAGCCATGCAAAGATGCCAACATATTATGACAGAAAAAGACTTAGCAGTTTTTCAGGCCAGGAAAAAAAACACAGGCGAGCGATGAATAACTAAATAACGCGCCGAGCGGAGCTTAGAGGCTCACCTAGCAGGCTCGGCCCGAGTCAGAAGGAGAGGTTGGGCCGGCGGCTTTGGACCGGAGTGAGGCCCACGTTCTGGTGGCTGGACCGGGCCGACGTGGCGGGGAGGAAGGCCGGCTGGGCCCCTGGTCCACGACCGTAGGGCGAGGGGACGACGCCCTCGAGCTCCCGAGCGAGCGCGCCGGCGTCGAGGACCCTGCGGCGGCGCTCGGCGGCGGAAAGGGCCGGCAGCGGCGGGATCCGACCGCGGCGGACTCGATCCCGGCGGATCCCGACGCTGGGAGAGGGAGACGGCGGCGGATCTCACCACGGTGGCGGGGACACGGGCCGACGGTGGCCGCGGGGTCGCCGGACACGAAGGTGGCGGCGGCGGCTGGAACGCGCCGGTGGGAGGCGGCGACGGGGACGCGCCGACGGGTGGCGGCGAGGATCCGGCGCGGATCCGCGGGCGGCGGCGGTGGAACGGGCTTCGGGGGCCGGCGCCGGGCCTGGCGGGCCCGCGCGGTGGAGCTGGCGGCGGCGACACGTGGCACGACGGGGTTGGCTGGGCACGCGCGGCGGCTTTGTCCGGGCACGTCCGGACGTGTCCGGCGGCGCGGAGGGACGGAAATTAGGGTTTGGATCCGGAAAATGGACGTGGGGGACTAATTTATAGGCATAGGGAGCTAGGAGACTCCAAATGGGGTGCGGTTTTCAGCCACACGATCACGATTCGACGACCGAGATGATGGGAGTGGTTGTGCTGGGTTATTGGGCTGTTGTGGAGGGGGTATTGGGCCTTAAAGAAGAAGTTATTTTAGCCCACTAGGTTAACTGTTGGAGTACCAAACGAACTCCAAACGCGACGAAACTTGACAGGCGGCCTACACGTACCAAAACAACAACGCACAACAAGTCTCACGTCATTCCGGAAACGTTACACGGCCACACACGAAAGAAGGACTCGGGGATGCGACGGGCACGTGTGTGAGCGTCGGAACTCGAAACGGACAACGGGAAGAGGCGAGTGGAACCGGGTGCAAGTGACAACACGAATGCAATGCAATGCACATGACAACATGACATGGATGAAATGCACACACGCACACGACAAAATGAATAAACCCAAAATGAAAGAAGAGGCCGAAATGGAACTGATGAAGTCAAAGTTTCATATATTGCCATAATTGGAAAGTTGTAATGCCCAGGATGGGACTATACCTCCTACGTGTTGAGGCACGACTTAAAGGTATAATCCCATTCTGGAATGATCTCAAGTTCGGTATCTTTGCACATCTCATGTAAAAATAGGGATGAAAAGGAAAAGAGATAGTTGGCTTACACTCGCCACGTCACACAATTCATTACATAGCCAAACATCATTCAAATAACATCACAACCCGTCTACGGGTGAAGATCCAAATGAAAGATACCAAACATACATAAAGCCACAGGTTCGGATCGCCCCTAGTAGAAACCACTACGGATCATCGGGATAGTGCACATAGTAACGGCTATTGTCCTCATCGTACTCCCAGTATAGCTCTGTGCCGTCACCTGAATAGCTCACCATGGTACCTGCATCTGGTGTGGTGTAGAATCTGTGAGCCACAGAGGACTCAACAATCCCGTTCCCGGGTAGCAGAACTATCTAAGCCTTGGGTGTGGAACAAGGCTGAAGAAAGAATAAAAGGCTGCTGCAGCACTAGCACTAGCTTACGGAATAAGAGCGAGAAGAGAAGTGCCACGAGCGACAAGGTGATCACGAAGTGATCCTATCTAAACACGTCAAACATAACCCCACCGTGTTCACTTCCCGAACCCCTTTCGGAAAATGACCGTCACGGTACTCACGCTGGTAGTGTGTTCTGAACATGGTGTCAAGTTTTTCTACAACCGGATATTAACAAATTCCCATCTGCCACATAACCGTGGGCACGGCTTTTGAAAGTTCAAAACTCTGCAGGGGTGTTCCAACTTGGCCCATGACAAGCCCACGATCCGCGGAGTCGCAACTCCAAGGTGGGAAGGCCCGAGTATCCTCGGAATCCCGTGCTCAAGATACTCCGACTAAGGTAAGACTAATCCAGCAAATCCTCCCGGCGTGCCGACACCCTGACAGTAGCCGCTCGTATCTAGTCTCAGGCCACGATCGGATGAGTCATCCTACATGTGAATACCAAATACCCCGGGTTTCCCCAAGGCGGCCCCGCAGTCTGCTCAGTTCGGACCAACACTCATGTGGAGCACTGGCCCGGGGGTTGTTGATTAATAAAAAGGGATAGCTAGTCCCTATGCAAGTTTTTAGTTATTAGGCAAATGGAGTACCAATGTTGGGACTTGCTGGAAAAGTCTTAGCGCTAAGCGGTTTATCGAGGGGGTCCCATAACCCCAACCGTGTGAGGAACGCAAAATCAAGGAACATAACACCGGTTTATACGGTTCCTAGGGCGGCATGAGTGGAACAAATCACCAAGCAAGAGGCTTAGCCTTCCACCCATTACCAATATATAGATGATTTCATTTAAGAGCTTATATAGTGTGATATCCCAACAAGCTTCAACATGAAGCAAGAATCTTCAAATCTTCTCCTGCAACTAGCAATGCTATAAGAGGGGCTGAGCGAAGCCTACGTAGCCAAACAAAGGTTTGCATAGTTTGGGTGGTTAAACAAATTCATGGTTACAATAGGAGGCTGACAAACAAACATGGGCATCGAGGCAATATGCTAAAGAGCGAGACTTCTAACAATAGGCAAAGATAGTAATGATATCTGGGTCAGGTCATCTTGCCTGTCGAGTCGTCGATGGGATCGTAAGAGGGCTCCTCGTTCTCAACCTCGGTAGTAACCTCGTTCTCGTACTCGGTCTCGGCTTCCGGCTCTACTCAACACAAGAACACACGAGGCACGAAATCAAACAAGATGCAATGCGCAAACTACAAGATGCATGGCTGATGCACTAAGGAAGCACTGCAGATGCACTTAGGATGCACAGCATGACAACATAGGAAGCACAGAGAAACAACACAAGAAACATGACAATATGCTCAAGCAAGTAGGATGCAAGACAAGTCTATTTAGGATGAAAAACATGGCAAGGTAGGAAGCACAGAGAAACAACACAAGAAACAGCAGGTTTAAATGAGGCCGGAAAACTACTTAAGACAAATCCGGTAAGTCCTCATATGCATAGTTTGAAATTAGTCCAGATCTGAACAAACCTTAAGTTAAAGTTGTTAAACAGCAAGCTAACATGCACCATGACAATCTACACGAAATTCTAGTCAAGTTTCATATCAAGTTTGTTTAAAACGGAGCTACGGTCTAGAAGATATGATCAAAACAAGATAAGCATGGCAACGGTGCAAGATGCACCCAAACATCAAGCAAACATACTCCAAACATGTTAACAAGATGATATTATAAATCTACATGCAAAATCACACATGTTTCATATAGGACTTGCTCAAAACGGAGCAACGGACTAAAAGATACACCCGAAACAAGAAACAATGCAAAGCTGAAATTAACAGCCACATAGCAACTTCGGAGCAATAATTATAAACTCTACAACACTCAAACATGGTGATAAGAAGCATGTACATGAAGTATACAAATCCTACAACAAACAACTCCATTGGAGCATCTCCATAGGAGGCATGGATCAATAGCAACAAGCTACAACATTTTGATCATGACAATAAAAACCTGACAACAGTATTTTATAGCAACTTGGGAGCAAGAGTTAAATATGCTACAGCCACCCAAATGAGCATGTGAGGGCATGTATGGATAGACAACAACATATACAACAAGGAATCATCAATGGCCACCCCAAAACTATCATGGATTTGCCTAGGACAACAAGCAAACATAGCATCAAGATATTACAGATTCCAGACTTAGTGAAATTTCACTAAGTGTTAAAACAACAATATTATCATGGCATGTTTGTGAGCATGTTTAAGTCACCTCAAAGCATATCATGGCAAGTGGTATGCACCACAACAAAGAACACATGATGGGGAGTCCAAAACATATGAGCATGCAACATGTGGACAAACACAACAATAGCAACGAGCTCCTCAACTAGGCATCTCGTAACAAGTTACAAAACCTAACAGCCACATAGCATCTTGCAACCGGGATGAACATGGCAATATGAACTCTAACAAGCATTCTATAGCAACCAACATGTAGAGCATCTCATGATGAACATTTGGACATATCATTTGCTTCATTTGGATAAACATGCACCAAGTTATCACATTTCAAACATGGCATGAAATCAACTAATAGCAGCAGTTTATATCAAGTAGCACTCTTGTCATGATGATTAAGACATCTAGATGGACTCAAACATGCATGACACAATGGAACAAAACATAGTACATGTCACCACGATCATTTTGACATATTATATGCACAAAACGGACATACACACAAAAAGTTATCATCATCACAAAATTGCATCAGACAACTAAAAACTAAAAGACTTAGTAAAAAACAAGGGGTCACGGGGTCAACCTCACTGGAACGGTCAACGCGGGCGCGGACGGTCAACCGGGCGGGTCGCGGGTCCGCGGGTCGCGGGCGCGTCCCATTAGGGTTCATGGCGAACTGGATCGCGGCTCGAGCCCTCGATGGGAGGCCGGCGGCGGGATCTGAGACCTCCGGCGGCGGCTAGAGCCCCGGCCTCCGGCGTCGGTGAGGGGGGGTGCCGGCCGGTGAGGGGCTCGGCACCGGCGGCGGGGATGTACCACTGCTGCTAGCTCGAGATCATGTGTGGGGTAGTTCTTCTCATTTGGTTTCAATTGACGAGAAGTGTATGCCACAATTTTCTTGTCTTGCATTAGAACACCACCAAGTCCTTGAAGATAAGCATCACAGAATACTTCGTAGGGCTTGGACTCATCCGGAGGAGTAAGAACCGGAGCAGAAATGAGCTTTTATTTGAGTGTTTTGAATGCCACATCACAATCCGGAGTCCAGTTGTACTTGACATTCTTCTGCGGCAAGTTGGAAAAAGGCTTGGCAATCTTGGAGAAGTTCTCAACGAACCTTCTGCAATAGCTAGCAAGACCAAGGAAGCTTCGGAGTTGCTTGACGTTCTGCGGGGGTTCCCAGTTTACAATGGCTTCAACTTTCTCGGGGTTGACAGAAATACCCTCAGCAGAGATGATATGGCCAAGATATAAGACCTTATCCATCCAGAATTCACATTTGGAGAACTTCGCATACAACTTATGTTCACAGAGTCTATCCAGAACCAAACGGAGGTGCTTGGCATGGTCTTCTTCATTCTTGGAGAATACCAAGATGTCATCCAGATAGACAAGAACAAATTCATTGGTGTAGGGGTTGAATATGTAGTGCATCATCCTCGAGAAAGAGGGTGGAGCATTCGCGAGGCCAAAAGACATTACCGTGTATTCATAGGAGCCGTAGCTTGTCCTGAATGCGGTCTTGTGGATATCTTCTTCACGGATACGGATCTGGTGGTAGCCCATCCGGAGATCGAGCTTTGAGAACACATTTGCTCCTTTGAGCTGCTCGAATAATTCATTGATATTGGGGAGCGGATACTTGTTCTTTACTGTCTTCTTGTTCAATGGCCGGTAATCAACGCAAAGGCGCTCCGTGCCATCCTTCTTCTTGACAAATAGAACACCACAGCCCCAAGGGGAAGTGCTAGGCCTGATTAGACCCATACGCTCTTGCTCATCGAGTTGTCTCTTCAGCTCCTTCAACTCTTCAGGAGAAAGCTTGTACGGACGCCGACATGCTGGCTCGGTACCGGGCTCGAGTTCAATGACGAATTCAACTTGAAGATGCGGAGGCATGCCTGGAAGCTCTTCAGGGAAAACATCTTCATATTCATTGACCACCGGAATTTGAGAAATGGCATTAATCTCGCCCTTGTTATTGAGAGAGAATAGCCTGAATGTGTTATCTCGAGAGGCGAAGATAATCACGTCTTCGTCAGGATGAGTAAGCTTGACTTCCTTATTTGCACAATCAATGTGAGCATCATGCTGGGAAAGCCAATCCATCCCAAGAATAAGATCAATGTCGGAGTTGCCGAGAACAACCGGAGAAGCTAGAAAGCGGTAATCACCCATACGAATAGATACATCCGGAGCATACAAGCTAGAATGCATCTGTTTCGCCGGAGAAGTAATTGCTAATTGTCTTGGTAAAACCGCTGTGTTCACATTATGCTTGGATGCAAATGGACATGACATGAAAGAATGTGATGCACCAGAATCAAACAAAACTTTAGCAGGCTTAAGATTGACTGAAAGGTTACCAAGTATCACATCTGAAGAATTCTCGGCTTGAGCTGCATTCATCAGATTCACTCTTGCAACCTTTGGATTGTGCTTGACAATAGCAGTGGTGACAGGTGGAGGAGGCGGAAGGCGCCTTGGGTTGGGACACTTGTTAGCATAATGACCCTTCTGAGTGCACTTGTTGCAAACCACTTCCGAGAGAGGACGATGATAAGGAGCACTTGACTTTGAAGCTTGAAAGTGATTCTTTGACTGATTGCTTGGGTTGGGTGGGTGGGAGAAACCACGGCCACCAGAATGCTTGTTGTTGTTGTTGGGAGGGCGGAGCACTGGAGGAGGTGGAAGCCAAAACTTCTGTTGCTTTGCGACCACTTGGGAAGAAGAGGAGGAGTGAACAACATCTCTGATCCTCTTTTTTGAAGCTTCCATCTTGAGCTGGGCTGCCTCTTGCTTAAGTGCCATGTTATAGAATTGATCAAATTCATCCGGCTCAAACAAGGTGAGAGCTAGCTGGAGTTCATCCTTCAGACCACCCCGGAACTATTAAATCTTGCTCTTGGAATCTGGGATGTCTTGCTTGGCATAGCGGGCAAGGTTCTGGAACTTGACATTGTATTTATAAACGGACATGGAGCCTTGCTTCAGGTTGCGGAATTGCTCACGCATACCTTCGATGACACTAGTTGGAATGTGGTGGGAGCGGAAATCCTTGTAGAAGTCAGTCCACGAGATTTCACGTCCCTCTCTGGAATCTTTGTACTGCTGCCACCAATCAGCGGCTTGGTCCTTGAGTTGGAACACGACAAACTTGACATAATCCTCAGGTCTCACGTTACTGCACTCGAAATGCTTCTTGATATCTGTTATTCAGTCTTCAGCATCTAGCGGATCCACACAGTAACTGTACGCCTTTGGTTGGTTTGCCAGGAATTGGTTGAGAGTAGCAAAGTGAGGTTGGTTGAACAAATTACCTTGGCCTTGGTTCCCATGACCACCTTGATTTGCTTGGTTTGCTTGAAAGTTCTGCATCATTTGCATAAGCATCATGGTGTTTTGGTTCGTCACTTGCATAATTGCTCTCCCGGCCTCAGACGAAGGAAGAGGGGAAGGAGGACGATCGGGAACCTCTTCACCCTCTGGGTTAGCATTGGGAACCTTCTTAGGAGCCACCCTGAATGAGATGACAACTATTAGCCATTGATTGAAAATATATAAGCTGAATCAACGGCTAGAAATTGCAACATAAGTCTTCACAAGAGCATTCGAACAAAAATGAACGAATGTAATCCACAGTTTAATGGTACAACAATCTTCTCGAGAAGCCACTTGGGAGAACAAAAGGTAAATAAAAACAAAAAGGAGAAGATAGAACAAATACAAGATAGAAGCTTCGTTCGACATATTCGTGCTGAAAGCTTATGGAACGTGTTACAAAAGGGTTTTGCAATCCCCGGATCAGCATAGCCAAGGACCCTTTAAGATGCAACTCCCGATTGGAACAAACGCCCATAAAACTACTTCACTCAATGTAGAACCCCGAACTCCATATACTGCATTCGTTGGAAGAATGCCTACGAGCTACTAGATGAACCCACCTATTAAGTTCTGAAAGTTTCCAGTTATGCAATCAGGTGTTGGGGATACAGGGGATGCATCACGCACTTAACTCTAATCCTACATCCAGCTGTATCCATCCTTCAACACATAACCAGTTATTTCCGAAAACCCTCTACCTCGGACCTTCGAAACGCATCTGCTATACAAGCTATGGCAATACTCCCGAATTACCTCCCCAGTACTGGGTGATGTCGGGGTTATCTTGCCACTAACTGCATAGAAGAGTTTTTGATGTCGGCCGTCTTAAGTATTCCAGAACTGCTGCGATATATTTGTGACGACAACACCTCGGAGCTCAACTCCCCGGGACACTGCCACAACCCCTAAATGACAGGAGGCATCGAGAACAATGTTCTCGTCACAAAGACATCGGAACAATTCAAACAATACTCGCGTGATCCTAAGAAAATTAGCGAATTTTTGAGAGTAGAAGAGATAAGTAATCGTCAGGAGTCCTCACCAGAGTGAAAAGGGATGAGGAGCAAAAGAAATCCTACTCTCCGATATATATATATGACTCAAAACATTTTCAAGTGTGTGCCTAGACTCAACCGTCAATGATTCGATCAATTAGTGGGGGCTTCTAGGTCGGAGAAGGCTCTGAATACCAACTTGTAGTACCCAATATGAGATTATACCTCCTACGAGTCAAGGCACGACTTAAAGGTATAATCTCATACTAGAATGATCTCAAGTATGGTATGTTTGCACGACTCATGTAAAAGAGGGATGAAATTGCAAAAGAGTAGTTGGCTTACACTCGCCACGTCACACAATACATTACATAAGCAATCATCATCCAAATAACATCACAGTCCGACTACGGACGAAGATCCAAATGAAAGATACCAAAAATAAGCCACAAGGTCCGATCGCCCCTATTAGAAGCCACTACTGATCCTCTGGGTATGACACGTAGTATCGCCCACGTTCTTCGTCGAACTCCCAGTACAGGTCCGTGCCGTCTCCTGTGTAGTTCACCATAGTACCTGCATCTGGTGTTGTGTAGAATCTGTGAGCCACGGAGGACTCAGCAATCCCGTTCCCGGGTAGCAAAACTATCTAAGCCTTGGGTGTGGAACAAGGCTGAAGAAAAAGGTTGCAGCTGCACTAGCACTAGCTTACGTGTTTAGAGCGAGAAGAGAAGTGCCACGAGTGACAAAGTGATCACGAAGTGATCCTATCTAAGCACGTCAAACATAACCCCACCGTGTTCACTTCCCGAACCCCTTTCGGAAAATGACCGTCACGGTTACTCATGCTGGTAGTGTATTCTGAACATATGGTCAAGTTTTCTACAACCGGATATTAACAAATTCCCATCTGCCACATAACCGTGGGCACGACTTTCGAAAGATCAAACCCTGCAGGGGTGTCCCAACTTAGCCCATCACAAGCTCACGATCTGCGGAGTCGCAACTCCAAGGTGGGAAGACCCGAGTATTCTCGGAATCCCGTGCTCAAGATATTCCGACTAAGGTAAAACTAATCCAGCAAATCCTCCCGGCGTGCCGACACCCTGATAGTAGCCGCGCGTATCTCGCCTCAGGCCACGACCGGATGGGCGATTCTACAGGTTTTTACCAGCCCTTGAGTTTCCTCGAGGTGGCCCCACAGAACCCCCAGTTTAGACCAACACTCATGTGGAGCACTGGCCCGGGTTGTTGATTAAGAAAAGGGTTTATAACTCCCTATGCAAGTTTTAGTTGTTAGGCAAATGTAGAACCAAAGTTGGGACTTGTTGGAAAAGCTTTAGCGCTAAGCGGGTTATCGAGGGGGGCCCATAAACCCCAACCGTGTTTGGGACGCATAATCGAGGAACATAACACCGGTTTATACGGTTCCTAGGGCGGCATGAGTGGATCAAAATACCAAGCAAGAGGCTTAGCCTTCCACCCATTGCCAATATATAGATGATTTAGTTGACATATTATATAGTGTGATATCCCAACAATAACTTCAACATGAAGCAAGAATCTTCAAATCTTCTCCTGCAACTAGCAATGCTATAAGAAGGGGCTGAGCGAAGCTTACGTAGCCAATCAAAGGTTTGCTAGGTTGGGTGGTTAGACAGATTCATGGTTAGAATAGGAGGCTGACAAACAAACATGGGCATCGAGGCAATAAGCTAAAGAGCGAGACATCTAGCAATAGGCAAAGATAATTATGATATATGGGCCAGGTCATCTTGCCTGTCGATGGGATCGTAAGATGGCTCCTCGTACTCAACCTCGGTAGGAACCTTGTTCTCGGTCTCGGCTCCCAGCTCTACTCAACACAAGAACACAACATGGCACAACATCAAACAAGGTGCAATGCACAATCAACATGATGCACGTATGATGATACGTATGCATGGCAAGGGATGAAGCACATGAGAACAACACAAAACAACAAGTTTAAATGAGGCCGGAATCAACCTATAGCAAATCCGGTAAGTCCTCATATGCATATGTTGAAATTGGTCCAGATCTGAACAAACCTTAAGTTAAAGTTGTTTTCCGGCAAGTTAACATGCACCATGATGATCTACATGAAATTCTAGTCAAGTTTCATATAAAGTTTGTTCAATTCGGAGCTACGGTCTAGAAGATATGAGCAAAACAAGACAAGCATGTCAACGGTGCAAGATGCACCCAAACATCAAGCAAACACACTCCAAACATGTAAACAACATAATATTATGATTCTACATGCAAAATCACACAAGTTTCATATAGGGCACGCTCAAAACGGAGCAACGGTTCAACACATACACACGAAGCAAGATACAATGCAAAGCTGAAGTTAACAGCCACATAGCAACTTTGGAGCAAGAGATATATACTCTATAGCACCCAAACATGATGACAAGAAGCATGGACATGAAGTAGACATATCCTACAGCAAACAATTCCATTGGAGCAACTCCATAGGAGGCATGGATCAATAGCAACAAGCTACACCAAATTGATCATGCTGTTAAAAACCTGACAGATATAATTTATAGCAACTTGAGAGTAAGAAATAAATAAGCTACATCAAGCCATATGTGCAAGTGAGGGCATGGATGGATAGACAAAAACATGGACAACAAGGAATGATCATTGGCCACTCCAAAACAAGCATGGATTTGAGTGAGGCATCATGCAAACATAGCATCAGGTTAACAAGTAACAACAGTTTATAACAAGTAACACTCTTGTCACGAAGATTAGGTCATCAAGATGATCTCAAACAAGCATGCCACAATGGAACAAAATGTAGAGCACATCACCACGATTATTTTGATATATCATATGCACAATTTGGACAGGCACACTAAAAGTTACAGCCATGCAAAGATGCCAACATATTATGACAGAAAAAGACTTGGCAGTTTTTCAGGCAAGGGAAAAATACACAGGCGTGCGATGAATAACTAAATAGCGCATCGAGCAGGGCTTAGCGGCTCACCTAGCGGGCTCGGCCCGAGTCAGAAGGAGAGGTTGGGCCGGCGGCTTTGGACCGGAGCGAGGCCCACGTTCTGGCGGTTGGACCGCCCCGACGTGGTGGGGAGGAAGGCCGGCTGGGCCCCTGGCCCACGACCGGAGGGCGAGGGGATGACGCCCTCGAGCTCCCGAGCGAGCGCGCCGGCGTCGAGGACCCTGCGGCGGCGCTCGGCGGCGGAAAGGGCCGGCAACGACGGGATCCGACCGCGGCGGAGTCGATCCCGGCGGATCCTGGCGCTGGGAGAGGGAGACGGCGGCGGATCTCACCACGGCGGCGGGGACACGGCCCTGCGGTGGCCGCGGGGTCGCCGGAGGCGAAGGTGGCAGCGGCGGCTAGAGCGCGTCGGTGGGAGGCGGCGGCGGGGACGCGCCGACGGGAGGTGGCGAGGATCCGACGCGGAACCGCGGGCGGCGGCGGTGGAACGGGCTGTGGGGGCCGGCGCCGGGCCTGGCTGGCCCGCGCGGTGGAGCTGGCGGCGGCAACACGTGGCACGACGAGATTGGCTGGGCGCACGGCGGCAGACGTGTCCGGGCGCGTCCGGACGTGTCCGGCGGCGCGGGGGGACGAAAATTAGCGTTTGGATCCGGAAAATGGACGTGGGGGACTAATTTATAGGCATAGGGAGCTAGGAGACTCCAAATGGGGTGCGGTTTTCAGCACACGATCACGATTCGACGACCGAGATGATGGGCGTGGTTGTGCTGGGTTAGTGGGCTGTTGTGGAGGGGGTCTTGTGCCTTAAAGAAGAGGTTCTTTTAGCCCACTAGGTTAAGCGTTGGAGTACCAAACGAACTCCAAACACGACCAAACTTGACAGGTGGCATACACATACCAAAACAACAACGCACGACAAGTCTCACGTTATTCCAGAAACGTTACACGGCCACACACGAAATAAGGACCCGGGAGTGCCACGGGCACGTGTGTGAGCGTCGGAACTCGAAACGGACAACGGGAAGAGGCGAGTGGAACCGGGTGCAAGTGACAACACGAATGCAATGCAATGCACATGAGAACATGACATGGATGAAATGCACACACGCACACGACAAAATGAATAAACCCAAAATGAAAGAAGAGCCCGGAATGGAATTGATGAAGTCAAAGTTTCATATATTGCCATAATTGGAAAGTGTTACATCTGGGGCATTACAAACTCTCTTCTACTACGAAAAGATCTCGTCCCGAGATCTAGGACTGGAAGAACGAAGGATACTCGGAACGAAGGTGATCTTCTCATTCCCACGCAGCTTCTCGGTCGGTATGGTGTGACCACTTAACTTTAAAGAACTTGATTGACTTGTTGCGGGTCTTGCCTCAGTTTCTTCAAGAATAGCAACAGGGTGCTCACGGTAAGACAAGTCTTGTTGAAGATCAATCTCCTCGAACGGAATGGTGCGTTCAGGTGTCTTGAAGCACTTGCAGAGTTGAGACACGTGAAACACATCATGAACATTTGCAAAGTTGGATGGAAGCTCGAGTTGATAGGCTAGATCACCTCTTTTGCCAAGAATCTTGAAAGGGCCCACGTATCTAGGAGCAAGCTTTCCTTTGATACCGAATCTTTGGGTTCCTTTCATAAGAGAAACATGGAGATAGACATGATCTCCAATGTCGAAGGCCAAATCACGATGTTTGCCGTCATAGTTGACGTTCACCAGTCTCGGACCAGTTGAGAGGGGTACGACACTTTCTGCCATATAGGATTTCAAAAGGAGCTTTGCCGGCACTTGCTTGGAAGCTATTGTTGTAAGAGAACTCGGCAAATGGGAGACAATCTTCCCACTTCATGCCAAAAGATATGACACAAGCTCTGAGCATGTCTTCGAGGATCTGGTTCACTATTTCGACTTGACCACTAGTCTGAGGGTGAAACACAGTGCTGAAACGGATCTTAGTGCCCATGGCTGACTAAAAGGAGTCCCAGAACTTGGATGTGAACAAACTTCCACGGTCTAAGGAGATAACTTGAGGAATGCCATGTAACGACACAATTCTGGAAGTGTACAACTCTGCTAGCTAAGCTGCATTGATGGATTCTTTGACGGGAAGGAAGTGAGCTACTTTGGTTAGCTTGTCAATCACAACAAAGATAGCATCGCTCCCCTTCTTGGACTTGGGAAACCCAGTGACGAAATCCATTTCAATGTGGTCGAATTTCCACTCGGGAATAGGAAGAGGTTGTAGGAGACCGACTGGACGTTGATGCTCTGCCTTCACTCTTCTGCAGACATCACATTCATTCACGAATTGGGCAATCTCCCTTTTCATGGGAGTCCACCAGTAAGATTGCTTGAGGTCTTGGTACATCTTGGAACTTCCGGGAGGAATCGAGAGGAGGGAGTCATGTGCTTCGTTCATTATGAGCTTCCTGAGATCACCCTTGGGAACCACAAGTCTGACCTCAAAGAACAAGGTGTCTTTCTCATCAATGCGATAGCACTTGTATTTGGGAGTACCCTTTGCAATACCATGTTTCACTTTCTGCACCATAGCATCACTGAGCTGGGCCTCACGGATCTGATCTTCCAAGGTAGGAGCAACTTGAAGATTTGCAAGAAAGACTTGCGAAACAACTTGGAGGTTGAGCTTCCTGAATGATTCACAAAGCTCAGGCTGAAACGGCTTGAGAAGGAGACTGTTGCAATATGCCTTTCTGCTCAAGGCATCTGCAATGACATTGGCCTTGCCAGGTGTGTATTCTATGCTTGGATCATACTCTTGCATCATCTCAACCCAACGAGTCTGGCGAAGATTCAGGTTCGACTGCGTGAAGATGTACTTCAAGCTCTTGTGATCGGTGAAGATGTCCACTTTTCTGCCCAATAGGAGGTGTCTCCACGTGATCAACGCATGTACCACTGCTGCTAGCTCGAGATCATGTGTGGGGTATTTCTTCTCATTTGGTTTCAATTGACGAGAAGTGTATGCCACAATTTTCTTGTCTTGCATTAGAACACCACCAAGTCCTTGAAGAGAAGCATCACAGAATACTTCGTAGGGCTTGGACTCATCCGGAGGAGTAAGAACCGGAGCATAAATGAGCTTTTCTTTGAGTGTTTTGAATGCCACATCACAATCCGGAGTCCAGTTGTACTTGACATTCTTCTGCAGCAAGTTGGAAAAAGGCTTGGCAATCTTGGAGAAGTTCTCAACGAACCTTCTGCAATAGCTAGCGAGACCAAGGAAGCTTTGGAGTTGCTTGACGTTCTGCGGGGGTTCCCAGTTGACAATGGCTTCAACTTTCTCGGGGTTGACAAAAATACCCTCAGTAGAGATGATATGGCCAAGATATAAGACCTTATCCAGCCAGAATTCGCATTTGGAGAACTTCGCATAGAACTTGTGTTCACGGAGTCTATCCAGAACCAAACGGAGGTGCTTGGCATGGTCTTCTTCATTCTTGGAGAATACCAAGATGTCATCCAGATAGACAAGAACAAATTCATTGCTGTAGGGGTTGAATATGTAGTGCATCATCCTCGAGAAAGTGGGTGGAGCATTTGCGAGGCCAAAAGACATGACCGTGTATTCATAGGAGCAGTAGCTTGTCCTAAATGCGGTCTTGTGGATATCTTCTTCACGGATACGGATCTGGTGGTAACCCATCCGGAGATCGAGCTTTGAGAACACATTTGCTCCTTTGAGCTGCTCGAACAATTCATTGATATTGGGGAGCAGATACTTGTTCTTTATTGTCTTCTTGTTCAATGGCCGGTAATCAACGTAAAGTCGCTCCGTGCCATCCTTCTTCTTGACAAATAGAACACCACAGCCCCAAGGGGAAGTTGATACGTCTCAAACGTATCTACTTTTCCAAACACTTTTGATATTGTTTTGGCCTCATTCTTGCATGATTTGGACTAAACTAACCCGGATTGACACTGTTTTCAGCAGAGCTGCCTGTATGGTTTATTTGTGTGCAGGAAAACGGATTTTTAAGTATCTCAGAAAAATCCACGAAAAATCAGAGAAAATCCACGCACCCGATGGAACCAAATGCCAGAAGTGGGGCCAGAGGGGGGCCAGGGGGTGCCCAGGCGCCCTGTGGGCGCCCCCCTGGGCCGCGCCGG
>LR738715.1:654562945-654585001 GCA_902687465.1 Secale cereale | reverse complement strand
TGGGTGGGGCCCACACCCCCTGGTGCCCTACTTTACCCCGTATTTTTACTCCCGACGCAGAAACCCCAGATCAGAAGTTCTTTCGCAGTTTTTCGTCGCGGAGCCGCCGCCACCCTCTGTTCTTCCTCGAGAGGGCTAATCTGGAGGCTGAATTGGCCTCCGGAGAGGGGAGATCGTCGCCATCGTCATCATCATCACCACTCCATCATCCCTCCATGACTTCCCCTTTCATGTGTGGATAATTCCCCCGCTGTAGGCGAAGGGGATGGTAGGGATTGGATGAGTTAGATCATGTAATAGTTTATCAGATTGTTGGGGGCATGTTGCCTATCATCTACTATGGTGTTTATCATCTTTGCTTTAACTTGTTATTCTTAATGCTTGACACTTAGGGCCCGAGTGCCATGATTTCAGATCTGAACCATATGTGTTTGTATGAATATATTTGTGTTCGTGATCCTATCTATGAGTTGTTTGCACCTGTTACGGTCCGGAACCGGCGATCCCAAAAGTGACAGCTTGGGACACCAAAGGGGATGATCCGTAGTTTGAGGATTACATGTATCCATTGAGTTCATTGCTTTGTTCCGGTGCTCTTTGACAGGAGCACCTTAATATCCATAAGTTCCTTTTGGCCCCGTTCGTAGCGGGATGGTAGGACAAAAGATGTTGTGCAAGTTCTTATTGCAAGCACGTACAACTACCTACGGGATACATGCCTAATGTTTGATATTTGCCTAGATGATCATTACTTTTCCGTGTGCCGTGCCCCAAGTTAGAATCTATCTCATCCATGCAGCGCCCAACCATCCATCTCCCTAGCCTACAGTGTTTTAAATCCTGCTTGTCACTAGTTGCTACTTTTGCCGTTTACTACTGCTATTTACTTTTGCTGTTTACTTTTACTACTACTATCATCACTATCATATCACTGTTACCACTTATCTTTTGTTGCAAGTAAGTATATTTCAGGTGCGGTTGAATTGACAACTCAACTGTCAAAGCTTATAAATACTCTTTGGCTCCCCGTGTGTCGAATCAATAAATTGGGTTATTCTTACCCGCGAAGACTATCTCGATCCCTTACGGTTGAGGGTTATCATGGTGATAATGGGGTATTCTATTGATTCACTTGATGTATGTTTTGGTGATCAACTTGCGGGTTCCGTGACCTTGGGAATCTATGCATAGGGGTTGGCACATGTTTTCGTCTTGACTCTCCGGTAGAAACTTTTGGGCACTCTTTGAAGTACTTTGTGTTGGTTGAATAGATGAATCTGAGATTGTGTGATGCATATCATATAATCATGCCCACGGATACTTGAGGTGACAATGGAGTATCTAGGTGACATTAGGGTTTTGGTTGATTTGTATCTTAAGGTGTTATTCTAGTATGAACTCTATGATAGATTGAATGGAAAGAATAGCTTCGTGTTATTTTACTACGGACTCTTGAATAGGTCGATCAGAAAGAATAACTTTGAGGTGGTTTCGTACCCTACCATAATCTCTTCGTTTGTTCTCCGCTATTAGTTACTTTGGAGTGACTCTTTGTTGCATGTTGAGGGATAGTTATATGATCCAGTTATGTTATTATTGTTGAGAGAACTTGCACTAGTGAAAGTATGAACCCTAGGCCTTGTTTCCTATTATTGCAACACCGTTTATGCTCACTTTTACCACTTGCTACCTTGCTGTTTTATATTTTCAGTTTACAAAAACCTATATCTACCATCCATATTGCACTTGTATCACCATCTCTTCGCCGAACTAGTGCACCTATACAAGTTATCATTGTATTGGGTGTGTTGGAGACACAAGAGACTCTTTGTTATTTGGTTGCAGGGTTGTTTGAGAGAGACCATCTTCATCCTACGCCTCCCATTGATTTATAAACCTTAGGTCATCCACTTGAGGGAAATTTTCTACTATTCTACTGTCCTACAAACCTCTGCACTTGGAGGCCCAACAACGTCTACAAGAAGAAGGTTGTGTAGTAGACATGAAGCTCTTTTCTGGCGCCGTTGCCGGGGAGGTTAGTGCTTGAAGGTATATCTTTAGATCTTGCAATCGAATCTTTTTGTTTCTTGTTTTATTACTAGTTTAGTTTATAAAAGAAAACTACAAAAAAAATGGAATTAAGGTTACCTCATATGCTTCATCTTTTTAATATCTTTCGTGAAAATGATGGGAAGGAAAATTGTGCTCAAGTGCTAGAAGAAGAATTACATAGAATGCTTGGCATAAAATATGTGAATGATGAGCATGATTGCAATGTTGTTAGTATGAATTCTTTGAATACCCATGATGCTAATGATATGCAAAGCCACAAGCTTGGGGAAGCTATGTTTGATGAAGATGATATTTTTAGTCCCCCAAGTTTTGATGTGCAAATTTATTATGATGAAAGCATGCCTCCTATTTATGATGATTATATTGATCAAAGTGGATTTGGAGAGGTCATGACTTTATTTAGTGATGAATCCACTATTTCGGAAGAGGTTCCAATTGATTATGAGAACAAAGTTGCTATCTATAATGATTATTGTGATGACTTGTATGCTATTAAGAATAATGATAACCATGAAACTTGTCATCATGATTTTAGTTTTCAGTTGGATTATGCTTCACATGATAGTTATTTTGTTGAGTTTGCTCCCACTACAATTGACGCGAAGAATTTTGCTTATGTGGAAAGTAGTAAAATTTCTAGGCAAGTAGATCATGAAAAGAATGCTTTATGTGTTGGTTATATGGTTGAATTCATTCATGATGATACTGAAAATTGTTATGAGAGAGGATCATATGCTTCTACTTATTGCAATAATATCAAGTTTCCTCTCTATGTGCTTAATATCTTGAAGTTATGCTCGTTTTCCCTTCCTATGCTAGTTGATTATCGTTCCCATAAGTTGTTTGCTCACAAAATCCCTATGCATAGGAAGTGGGTCAGGCTTAAATGTGCTAGTAAAATTCTTCATGATGCTCCCTTTATGTTTCAATTCTTATGTTTTATGTGAGCATCATTGAAATCATTATGCCTAGCTAGGGGCGTTAAACAATAGCGCTTGTTGGGAGGCAACCCAATTTTATTTTATTTTCTTTTGCTTTTGTTTAGGAATAAATATTGCATCTAGATTCTGTTTAGATGTGGTTTTATGTTTTAATTAGTGTTTGTTCCAAGTAGAACCTTTGGGAAGACTTGTGTGAAGCTTATATGATCATGCTGTAAAAAAACAGAAACTTTAGCGCTCACGAGATTGGCTACCATTTTTTACTGGATAATGATTTTTAGTTGATTCTTTTTTCAGATGATTAATAGACTAATTACTCAGGTTTACCAATTTATTTCAGAATTTTTAGAGTTACAGAAGTATTCGAAAGTTACAGATTGCTACAGACTGTTCTGTTTTTGACAGATTCTGTTTTCTATGTGTTGTTTGCTTATTTTGATGAATCTATGAGTAGTATAGTAGGGTATGAACCATGGAGAAGTTGGAATACAGTAGATATTACACCAATATAAATTTAGAATGAGTTCACGACAGTACCTAAGTGGTGGTTTTATTTTCTTATACTAACGGAGCTTACGAGTTTTCTGTTGAGTTTTGTGTTGTGAAGTTTTCAAGTTTTGGGTAAAGATTCGATGGACTATGGAACAAGGAGTGGCAAGAGCCTAAGCTTGGGGATGCCCAAGGCACCCCAAGGTAAAATTAAAGGACAACCAAGAGCCTAAGCTTGGGGATGCCCCGGGAAGGCATCCCCTCTTTCGTCTTCGTCTATCGGTAACTTTACTTGATGCTATATTTTTATTCACCACATGATATGTGTTTTTCTTGGAGCGTCAGTTTGTTTTATTTTGTTTTGCTTGCTGTTTGAATAATATCCCAAGATCTGAAATTATTGAATGTTAGAGAGTTTTCACATAGTTACATAATTATTCGACTACTCATTGATCTTCACTTATATCTTTTGGAGTAGTTTGTCATTTGCTCTAGTGCTTCACTTATATCTTTTAGAGCACGGTGGTGATTATATTTTGTAGAAATTGTTGATCTCTCATGCTTCACTTATATCCTTTTGAGAGTCTATTAAAACAGCATGGTAATGTGCTTTGGCTATAAAACTAGCCTTCACATGATAGACATCCAAGATCAATGTAGTAAAAACTTTCAAACTAAGTGCATTGAATATGATGAGAAGTTGGATGCTTGATAATTGTTTTGAGATATGAGGACAGTGATATTAGAGTCATGCTAGTGGAGTTATTATGAAATTGAGAAATACTTGTGTTAAAGTTAGTGATTCCCGTAGCATGCACGTATGGTGAACCGCTATGTGACGAAGTTAGAGCATGAGGTATATGTAGAGTGTCATCTTTTGTGTGGAGGTCGGGGGCGCGCGATGGTTAACTCCTACCAACCTCCCCCCTAGGAGCATGCGTTGATTGCTTTGTTTTGATGACTCGTAAATTTTTGCAATAAGTATATGAGTTCTTATGACTAATGTTGAGTCCATGGATATTACACACTCTCACCCTTCCACCATTGCTAGCCTCTCTTGTACCACACAACTTTCGCCGGTACCAAACACCCGCTATATATCCTTCCTCAAAACACCCACCATATATCTTCCTCAAAACAGCCACCATACCTACCTATCATATTATTTCCATAGCCATTCCGAGATATATTGCCATGCAACTTTCCACCGTTATGTTCATATGACACACTTCATATTGTCATATTGCCATGCATGATCATGTAGTTGACATCGTATTTGTGGCTAGGCGACCATGCATAATTTTTCATACATGTCACTCTTGATTCATTGCACATCCCGGTACACCACCGGACGCATTCATATAGAGTCATACTTTGTTCTAGTATCGAGTTGTAATATCGAGTTGTAAATCAATATAAGTGTGATGATCATCATTTTTAGAGCATTGTCCCAAAGAAAAAAAAGAAAAAGAAAAAGAAGGAAATGCCAAAGAAAAAAAGGCCCAAAAAAAGAAAAAAAGAAAAAAAAAGAAAAGAAAAGAAGGGACAATGCTACTATATTTTTCCACACTTGTGCTTCAAAGTAGCACCACCATCTTCATGATAGAGAGTCTCTTGTTTTGTCACTTTCATATACTAGTGGGAATTTTCATTATAGAACTTGGCTTTTATATTCCAACGATGGGCTTACTCAAATGGCCTAGGTCTTCATGAGCAAGCAAGTTGGATGCTGATACGTCTCCAACGTATCTATAATTTTTTATTGTTCCATGCTATTATTTATGAAGTCTTGGATGTTTAATGGGCTTTATCATTCACTTTTATATCATTTTTGGGACTAACCTAGTAACCCAAAGGCCCAGTCCAGATTGTTGTTTTTTGCCTATTTCAGGGTTTCGCAGAAAAAGAATATCAAACAGAGTCCAAACGGAATGAAACCTTTGTGAGAGATATTTTTGGAGAGAATCACGCCAGAGGAACTTGAGAACCACGTCAGGGGAGCGTCGAGGGTGGGGGCGCGCCCCCTACCTCGTGGGCCCCTCGAGCGTCCCTCGGTGCCCTCCTTCTTCCTATATAAGTCTACGTACCCCAAAAACTCCGTGAACAGAGAGAAAACCCTAATTCCACCGCCGTAGCTTCTGTTCCCGTGGAGATCCCATCTTGGAGCCTGTTCCGGAGCTCCACAAGAGGGGGATCCATCACGGAGGCCTTCATCATCATCATCATCGCCCTCACCATGAGTTGTGAGTAGTTTACCATAGACCTTCGGGTCCATAGCTAGTATCTAGATGGCTTCTCCTCTCTCTGGATCTCAATACAAAGTTCTCCTCGGTCTTCGAGGAGATCTATTCGATGTAATCTCTTTTTGCGGTGTGTTTGTCGAGATCCGATGAATTGTGAGTTTATGATCAAGGTTATCTATGAAAGATATTTGGTTCTTCTCTGAACCTTTTATGTGTGCTCATAATATCCTTGCAAGTCTCTTCAAATTATTGGTTTGGTTTGGCCTACTAGATCTATAGTTCTTGCAATGGGAGAAGTGCTTGGCTTTGGGTTCAATCTTGCGGTGTCCTTTCCCATTGACAGTAGGGGCAGCAAGGCACGTATTGTATTGTTTCCATCGAGGATAAAAAGATGGGGTTTATATCATATTGCTTGAGTTTATCCCTCTACATCATGGCATCTTGCTTAAGGCGTTACTCTGTTCTTATGAACTCAATACACTAGATGCATGCTGGATAGAGGTCGATGTGTGGAGTAATAGTAGTAGATGCAGGCAGGAGTCGGTCTACTTGTCTCGGACGTGATGCCTATATACAATGATCATGCCTAGATAGTCTCATAATTATTTGCTTTTCTATCAATTGCTCGACAGTAATTTGTTTACCCGCCGTAGAATATCGCTATCATGAGAGAAGCCACTAGAGAAAACTATGGCCCCCGGGTCTATTCTCGACATATCAATCTACATCTACTTTACATTTACCGCTTTTATTTGTTGTTTTATTAAACTAAAAAGACCAAAAATATAACTATCATCTCTATCATATCTCACTTTTGTAAGTGACCATAAAGGGATTGACAACCCCTTATCACATTGGCTGCGAAGTTCTTATTTTTTTGTGCAGGTGCGAGGGACTCGCGCGTGGTCTCCTACTGGATTGATACCTTGGTTCTCAAAAACTGAGGGAAATACTTACGCTACTATGCTGCATCTCCCTTTCCTCTTCGAGGGAATACAACGCAAGCTCAAGAGGTAACAAGAAGAATTTCTGGCGCCGTTGCCGGGGAGGCTTATGCAAAAGTCATATACCAAGTACCTATCACAAACCCTTATCCTTCGCATTACATTTATTTGCCTCTCATTTTCCTCTCCCCCACTTCACCCTTGCCGTTTTATTTGCCCTTCTTCCGCCGTGTGTTCACCGTTCGTGTGCCTCTTGTTTGCTTGTGTTGCTATGTGCCCTCAATTAGCTTGCATCTTCGCTTGCTAAAGTATGGATCCTCATACACTTGCTAATATCTTTAAGAGATCCAACTATGTTGAACCTATTGCTAGTGAGTTGTGTGCACTAGATTATCTTTATGAGGTTTTGCTTGAAATTTATGAATCTGAAAATTGTGAGGAATTGTTAAAAGAAAAAGTGATTCATGATAACTTGTTAAATAAAAAGCATGATTGCAATGATGCTATTATAAATTCTCTTGATGTAAATTGTGCTAATAATATGCAAAACCCTAAGTTTGAGGATGCTAGTTTTGCTATGTCTACTACTTGTTACAATGATCATGATTGGGGTGATTCTTCTTATGATCTTGAAAAGTTATTTAATCCTCATGATGAATATAAGATTGATAATAAGATTTGCATTAATATTCAAAGTGGGTTTGGAAGAGTGTCAACTTTAGATCCCACATACTTGGAGAATGTTCAATCTTATGAAACTTTTGATAAAAGTGGGTTTGGAGAGGTCATGACTTTAGTTAATGTTGATCCCACTATTTTGGAAGAGTGTCAACTTCGCATGCATGTGGATCGTGTTGAGAATATGTTATGTGATAGCTATATTGTTGAATTTTCTTATGATCCTACATGCAATTATTATGAGAGAGGAAAATATGGACATAGAAATCTTCATGTTACTAAATTACCTCTCTTCATGTTGAGATTGACCTTGTTTCTTTCTTCTTCCTTGCATACGCTAGATCTTGCTTGCCATGATAATTTGTTTACCTATAAAATGCCTATGCATAGGAAGTATGTTAAACTTAGATGTGTTTGTCACATGTCTTATGATGCTCTCTTTGTGCTTCAATCCATGTCTTTCATGTGAGCATCATTGAAATATCGTGCCTAGCTAGGGGCGTAAAACGATAGCGCTTGTTGGGAGGCAACCAACTTTTTTTTTGTTTTTGTTTCTGTTAGGGAATAAATATTGCATCTAGCCTCTGATTAGACGTGGTTTCATGTTTTTTAGTGTTTGTTCCAAGTAGAACCTTTGGGAAGACTTGTGTGAAGTTTATATGGTCTTGCTGTGAAAAACAGAATCGTTAGCGCCCGCTAAAGTAGTCGTGGGATTTTACTGGAGTGTGCTTTTTAGTTGATTCTTTTTGTAGATGATTGGTAGACAAATTGCGCAAATTTAACAATTTAGTGTGAATTGTTTGGAGTTCCATAAGTATGCGAAACCTGCATATTACTACAGACTGTTCTGTTTTTGACAGATTCTATTTTCCGTGTGTTGTTTGCTTATTCCGATGCACCTATGAGTAGTATTTGAGGATACGAGCCATAGATAAGTTGGAGTACAATAGGTTTAACACCTATATAAACAAAGAATGAATTCATTGCTGCACCTTTGAGTAGTGTTTTGCTTTCTTATACTAACGGAGCTCACAAGAATTTTTGTCTAAGTTTTGTGTTGTGAAGTTTTCAAGTTTTGAGTATTGCTTTGATGGACTATGGAACAAGGATTAGCAAAGGCCTAAGCTTGGGTATGCCCATGAAACCCCAAGTAAATTCAAGATAATCAAAATCCTAAGCTTGGGGATGCCCCGGGAAGGCATCCCCTCTTTCGTCTTCATCCATCGGTAACTATACTTGGAGCTATATTTTTATTCGCAACATGATATGTGTTTTGCTTGGAGCGTTTTGTATAATTTGAGTCTTTGCTTGTTAGTTTTCCACAATCATCCTTGCTGGACACACCTATTTGAGAGAGTTAAATATGGCCTAGAAATTATTAGAACACTCTATGTGCTTCACTTATATCTTTTGAGTTGAATAGTTTTTGCTCTAGTACTTCTCTTGTACCTTTTAGAGCACGAGGGTGATAATATTTTGTAGAAATTGTTGAACTCTCATGCTTCACTTATATCTATTTGAGAGTCTATTAAAACAGCATGGTAATGTGTTTAGGCTAAAGAAACTAGTCTTCACATGATAGACATCCAATGTCAATGTAGTAAAAAAAATTCACACTAAGTGCATTGAATAGAATGAGATGTTGGATGCTTGATAATTATTTTGAGATATGCGGATAGTGATATTAGAGTCATGCTAGTAGAGTTATTATGAAATTGAGAAATATTTGTGTTAAGGTTATTGATTCCCGTAGCATGCACGTATGGTGAACCGTTGTGTGACTAAGTTAGAGCATGAGGTATTTGTAGAGTGCCAACCTTTATGTGGAGGTCGGGGGCGCGCGATTGTTAACTCCTACCAACCTCCCCCCTAGGAGCATGCGTTGATTGCTTTGTTTTGATGACTCGTAGATTTTTGCAATAAGTATATGAGTTCTTATGACTAATGTTGAGTCCATGGATTATACGCACTCTCACCCTTCCACCATTGCTAGCCTCTCTTATACCGCGCAATTTTCGCCAGTACCAGAAACCCACTATATATCCTTCCTCAAAACAGCCACCATATTGTTCCTCAAAACAGCCACCATACCTACCTATCATGGCATTTCCATAGCCATTCCGAGATATATTGCCATGCAACTCTCCACTGTTCCGTTCATATGACACGCATCATATTGTGATATCGCCATTGCATGATCATGTAGTTGACATCGTATTTGTGGCAAAGCCACCATGCATATTCTTTTATACATGTCACTCTTGTTTCATTGCACATACCGGTACACCGCCGGAGGCATTCATATAGAGTCATACTTTGTTGTTGTAGTATCGAGTTGTAATATCGAGTTGTAATGAAAGTGTGATGATCATCATTATTAGAGCATTGTCCCATGGGAGGAAAGGCTAAATCTATAAAGCCCCTCCGCAAAAAAACAAAAAAAAAGGAGAAAGGCCAAAGAAAAAAAAGGCCCAAAAAAAGGGAAAAAAAGAAAAAAGGGACAATTGCTACTATCTTTTTCCACACTAGTGCTTCAAAGTAGCGCCATGTTCTTCATTGTAGACAGTCTCATGTTTAGTCACTTTCATATACTAGTGGGAATTTTCGTTATAGAACTTGGCTTGTATATTCCAACGATGGGCTTCCTCAAATGCCCTAGGTCTTTGTGATCAACCAAGTTGGATGCACACCCACTAGTTCCTTTTGTTGAGCTTTCATTCATATTTAGCTCTAGTGCATCCGTTGCATGGCAATCCCTACTCACTCACATTGATATCTACTGATGGGCATCTCCATAGCCCGTTGATACGCCTAGTTGATGTGAGACTATCTGCCTCCTTTTTGTCTTCTCCACAACCACCTCTAGTCCACCCATAGTGCTATGTCCATGGCTCACGCTCATCTATTGCGTGAAAGTTGAAAGGATTGAAAAGATAGAGTAGAAAACAAATGCTTGGCTGAAATCGGGATTGTGCATGCTATGAATATTTTTGTGTGATAACGAGGGAGCATAGCCAACACTATATGATTTTGTAGGGATAACTTCCTTTAGCCATAGTATTTTGAGAAGACATGATTGTTTTGTTAGTATTGCTTGAAGTATTATTATTTCTTATGTCAGTATAGATTTTTATCCTGAATCTTTCAGATCGGAACATTCATGCCACAATTGAGAGAATTACATTGAAAAACTATATTGGTTAGCATTCCACATTAAAAATTCTTTCTTTATCATTTACCTACTCGAGGACGAGCAGGAATTAAGCTTGGGGATGCTTGATACGTCTCTAATGTATCTATAATTTTTGATTGTTCCATGCTTTTATTTATGAAGTCTTGGATGTTTAATGGGCTTTATCATTCACTTTTATATCATTTTTGGGACTAACCTACTAACCCAAAGGACCAGTCCAAATTGCTGTTTTTGCCTATTTCAGGGTTTCGTAGAAAAAGAATATCAAATGGAGTCCAAACGGAATGAAACCTTTGCGAGAGATATTTTTGGAGAAAATCATGCCAGAGGAACTTGAGAACCACGTCAGGGGAGCGTCGAGGCGCCCACAAGGGTGGGGGCGCGCCCCCCTTCCCAAAGCACGCCCCCTACCTCGTGGGCCCCTCGAGCGTCCCCCGGTGCCCTCCTTCTTCCTATATAAGTCTACGTACCCCAGAAACTCCGTGAACAGAGAGAAAACCCTAATTCCACCGCCGTAGCTTCTGTTCCCGTGGAGATCCCATCTTGGAGCCTGTTCCGGAGCTCCACCGCAGGGGGATCCATCACGGAGGCCTTCGTCATCATCATCATCGCCCTTACCATGTGTTGTGAGTAGTTAACCACAGACCTTCGGATCCATAGCTAGTATCTAGATGGCTTCTTCTCTCTCTGGATCTCAATACAAAGTTCTCATCGGTCTTCGAGGAGATCTATTCGATGTAATCTCTTTTTGCGGTGTGTTTGTCGAGATCCGATGACTTGTGAGTTTATGATCAAGGTTATCTATGTAAGATATTTGGTTCTTCTCTGAACTTTTTATGTGTGCTCATAATATCCTTGCAAGTATCTTCGAATTATTGGTTTGGTTTGGCCTACTAGATCTATAGTTCTTGCAATGGGAGAAGTGCTTGGCTTTGGGTCCAATCTTGCAGTGTCCTTTCCCAGTGACAGTAGCGGCAGCAAGGCACGTATTGTATTGTTGCCATCGAGGATAAAAAGATGGGGTTTATATCATATTGCTTGAGTTTATCCCTCTACATCATGTCATCTTGCTTAAGGCGTTACTCTGTTCTTATGAACTCAATACACTAGCTGCATGCTGGATAGCGGTCGATGTGTGGAGTAATAGTAGTAGATGCAGGCAGGAGTCGGTCTACTTGTCTCGGACGTGATGCCTATATACAATGATCATGCCTAGATAGTCTCATAATTATTCACTTTTCTATCAATTGCTCGACAGTAATTTGTTTACCCGCCATAGAATATCGCTATCATGAGAGAAGCCACTAGAGAAAACTATGGGCCCCGGGTCTATTCTCAACATATCAATCTACATCTACTTTACTTTTACCAATTTTATTTAGTGTTTTATTAAACTAAAAATACCAAAAATATAACTATCATCTCTATCAGATCTCACTTTCGTAAGTGACCGTAAAGGGATTGACAACCCCTTATCGCGTTGGCTGCAAAGTTCTTATTTGTTTGTGCAGGTGCGAGGGACTCGCGCGTGGTCTCCTACTAGATTGATACCTTGGTGCTCAAAAACTTAGGGAAATACTTACGCTACTGTGCTGCATCTCCCTTTCCTCTTCGAGGGAATACAATGCAAGCTCAAGAGGTAGCAGATGCACACCCACTTAGTTTCTTTTTGTTGAGCTTTCATACATTTATAGCTTCGGTGCATCCATTGCATGGCAATCCCTACTCACTCACATTGATATCTATTGATGGGCATCTCCATAACCCATTGATACGCCTAGTTTATGTGAGACTATCTTCCTCTTTTGTCTTCTCCACAACCACCACTCTATTCCACCTATAGTGCTATATCCATGGCTCACGCTCATGTATTGCGTGAAAGTTGAAAGGTTTGAAAAAAATGAGTATGAAAACAATTGCTTGGCTGAAACCGGGGTTATGCTTGATATGAATATTTTGTGTGATGAAGAGGGAGCATAGCCAGACTATATGATTTTGTAGGGATAACTTTCTTTGGCCATGTTATTTCGAGAAGACATGATTGCTTTGTTAGTATGCTTGAAGTATTATTATTCTTATGTCAATATAGACTTTTGTCTTGAATCTTTCGGATCTGAACATTCATGCCACAATAAGAAAAATTACATTGAGAATTATGTTAGGTAGCATTCCACATCAAAAATTCTATTTTTATCATTTACCTACTCGAGGACGAGCAGGTATTAAGCTTGGGGATGCTTGATACGTCTCCAACGTATCTATAATTTTTTATTGTTCCATGCTATTATATTACCCTTCTAGGATGTTTTATGGGCTTTTATATACACTTTTATATGATTTTTGGGACTAACCTATTAACCTAGAGCCCTGTGCCAGTTTCTGTTTTTTCCTTGTTTTTGAGTTTTACAGAAAGGAATATCAAACGTAGTCCAATTGACGTGCCAATTTTTGATGATTTTTTCTGGACTAAAAGAAGTCCCCGAAGTAAAAGAGTTGGGCCAGGTGAGTTACGGGCTTCCCACGAGGGTGGGGGGCGCGCCCACTCCAAGTGGTGGCGCCCCCTATCTCGTGGACAGCCCGGAAGCCCCCCTGACTTGTGCCCTACGCCAAAAATCCTATAAATACAGAAACCTTCAGAAAATAACCTAGATCGGGAGTTCCGCCGCCGACAGCCTCTGTTGCCACCAAAAACCAATCTAGACCTGTTCTGGCACCCTGCCAGAGGGGGGGTCCCTCTCCGGTGTCTATCTTCATCATCCCGTCGCTCTCCATGACGAGGGAGGAGTAGTCCACCCTCGGGGCCGAGGGTATGTACCAGTAGCTATGTGTTTGATCTCTCTCTCCCGTGTTCTTGAGATGGCACGATCTTGATGTATCATGAGCTTTGCTATTATAGTTGGATCTTATGATGTTTCTACCCATCTACTCTCTTGTAATGGATTGAGTTTTCCCTTTGAAGTTATCTTATCGGATTGAGTCTTTAAGGATTTGAGAACACTTGATGTATGTCTTGTGTGGGATACCTGTGGTGACTGATACGTCTCCGTCGTATCTATAATTTTTTATTGTTCCATGCCAATATTCTACAACTTTCATATACTTTTGGCAACTATTTATACTATTTTTTGGGACTAACATATTGATCCAGCGCCCAGTGCCAGTTCCTGTTTGTTGCATGTTTTTTGTTTCGCAGAATATCCATATCAAACGGAATAAAAACGACGGAGATTTTTTTGGAATATATGAGAATTTTGGGAAGCGGAACCAACATGAAACGATGCCCGGGTGGGCCACGAGGCAGGGGGCGCGCCCACCAGGGGCAGGCGTGCCCTGGGTACTCGTGGCCACACCGTAAGGCGGTTGATGCCCTTCTTTCGCCGCAAGAAAGCTAATATTCGGGTAAAAATGGTGTCAAAAATCAGCCCAATCGGAGTTACGGATCTCCGCGAATATAAGAAACGGTGAAGGGACAAAATCTGAGAACGCAGAAATAGAGAGAGATAGAGAGACAGATCCAATCTCGGAGGGGCTCTCGCCCCTCCGCCGCCATGGAGGCCATGGACCAGAGGGGAAAACCTTCTCCCACCTAGGGAGAAGGTCAAGGAAGAAGAAGAAGGAGGGGGGCTCTCTCCCCCTCGCTTCCGGTGGCGCCGGAGTGCCACCGAGGCCATCATCGTGTGACGGCGATCTACACCAACTCCTCCGTCATCTTCACCAACATCTCCATCACCTTCCCCCATCTATCTACAGCGGTCCACTCTCCCGCAACCCGCTCTACCCTCTACTTGAACATGGTGCTTTACGCTTCATATTATTATCCAATGGCGTGTTGCCATCCTATGATGTCTGAGTAGATTTTCGTTGTCCTACCGGTGATTGGTGAATTGCTAGGATTGGTTTAAGTTGCATGTGGTTATGTTGCTTTCCTTTGGTGCCCATCATATGAGCGCGCGCATGGATCACACCATAGGGTTAGTTGTATGTTGATAGGACTACGTATTGGAGGGCAAGAGTGACAGAAGCTTCAACCTAGCGTAGAAATTGATGCATACGAGATTGAAGGGGGACCAATATATCTTAATGCTACGGTTGGGTTTTACCTTAATGAACGTTAGTAGTTGTGGATGCTTGCTAATAGTTCCAATCATAAGTGCATAGAATTCTGAGTAAGGGATGACATGCTAGCAGTGGCCTCTCCCACATAAAACTTGCTATCGGTCTAGTAACGTAGTCAATTGCTTAGGGGCAATTTCGCAACTCCTACCACCACTTTTCCACACTCGCTATATTAACTTTATTGCTTCTTTATCTTAACAGCCATTAGTCTTTATTTACATGCTCTTTATATTCTTGCAAACCCATCCCACAAAAACAACAAAGTACTTCTAGTTTCATACTTGTTCTAGGTAAAGTAAACGTCAAGCTGCATAGAGTTATATCGGTGGTCGATAGAACTTGAGGGAATATTTGTTCTGCCTTTAGCTCCTCATTGGGTTTGACACTCTTACTTATCGAAAGAGGCTACAACTGACCCCCTACACTTGTGGGTTACCAAGACCTTTTTCTGGCGCCGTTGCCGGGGAGCAATAGCGTGGGGTGAATATTCTCGTCTGTGCTTGTTTGCTTTATCACTAAGTAGATTTTATTTGCTGTTCTAAGTTGTTCTCTATCTTTAGTTATGGATATGGAACACGAAATTCCAAAAAACTTAGGTGTACTTGCTACTCATGGAGATGGGGAACCTCCTAAAACCCTTGATGCTCATTATGTGAAAGATATTATGTACTACTTTGAAAATCCTGAGAAAACCCCATTCAACTATGTAATGGGAGTAACGTTGGATCAACATGAATACTTTAGGGATTATCGCGTGACACAAAAATGGGAACTGTTATGAGATCAAATTCATTTGTTGCATTGGTATGCTCAGCAACTATGCTTGAGATATGATTATACTTGTTGCTCTAGGATGAAGGCTCCACACCTTCCCCTTTCATGCAAATTTAATGATAATGAAACCTTAGCTTCTTATGCTAATGGTATATATGATTATTATGATGTGGAACAAATAGAAGAATACGTTGCTTTTAAGGGTGCTTATGAAATTGAATCTCTGTTTAAAAAGAATGATGCTTTTGATGACGATGTTTATTGGCCTGAAAATCTTGCTATATTGAAATATTGCTATTTTAATTATGAATATAACTCCAATATTGATGCGTTTATTGAGAAAGTCTCCGCTGTCCAAGAAGAGACTAATATTTTGCAGAAAACTATGGAAGAAGAAATTGATGACATTGTGAGCTCATTGGATGAAAAAGATGAGGAGGAGAGCGAAGAACAAAAGGAGGAAGAGCGGATTAGCTACCCGTGCCCACCTTCTGATGAGATTAACTCTTCAACTCATACATTGTTTAATTTCCCTTCGTGCTTACCGAAGGATGATTGCTATGATTTCGTTGATTCTTTTGAAATATCCCTTTTTGATGATGCTTGCTATGCTTGTGGCCAAGATGCCAATATGAATTATGCTTATGGAGATGAACTTGCTATAGTTCCTTATGCTAAACATGAGATTGTTGCTATTGCACCCACACATGATAGTCCTATTATCTTTTTGAGTTCTCCAAACTACACTATATCGGATGCACTTATTAAGGATTATATTGATGGGTTGCCTTTTTCCGTTACACATGATGATTTTGATGAATATAATATGCATGTGCTTGCTGCTCCTACTTGCAATTATTATGAGAGAGGAACTACATCTCCGCCTCTCTATGTTTCCAACATGATAAAATTGCAAGAAACTGCTTATACTATGCATTGGCCTTTACTTGATGTGCATGAATTGTTCTCGTATGACATGCCGATGCATAGTAAGAGAGTTAGACTTCGTTTTTGCATGACACATATAACTTTGTGCTCACTACTAAATGCCAAATCATTTCTAATTAAAATTGGCTTTGATATACCTTGGGATCCGGGTGGATCCATTACTTGAGCACTATATGCCTAGCTTAATGGCTTTAAAGAAAGCGTTGCCAGGGAGACAACCCGGAAGTTTTAGAGAGTCATTTATTTCTGTTGTGTGCTTTTATAAAGTTAAAAAACAAAATAAAATAAAGAGGGGAACCTAAAACTTTTTCAAAAAGAAAAGCGAAAGTGAGAAAGACGAGCATTGTTAAAGTGGGAGCTAGCCTTGAACTTTGTTCATGCCCATGGAAACTTTGTGAACCTTGATTACTGAAAATTTTCAATAAAAGTAATTATCCCCTTGTACAATTCCATTGTATTATAAAAATAATGTGCCAAGAGTTTCCTTTAGGATGATTAAACTTCTTGTTGGTTTGTGCGGTGCAAAAACAGAAACTTTGCCTGTAGTGCGCGATTTTACATTTTTTTGCTGGAACATCAAATGGTTCTGAAACTTTTTGCACTGTCTTTCTATACAAATTGTTTATTTTTCCTAATTTTGGCAGAATTTTTCAAGTATCAGAAGTATGGTGAATGTTCAGTTTATTACAGACTATTCTGTTTTAGACATATTCTGTTTTTGATGCATAGTTTGCTTGTTTTGATGAAAATATCAGTTTCTATCAGTGGATTAAGCCATGGAAAAGTTATATTACAGTAGCTACAATGAAAAAACAAAATATGAATTGGTTTTCAACAGTACTTAGAGTAGTGATTTGCTTTATTATTCTAACGGATCTTACCGAGTTTTCTGTTGAAGTTTTGTGTGGATGAAGTGCTCGAAGATCGAGGAGGTTTCGATGTGAGGAGAAGAAGGAGAGGCAAGAGCTCAAGCTTGGGGATGCCCGAGGCAACCCAATTAAATATTCAAGGAGACTCAAGCGTCTAAGCTTGGGGATGCCCCAGAAGGCATCCCCTCTTTCTTCAACAAGTATCAGTATGTTTTCGGATTCGTTTCATTCATGTGATATGTGCAGATCTTGGAGCGTCTTTTGCATTTAGTTTTCACCTTTTCTTCTATGCACCATACTGGTATGAGATAGTCCTTGGTTGATTTATAGAATGCTCTTTGCACTTCACTTATATCTTTTGAGTATGGCTCTATAGAATACTTCTTGTGCGTCACTTATATCATTTGAAGTTTGGATTGCCTGTTTCTCCTCACATAGGAATCCACCATTTGTAGAATGCTCTTTTGCTTCACTTATATTTGTTAGAGCGTGGGCATAACTTTTGTAGAAAGAATTAAAACTCTCTTGCTTCACTTATATCTATTTAGAGATTTGACAGGAATGGGTCATTCACATGGTTAGTCATAAAATCCTACATAAACTTGTAGATCGCTGAATATGATATGTTTGATTCCTTGCAATAGTTTTGCGATATAGAGATGCTAATATGTGGGAGGAACTAGTGAATGATTATGGTTTAGTAAAAATATTGGTGTTAAGGTTTGTGATTCCCGAAGCATGCACGTGTGGTCTCCTAACTATGTAACCAAATTGGCGCGCATTGTATTTTGATTGTTTATCTTTGTGTGAAGGTCGGGGGCGCGCGATGGTTAACTCCTACCAACCTCCCCCCTAGGAGCATGTGTCGTAGTATTTTTGCTTCGAGGGCAAATAGATTTTTCGCAATAAGTATGTGAGTTCTTTATGACTAATGTTGAGTCCATGGATTATACGCACTCCCACCCTTCCACCATTGCTAGCCTCTCTTGTACCGCACAACTTTCGCCGGTACCATACACCCACCATATACCTTCCTCAAAACAACCACCATACCTACCTATCATGGCATTTCCATAGCCATTCTGAGATATATTGCCATGTAACTCCACCGTTTCTTTTATTATGACATGCACCATCATTGTCATATTGCCTTGCATGATCGTAGGATAGCTAGCGTGATGTTTCCATGGCTTGTCCTTTTTTGATGTCATTGCTACGCTAGATCATTGCACATCCCGGTAGACCGCTGGAGGCATTCATATAGAGTCATACTTTGTTCTAGTATCGAGTTGTAATATCGAGTTGTAAGTAAATAAAAGTGTGATGATCTTCATTATTAGAGCATTGTCCCATGTGAGGAAAGGCCAAATAAAAAAAGATGGCCTAAAAATAGAGAGGGGCTAAAAAAAGGGAAAGCCCCTCCAAAAAAAAACAAAAAAAATAAAAAAAAAGAGAAAAGAGAGAAGGGACAATGCTACTATCCTTTTCCACACTTGTGCTTCAAAGTAGCACCATGATCTTCATAATAGAGAGTCTCTTGTTTTTTCACTTCCATATACTAGTGGGAATTTTTCGTTATAGAACTTGGCTTGTATATTCCAACGATGGGCTTCCTCAAATGCCATAGGTCTTCATGAGCAAGCAAGTTGATGCACACCCACTAGTTTTCTTTTGAGCTTTCATACACTTATAGCTCTAGTGCATCCGTTACATGGCAATCCTTACTCACTCAAATTGATATATATTGATGGGCATCTCCATAGCCCATTGATAAGCCTAGTCGATGTGAGACCTTCTCCCTCCTTTTGTCTACTACCACATTCTATTCCACCCATAGTGCTATGTCCATGGCTCACGCTCATATATTGCGTGAAGAGTTGAAAAGGTTCGAAAAAGTAAAGTATGAAAACAATTGCTTGGCTGACACCGGGATAGGCATGAGGGGTACTGTCGTAGAATTGTCACGACAGATGTCCTAGGGTAAGGACTTAGTCGTGAGGCCGCGCATCTATGTAGTAGCTTGAGAGGGGTTGAGCGTAATCGAGAGACACAACACAAGACAAGGATTTAGATAGCTTCGGGCCCCGGGAAACATCATCCGGTAATAGCCCTACATGTTGTTTGAGGCTAGATCTCATTATGACCCTCATGGTGTTGCCGGTAAACCGGCTCTTGGTGTCTAGCCCTAAAGAATATGTCGTCTCCAACTTGTGAGAACTTCTCCCTCTTTGGGGAGCCCTGCCCCTCCTTATATATGTTGAAGGGGCGGGTTACATGACTAGTCCTAGTAGGATTAGTATTGCTTTATTACAAGGAGTCCTAGTCTTGCTTCCTTTGTAAGAGAATATTCCTTGTGCTTTCTTCATAAACCGGCCCACCATAACATGAACCGGCCTTCTGGGCCTTGGGCCTTGCCATCCGTGATCCGCCCGCCGGGTTACCAGTGAATCGTCAAGTGTAAACCGTCTCAAGTAAACCACCAAGTCCGGCCAAGTTATACTTCCGGCCGGGTTACGCTGCAGGGTATATCCTCGACATTAGCCCCCAGTTTAATTTGGATTTATCCATGTTAAACTTGATCCTTCCAATGCAAAAAATCCAGGCACTTCTTCTGAAAAATCCGAGTCAATAGACCAGCTTCATAATCCATTTGCTGACGTTGGTGTCTCATGGAGCAATATTATAAGAGATAATCTAGTAGAATCGGCTTCCAATGCTTAACAAAAAATATTGGTCTTTGAAATACTCCTCTAATACTCAATCGGCTTGAAGATGCCGGTTTATGATTACCACCATTGCCGGGTTAAAAATACTGATGATCCCGGGTCATGACTGTTTATGGACACCGGGTTATGATTGTTGCCAACGCCGGGTCACACAATTGACCTTTCTGGTTTGCTCAAAACTGAGAATTTGAAGATATTCCTCATTTATATGCATATTACCTGTAGCCCCCAAGTGCCGGGTTGTCATGCTTGCAGCAACCTGGGACTTGTAATTTCCTGATGCTTAAAAACTTCAACCAGTGTAGCCCCCAAGGGCCGGGTCATTATGCAATAATGAGCAGGGACTTAGTATATACTTCATTGAAAATAATATAATATAACTCCCATCATGGGGCTTGAACCCACGTCCATAAGGTTAAGAGCCTTGTGCTTTACCAACTAAGCAGTGGATCCTTCAATATAATGGATTAATACTTGTGTACGTTGAATTGTTGACAGGAGCAATTGGTAACCCCCAAGGGCCGGCTCATTATGATATGATGAGTCGGGTCTTTAATAAGGCCAGTAAAAAAATGACTTTGCATTAGCCCCCAAGTGTCATGGTGCATGCTTGCAGCGACATGAGACTTGCATATTTGTTGTAATCTCAACTTGAATAATGTAGCCCCCAAGTGCCGGGTTGTAAGCCTGCAGCGACTCGGGACTATTCCTTTGTAAAATAAATCATTTCCATCGATGAAATAATATCCATTGCGCTTAAAGCGACTTTGAAAACCTCAATCATAATATTGATAACCATAATAAAAATCTAGCCATGTTGTCTATTAAAGATTTGAATAGTATAACCCGGTTTGAGGACCGGTTCCAGTGATGTTTGATCACACGGTTGGTTTTACCAAGCCAATGTAGTAAGGATGATAACCCAAAACTTGAGTATTGATAACTCCTGCAATATTTTGCCGGTTTATAATAAAATCATACCGGGTTGTGATAAACACTGGATTATCCATATATGACACTGGCGATTTATAATCAAAAGCCAGGCCGGGTTAACAAACACCGGTCATTATCTTGTCTCATACTGGCGACTTATAGTCAAAGCCAGGCCGGGTTAATAAACACCGGTCATTATCTTATCTCATACTGGCGACTTATAGTCAAAGCCTGCCCGGTTTAATAAACACTGGTCATTACCTTACCTGCTTCTGCATAAAACAATGTTTAAATTCTCCTGGCGGTTTATCGCCGGACGGGTCATAGTGCCCAAACACATGATCTAAGTTTATAACTCGAACTGTGTACAAAATACAAACACCTACCATACCTGTGATTAAGTGTACCTATAGACCTTAACCCGGCAGGAATAATGTAAGGCACAGGTGCTGATGAAACCCTTAGCTCTTTTGTCGGCTTAATATGATGGCCGATCCGGGTTACGATGAACGCCAGTTTGACTCTCGCTGGTGTTCATGACCCAGACTTTTAGCTCTGTAGACATATGGTCAACCTTGTAGTTGTCCAGTCTCGCATCAATGGACTTGGTTAAAAAACCAATGACCTTGAAAACAAAGATTGTGAAATCATAAAAAATAGAAATAAGGTTTTTTGGGCAAATAAGACCATGTAGTCGAGGCTTTTTATGAGCTGTCAGGATCCAAATTCGAGGCTTTTATGAGCTGCCAGGCTACTGTCATTAATCATTTTAGCAAATGTCAAGATGCTCTGCAATCCTTAACCAAATCATCGATGACAAGCCACCCAATGTTTCAAAATCTCGTAAGGATCTTGTCTTTAGGTGATCAAATCGATGATCGTCAATGGCTGATTCTTTGATGCATCAAGGGCGCCAGTTTAGGAGGCCATGGTGAGCTTTCATAAAAAACTCCCATGTGATACTCCTTTGAAAAACAAGGCTGATTCCTTGATTCTGTCAAGGGCGCCGGTTTAGGAGGCCATGGTGAGCTTTCGTAGAAAAACTCCCATGTGATACTCCTTTGAAAAACACGGCTGATTCCTTGATGCATCAAGGGCGCCGGTTTAGGAGGCCATGGTGAGCTTTCGT
>LR738715.1:654474263-654562666 GCA_902687465.1 Secale cereale | reverse complement strand
TGTGATACTCCTTTGAAAAACACGGCTGATTCCTAGATTTTGTCAAGGGCGACGGTTTAGGAGGCCATGGTAAGCTTCCGTAGAAAACTCCCATGTGATACTCCTTTGTGTGAAGAACACGGCTGATTCCTTGATTCTGTCAAGGGCGCCGGTTTAGGAGGCCATGGAAAGCTTCTGTAGAAACTCCCATGTGATACTCCTTTGTGTGAAGAACACGGCTGATTCCTTGATTCTATCAAGGGCGCCGGTTTAAGAGGCCATGGAAGGTTTTCTTTCGAAGCCCCCATGTGATACTCTTTCTGAGCTGTGCTCGTCGGGTACCTATGTTTGAGTTGTGCCGTGCAACAAACTCTCTTTGGTCCCTTTAATTTTTAACTGTCCTGCATATCAAAATACACGGATCAAAGTAACTGTTTTCTTGATGAAAACGATATATATCAAGAAAATAGATTTAGATGGATATCACCTGATGTATTTGGACCTTATGATCCTCATCGGTGTCTGTTAGCCAACCCGGTATGTTGAATAGACCGTACCGCAGGGCGGACAGTAAAACGACTGCCGCATCAGAGGCGGCACAAACACATGAGTCAGCCGCAGTGTTGTAAGCCGGCGCAGATGAGCAAGTTGCCGCCCGCGTTGTAAACCGGTGCGGACGCGTGAACTGTATATAACAAACACCAATAGGGCAGTGTAATGTTGCTCAGAGGAATTAAAATGTCCTGATAAAGTATATAGGAGGGATAACACCTGATTTGCTCGAAGAACAGATGGGTCGGCCGGTGCCGACGGGCTAGCTGTCCTCTTCGTTGTAAGCTGGCGCGGTCGCGAAAAATGGCCACGGTGTTGTAAACCGGCGCGGTCGCGAGAGACGTCCACGGCGTTGTAAATCGGCGCGGTCGCGAGAGACCGCCACGGCATTGTAAACCGGTGCGGGAGTCCGTTGAGTAACGACGTCCACTTGTGCCGAATGATGTTGGCGGGCCTCCATCTACGTGGTATAATATCGTGTAATGAATGATTCTCCTACACACAAAATACTGCAGGGCAAGGTATTTTTTGCTCGGGCGAATTAATATGTATTAAAAATAAATAGGATAGATATCACCTGATTCGCTTGGACAACAGACGAGTTGGCCGTGGTACTGTAAACCGGTGCGGACGAGCGAGTTAATCGCAGGCGCGGACAGCTTAGTTAGCCGTATGTTGATGTAGACCGGACTACGGGGGACGGCGGCCTCTGCGCGCTTTATTGGGCGATTCATGCGGTCCTGACGAGTTAATGCAGACTGGACCGCGGGGACAGCGGCTTGCACGCATGTCTGTCGAGCAGCGTGCCATGGATGAATGCTAGTGCATGTACTCCGTATCCGCGGTATAATGGCATAAAAATTTGTCCTGTGTAAAAATATTACAGAGCAGAGTAATTGTTCTTTGACAAAAAACAATAAGTGTTTAATAAGATAAATTTAGATAAACATCACCTGATGTATTCAGACGACAAATGATCGTATGATCATGGGCTGTACTATAAGTACTAATTGCTTTTGCCTCCGTCTTCTTGTGAGAAAGTGGAGCAGTGCATAGTATTTTTCTTTGATCTTGTGGCTGATTTGACCACCATAGTAGCATAATATTTTTCTTTTATCTTTTGTTCGTTTCGAGCAGCAGTCTTGAGACTGCGGGAGCAAGGCACGTTGATTTGGAGATGTAGCCAGCCACGATTGATGGTGCGACAGCGACTCGCCAGCGGCCTCGACGGCTCAGAGATGGTGGCCAGACCCGAAGGCGACTCAGCAGCGGTGGAAGAATCAGGCCCAGCCAATCCGGGTTGTAGCTGGCTCCATTTCTGTGTTTGACTTGGTCTTCATATCATATCGACATCAACCTCTGACTGTACACGTACTTGAGCAGTAGATGAATTCGGCAGATCTTGGCAGAGGCGGCTCACAGGCAGAGGTGATCCGGCCATGGGCACCGTGAGCCGGCTGGAGGCAAAGGGCGATTTAAAATAAAGCAACTTGCCCGGCGGGAGCGGCCGAACAACGATGGCGGCTCTGTAGCAAAGTAGAATACGGGACTTTAGGCCATGCGACTAATCACTTTTCCTTGGGAATTGCAGCAAACACGGATACAGAAAATAAGCTGATGCGTCCCATCGGCGAAACAGGCGGCAGTGACTCGTACAGCTAGCACTCGGACCCGTAGAGGAATCTCCAAATTTGATCTCGGCGGTTAGTAATTTTTACAGGGCGGCGCTGCAGCGAAGATCAATCTCCTCTCCATTAACTTGCAACTTTGACGAATCGCTCAGGGCTGATCCCACAACAAATCTTTGTCTCGGTCTCGGACTCGGCGGATCATCATAGCGCGTGCGGCGGCTGCATAATTTACAACCCGAGAACCTCTCAATCTCAATCACATATCCGCCGCCGCAGGATACTTCTTTAATCTTGATTGATGGACTCATTGTTGATGTGAATTTTCCACGCCGGCTTTTGTTGAGCCGGAAAATTGCAAACTTCTCGAACCCAAAAAAAGATCCCTTCAAGAACTCAACACCACCGTGCGAGCCCCACGGTGGGCGCCCACTGTCGTAGAATTGTCACGGCAGATGTCCTAGGGTAAGGACATAGTTGTGAGGCCGCGCATCTATGTAGTAGCTTGAGAGGGGTTGAGCGGAATCGAGAGACGCAGTGCAAGACAAGGATTTAGACAGCTTCGGGCCCCGGGAAACATCATCCGGTAATAGCCCTACATGCTGTTTGAGGCTAGATCTCATTATGACCCTCATGGTGTTGCCGGTAAACCGGCTCTTGGTGTCTAGCCCTAAAGAATATGTCGTCTCCAACTTGTGAGAACTTCTCCCTCTTAGGGGAGCCCTGCCCCTCCTTATATATGTTAAAGGGGCGGGTTACATGACTAGTCCTAGTAGGATTAGGATTGCTTTATTACAAGGAGTCCTAGTCTTGCTTCCTTTGTAAGAGAATATTCCTTGTGCTTTCTTCATAAACCGGCCCACCATAACATGAACCGGCCTTCTGGGCCTTGGGCCTTGCCATCCGTGATCCACCCGCCGGGTTACCCGTGAATCGTCAAGTGTAAACCGTCTCAAGTAAACCACCAAGTCCGGCCGGGTTATACTTCCGGCCGGGTTACGCTGCGGGGTATATCCCCGACAGGTACCTTGTGTTAAGAAAAGGGAGCATAAAAGACTATATGATTTTGTAGGGATAACGTTCTTTAGCATTGATATTTTGAAAGACTTGATTGTTTGTTGGGATGCCCGAGTATTAAATTCTTCTATGTCAAATGATAGACTATTGCTTTGAATCACGCATGTCTTAATATTCATGCCATGATTAGATTACATGATCAAGATTGTGCTAGGTAGCATTCAACATCAAAAATTATATTTTTATCATTTACCTACTCGAGGACGAGCAGGAATTAAGCTTGGGGATGCTGGTACGTCTCCGTCGTATCTATAATTTTTTATTGTTCCATGCAAATATTCTACAACTTCCATATACTTTTGGCAAATTTTTATACTATTTTTGGGACTAACATATTGAATCAGTGCCGAGTGCCAGTTCCTGTTTGTTGCATGTTTTTTGTTTCATAGAATATCCATATCAAACAGAGTCCAAACGGAATAAAAATGGATAGATATTTTTTTGGAATATATGTGAATTTTGGGAAGCGGAACCAACATGAGACGATGCCCGGGTGGGCCATGAGGCAGGGGCGGCGCCCACCAGGGGCAGGCGCGCCCTGGGCCCTCGTGGCCACACCTTAAGGCGGTTGATGCCCTTCTTTCGCCGCAAGAAAGCTAATATCTGGATAAAAATCGTGTCAAAAAATCAGCCCAATCGGAGTTACGGATCTCCGAGAATATAAGAAACGGTGAAGGAACAGAAACAGAGAGAGACAGAGAGACAGATCCAATCTTGGAGGGGCTCTCGCCCCTCCGCCGCCATGGAGGCCATGGACCAGAGGGGAAACCCTTCTCCCACCTAGGGAGAAGGTCAAGGAAGAAGAAGAAGGAGGGGGCTCTCTCCCCCTTGCTTCTGGTGGTGCCGAAGTGCCACCGGGGCCATCATCGTGTGACGGCAATCTACACTAACACCTCCGTCATTTTCATCAACATCTCCATCACCTTCCCCCATCTATCTACAGCGGTCCACTCTCCCGCAACCCGCCGTACCCTCTACTTGAACATGGTGCTTTATGCTTCATATTATTATCCAATGATGTCTGAGTAGATTTTCGTTGTCCTATCGGTGATTGGTGAATTGCTAGGATTGGTTTAAATTGCATGTGGTTATGTTTCTGTCCTTGGTGCCCATCATATGAGCGCGCGCGTGGACCACACCATAGGGTTAGTTGTATGTTGATAGGACTACGTATTGGAGGGCAAGAGTGATAGAAGCTTCAACCTAGCGTATAAATTGATGCATACGGGATTGAAGGGGGGCCAATATATCTTAATGCTATGGTTGGGTTTTACCTTAATGAACGTTAGTAGTTGCGGATGCTTGCTAATAGTTCCAATCATAAGTGCATAGAATTTCAAGTAAGGGATGACATGCTAGTAGTGGCCTCTCCCACATAAAACTTGCTATCGGTCTAGTAACGTAGTCAATTGCTTAGGGGCAATTTCGCAACTCCTACCACCACTTTTCCACACTCGCTATATTAACTGTATTGCTTCTTTATCTTAACAACCATTAGTCTTTATTTACGTGCTCTTTATATTCTTACAAACCCATCCCACAAAAACTACAAAGTACTTCTAGTTTCATACTTGTTCAAGGTAAAGTAAACGTCAAGCGTGCGTAGAGTAGTATCAGTGGTCGATAGAACTTGAGGGAATATTTGTTCTGCCTTTAGCTCCTCATTGGGTTCGACACTCTTACTTATCGAAAGAGGCTCCAGCTGATCCCCTACACTTGTGGGTTATCAGTGACAATGGTGTATTCTATTGATTCGCTTGATGCATGTTTTTCTGATCAACTTGCGGGTTCCGTGACCTTGGGAATCTATGCATAGGGGTTGGCACATGTTTTCGTCTTGACTCTCCGATATAAACTTTTGGGCACTCTTTGAAGTACTTTATGTTGGTTGAATAGATGAATCTGAGATTGTGTGATGCATATCGTATAATCATGCCCACAGATACTTGAGGTGGCAATGGAGTATCTAGGTGACATCAGGGTTTTGGTTGATTTGTATCTTAAGGTGCTATTCTAGGTTGAACTCTATGATAGATTGAACGGAAAGAATAGCTTCGTGTTATTTTACTATGGACTCTTGAATAGATCGATCAGAAAGAATAACTTTGAGGTGGTTTCGTACCCTACCATAATCTCTTCATTTGTTCTCCGCTATTAGTTACTTTGGAGTGACTCTTTGTTGCATGTTGAGGGATAGTTATATGATCCAGTTATGTTATTATTGTTGAGAGAACTTGCACTAGTGAAAGTATGAACCCTAGGCCTTGTTTCCTACCATTGCAACACTGTTTATGCTCACTTTTAACACTTGCTACCTTGCTGTTTTTATATTTTCAGTTTACAAAAACCTATATCTACCATCCATATTGCACTTGTATCACCATCTCTTTGCCGAACTAGTGCACCTATACAAGTTACCATTGTATTGGGTGTGTTGAGAACACAAGAGACTCTTTGTTATTTGGTTGCAGGGTTGTTTGAGAGAGACCATCTTCATCCTACGCCTCCCACGGATTGATAAACCTTAGGTCATCCACTCGAGGGAAATTTGCTATTGTCCTACAAACCTCTGCACTTGGAGGCCCAACAACGTCTACAAGAAGAAGGTTGTGTAGTAGACATCAATATACTGATTTATAGCAGATCTTTGGAGAAACATTTGGAACATTTATGTGTTGTTTTTATTGCTCTACATGATGCACGTTTGTTTGGTAACCTTGGGAAGTGCACCTTTTGCACCGACCGAGTATCTTTTCTTGGCTATATTGTCACTCCACAGGGAATTGAATTTGATAAAGCCAATATTGAAGCTATTGAGAGTTGGTCGTGGCCCAAAACAATCACACGAGTGCAGAGTTTTCTTGGACTCGCTGGTTTCTATAGGCATTTTGTGAGAGATTTCAGCATCATTGCTGCACCTCTCAATGAGCTTACGAAGAAGGATGTGCCTTTTGTTTGGGATACTGCTGATACGTCTCCAACGTATCTATAATTTTTTATTGTTCCATGCTATTATTTATGAAGTCTTGGATGTTTAATGGGCTTTATCATTCACTTTTATATCATTTTTCGGACTAACCTACTAACCCAAAGGCCCAGTCCAGATTGCTGTTTTTTGCCTATTTCAAGGTTTTGCAGAAAAGGAATATCAAACGGAGTCCAAACGGAATGAAACCTTCGCGAGAGATATTTTAGGAGAAAATTACGCACGCGGAGCTTGAGGACCAAGTCAGGGGACATAGAGGTGGACCTCGAGGGTGGGGGGCGCGCCCCCCTTCCCAGGGCGCGCCCCCTGCCTCGAGGGCCCCTCGTGTGGCCCCGGTGCCCTCCTTCTTCCTATATATGTCCACGTACCCCAGAAACTCCATACGCAGAGAGAAAACCCTAATTCCACTGCCATAGCTTCTGTTTCCGTGGAGATCCCATCTTGGAGCCTGTTTCGGAGCTCCACCGGAGGGGGATCCATCACGGAGGCCTTCATCATCATCATCATCGCCCTCACCATGAGTTGTGAGTAGTTTACCTCAGACCTTTGGGTCCATAGAGAGTATCTAGTTGGCTTATTCTCTCTCTCTGGATCTCAATACAAAGTTCTCCTCGGTCTTCAAGGAGATCTATTCGATGTAATCTCTTTTTGCGGTGTGTTTGTCGAGATCCGATGAATTGTGAGTTTATGATTAAGGTTATCTATAAAAGATATTTGGTTCTTCTCTGAACTTTTTATGTGTGCTCATAATATCCTTGCAAGTCTCTTCGAATTATTGGTTTGGTTTGGCCTACTAGATCTATAGTTCTTGCAATGGGAGAAGTGCTTGGCTTTGGGTTCAATCTTGCGGTGTCCTTTCCCAGTGACAGTAGGGGCAGCAAGGCACGTATTGTATTGTTGCCATCGAGGATAAAAAGATGGGGTTTACATCATATTGCTTGAGTTTATCCCTCTGCATCATGTCATCTTGCTTAATGTGTTACTCTGTTCGTATGAACTCAATACACTAGATGCATGCTGGATAGCGGTCGATGTGTGGAGTAATAGTAGTAGATGCAGAATCGTTTCGGTCTACTTGTCTCGGACGTGAAGCCTATATACAATGATCATGCCTAGATAGTCTCATAATTATTCGCTTTTCTATCAATTGCTCGACAGTAATTTGTTTACCCGGCGTAGAATATCGCTACCATGATAGAAGCCACTAGAGAAAACTATGGCTCCCGGGTCTATTCTCAACATATCAATCTACATCTACTTTACTTTTACCGCTTTTATTTGTTGTTTTATTAAACCAAAAATACCAAAAATATAAACTATCATCTCTGTCAAATCTCACTCTCGTAAGTGACCGTAAAGGGATTGACAACCCCTTATCGCTTTTGCTGCAAAGTTCTTATTTGTTTGTGCAGGTGCGAGGGACTCGCGCGTGGTCTCCTACTGGATTGATACCTTGGTTCTCAAAAACTGAGGGAAATACTTACGCTACTATGCTGCATCTCCCTTTCCTCTTTGAGGGAATACAACGCAAGCTCAAGAGGTAGCAACTGCACAGGAAGAAGCCTTCACGGTATTAAAAGATAAGTTGACACATGCTCCATTACTCCAACTTCCTAATTTTAATAAGACTTCTAAGCTTGAATGTGATGCTAGTGGAATTGGGTTAGAAGGTGTGTTACTACAAGATGGTAAACCTGTTGCATACTTTTCTGAAAAATTGAGCGGGCCTAGTCTGAATTATTCTACTTATGATAAGGAATTATATGCTCTCGTTCGGACTTTAGAAACATGGCAATATTATTTATGACCCAAAGAATTTATTATACATTTTGATCATGAATCTTTGAAACATATTAAAAGTCAAGCTAAACTGAACTGTAGACATGCTAAATGGGTTGAATTCATTGAGACTTTGCCTTATGTCATTAAACACAAGAAGGGTAAAGAAAATGTTATTGTTGATGCATTGTCTCGTCGTTATACTATGGTTTCACAACTTGACTTTAAAATATTTGGTTTGGAGACCATCAAAGATAAATATATGCATGATGCTGAATTTAAAGATGTATTGCGGAATTGTAAAGAATGGAAAACTTGGAACAAGTTCATCGTTAATGATGGATTTGTGTTTCATTCTAACAAGCTATGCACTCCAGCTGGCTCCGTTCGTCTTCTGTTGTTGTAGGAGGCGCAGGGAGGAGGATCAATGGGACACTTTGGCGTGAAGAAGACGGAGGACATACTTGCTACACATTTCTTTTGGCCAAAGATGAGATGGGATGTTGAGCGTTTTGTTGCTTGCTGCACTACATGTTAAAAAGCTAAGTCACGACTCAATCCTCGTGGTTTATATATGCCTTTGCCTGTATCTAATGTTCCTTGGGAAGATATATCTATGGAATTTATTATGGGTTTACCTCAAACAAATAAGGGGAGGGATACCATATTTGTTTTCATAGATAGATTTTTGAAAATGGCACACTTCATACCATGTCATAAAAGCGATGATGCTGCTAATGTTGTCGATTTGTTCTTTCGTGAAATTATTCGCTTGCATGGTGTGCCAAATACTATTGTTTCAGATCGTGATACTAAATTTCTTAGCCACTTTTGGAGATGATTAAGGGCTAAGTTGGAGACTAAACTGCTTTTTATTACTACATCTCACCCCCAAACTGATGGACAAACTGAAGTAGTTAATAGAACTTTGTCTACTATGCTTAGGGCTGTTTTGAAGAATAACAAGAAAATGTGGGAAGAATGTTTGCCTCATATTGAATTTTCTTATAATCGTTGACTGCATTCTACTACTAAGATGTGCCCTTTTGAAATTGTGTATGTTTTCTTACCTCGCGCACCTATTGATTTGTTGCCTCTTCCATCTTCGAAGAAGATTAATTTTGATGCTAAACAACGTGTTGAATTGATCTTAAAAATGCATGAGTTAACTAAGGAAAATACTAAGCGCATGAATGCTAAATATAAATTTGCTGGAGATAAGGGTAGAAAACATGTTGTCTTTGCACCTGGCGATCTTGTTTGGTTACATTTGCGTAAGGGTAGCTTTCCTAGTATGCGCAAGTCAAAGCTAATGCCACATGTTGATGGTCCTTTTAAGGTCTTAGACAAAATAAATGATAATGCATATAAACTTGAGATGCCTGCATATTTTGGGGTTAGTCCCACTTTTAACATTGCAGATTTGAAGCCTTATTTGGGTGAGGATGATGAGCTTCTGTCGAGGACGACTTCATTTCAAGAAGGGGAGGATGATGAGGACATCAATACCATTGTTGCACCCACAGCCCCTGTAGCTATACATACTGGACCAATTGCTAGAGCTCGCACACGCCAATTAAATTACCAGGTACTTTTGTTTCTTGGTATCGATTCTAATGTTTATGAGAATATGATGCTGCCTAAATTGGATAGATTTGTTTTGCTTACAAATGAAGGACCTAGCTGAAGGAAATATGCCCTAGAGGCAATAATAAAGTTGTTATTTATATTTCCTTATATCATGATAAATGTTTATTATTCATGCTAGAATTTTATTAACCGGAAACATAATACATGTGTGAATATATAGACAAACAAAGTGTCACTAGTATGCCTCTACTTGACTAGCTCGTTGAATCAAAGATGGTTATGTTTCCTAGCCATAGACATGCGTTGTCATTTGATTAACAGGATCACATCATTGGTGAATGATGTGATTGACTTGACCCATTCCGTTAGCTTAGCACTTGATCGTTTAGTTTTACTGCTATTGCTTTCTTCATGACTTATACATGTTCCTATGACTATGAGATAATGCAACTCCCGAATACCGAAGGAACACCTTGTGTGCTATAAAACGTCACAACGTAACTGGGTGGTTATAAAGATGCTCTACAGGTGTCACCGAAGGTGTTTGTGGTGTTGTCATAAATCGAGAATAGGATTTTTCACTCCGAGTGTGGGAGAGGTATCTCTGGGCCCTCTCGGTAATGCACATCACTATAAGCCTTGCAAGCAAATGAATAATGAGTTAGTCACGAGATGATGAATTACGGAACGAGTAAAGAGACTTGACGGTAACGAGATTGAACTAGGTATTGAGATACCGACGATCGAATCTCGGGCAAGTAACATACCAATGACAAAGGGAACAACGTATATTGTTATGCGGTTTTGACCAATAAAGATCTTCATAGAATATGTAGGAACCAATATGAGCATCCAGGTTCCGCTGTTGGTTATTGACTGGAGATGAGTCTCGGTCATGTCTACATAGTTCTCGAACCCGTAGGGTCTGCATGCTTAACGTTCGGTGACGATCGGTATTATGAGTTAATGAGTTTTTGATGTACTGAAGGTAGTTCGGAGTCCCGGATATGATCACGGACATGACGAGGAGTCTCGGAATGTCCGAGACATAAATATCAATATATTGGAAGCCTATGTTTGGACATCGGAAAGGTTCCAAATGAGTTCGGGCATTTACCGGAGTACAGGTGGGCTACCGGATCCCCCCCGGGAGTGAAGTGGGCCTCATGGGCCTTGGGAGAGAGAGGAAGGGGCAGCCAGGGCTGGCCGGGCGCCCCCTCCACCTCTAGTCCGAATTGGACAAGGAAGGGGGGCAGCGCCCCCCTTTCCTTCCTCCTCTGCCCTTCTTCCTTCCCTCCTACTCCTACTATTGGAAGGGGGGAATCCTTCTCCCGGTGGGAGTAGGACTCCTCCTAGGGCGCGCCATAGAGGGCCGGCCCTTCCCCCTCCTCCACTCATTTATATACGGGGGTGGGGGGCACCTAGACCTGGCCAAACCTCGGGCCAGGCCGGGCTTCGGGCCGGGCCTAGCCAAGCCCGAGCCAAAAAACCTGGGCCCGAGCCTGGCCCAGCCCGGCCATTGGGCCTAGTTTTTTGGGCCCAAGCCCGGCCGGAACACCTAAAAGCCCGTCGGGCCTCGGGCCACGGGCCGGGCCCCTTCAGAAAACTGCGAAAACGACGGGCCCGGGCCCAGGCCGGCCAGGCCATCGGTCTGAAAATCTAGGCCCGAGCCCGGCCCGGGAGCAGCGTCGGGCTGGGTCGGGTCGGGCTTTTTCGGGCCGGGCCGGGCTGCCCATGGCCAGGACTAGGGGCACCCCGTAGACACACAAGTTGATCATTGATCTTTTAGCCGTGTGTGGTGCCCCCCTCCACAGAAACACACCTCGGTCATATCGTTGAAGTGCTTAGGCGAAGCCCTGCGTCGGTAACTTCATCATCACCGTCATCACGTTATCATCCTGACGGAACTCTCCCTCGAAGCTCTACTGGATCGTGAGTTTGTGGGACGTCACCGAGCTGAACGTGTGCAGATCGCGGAGGTGCCGTACGTTTGGTACTAGGATCGGTCGATCATGAAGACGTACAACTACATCAACCGTGTTGTCATAACGCTTCCGCTTACGGTCTATGAGGGTACATGGACGACACTCTCCCCTCTCGTTGATATGCATCACCATGATCTTGCGTGTGCGTAGGATTTTTTTTTGAAATACTACGTTCCCCAACATGGTATCAGAGCCAGGTATATGCGTAGATGTTCTATGCACGAGTAGAACACAAGTGAGTTGTGGATGATACTAGTCATACTGCTTACCAGCATGTCATACTTTGATTCGGCGGTATTGTTGGATGAAGCGGCCCGGAACAACATTACGCATATGCTTATGCGAGACTGGTTCTACGGACATGCTTCGCACACAGGCGGCTGGCGGGTGTCAGTTTCTCCAACTTTAGTTGAATTAAGTGTGGCTACGCCCGGTCCTTGTGAAGGTTAAAACAACACATACTTTACGAAATATCGTTGTGGTTTTGATGCGTAGGTAAGAACGGTTCTTGCTAAGCCCGTAGCAGCCATGTAAAACTTGCAACAACAAAGTAGAGGACATCTAACTTGTTTTGCAGGGCATGTTGTGATGTGATATGGTTAAGACATGATGCTAAATTTTATTGTATGAGATGATCATGTTTTGTAACAGAGTTATCGGCAACTAGCAGGAGCCATATAGTTGTCGCTTTATTATATGAAATGCAATCGCCATGTAATTGATTTACTTTATCACTAAGCGGTAGCGATAGTCCTAGAAGCAATAGTTGGCGAGACGACAACGATGCTACGATGGAGATCAAGGTGTCGCGCCGGTGACGATGGTGAGCATTGATACGTCCAAAACGTATCTATAATTTATGCTTGCTCCATGCCTCTTTTGTGTGATATTGCTATGATATTTATGCACTTCCATACACTTTTGATCATATTTGGACTAACCTATTAACTCAGTGCACCCCAGTGCCAGTTTCTGTTTTCTGCTGTTTTTGTATTTCAGGTTTTTCCCATTACTTAAATTGCCAGAAAAATTCCGGGAAAAATATATAAAAAATCAGAGCTCCAGAAGCTTCCATGCGGCAGAAGTAGGGCCAGAGGGGCTCCAGGCGCCCTGAGGGGCGGCCCCACCCCTGGCCGCGCCGGGGGGGCGCCTGGGCCCCCCTCTCCGCCTTTGGTGCCCCCCTTTGGCATATATTTAACACGTGTCCCGAAACCCTTGAGGATGGAACCCTTTTTCGCGATCTCATCTCTGATCCGCCGCCGCCGCGCTTCCAAGATCGGGAGCACCAGGAGAACTCTTCCCGGCACCCTGCCGGAGGGGAGAACCACCACCGGGAGCTTCTCCACCACCATGGACGCTTCCCGGATGAGCCGTGAGTAGTCTCCCTTGGACCATGGGTCCATGACCAGTAGCTATGTGATGTTCTCCTCCCCTCTTTGTTCTTCATCGATTAGACCTCGTGAGCTGCCCTACATGATCGAGGCACATATGTAATCTTTATGTTGTTGCTATGCTGAGTTTGCTGGGATCTGATGGATTATGAGATTATGTTCAGATTGTGTGTGAGTAATATATTTGATTCACCTCTTTTATATTTATGTTCTTGAGTAATTCTTGCATGTTCTCTGTTGCTATTTATTGCTTTGGCCGAGTAGTAGGTAGTAACTCCAAGAGGGAACGTTATGCTTGATTGTGGGTTCATGCCCCTCGATGACTAGCTTGAGTGACAGAAACATGAGTCTAGGGGATGTGCTGTTGCCACAAGGGGGAAAACAACGGTGCTTGTACTTGCGGGTGCAAGGATTGTTTACTTTACGCAAAGTTCTTCTAATGCAGTTGTCTGTTGCTTTGAGTTTACACTTTGGGTGGGACTCGCAACTTAATACCAGCGAGATGTTCTGGATAGATATCTCAAGGTGGATGATTAGTAGTAGATGCTGATGGATTTCGGTCTACTTGCCTTGGCGTACTGCCCATGCTTTTGAGCCTCTACCTTTCTTTGCAGCATAGTTAGCATTGGTTTGCGCACATAATCCTGTCAATTGCCAAGCTGTAATTTGTTTACCTTGCTTAGCTGTTTTATCGTCCTTTGGGAGAGAGACATCACTAGTGAACATCATGGGACCCCAGTCCATATTACCATCACTGGTCACACCCGCTATTTATTTCCTGTTCTTATTTCCTAGTTGCAGTAATACCTATCACTATTATCTCTTGCGTTTGATCCTTTGTAAACGACAAGGCCGGAGGGATTGACAACCTCTCTGTACTCGTTGGGAGCAAAGTTATTTGTATCTGTGTGCAGGTCCTGTCAAGCGAAAGTTTATGGCGCCCTTGACACCTTCTTGTCGACCCTCGGAGTCTCGCGGGATTCGATCCTTGGTATCTTTGCCAAGGGAAACTTGCCGTTACGCTACATCTCAAACCTTCCACTTGGGGTGACCAACGAGGGGCGAGAAGCCATCAAGCAAAGTTTTTGGCGCCGTTGCCGGGGACTCCACTCTTCAAGATAGGGGAGTTGCACGCTATCTTTTACCTTTGCTTTTTAGTCTTGTTAGTTTACCTTTCAGTTTTTGCTTTAGTTTCCTTTACCAAAAATCACAAAAATAGTTATCTTGCTTGCTTGCTGCTATGGGTTCCACCGAGAACACCAAGTTGTGTGACTTCACTAGTCATAACAACGATGACTTTATCTGCACGCCTATTACTACACCTGCCACTTCAGCACCTTCGTATGAAATTAAACCTGCTTTAGTGAACCTAGTTATGAAAGATCAATTCTCCGGTGCTGGAGATGATGCTGCTTTGCACTTAAATAATTTTGTTGAACTCTGTGATATGCAAAAGTACCAAGAAATAGATGGTAATATTGTTAATCTTAAGCTTTTTCCTTTCTCCTTGAGAGGAGGAGCTAAAATTTGGTTTCAATCTTTGCCTAGGAATAGCATAGATTCTTGGGACAAGTGCAAGGATGCCTTTATTGGGAAATACTACCCCCCTGCTAAAATTATCCAACTAAGGAGTAACATAATGAATTTTAAACAATTGGATAATGAACACGTTGCCCAAGCTTGGGAACGCATGAAATCTCTTGTCAAGAACTGCCCTACTCATGGTTTGACTACTTGGATGGTTATCCAAACTTTTTATGCAGGCTTGAACTTTACCTCGCGGAACTTGTTAGATTCGGCCACGGGAGGAACCTTTATGTCAACTACACTTGGTGCTGCCACGAAGCTTCTCATTGAGATGATGACCAACTATTCCCAATGGCACACCGAACGCGCTCCAACAGGTAGGAAGGTAAACTCTGTCGAGGAGATTTCCTCCCTAAATGAAAAAGTTGACTTGATCATGTCTCTACTTTCCAAGCAATCTCCTATTGATCCTCGTGATGTTCCTTTAAATTCTTTGATTGCTCAAGATCAAGTAGATGTGAACTTTATCTCTAGAAACAATTTCAATAACAATGCTTATAGGAGTAATTTTGGTAGCAACCCTAGACCGTTCCCCTCTAATTCCTATGGGAACAACAATGCTTATCCTAGCACCAAGAACTCCACTTCTGAACTAGAGATTATGCTTAAAGATTTCATCACTACCCAAAAAGCCTTCAATAAGAATGTAGAAGAAAAACTAAACAAACTAGATGATCTCTCTTCGAAGGTAGACAATTTAGCCCATGAGGTAGAGTTGCTTAAAATTAGAACTTCCCCTCTTGAGGAGAGGAAGACCACTCCTATGAATGCTATTCAAGTGTAAATTAATGAAAACATTAGGATGTTGGCTAAACTTAAAGAGAGATGTGCTAAGGAAAAGGAGGAAGAAGATAGAATTAAGAGCCTTCCTACCCACCACACTGTTGCTACTATCCAAGTTGTTGAGGATATCCAAACTCTTAGCACCCAATGCACTCCTGGTCCCATTGGACTTATTAATGGTGATGCTATGACCTCAACCGTAGAAACTCCTATGACCATAGAAGCTACCAAAAAAATGAGCCTAAAGGGCACCACTACCACTTTACTTGATAGTAGTTACCTTGATTTTGGTAATTGCACCCTTTCTGAAATTATTGATTTCCTTCACAAGATGTTTAGAGATCCCCGCACTAGCACGCTTAATCTTGTCTTCACGGAGCACATCACTAATGCTCCCACCAAAGCTAGGGAGGAGAAACTTAGGGTAGAAGCCTCCATACCTAGAAAGCTAGAAGATGGTTGGGATCCTATGATTAAAATTAAGTTGAATAACTTCTCTTGCTATGCTTTATGTGATGTTGGAGCTAGTACCTCTGTTATGCCCAAAAGAATATATGATATGCTTAAATTGAAACCTTTTGATTCTTGTTCTTTTGGTGTTCGTCTTGTTGATTCTTCCATAAAGAAACACTTGGGGAGGATCGATGATGTTCTTATCATTGTTAATGACAATTATGTTCCCGTTGATTTTACTATTATGGATATTGAATGTGAACCTTCATGTCCAATTATTTTGGGATGTCCTTTTCTTCGCACCGTTGGTGCTATCATTGGCATGAAAGAGGGGAATATAAAATTCCAATTTCCTCTCAAGAAAGGGATGGAACACTTCCCTAGAAAGAAGATTAAGTTACCTTTTGAGTCCGTTATACGGGCTAGCTATTCTTTTACTCTTGATAAAACTTGATCTCTTTGCATTATGCCTAGCTTAAAGGCATAAAAGAAAGCGCTTTTGGGAGGCAGCCCACAATGAATAAAATTTTATTTTGCTTTTGTTGTGTCTTGATGTTTGTTACTACAGTAGCATCATCATTGTATCTTTACTTTTCAGCTTTGTGCCAAGTTTAGCCTCTGATTGCAAGAAAGTTCAAAAGTTATGATGTGCAGTCCAGAAAACAGATTCTGTCCTTGGACAGAAAAATTCGTATAAAATCACCAGTTCATCTTTTTGATCTGAATTTTTTTGACAACGTGCTCTATACAATTGTCTTTCATGCTTCTATTCTGAGTTTTTTTGATTTCAGTTGCAGAAGTGCCCCGAAAAAAAAATTACTACCTGCTGGTCCATTTTTCACAGATTCTGTCCTGTTTTGCCTTTTCTTCGTTTTGCAAACCTTGAGCTTGCTTTTTCTTTGCAAAAACCTTTTGGCAATCTTGAGAAACAGTAGATCTTCAAGATTATCCTTATTTCTAGCAAGGAAAAATTATTTTATTATGGGTACTAACCTCGCTAATCAGATTATGATGAGTTATGTATGAAGGGAGTTTTCAAGTGTGCGAGGGAAGATGATAAAAAGATTCAGGAGGGTCAAACGCTCAAGCTTGGGGATGCCTCCGTGCACTCCCAAGAAATATTCAAGAAGACTCAAGCGTCTAAGCTTGGGGATGACCCCGTGCATCCCCTTCTCCATCAACAATTATCAGTTCGTCTTTTGTTCCACTATATTTTAATCACTTCATGTGTTATGTGCTATGCTTGGAGCGTCTTGCTTTTAGTTTCCTTTTTAGTTTTCTTTAGCTTTGCTTGCTGTTCATAACGAGTTAGAACCCAGCTTTCTTTGTGTGGGAGAGAAACACGCTCCACTTCAACCTAGAACACAACATAGGATTTTCATGCTTATCTTTGATGTGTATGTTCTTTATCTTTTAATAGCTACTGTCATGTTTAGCTCTTAGTCTTCATGCTTTTCTTTTTAAAGAGCTTTTGTTTAGTTGGTTGCTGAACTCTCTTGAGTGTTCATGTTTATCTTGTTAAGAGAGTTTGTCTGTTGCACTGAGTTGTGTGTCTTAACTTAAAGTAGGTAATTGAGGTTGCTATTAAATTTTAGTAGTAACTTGCGATAGTTTTGAGGTATTGCCATGAGTAATGTCTGAACTTTTGGTGTCAAGAGATTTAGCCTATTAGTGATAGATGTCGTATTTTGGGCAATCCGTGTTTATTTTCGAAAACCTACAAAATAGTTGAGAACTTTAGCTACTAAATGGATCACTAATCTTTGGAGGGATCGAATATTAGAGTACACTCACGTACCATGGGTCGAGGATGAGCAAGGGTAACCAAACCCCCAAACACACCTCCTCGGGGTACTTGTCTCTTTGTGAACCTCCTAATTAGATTGAGAGTTACCGATAATAAGTGCATGAGTTCTTCGGACTAATGTGAGTATTCGAAGGTTGACACTTCCACCTAACCATATTTTTCTAGCCTCTTCGGTACCGTGCATTGCCCTTTCTCACCTCGAGAGTTGGTGCATACTTCGCCGGTGCATCCAAAACCTTGGCACGATACGCTCTGTCATCATAAGCCTCATTATATCCTTCCTCAAAACAGCCACCATACCTACCTATTAAGGCATTTCCATAGCCTTTCCGAGATACATTGCCATGCAACATCCATCCTCTCATGACTTGATCTTCATGTCATACATGCTTTTTGCTTGATCGATGAGCCACATGCTAGTTGGGTCTTGCCCTAATCATTGCTACATGACGCGCTAGTATCATTGCATATCCTGCTACACTGGCAGAGGCATACATTTGCATACATCATGATAGTTTCATTTTCTTTATGTTGAGTACTTTTGTAAAGTGTGAAAGATCTTCTATACTTCTTGTAATACATATAGTGTTGCCCCTAAAGTGAGGAAAAGATCCCAAAGAGGACAAATCAAAAGATCCCAAAGAGGACAAAATCAAAAGATCCCAAAGAGGACAAATGAGAGATAAATAGAAAGAGCCATTGAGGCCACAAAAAAATAAAAAAGAGAAAAAGAGAAAAAGAAATAAAAAGAGAGAAGGGGGCACACTACTATTTCTTTTGAGAGATCCACACTCGTACTCCATCTTATACTTTGTACTCCATAGAGATTATCATTTATGCATATAGCTATGTGGGGACCTTTACACTATAGAACTTGGCTTGTATATTCCAATGATGAGCCTCCTCAAAAGAGCTCTAGGTCTTCTTGAGCAAGCAAGTTGGATGCACCCCCACTAGTTCCATTGGAGAGCTTACCTTAGCTCATATGTGCATCCGTTGCATGGCAATCCCTACTCCTCACATCATATCTATCATTTGGCTTTCTCTCGCCGATGATTGTCCTCATTGATGTGAGCCTTTCACACCTTTTTGTCTTCCCCCTCTATCATTTTTCTCTCTTTGCCATCCTAAGTGTCGACTTTCTTGCTTACGCTCATCCATTGCATTAGTGCTCAAAATATCGAAAGGGAGTGGATCATTTTGACTTGTACCTGGCTGACGGTCTGGGGATGAGTCAAGATAAGATTCCAAAGAAGACCAAGTGTGAAACTTTAGTAGATTAAGTTCTCAACCATATAAAAACTATGTTTTACTCTCATATATCCCTATCCCCTTTCTTGCACGCAAACACCATTTGGAGACATTCGAGTCACGGACAGCGAGAGCTCTTGCACCTTTATGTTCTTATGTTACTTGTTACAATGCTAATATAGACTCTTGCTTGTTATGACTTGAATTGGATTACATGCCTCGATTGCTTTACTTAAAAGTTCTTATATGGTTAATAGCATGTCACCACAGAAATAATGCTTGTTATCATTTACCTACTCGAGGACGAGCAGGAATTAAGCTTGGGGATGTTGATACGTCCAAAACGTATCTATAATTTCTGCTTGCTCCATGCCTCTTTTGTGTGATATTGCTATGATATTTATGCACTTCCATACACTTTTGATCATATTTGGACTAACCTATTAACTCAGTGCACCCCAGCGCCAGTTTCTGTTTTCTGCTGTTTTTGTATTTCAGGTTTTCCCATTACTTAAATTGCTAGAAAAATTCCGGGAAAAATATATAAAAAATCAGCGCTCCAGAAGCTTCCATGCGGCAGAAGTAGGGCCAGAGGGGGGCCAGAGGGGCTCCAAGCGCCCTGAGGGGGCGGCCCCACCCCTGGCCGCGCCGGGGGGCGCCTGGGCCCCCCTCTCCGCCTCTGGTGCCCCCCTTTGGCATATATTTAACACGCGTCCCGAAACCCTCGAGGATGGAACCCTTTTTCGCGATCTCATCTCTGTTCCGCCGCCGCCGCGCTTCCAAGATCGGGAGCACCAGGAGAACTCTTCCCGGCACCATGCCGGAGGGGAGAACCACCACCGGGAGCTTCTCCACCACCATGGACGCTTCCCGGATGAGCCGTGAGTAGTCTCCCTTGGACCATGGGTCCATGACCAGTAGCTATGTGATGTTCTCCTCCCCTCTTTGTTCTTCATCGATTAGACCTCGTGAGCTGCCCTACATGATCGAGGCACATATGTAATCTTTATGTTGTTGCTATGCTGAGTTTGCTGGGATCTGATGGATTATGAGATTATGTTCAGATTGTGTGTGAGTAATATATTTGATTCACCTCTTTTATATTTATGTTCTTGAGTAATTCTTGCATGTTCTCCGTTGCTATTTATTGCTTTGGCCGAGTAGTAGGTAGTAACTCCAAGAGGGAACGTTATGCTTGATTGTGGGTTCATGCCCCTCGATGACTAGCTTGAGTGACAGAAACATGAGTCTAGGGGATGTGCTTTTGCCACAAGGGGGAAAACAACGGTGCTTGTACTTGCGGGTGCAAGGATTGTTTACTTTACGCAAAGTTCTTCTAATGCAGTTGTCTGTTGCTTTGAGTTTACACTTTGGGTGGGACTCGCAACTTAATACCAGCGAGATGTTCTGGATAGATATCTCAAGGTGGATGATTAGTAGTAGATGCAGATGGATTTCGGTCTACTTGCCTTGGCGTACCGCCCATGCTTTTGAGCCTCTACCTTTCTTTGCAGCATAGTTAGCATTTGTTTGCGCACATAATCCTGTCAATTGCCCAGCTGTAATTTGTTTACCTCGCTTAGCTGTTTTATCGTCTTTTGGGAGAGAGACATCACTAGTGAACATCATGGGACCCCAGTCCATATTACCATCACTGATCACACCCGCTATTTATTTCCTGTTCTTATTTCCTAGTTGCAGTAATACCTATCACTATTATCTCTTGCGTTTGATCCTTTGTAAACGACAAGGCCGGAGGGATTGACAACCTCTCTGTACTCGTTGGGAGCAAAGTTATTTGTATCTGTGTGCAGGTCCTGTCAAGCGAAAGTTTCTGGCGCCCTTGACACCTTCTTGTCGACCCTCGGAGTCTCACGGGATTCGATTCTTGGTATCTTTGCCAAGGGAAACTTGCCGTTACGCTACATCTCAAACCTTCCACTTGGGGTGACCAACGAGGGGAGAGAAGCCATCAATCATGACGGTGCTTTGGAGATGAAGATCAAAGGCACAAGATGATGATGGCCATATCATATCACTTATATTGATTGCATATGATGTTTATCTTTTATGCATCTTATTTTGCTTAGATCGATGGTAGCATTATAAGATGATCTCTCACTTAATTTCTGTTGGAAATATGACCTAGAGGCAATAATAAAAATATTATTATTATATTTCCTTGTTCATGATAATCGTCTGTTATTCATGCTTGAATTGTATTGTACGGAAACAGCGATACATGTGTGAATATATAGACCACAATGAGTCCCTGGTAGGCCTCTAGTTACCAGCTCGTTGATCTGCAGATGGTCACGGTTTCCTGACCATGGACATAGGATGTCAGTGATAACGGGATCACATCATTAGGAGAATGATGTGATGGACAAGACCCAATCCTGAGCATAGCACGAGATCGTATAGTTCGTAATGCATAAGCTTTTCGGTGTCAAGTATTTATTCCTTAGACCATGAGGTCTTACAACTCCCGGATGCCCTAGGAATACTTTGGGTGTGCCAAACGTCACAACGTAACTGGGTGGCTATAAAGGTACACATCGGGTATCTCCGAAAGTGTCTGTTGAGTTGATACGAACCGAGACTGGGATGTTGTCACTCCGTATGACGGAGAGGTACCTCTGGGCCCACTCGGTAAGACATCATCATAATGAGCTCAAGGTGACTAAGGAGTTGGTCACGGGATGATGGATTACGGATCGAGTAAAGAGACTTGCCATGACGAGATTGAACAAGGTATCGGGAATACCGACGATCGAATCTCGGGCAAGTACCGTATCGATGGACAAAGGGAATAACTACGGGATTGAGTGAATCCTTGACACAGTGGTTCATCCGATGAAGATCATCGAGGAACACGCGGGAACCAACATGGGTATCCAGATCCCGCTGTTGGTTATTGACCGGAGAGTGGTCTCGGTCATGTCTACGTGTCTCCCGAACCCGTAGGGTCTACACACTTAAGGTTCGGTGACGCTAGGGTCATAGAGATACATGCACGTGGAAACCCGAAAGTTGTTCGGAGTACCGGATGAGATCCCGTACGTGACGAGGAGTTCCGGAATGGTCCGGAGGTAAAGAATGGTATATAGGAAGTCCAGTTTCGGCCATCGGGTGAACTTCGGGGGTCACCTAGAGTGTCCCGGGACCACCGGAGGGGTCCCGGGGGTCCACCGGGTGGGGCCACCCATCCCGGTGGGGCCCCTAGGCCGCAAGGGGAAGGGGGCCAGCCCCTGGTGGGCTGGCACACCCTACTGGGCCCTCCCTCATGCGCCTAGGGTTGAAACCCTAGGGGAGGGAGGCGCCCCCTATGCCTTGGGGGCAAGTCTCCCCCCTAGGCCGCCGCCCCCCCTTGCAGATTGGATCTGCAGGGGCTGGCGCACCCCCCTGGCCCCCTATATATATGTGGGGGGGAGAGGGCAGCCGCACCCAATCCTCTGGCGCCTCTCCCCCTCCCGTCACACCTTCCTCCTCCTCCGCAGGGCGCCGGCGAAGCCCTGCAGGATTTCCCGCTGCATCCACCACCACGCCGTCGTGCTGCTGGATCTCCGACGACCTCTCCTTCCCCCTTGCTGGATGAAGAAGGAGGTGACGTTGCTGTACCGGATGTGTGTTGAACGCGGAGGTGTCGTCCGTTCGGCGCTAGATCATCGGTGACGAAGAACGCGAAGAGTACGACTACTTCATCCACGCTTCTTCGAAAGCTTCCGCTCGCGATCTACAAAAGGGTATGTAGATGCACTCGAATATGCTCGTTGCTAGATGTCTCCTTAGATGGATCTTGGTGAAAGCGTAGAACTTTTTTGAATTCTGCTACGTTCCCCAATAGTGGCATCTGAGCTAGGTCTTTTGCGTAGCATCTTGCACGAGTAGAACACAAAGCAGTTGTGGGCGTTGAGTTTGCTCAATTTTCTTAACGTTACTAGTCTAATCTTGATTCGGCGGTATTGTGGGATGAAGCGGCCCGGACCGACCTTACACGTACGCTTACGTGAGACTGGTTCCACCGACAGACATGCACTAGATGCATAAGGTGGCTGGCGGGTGTCTGTCTCTCCTACTTTAGTCGGATCGGATTCGATGAACAGGGTCCTTATGAAGGGTAAATAGAAATTGACAAATCACGTTGTGGTTTTGGCGTAGGTAAGAAACGTTATAGCTAGAAAACCTATAGAAGCCACGTAAAACTTGCAACAACAATTAGAGGTCATCTAACTTGTTTTTGCAGCATGTGCTATGTGATATGGTATGGCCAAGAAGATGTGATGAATGATATATGTGATGTATGAGATTGATCATGTTCTTGTAATAGGGATCACGACTTGCATGTTGATGAACTTGACAACCGGCAGGAGCCATAGGAGTTGTCTTTATTATTGTATGACCTGCGTGTCACTGAATAACGCCATGTAATTACTTTACTTTATTGCTAAACGTTAGCCATAGTAGTAGAAGTAATAGTTGGCGTGACAACTTCAAGAAGACACGATGATGGAGATCATGATGATGGAGATCATGGTGTCGAGCCGGTGACAAAGATGATCATGGTGCCCCGAAGATGGAGATCCAAGGAGCAAGATGATATTGGCCATATCATGTCACTTTAATTGATTGCATGTGATGTTTATCATGTTTATTTATCTTGTTTACTTAGAACGACGGTAGTAAATAAGATGATCTCTCACTAAAATTTCAAGAATTGTGTTCCCCCTAACTGTGCACCGTTGCTAAGGATCGTTGTTCCGAAGCACCACGTGATGATCGGGTGTGATAGGTTCTAACGTTCGCATACAACGGGTGTAAGCCAGATTTACACAAGCAATACACTTAGGGTTCACTTGACGAGCCTAGCATGTACAGACATGGCCTCGGAACACGGAAGACCGAAAGGTCGAACACGAGTCGTATAGAAGATACGATCAACATGAAGATGTTCACCGTTGATGACTAGTCCGTCTCACGTGATGATCGGACACGGGCTAGTCGATTCGGATCGTGTATCACTTAGATGACTAGAGAGATGTCAATCTGAGTGGGAGTTCACTAAAATTTGATTAGATGAACTTAATTATCATGAACATAGTCTAAATTCTTTGCAATATCTCTTGTTGATCAAATGGCCCACATTCATGTCACCCTCAACTTCAACGCGTTCCTAGAGAAATCCAAGCTGAAAGACGATAGTAGCAACTACACGGACTGGGTCCGTAACCAGGATCATCCTCATAGCTGCCAAGAAAACTTATGTCCTAGATGCACCGCTAGGTGACGCTCCCGCCCCGGCAAACCAAGATGTTATGAACGCTTGGCAGTCGCGTTGTGATGATTACTCCCTAGTTCAGTGCGGCATGCTTTACAGTTTAGAATCGGGGCTCCAAAAGCGTTTTGAGCACCACGGGGCATATGAGATGTTCCAAGAGCTGAAAATGGTTTTCCAAGCTCATGCCCGAGTCGAGAGATATGACGTCTCCGACGCATTCTACAGCTGTAAGATGGGGGAAAACAGTTCTGTCAGTGAGCACATCCTCAAGATTTCTGGATTGCACAACCGCTTGTCTCAGTTGGGAATGAATCTCCCAGACGAAGCGATCGTAGACAGAATCCTCCAGTCGCTCCCACCAAGCTACAAGAGCTTCGTGTTGAACTTCAATATGCAGGGGATGGAGAAGTCCATTCCCGAGGTGTATTCGATGCTGAAATCAGCGGAGGTGGATATCAAGAAAGAACATCAAGTGTTGATGGTCAATAAAACCACTAAGTTCAAGAAGGGCAAGGGTAAGAAGAACTTCAAGAAGGACGGCAAGGGAGTTGTCACGCCCGGTAAGCCTGTTGCCGGGAAGAAGCCAAAGTATGGACCCAAGCCCGAGACAGAGTGCTTTTATTGCAAGGGAACTGGTCACTGGAAGCGGAACTGCCCCAAATACTTAGCGGACAAGAAGGACGGCAACGTCAAAGGTATATGTGATATACATGTTATTGATGTGTACCTTACCAGTGCTCGTAGTAGCTCCTGGGTATTCGATACCGATGCAGTTGCTCATATTTGTAACTCTAAGCAGGAGTTGCGGAATAAGCGGAGACTGGCGAAGGACGAGGTGACGATGCGCATCGGGAATGGTTCCAAGGTCGATGTGATCGCCGTCGGCACGCTGCCTCTACATCTACCCTCGGGATTAGTTTTAAACCTTAATAATTGTTATTTAGTACCAGCTTTGAGCATGAACATTGTATCTGGATCTCGTCTTATGCGAGATGGCTACTCATTTAAATCTGAGAATAATGGTTGTTCTATTTATTTGAGAGATATGTTTTATGGTCATGCCCCGCTGGTCAATGGTTTATTTTTGATGAATCTCGATCATGATGATACACATATTCATAGTGTGAATGCCAAAAGAAGTAAAGTTGATAATGATAGTCCCACATACTGTGGCATTGTCGCCTTGGTCATATTGGTGTCAAACATATGAAGAAGCTTCATGCTGATGAACTTCTGGAGTCTCTTGATTATGAATCATTTGACACGTGCGAGCCATGCCTCTTGGGCAAGATGACCAATACTCCGTTCTCTGGAACAATGGAGCGAGCAACCAACTTATTGGAAATCATACATCCGATGTGTGCGGTCCAATGAGTGTTGAGGCTCGCGGAGGCTATCGTTATGTTCTCACCCTCACGGATGACTTGAGTAGATATGGGTATATCTACTTGATGAAGCACAAGTCTGAGACTTTTGAAAAGTTCAAGGAATTTCAGAATGAGGTTGAGAATCAACGAGACAAGAAAATAAAGTTCTTGCGATCGGATCGTGGGGGTGAATATTTGAGTCATGAATTTGGCACGCACCTTAGGAAATGTGGAATTGTTTCACAATTGACACCGCCCGGAACACCTCAACGTAATGGTGTGTCCGAACGTCAAAATCGTACTTTGTTGGACATGGTGCGATCTATGATGTCCCTTACCGATTTACCGCTATATTTTTGGGGTTATGCTTTAGAGACTGCCGCATTCACTTTAAATAGGGCTCCGTCGAAATCCGTTGAGACGACACCGTATGAACTTTGGTTTGGCAAGAAACCGAAGTTGTCGTTTCTGAAAGTTTGGGGTTGCGATGCTTATGTCAAGAAACTTCAACCTGAAAAGCTCGAACCCAAATCGGAAAAATGCGTCTTCATAGGATACCCAAAGGAAACGATTGGGTACACCTTCTACCACAGATCCGAAGGCAAAGTCTTCATTGCCAAGAATGGATCCTTTCTGGAGAAAGAGTTTCTCTCGAAAGAAGTGAGTGGGAGGAGAGTAGAACTTGATGAGGTGAGAGTCACCCCTCCCGAACCGGAAAGTAGCGCAGCGCAGGAATTGTTCCTGAGGTGCCTGCACCGACAAGAGAGGAAGTTGATGATGATGATCATGAAGAAACATATCAAGTTACTACTGAACTTCGAAGGTCCACAAGGGCACGTTCCGCACCAGAGTGGTACGGCAACCCTGTCATGGGAATCATGTTGTTAGACAACGGTGAACCTTCGAACTATGAAGAAGCGATGGCGGGCCCGGATTCCAATAAATGGCTTGGAGCCATGAAATCCGAGATAGAATCCATGTATGAAAACAAAGTATGGACTTTGGTGGACTTGCCTGATGATAGGCACGCCATAGAAAATAAATGGATATTTAAGAAGAAGACAGACGCGGATGCTAATGTGACCATCTATAAGGCTCGGCTTGTCGCTAAAGGTTATCGACAAGTTCAAGGGATTGACTACGACGAGACTTTCTCTCCCGTAGCGATGCTGAAGTCAGTCAGAATCATGTTAGCTATTGTCGCATTCTATGATTATGAGATATGGCAAATGGACGTCAAAACGGCATTCCTTAATGGCTTCCTCAAGGAAGAGTTGTATATGATGCAGCCGGAAGGTTTTGTCGATCCAGAGAATGCTAACAAGGTATGCAAGCTCCAGCGCTCGATTTACGGGCTGGTGCAAGCATCTCGGAGTTGGAATATTCGCTTTAATGATGTGATCAAAGCGTTTGGCTTTATACAGACTTATGGAGAAGCCTGCATTTACAAGAAAGTGAGTGGGAGCTCTGTAGCATTTCTCATATTATATGTGGATGACATATTGCTGATGGGAAATGATATAGAATTCTTGGAAATTGTAAAGGCCTACTTTAATAAGAGTTTTTCAATGAAGGACCTTGGAGAAGTAGCTTACATATTAGGCATCAAAATCTATAGAGATAGATCAAGACGCCTCATCGGTCTTTCACAAAGTACATACCTTGACAAGATATTGAAGAAGTTCAATATGGATCAGTCCAAGAAGGGGTTCTTGCCTGTTTTGCAAGGTATGAGATTGAGCAAGGCTCAGTCGCCGACCACGGTAGAAGATAGAGAAAAGATGAGTGTCATACCCTATGCCTCGGCCATAGATTCTATCATGTATGTCATGCTGTGTACCAGACCTGATGTGAACCTTGACATAAGTTTGGTAGGGAGGTACCAAAGTGATCCCGGTATGGAACACTGGACAGCAGTCAAGAACATCCTAAAGTACCTGAAGAGGACTAAGGATATGTTTCTCGTTTATGGAGGTGACGAAGAGCTCGTCGTAAAGGGTTACGTCGATGCTAGCTTCGACACAGATCTGGATGACTCAAAGTCACAAACCGGATACGTGTATATTTTGAATGGTGGGGCAGTCAGCTGGTGCAGTTGCAAGCAGAGCGTGGTGGCGCATTCTACATGTGAAGCGGAGTACATAGCTGCTTGCGAAGCAGCGCAGGAAGGAGTCTAGATGAAGGAGTTCATCACCGACCTAGGAGTCATTCCAAGCGCGTCAAGCCCGATGACTCTCTTCTGTGACAACACTGGTGCTATTGCTGTTACCAAGGAGCCCAGGTTTCACAAGAAGACCAAGCACATCGAGCGCCATTTCAACTCCATCCGGAATTATGTTCAAGATGGAGACATAGATATATGTAAAGTGCATACGGATCTGAATGTTGCAGACCCGTTGACTAAACCTCTTCCACGGGCAAAACATGATAAACACCAGGACTCTATGGGTGTTCGATTCATCACAATGTAACTAGATTATTGACTCTAGTGCAAGTGGGAGACTATTGGAAATATGCCCTAGAGGCAATAATAAAAGTATTATTATTATATTTCCTTGTTCATGATAATCGTCTGTTATTCATGCTTGAATTGTATTGTACGGAAACAGCGATACATGTGTGAATATATAGACCACAATGAGTCCCTGGTAGGCCTCTAGTTACCAGCTCGTTGATCAGCAGATGGTCACGGTTTCCTGACCATGGACATAGGATGTCAGTGATAACGGGATCACATCATTAGGAGAATGATGTGATGGACAAGACCCAATCCTGAGCATAGCACGAGATCGTATAGTTCGTAATGCATAAGCTTTTCGGTGTCAAGTATTTATTCCTTAGACCATGAGGTTGTACAACTCCCGGATGCCATAGGAATACTTTGGGTGTGCCAAACGTCGCAACGTAACTGGGTGGCTATAAAGGTACGCATCGGGTATCTCCGAAAGTGTCTGTTGAGTTGATACGAACCGAGACTGGGATGTTGTCACTCCGTATGACGGAGAGGTACCTCTGGGCCCACTCGGTAAGACATCATCATAATGAGCTCAAGGTGACTAAGGAGTTGGTCACGGGATGAAGGATTACGGATCGAGTAAAGAGACTTGCCATGACGAGATTGAACAAGGTATCGGGAATACCGACGATCGAATCTCGGGCAAGTACCGTACCGATGGACAAAGGGAATAACTACGGGATTGAGTGAATCCTTGACACAGTGGTTCATCCGATGAAGATCATCGAGGAACACGTGGGAACCAACATGGGTATCCAGATCCCGCTGTTGGTTATTGACCGGAGAGTGGTCTCGGTCATGTCTACGTGTCTCCCGAACCCGTAGGGTCTACACACTTAAGGTTCGGTGACGCTAGGGTCATAGAGATACATGCATGTGGAAACCTGAAAGTTGTTCGGAGTCCCGGATGATATCCCGGACGTGACGAGGAGTTCCGGAATGGTCCGGAGGTAAAGAATGATATATAGGAAGTCCAGTTTCGGCCATCGGGTGAACTTCGGGGGTCATCGGGAGTGTCCCGGGACCACCGGAGGGGTCCCGGGGGTCCACCGGGTGGGGCCACCCATCCCGGTGGGGCCCCTAGGCCGCAAGGGGAAGGGGGCCAGCCCCTGGTGGGCTGGCGCACCCTACTGGGCCCTCCCTCATGTGCCTAGGGTTGAAACCCTAGGGGAGGGAGGCGCCCCCTATGCCTTGGGGGGCAAGTCTCCCCCCTAGGCCACCGCCCCCCTTGCATATTGGATCTGCAGGGGCTGGCGCACCCCCCTGGCCCCCTATATATATCTGTGGGGGGAGAGGGCAGCCGCACCCAATCCTCTGGTGCCTCTCCCCCTCCGATCACACCTTCCTCCTCCTCCGCAGGGCGCCGGCAAAGCCCTGCAGGATTTCCCGCTGCATCCACCACCACGCCGTCGTGCTGCTGGATCTCCGACGACCTCTCCTCCCCCCTTGCTGGATGAAGAAGGAGGTGACGTTGCTGTACCGGACGTGTGTTGAACGCGGAGGTGCCGTCCGTTCGGCGCTAGATCATCGGTGACGAAGAACGCGAAGAGTACGACTACTTCATCCACGCTTCTTCGAAAGCTTCCGCTCGCGATCTACAAAAGGGTATGTAGATGCACTCTAATATGCTCGTTGCTAGATGTCTCCTTAGATGGATCTTGGTGAAAGCGTAGAAATTTTTTGAATTCTTCTACGTTTCCCAACAATTTCAAGGTATAAGTGTTCTCCCTGAGTATGCACCGTTGCGAAAGCTCGTCGTGTCGAGACACCACATGATGATCGGGTGTGATAAGCTCTACGTTCACATACAATGGGTGCAAGCCAGTTTTGCACACGCAGAATACTCGGGTTAAACTTGACGAGCCTAGCATATGCAGATATGGCCTCGGAACACTAGAGACCGAAAGGTCGAACGTGAATCATATAGTAGATATGGTCAACATAAGATGTTCACCATTGAAAACTACTCCATCTCACGTGATGATCAGACATGGTTTAGTATATATGGATCACGTGATCACTTATATGATTAGAGGGATGTCTGTCTAAGTGGGAGTTCTTAAGTAATTTGATTAATTAAACTTTAATTTATCATGAACTTAGTACTTGATAGTATTTTGCATGTCTATGTTGTTGTAGATAGATGGTGTGTGCTGTTGTTCCATTGAATTTTAATGCGTTCCTAGAGAAAGCTAAGTTGATAGTAGCAACTACACAGACTGGGTCCGTAACTTGAGGGTTATCCTCATTGTTGCACAGAAGAATTATGTCCTTGAAGCACCGCTAGGTGACAAGCCTACTACAGGAGCCACTCCGGACGTTATGAACGTCTGGCAAGCTCGTTTTGATGACTACATTATAGTTCAGTGTGCCATGCTTTACAGCTTAGAACCGGGACTTCAACGGCGTTTTGAACATCATGGAGCATATGGGATGTTCCAGGAGTTGAATTTAATATTTTAAGCAAATGCCCGGATTGAGAAATATCAGCTGCAAGATGGAGGAGAACAGTTCTATCAGTGAACACTTGCTCAGAATGTCTGGGTACTATAATCATATGACTCAACTTGGTTGCAAAGTTGATGAAGATAGTGTTATTGATAGAGTTCTTCAATCACTGCCAACAAGCTATAAAGGCTTCGTGATGAACTATAACATGCAAGGGATACAGAAGACAATTCCTGAGCTCTTCGCTGTGCTCAAAACTGCGGAGGTAGAAATCAAAAAGGAGCATCAAGTGTTGATGGTTAACAAGACCAGTAGTTTCAAGAAAAAGGGCAAGGGAAAGAAGGGGAACTTCAATAAGAATAGCAAGACAGTTGCTACTCTCACGAAGAAACCCAAGTTTGGAGCCAAGCCTGAAACTGAGTGCTTCTACTGCAAAGGGACTGGACACTGGAAGCGAAACTGCCCCAAGTATTTGGCTGCTAAGAAGGATGGCAAAGTGAACAAAGGTATATATGATATACATGTTATTGATGTGTACCTTAATTACTAATGCTCGTAGTAGCACCTGGGTATTTGATACTGGTTCGGTTGCTAATATTTGTAACTCAAAACAGGGGCTACGGATTAAACGAAGATTAGCTACGGACAAGGTGACGATGCACGTGGGAAATGGTTTCAAAGTCGATGTGATCGTCGTCGGCACGCTACTTCTACATCTACCTTCGGGATTAGTTTTAGACCTGAATAATTGTTATTTGGTGCCAGCGTTAAGCATGAACATTATATCTGGATCTTGTTTATTGCGAGACGGTTATTCATTTAAATATGAGAATAATGGTTGTTCTATTTATATGAGTAATATCTTTTATGGTCATGCACCCTTGAAGAGTGGTATATTCTTGTTGGATCTCGATCGTAGTGATACACATATTCATAATATTGAAGCCAAAAGATGCAAGGTTAATAATGATAGTGCAACTTATTTGTGGCACTGCTGTTTAGGTCATATTGGTGTAAAGCGCATGAAGAAACTCCATACTGATGGACTTTTGGAATCACTTGATTATGAATCACTTGGTGCTTGCGAACCATGCCTCATGGGCAAGATGACTAAGACTCCGTTCTCCGGAACAATGGAGCGAGCAACTGATTTATTGGAAATCATACATACTGATGTATGTGGACCAATGAGTGTTGAGGCTCGCGGCGGGTATCATTAATTTCTGACCTTCACTGATGATTTGAGCAGATATGGGTATATCTACTTAATGAAACACAAGTCTGAAACATTTGAAAAGTTCAAAGAATTTCATAGTGAAGTAGAGAATCATCGTAACAAGAAAATAATGTTTCTACGATATGATCGTGGAGGCGAATATTCGAGTTACGAGTTTGGTCTTCATTTGAAACAATGTGGAATAGTTTCACAACTCACGCCACCCGGAACACCACAGCGTAATGGTGTGTCCGAACGTCTTAACCGCACTTTATTAGATATGGTGTGATCTATGATGTCTCTTCGATTTACCACTATCATTTTGGGCTTATGCTTTAGAGACAGCTGCATTCACGTTAAATAGGGCACCATCTAAATTTGTTGAGACGACGCCTTATGAACTGTGGTTTGGCAAGAAACCAAAGTTGTCGTTTCTTAAAGTTTGGGGTTGCGATGCTTATGTGAAAAAGCTTCAACCTGATAAGCTCGAACCCAAGTCGGAGAAATGTGTCTTCATAGGATACCCAAAGGAGACGGTTGGGTACACCTTCTATCACAGATCCGAAGGCAAGACGTTCGTTGCTAAGAATGGATCCTTTCTAGAGAAGGAGTTTCTCTCGAAAGAAGTGAGTGGGAGGAAAGTAGAACTTGATGAGGTAATTGTACCTTCTCCCGAATTGGAAAGTAGTGCATCACATAAACTAGTTCTAGTGATTCCTGCACCAATTAGTGAGGAAGCTAATGATGATGATCATGAAACTTCGGATCAAGTTACTTGTAATGCCCAGGATGGGACTATACCTCCTACGTGTCGAGGCACGACTTAAAGGTATAAGCCCATCCTAGAATGATAAGTTGGTATCAGAGCCTTCTCCGACCTAGAAGCCCCCACTGATTGATCGAATCGTTGACGGTTGAGTCTAGGCACACACTGAAAATGTTTTGAGTCCTATATTATATCGGAGAGTAGGATTTCTTTGCTTCTCATCCCCTTTCTCTCTGGTGAGGACTCCTGACGATTACTCTTTTCTCTTCTACTTTCAAAATTGCACCAAATTTTTTTAGGATCCCGCAAGTATTCTGGGATTGTTTCGATGTTCTTGTGACAAGGATATTGTTCTCGATGCCTCCTGTTACCGAGGAGTTGAGCTTCGGGGTATCATTGACACAAGCATATCGCGGCAGTACTAAATACTTAAGACGGCCGACATCGAAAATCTCTCCTATACGGCCAGTGGCAAGATAACCCCGACATCACCCAGTACTGGGGAGGTAGTTCGAGAGTATTGCCATAGCTTGTTATAGTGGATGCTTTTCGAGGGTCCGAGGTAAATAGTTTCCGAGAAAGACTGGTTATGTGTTGAAGGATGGATACACCTGGATGTAGGTTTAGAGTTGATTGCACGGTGCTTCCCGTGTATCCCCAACACCTGATTGCATAACTGGGAACTTTCGGAAATTTATAGGTGGGTTTATCCAGTAGATCGTAGGCATTCTTCCAACGAATGCAGGCTAGTGAGTTCGGGGTTCTACATTGAGTGAAGGGGTTATATGACCGATGTTACTATCAGGAGTTGCTTCTTAAAGGATCCTTGGCTATGCTGATCCGGGGATTGCAAAACCTTTTCGTAACGCGTTCATATGCTTTCAGCACAAAGATGTTAGAACGAAACTCCTCTCTTGTGTTTGTTCCCATCCTTACCTTGTTATTTCCTTATTTTCATTTTGTCCCCTAAGTGGCTTCTCGTCAAGTTGATGTATCTGCGGAATTCATTCGTTCAATCCTTTGTTCGAATGATATTGTGAAGATCATGTTGTATATCTATCCTTTGTTTTGTTTTGATTCTGGTATTCGAGTTGCTTCGATGTCAAATGTTGATTCCATACCTTTCTTAATCGGTGTTCTCATATTTCTATGGGAGTCCTAATCCTTCTTGATCATCAAGATCTTCATGTTAAATTCTTTTCAACCGGTGTCCATTTCATTCATCCCAAGTTGTCCTTGTTTTCCCCACCCTCCCACCCTTCTTCTTCTTGGAGCCAGATATTCTCAAATGAAGTATCCATTTTATTCATGTGATGTTTCTTCATTCTTTTCCTTCAATGTTCTTATCCGGTGATTTATCGTCAAGATGCTCAAGAGCTTCAAGTTCATCATTCTTTTGTTTTCATAATTCTGCCGGTGGATGTAATTCAAGATTTCGGTGTTGATCTTATCCTTTTCCTCTTTTCACAATGCTTTCTTATTCCGGTGCACCAATTAATCATTCTCCTCTTGCTATTCATATCCGGAGTGCTGAAGATTCATAATTCCATTCTTAATCCGTTCAAACTATTCTGAGCTATTTTGAGCATTGTTATCTTATTCAAGCCTTTTTAATTCAACCGGTGCAATATCTCTTTAGCAATCTTTTTTCCAACGGTGATTTCTTTTGAGTGGGCCCTAACCCACAGGTCTTTCCCAGGATCTTACCTGACTCTTCTTTTTCCGGAGTTATACTTAAATTCTATTCAAAGTGTGACGTAAGTATGATTCCATCAGTCACATGCCTTCTCCAAGACCGCTTTCAAATTCTTTTCATCTTTGTTTCAACCCTTTTAATTCTTCATTCCGGAGTGCTCAACAATTCTTCATGGCATTTCTCGTCTTCATTCTCAACATTTGGAGACCGGAGAAGTGTTTCTCTTAATCTTGGCCCGTCTTCTTGAAGATTGTGATTCTAGCTTCATGCCATCCTCATTATTGTTCAGATTGTGAGGAATTCTTTTACCCGTCCGAAGCATTTCATGAATTCTTGTCTTTGTGATCCTTCGAAGGCCATCATTTCAGAATATTTCTTCGTTCTCAGTTTTCAACTTCGTCCTCCAAATATTCTTCATTGATGTCTCTTCGTTCATCTCCATATTCTTACGGTGGTTCTTTCAAGTTTACCCTTACGTTGTTATCGTTTTAATTCATTTTGTTCTTTCATAATCCTACCGGTGGTTCGTTGAAGATTTACCCAAGCTTGTGCTAGATCTCTCTTTAATTCTTTGCAACGAGAATAAGTAGTATGCCAAATCCTTTGGTTGTCATCAATTTAAATTGGTGAAGGAGATGCATAACATAATTCTTATTCTTGTTCCTTCAGGTGATTTAATTCTTTTGTTTGGAGTTTGTTCATCATATCATATTCTCGGTTCTAAGTGGCTCATCTTGTTTTCTGGAGCTCCGAATTATTTCAATCATATCATTTCAACCCCCATCTAATTCATCGCAGACCTTGAATCTTATTCTTTCATCTTTCACTTCTCATGCTTTTGTTACCGGAGTTCTTCATGGTGGTTCATCATGTTTTAATTCATCCTCGAAGTCTTCATCAAGATTCTTGTGGAGCTCAAGCATTCTTCATCATGTTTTCCAATTGCAATTCTTTCTACCTTATCTTTTCAGATGGTGTTATGTCATTCTTGACAATTCCTTCATGTTTCATGATTCACGAGTTTTCAAGAATGAGATATTTAAACCCATCATTTTCTTTGTTCAGGAGATCTTTTCAACCCTTCAATCTATGCATTGGAGTTATCTTGGGTTATATTTCACCTAGAAGCTTTCCCTAAGGATTGTTGCTAAGTATGGTGCTTACAAATGACTCAAGTTCTTCAATTATCATTCCGGTGAATTAAGTTTATCGTCTCCTTGTTGATCTCAATCCAATTAAATGTTTTCCGTCAGTGGCTGGTTGTCACCTCTTAATTTTGAGATGTTTTCCATAAGCCCACAACGAGCTTATTCTTTTCGTTGTTGATTTTTCCAACAACTCTGTTCAACCCATCTTGGTAAGATGCTTTTTCAATTCATTCGTGGGTGAAGTTGTCATCTTCTTCTCCGTTCTTTCTTCCCAACGATCTATATCCTATTCTTTCATTCCGGAGGCATTGTGATATTGCTCTCTTTAACCATCAGCTCGTTTTATCAAGATCATATTTCTCCCTTGCTTGTCTTTTAACCGGAGTGCTGTCTGAATCCTTCTTAACCTTGTGCCATTCTTTTAATTGTTTCGGAGGCAGTGTTTTATTGATTTCATCAAGTATCATCTCATCTCCTCAAGTTTATGTTCAATTCCTTCCATTTTCAGTCGAAGTGCTGTCCAAATTCTGTCATTCTTATTCTTTGGCCATACCATTGCGGTTTCATATTCTTTTCGTTCTTAAGCTCTTGTTTCATGTCTTTCAACCTACAAGGTTCTTGTTATGTTCCTTGTTCCTCCTTTTAACGGAGTGCTCTTAACTTCGTTCATCTCTGTTGTATTCTTCTTTCAACTTGTTTAACCTCTCAAGGTTCCTGGTTTCACTCGTTTCTCGAAGAAGCAACTTTGTTTTACCTCTTCCTCTTCCGTTTTTACCCGACGATATCTCTAGGATCTCGGGTCGAGATCCTCTGTTAGTGTGGGAGAGTTGTGACGCCCGAGACCGACGTCCCAGAAGATTCCAGAAGTTTCCCGAAGATTCCAGATGTTCCGGGTTGCCCGTGTGTTCCTTGTGCTTGTTTTATTTATTTTTGCATTGCATCATGTCATCATGCCATCATGTCATTTATTTTTGGCATCTCAACCAAATAAATCGTGTGGACCTTCGGTCCATTTAAATCGAGGGAAGATGTCTTCTCTTTATAACATATAAAAGTCTCTCAATTTAAGGGAGCTATATAATAATATTCCATTCTTTGGAATTACTCAAACACACTTGCATAATTTTCCCCATGTCTCTTAATTCTAGCTTCACCTTAAAACCCTCCCTATATTTCTTTTCCGTTATTTTCGAGGCTCCTCCTTTTATCTAGACTCTTTTGAAACTCCTTGAGGCAAGCTATTATTTTAGTTTGCACTTCCCTTTTGTTGGAACTATTTTTGTGAGGATGGAATTATTTCGTAAAGCCTTACAAAAATGTCCATCATTTTATTCTTATTATGTGGCTCTTTCTTTTATTTTGCTCTCTCTCTTTTTATTTCTGTTTAAGAGATAAAAAGAAGGCAGCCAGCCCAGGCCTCCCTAAGGCCCAGGCCAGCAAACCTCCCTCTCAGCCGCAGCCTCTTAGGCCTCCCTGGCCCATTTGGCCCAACTCCCCAACCCTAGTCCGAGACGACCGCTCGCCCCATCGCTCGTTCGCTCCCTCCCTTCCCTCAGCCGCCGCAGCCTCGATCCCCCATCTCCTTCGATTCCGCCTCCCTCTGTCCCTCGAACCCGCTGGCCTCTCGCCCCAGCCTCTGCGCCCGACCCCCTCCCGTCGCTCATCGCCCCGATCTCCTCCTCGCCTTGGCCTGGGTTGCCTCGCTCCTCTCCCTCCGGGCCCCCAGCGCCGCGGCTAGGAGCCGCGTCCCTTCCTCCAGGGCGCCAGCGCGTCGGCAGCCGCCATCCCGGCCGCCCCCGTCTCCCCGAGCTCCGCCTCCCTCCTCTCGCAACCTCCCTCGCCGGCCAGTGCGCCCCGACGCCCCGATCCAGTCCGGCGCCCTTTTCCTTCCCGCGAGCCAGGTCGCTTCACCAGGAGCAGTCCGGCCAGGCCGCGACCTGCGGCTTCCCTCCGGCCAGCCCCGGCCACTGCCATCCGCCGCCGCCGCGCCATGGACGCCGGCCTCCACCTCGTCCTTCCTCCGGCGCCCTCGAGCTGCCCTCCCGTCCGGCTGGCCAGCAGCCCGTCGCCCCGCATCGGCCTCCCTCCGACCGTGCCGCCGTCCAGCGCCGCGGCCAGGCGCTGCATCCTCCTCCTCTGCGGCCAAGGAGCTCCCTGCGAGCTGGGCGCTGCGCGCCAAGGGCCGCCTCCAGCGCGCCCTCCCTGGTTTCCGTCCGTCGCTGCATCCTCCTCCTCTGCGGCCAAGGAGCTCCCTGCGAGCTGGGCGCTGCGCGCCAAGGGCCGCCTCCAGCGCGCCCTCCCTGGTTTCCGTCCGTCGCTGCATCCTCCTCCCGCGGCCAGGAGCGCGCCCGTTGGTCCTCCGTACCGTGCTGTCGCTGTTGTTTTTTTTTTGTGTGTTGCTTGTGCTGTGGTGTTTGACAGGAGACCCGTGTACGAGACCGAGACCCCAAGTACCTCTACGGAAATGAGTACATCTACGAACGAGCTCCGTGAACATCTACAAAACGCCCCGTGTACGACTACCGACGCCCGGAAAACGACCAAGTTCCACTACTTCCCACGACGACCACGTGTACAACTACGATATTGAGACCACAACCTTTTGTCAAGTACCACGACGACCGAACGAGACGATGACAAGTACCTCTACGGATCATGTACAACTACCGTCGCGTGTACCACTACCGTCGCCCGGAAATGAGGAATTCGCCAAGTACCACGACACGATGACGTGAACCACTACTTCCTCTACAAGTCGCGAGAACAACTACTTCCCTCTACGGAACGACTTCTTCCTCTACGACCGTGTTCCACGACTCCCGAGAACAACTACTTCCGCTACGTCCCTCGACGATCTCGAACCGCCCCGAAACGTTGGTTCCGAAGGTATAACCCCCCGAGACGATGACCCGTGGATGCTTGTTGTGGTTGTATGAAATGTTTCCTTGTGTGCACCGTGCCGTTTCACCTTTTGTCGTGTTCCTCGGTTGCCTCGTCGCCGACTCGTGGGAACCCGGCAACGGGATCGTCCCACCTTTCATCTCGTTTGACTCACGCCATCTTACCTTTTGCACCGGACTCTCAACGAGTTACCGGTACCGATATGTTGCCATGCTTCATTTTCGGATCGTTGCCGTGGCACCCTTTTCTTTCCACCACGGTGACAAATGCTTCATGTCTCTTTTAAGTCAACCTTTTAATAAACTTGCATAAACTTGATCATGCCATCCGCATCATGTTAACAACACTAAAATGTTTAATTGTTGTTGCTTTATAATTATTAAACATGCTTATGGGGATTTTCCGGATATGTTGTTGTTATTTCCGGCCTCATTTAAAATGTCTTAATAGTGTAGTTTCTTTATGTTTCACCTCTTGCCATGCTAAAAACATTTAACCTTGTTTTGTAAATAACGAGAGTCAACTAAATAATTAAATGTGGTGTTTCGTCAATATGCAACTCGTTGCATATTGATCTCCACTTAACTTGTAGTATTTGTTTGTGCACTTTGCCATGCCATGCATATTTAAACCGGACATGCATCATACTTGCTTGTGCATCGTATGCCATGTTGTTGCTTGTGTGTTTACCGTGTTGTTCTTTCTTTCCGGTTGCTTCTCTTGTTAGCTTCGGTTCCGTTCCGGAGTTGTGAGGATCCGCTCGACTGTTGCTCCGTCTTCTTCATGGATCCGTTCTTCTTCCTCTGTGGAATCCCAGGCAAGATGACCGAACCCGGATACCATTACTATCTTTGCCTATTGCTAGTAGATCCGCTCTATAGTTTTGCCTCGATGCCCATGTCTTTCTTGTCAGCCTCCTACTTGTAACCAATTGCCATGTTTAACCAACCTACCTATGCAAACTGTTGCTTGGCTAAGTACGCTTCGCTCAGCCCCTCTTATAGCATTGTTAGTTGCAGGTGAAGATTGAAGATGCTTGCTTCATGTTGAAGTTTGGTTGGGTTATATCACACTATATAAATGCTTAAAAATGAAATCATCTATATACTGGCAGGGTGGAAGGCTAAGCCTTTTGCTTGGTGATTTGTTCCACTCATGCCGTTAGGAACCGTATAAACCGGTGTTATGTTCCTTGATTATGCGTTCCTAACACAGTTGGGGTGTATGGGACCCCCTTGATAAACCGCTAAGTGCTAAGTCTTTTCCAGCAAATCCCAACATTGGTACTATTTGCCTCATAATAACAACTTAATTAATTAATTAAATTTGCATAGGGGGTCGCTCCCTCGAGGATCCTTTATTTCTACATAGCAGGGGGGCCAGTGCTGATGGTGTTGGTCCCAAACTAGAGTCACTTGCGGTACCACCCAGTTATCTGGGGTCTTCGGTACTGTACGTAGCGCTCATCCGGTCGTGGCCTGAGACGAGATACGCGCGGCTACTATCAGGGTGTCGGCACGCCGGGAGGATTTGCTGGATTAGCCTTACCTTAGTTCGGTTTAATTTGAGCACGGGATTCCGAGAATACTCGGGTCTTCCCACCTATGGAGTTGCGACTCCGCGGATCGTGGGCTTGTGATGGGCCAAGTTGGAACACCCCTGCAGGGTTTGAACTTTCGAAAGCCGTGCCCGCGGTTATGTGGCAGATGGGAGCTTGTTAATTCCGGTTGTAGATAACTTGACACAATGTTTCAATACACTACCAGCGTGTGTACCGTGACTGTCAATTTCCGAATAGGGATTCGGGAGTTGAACACGGTGGGGTTATGTTTGACCGGCTTTAGCTAGGATCACTTCGTGATCATCTTTCGACCGATGCTCTTCTCTTCTCGCTCTCTATTACGTAAGTTAGTGCTAGTTGCTGCTGCAGACTCTTGTTTTGTTTCCTTCACCTCTCGTTCTTTCTTCAGCCTTATCCTCACCCAAGGCTTAAATAGTCTTGATACCCGGGAACGGGATTGCTGAGTCCTCTGTGGCTCACAGTTACTTCACCACACCAGATGCAGGTTCAGCTGAGTTTGATGCAGGAGCTGGATCAGTGCTTCACCAGGAGCTCGATGAAGCTTGTGGCTGTTTGCTTGAGACGTTTCGATGTTCAGTAATGGTTTCTACTAGGATTCGATCTTGGCCTGTGGCTTTATGTTGTTTTGGTATCTTTCTTTTGGATCTTCACCCGTAGTCGGGTTGTGATGTTTTGAATGATGTTTTGTTTATTTATTGTATTGTGTGAAGTGGCGAGTGTAAGCCAACTATCTCCTTTTGCAATTTAATCCCTCTTTTACATGAGTTGTGCAAAGATACCAAACTTGAGATCATTCTAGGATGGGCTTATACCTTTAAGTCGTGCCTCGACACGTAGGAGGTATAGTCCCATCCTGGGCATTACATTACTACTAAACTTCGTAGGTCAAGCAGAGTACGTTCCGCACCATAGTGGTACGGCAACCCAGTTCTGGAAGTCATGTTACTAGACCATGATGAACCTATGAACTATGAGGAAGCGATGATGAGCACAGATTCCGCAAAATGGCTTGAGGCCATGAAATTTGAGATGGGATCCATGTATGAGAACAAAGTGTGGACTTTGGTTGACTTGCCCGATGATCGGCAAGCCATTGAAAATAAATGGATCTTCAAGAGGAAGACCGACGCTGATGGTAATGTTACTGTCTACAAAGCTCGACTTGTTGCGAAAGGTTTTCGACAAGTTCAAGGAGTTGACTACGATGAGACTTTCTCACCTGTAGCGATGCTTAAGTCTGTCCGAATCATGTTAGCAATTGCCGCCTTTTGTGATTATGAAATTTGGCAAATGGATGTCAAAACTGCATTCCTTAATGGATACCTCAAAGAGGAGTTGTATATGATGCAACCAAAAGGTTTTGTCGATCCTAAAGGTGCTAACAAAGTGTGCAAGCTCCAGCGATCCATATATGGACTGGTGCAAGCATCTCGGAGTTGGAATATACGCTTTGACGAGGTGATCAAAGCATATGGTTTTATACAGACTTTTGGAGAAGCCTGTATTTACAAGAAAGTGAGTGGGAGCTCTGTAGCATTTCTGATATTATATGTGGATGACAAATTATTGATTGGAAATGATATAGAATTTCTGGATAGCATAAAAGGATACTTGAATAAGTGTTTTTCAATGAAAGACCTCGGTGAAGCTGCCTATATATTAGGCATAAAGATCTATAGAGATAGATCAAGACGTTTAATTGGATTTTCACAAAGCACATACCTTGATAATGTTTTGAAGAAGTTCAAAATGGATCAGTCGAAGAAAGGGTTCTTGCCTGTGTTACAAGGTGTGAAGTTGAGTGAGACTCAATGCCCGACCACTGCAGAAGATAGAGAGAAAATGAAAGGTGTTCTCTATGCTTCAGCCATAGGCTCTATCATGTATGCAATGTTGTGTACCAGACCTGATGTGTGCCTTGCTATTAGTTTAGCAGGGAGGTACCAAAGTAATCCAGGAGTGGATCACTGGACAGCGATCAAGAACATCCTGAAATACCTAAAAAGGACTAAGGATATGTTTCTCGTTTATGGAGGTGACAAAGAACCCGTCATAAATGGTTACGTCGATGCAAGCTTTGACACTGATCCAGATGACTCTAAGTCACAAACCGGATACGTATTTTTGTTGAACGGTGGAGCTGCCAGTTGGTAGAGTTCTAAGCAAAGCATCGTAGCGGGATATACATGTGAAGCGGAGTACATAGCTGATTCGGAAGCAGCAAATGAAGGAGTCTGGATGAAGGAGTTCATATCCGATCTAGGTGTCATACCTAGTGCATCGGATCCAATGAAAATCTTTTATGACAATACTAGTGCAATTGCCTTGGGAAAGGAATCCAGATTTCACAAGAGAACCAAGCACATCAAGAGACGCTTCAATTCCATCCGCGATCAAGTCAAGGAAGGAGACATAGAGATTTGCAAGATACATATGGATCTGAATGTTGCAGACATGTTGACTAAGCCTCTCTCACGAGCAAAACATGATCAGCACCAAGACTCCATGGGTGTTAGAATCATTATTGTGTAATCTAGATTATTGACTCTAGTGCAAGTGGGAGACTGAAGGAAATATGCCCTAGAGGCAATAATAAAGTTGTTATTTATATTTCCTTATATCATGATAAATGTTTATTATTCATGCTAGAATTGTATTAATCGGAAACATAATACATGTGTGAATATATAGACAAACAAAGTGTCACTAGTATGCCTCTACTTGACTAGCTCGTTGAATCAAAGATGGTTATGTTTCCTAGCCATAGACATGAGTTGTCATTTGATTAACGAGATCACATCATTGGTGACTGATGTGATTGACTTGACCCATTCCGTTAGCTTAGCACTTGATCATTTAGTTTTACTGCTATTGCTTTCTTCATGACTTATACATGTTCCTATGACTATGAGATTATGCAACTCCCGAATACCGGAGGAACACCTTGTGTGCTATCAAACGTCACAACGTAACTAGGTGATTATAAAGATGCTCTATAGGTGTCTTCGAAGGTGTTTGTGCTGTTGGCATAGAGCGAGAATAGGATTTGTCACTCCGAGTGTCGGAGAGGTACCTCTGGGCCCTCTCGGTAATGCACATCACTATAAGCCTTGCAAGCAAATGACTAATGAGTTAGTCACGAGATGATGCATTACAGAACGAGTAAAGAGACTTGCCGGTAACAAGATTGAACTAGGTATTGAGATACCGACGATCAAATCTCAGGCAAGTAACATACTGATGACAAAAGGGAACACGTATATTGTTATGCGGTTTTGACCGATAAAGATCTTCGTAGAATATATGAACCAATATGAGCATCCAGGTTCCGCTGTTGGTTATTGACTGGAGATGAGTCTCGGTCATGTCTACATAGTTCTCGAACCCGTAGGGTCCGCACGCTTAATGTTCGGTGACGATCGGTATTATGAGTTTATGAGTTTTGATATACCGAAGGTAGTTCAGAGTCCTGGATATGATCTAGACATGGCGAGGAGTCTCGGAATGTCTGAGACATAAATATCGATATATTGGAAGCCTATGTTTGGACATCGGAAAGGTTCCAGATGAGTTCGGGCATTTACCGGAGTACCAGGGGGCTACGGGATCCCCCCGAGGAGTGAAGTGGGCCTCATGGGCCTTGGGAGAGAGAGGTAGGGGCAGCCAGGGCAGGTCACGCGCCCCCTCCCCCTCTAGTCCGAATTGGACAAGGAAGGGGGGGCGGCGCCCCCTTTCCTTCCTCCTCTCCCCTCCTTCCTTCCCTCCTACTCCTACTATTGGAAGGGGGAATCCTACTCCTGGTGGGAGTAGGACTCCTCCTAGGGCGCGCCATAGAGGGCCGGCCCCTCCCCCTCCTCCACTCCTTTATATACGGGGGTGGGGGGCACCCCATAGACACACAAGTTGATCATTGATCTTTTAGCCGTGTGCAGTCCCCCCCTCCACAGAAACACACCTCGGTCATATCGTTGCAGTGCTTAGGAGAAGCTCTGCGTCGGTAACTTCATCATCACCATCATCACGCCGTCGTGCTGACGGAACTCTCCCTCGAAGCTCTACTGGATCGTGAGTTCATGGGACGTCACCGAGCTGAACGTGTGTAGATCGTGGAGGTGCCGTACGTTTAGTACTAGGATCGGTCGATCGTGAAGACGTACGGCTACATCAACCGCGTTGTCATAACGCTTCCGCTTACGGTCTACGAGGGTACGTGGATGACACTCTCCTCTCTCGTTGCTATGCATTACCATGATCTTGCGTGTGCGTAGGAATTTTTTTGAAATACTACGTTCCCCAACACTAGCTTGGACAAGGAGGATGAACATTGGAGCAAGAACAAGCATGGAGATGATGGCATGCACAAGGTGAACAAGAACGGAGTTTCAAGTGGTGATTTCACGACTTTGAAGCCATCATAATGAGTGCATGAAGGCTTGGACGAAATATACAAGATGTTGCTTCACAAATTTCATCCAGAGGCTATTATAGGTGTTGCGTCACCTTTTTATTGGGCCAGCCCATGTAATTTCAAAATACTTAAGTATAGGCTGTTTTTAGAGTCCGTATGTGTGGGGAAACAAAGTTAGGGTTGGTTTAGGACCCCTCCTACAAGGGGTCATGAAATTCCCCCTACTCCTCCATATATACATCCCTTAGGTCGTCGTTTAGACTTTGAGTTTTATTTAGATTAAAGTTCGCCATAGTTGCAACTTCGCGCACTTCGTTTGTGTTCAACGACCAGACAAAGGCGTCACAGAACCTGTCAGGGATATTACTATCAGGTGTAAACCGTCTAGGAGGGTCCGGATTACATTGGTAAGGTTATGTTATCAGAAGCCCAGTGGAGTATGTAATAGGAGGTTATAGCCCACGGAGGTTTAGGGCCCATGTTTAAGGCCCATGGTTTGTAAACCGTCATACTATGTAACTTGGAATGTAAGATAGAAAGAATAGAGGCCGAGGCGGACACGTTTATGAGCCGGCCTCGGGACTCTGTAAACCAGACCGGGCGTTGCCTCCTATATAAAGGGACGACCCGGCGATGGTTCAGGACAAGAAACAACAGCTCGAGACACAGGCAAATCGGATTCGCTCCCTGGTCATCGAAGCACAAGCAATACCACACCAAACTAGACGTAGGCTTTTACCTTCATCGAAGGGGCCGAACTAGTATAAACTCCATGTGTCCTTCGTCCGCTTTAACCCCTTTAAGCTAACCCGGGCGATGGCCTCACGACTAAGTCCTTTTGCTAGGACATCTGCCATGACAAAACCACGACAGTTGGCGCCTACCGTGGGGCTATCGCACGATGGTTTCGAGTTCTTGAAGGGCAGCTTTGAAGGGCGCAAGGGTTATGCAGTGGGCCGGATGACCAAGAGTCGTCGCGGCCGGATCTACATCGACGATGCAGGCTGGGGTCCCGAGGCCGATTCAATCGAATACGGGCACCGGGTCCCCTTCGGTGGCATCCATGTCTTCATCGGCAAGATCGGCGAAACGAGCCCTGAGCCGGACATCTTCCCCAACATCGTCGAGTCGGCTCAGCGTGCGAGACCAGCCCGGATTCAGCCCGCCGTTAAGCACGTCTTTGTTGGAGTAGTGCATGAAGTACAAGCCGAGGACGGATCGGATTCTGGTGGCGAGACAGTTGTTTATTCCGACGATGAATCTTCATCCGGAGAGACCGAATCTTTGTATCTATTGCAGGACGGCCGATCTGAGGGTGGTTCTGATGGCGATAGTATTACGGACCCCTTCGATCCGCCAACCAGGGTTGCTGTTTTCATGGCCGGATCACAACCCATGCAGCAGCCCTCAACGACCGGGGCGTTAACATCTGAGGCAATGGGAGCTAGGGCTGGAGACCTTCCCCCGTCACCCTCCGACGTCCTATCCACCCTAGTCGACACTTTGACAGCACTCGCAACAGCAGAAGTAGCCCAGGCCGACAAGGAGCAGCACGATGCAGAGATCGCTCAGGTGAAGAGCCGGATTGAGCAAGCTAAATTGGATCTGGCGGCGGAGAAAGCCAGGATGGCTACAAGACAGGCAGAGCTAGATTCCCAAGCTTTCCGGCTCAGGTTAGATCAGAACGCTTCGCAGGAGGTAATTTCATGGAGGAGATAACGGTCTCGTTTGCCACCGGTTTATGAGGCGAGGAATCTCTTTAGCACACCAGGAGCAGGAACCAGTAACCATCTAGAGGTAAACCGGGGAGGAGCCCCGGGGACGGGTGCGTCAGTTCAGCCACCAGCCACGGAGCCGAATCGCCAAGTTGTGTCGACCCAGCACGTGACCACCCCTCCCGGTCATTATTCTAATCCTTTGGATAACATCGTTGCCGCCGCTTCACGGCTGGCCGCCCTTCCCATTGAGGGAACATCCCCCATAGCAGTGGAGGCACGACGGGCCAAGGAGTTGTTGGACACGGCGTTAACTCAGCAGCAGGCTTATTCCTATAGCCGGGAGAGGATTCATTCAACCCCTCGCCCAAGCCAGAGTTATACGAGGCACCTGGATGAACCAGCCGTATCTAGCAGCGCACGGAGACGACACCGGCAGAGGCAGGATAATCCGGCAGGAGCAGGAGCACATGCACAAGAGGTGGCGGATCAGGCCAGGCATACGGCTCATAACGACACCCGTCAGGCAACGCCGGTTCACCCCACCACCACAGTCGAAACAGGAATCATGTCCAATTCCTTGGGAGTGCAGTGTCTCATCCCCGCTTTACGGAATGTGAAACTACCCAAAGACTTCAAAGGTCCACGTAAAGTACCCAACTACACGGCGGATCTGGCTCCAGAGGCGTGAATTGAAAGTTATGAGATGGCCATGGAGATGCTTGACGTGGACGAAGCTGCATGCGCCAAATACTTCACAATGATGCTTGAGGGCACGGCCCGGACATGGCTAAAGGGTTTGCCACCCAACTCCATCGGATCATAGGGGGAATTGCGTCGCCGGTTTATCAATAATTTCAAAGACACATGCAAGCAGCCGATGTATGTTGTTGACTTAGCTGCATGTATTCAAGGAGAGCAAGAGACCACAAGCAGGTGGGTGCGGCGAGTGTCTGAAATCCTGCACTCCTCCAATAGCATCAATCCAAGTACGGCGGTAGTAACCTTGGAAGGCAATTGCCGGTTTGAGCCTTTGAGGCTGAAGCTGGGACGACTCAAATGTGATTGCAACGACATGGGAACGCTCATGGGCGCTTTGGTAAAATATGGAGACTTTGATAACACCAAGTATCTAGATGCAGACGGAGACAAGTCCGGGAAGGCGAGCAAAAACGGTAAACCGGCGCAGGCCAATCCGGCGGGCGCAGGGTACAATGGCAAGCGTAAAGCGGAGGGCAGCTGAGACTTTGTGGCCAATACCAACGCTCAGGACAACGGGCAGCGCCGCAAGGGTAAACCGCCCCCACGCAGCGGGAGGCCACCTATTAATCTAGATCGCCAGTTGAACATGCCTTCCCAAGGCACGGTACAGAGGAAAACCCGGCTACGCATCTCTGGAAAGACTGTTTCATTATGCAAGAGCTTGTGAAACAGGCCAAATATAACCATGGGACCCCCGGCGGGTCAGGTACCGGTTTTCAAGGCCCGGGTTATCAAGGTGGTGGATCCGGTTCAGGATACCACGGCGGTAACAATAACCACAGTGGCAACAATCAGCATCAACATAACCAGCAACATGGTCAGGGCGGATACAACAACCAAGGGAATCAACAGCGTCAGCAGCAGCAGCAATCTGGATATCAGAATAATCCGAAGGAGCTGAGCAGTGGGTAGTATCACGTCTTCACCACAAGTCTATGCAAACGGGATCAAAAAGTTTTGAAGAGGGCAGTACACTCCGTTGAACCGGCGGTACCACGTTTTTTACGTTGGTCTGAGCAACCCATTGTATGGAGCAGAGAAGATCACCCACCACGGGTTGATAATCCGGGTCAGTTGGCTCTCGTGGTGGCACCACAGGTGGGTGGTTATAAGTTCACCAAGGTACTTATGGATGGAGGCAGCAGCATCAATATCTTATACTATGAGACTTTTCGACGTATGGGGTTGACAGATAAGAAGCTCCGACAGTCCAACACAGTGTTCCATGGGGTGGTGCCCGGTAAATCGGCTTATCCGGTTGGAAAAATTGATCTGGAAGTTACCTTTGGGGATGAGCATGACTCTAGATCGGAAACTGTGACCTTTGAGGTTGTAAAGATCACGAGCCCATACCATGCTCTGTTTGGGAGACCGGATTACGCCAAGTTCATGGCTAGACCGTGTTATGTTTATCTGCAGCTCAAGATGCCAGGCCACAAAGGAACTATCACGGTTCACGGGAGCCGTAAGATTGCATTGGAGTGCGAGGAAGGAGACGCGGCTTATGCCGAGGCAGTTTGTGCTACGGAAGAGCTGAAGTTCTATAAGGACAATGTTGATCCGTCGGATATGTCCCCTCTAAAGAAACCAACGATAGAACATGATCCAGCGTTGAAGTTCAAATCAGCTGAGGAGACTAAACAAGTGGACTTTGTTCCGGGCGACTCATCCAAGCAGTTCACTATCAGCGCTAACCTAGACCCCAAATAGGAAAGCGCGCTCATCGAGTTCATCCATGAGAATCGGGATATCTTTGCATGGAAGCCTTCTGACATGCCGGGTATACCGAGGGAACTCGCTGAGCACAGTCTTAATATTGATCCAAAGTTTAAACCGGTCAAGCAGTATCTGCGCCGCTTCAATGAGGAAAGACGCAAGGCTATTGGAGAAGAAGTGGCTAGGCTCTTGGCCGCAGGCTTCATAGTTGAGGTGTTTCATCCGGAGTGGTTGGCTAATCCGGTGTTAGTACTTAAGAAAAACGGAACTTGGAGGATGTGTGTTGATTACACAGACTTGTACAAAGCTTGCCCAACTGATCCTTTTGCTCTCCCCCGTATTGATCAGATTATCGATGCTACGGCAGGATGTGAGCGGCTAAGTTTTTTGGATGCATATTCAGGTTATCATCAGATCAAGATGGCAGTTAAGGACCAGGAGAAGACAGCTTTCATAACTCCCTTTGGAGCCTTCTGCTATGTATCCATGCCTTTTGGGCTCAAGAGTGCCCAAGCAACCTACCAGCGCTGTGTGCAGAATTGCCTACAAGGGCAGATTGGAAGAAATGTCCATGCATATGTTGATGACATTGTGGTGAAATCCAGAAAGGAGGAGACGCTGATAGAGGATATAAAAGAAACCTTTGACAACCTCCGAGTTTATAAAATGATGCTCAATCCGGAGAAGTGCGTCTTTGGTGTTCCGGCGGGCAAGCTCCTTGGATTCTTAGTGTCAAACAGAGGGATTGAAGCTAATCCAGAGAAGATCAAGGCGATCACGTCTTTGGCTAAACCGGCGTGTATCAATGATGTCCAGCGCATGGCGGGCCGCATTGCAGCACTGAGTCGGTTCATCAGCCGTTTAGGAGAGAAGGCATTCCCGCTCTATCAGATGATGAAAAAGACAGACTAGTTTGTCTGGAGTGACGCTGCAAACGCTGCGTTCGAGGATCTGAAGAGGCAATTGGCAGAACCACCAGTTCTTGCTGCCCCGGTTGACAATGAGCCGCTGGTGTTATACGTGGCCGCCAATGCCCGTGCAGTCAGTGTGGCCATTGTGGTGGAGCGCAAAGAGGCAGGCAAAGAATATTCGGTTCAACGACCGGTTTACTACATAAGTGAGGTGCTTATTGAGTCGAAACAGAGATATCCACACTGGCAGAAGCTGGTATATGGCGTGTTCATGGCAAACCGGAAGTTGAAGCACTATTTCCAGGGCCACCCAATCACCGTTGTCAATTCAGCTCCGTTAGGGGATATAATCTAGAACAGAGAAGCCACTGGCAGAGTGGCGAAGTGGGCCATTGAGCTTAGCCCGCACGGATTAAAGTATGTGCCCCGTACTGCTATAAAATCCCAAGCACTGGTGGATTTCATTAATGATTGGACAGAGTTGCAAGCACCTGAGGAGAAGCCGGATCATATGTACTAGACTATTCACTTTGACGGTTCAAGACAATTGGAGGGCTCGGGGGCTGGAGTCGTGTTAACTTCCCCACGAGGTGATAAATTCTGTTATGTCCTCCGTTTAATGTTCCCTTGTACTAACAATGCTGCTGAGTATGAAGCTCTCCTCCATGGTCTACGGATGGCCAAGGAGATGAACTTGAGCCGGGTTAAGTGCTTTGGTGATTCAGATCTGGTGGCACAACAAGTATCGGGCAAACGGGACTCCAAGGATCCGCTCATGGTAGCATATCGATGAGAGGTAGACACAGTCACAAGATACTTCAAGGGATACCAGGTGGATCACATAGACCGGCGAAAAAATGAAGCAGCCGATGCGTTAAGCCGGCTGGGCTCTCAGCGTAAACCGGTTCCACCTAATACTTTCTTGGATGAATTGCATAATCCATCAGTACAGATACCTTCAGAGGAGGACTTGGCTGTTCCTGATCCGGAAGCACAGTTGGTCGCAGCACTTCACGTCATTCCGGATTGGACACTCCCTTACCTGGCGTACATGAGCCGATGTGAGTTACCAGAGGACGAAGTCGAGGCCCCGCAGATAATCCGGCGGTCTAAGTCTATGACTATCATCAATGGAGAACTTCATCACCGCAGCGTTTCTGGAGCGTTTCAACGATATGTATCATCAGAGGAAGGCTACGATATTCTTCGAGAGATTCATGAAGGGGATTGTGGTCATCACGCCAGTTCAAAATCCTTGGTAGCTAAAGCTTTTCGTCATGGGTTCTACTGGTTGACGGCTCACGCCAACGCATAGGACTTGGTCAGAAAATGTGACGCTTGCCAGAAATTCTCACGGCGTGCTCATGTACCAGCGCAGGAGCTGAGGATGATTCCAATTACCTAGCCGTTTGCGACTTGGGGTGTCACATCCCCAGTTCTGGTCTGCTCTGGTCCAGTTAGTCTTGTGTTGCATCATGTTTAAATTTCTTTTAAACTGAAATGGGGATGACTAAACCCTAGCACCAGATGAAACCAACTAGGTTCAAAATTCAAATCTTTTTCAATGAACCCAAAATGCTCTTTGGAAAAGTTCATCATTTTTGGATTGATTAAAAACCTCTGCCAAAAATGTTGCACATATTTCTAGGACCATTCTGGATTTTTGAATTAAATCATATCTTATTTGCATTTGGGCATTTAAATTTTATATATTATTTTAAATGCTCAAATAATCCCAAACTGAAATGTTCCATGTTGGTTTTATGCTAAACAGTGGGCATGAGCAGTTTGGTGATTTTTGAAAGTGCCTAAGTATTTTTAATAAAGCCCAGAACAAAATAACAAAATAGAATAACAGGAACTAAATAGAAAACAGAGAAAAGGAAGCCCACCTGAGCCACTTACCTGTGCGGCCCAGCTCTGTAGCGGCCCAGCCCACCTTCCCTCGCGCGTCGTCTTCCTCGCGCCTACTGGCTCGGTGCGTGGCGCGCGCACAGCCGAGCCGCGGCCACCTCCTGCTTCGCGGTGGCAAGGCCCCGACCCCCCCTCTCCTCGCCAGCGCGACGCCCTGGCCGCCCTGGTTCTCTCCTCCCCCTCGCTGGACCTCTTCCTCTTCTCCTTCCCTCTCTCTCGCAGCCACCGAACGCCATCGCCGCCGCGCTCGCTGCCACCGCGGCCACCGGCCACTGCACGCCTCGCAAACATGCCCAGAAGAGTCGCCGCAGCCCCGTCTTCCTGTTCCCTCGACGTACCCAAGCTGGGGAGCACCGCAGCGCCTTCAACGCCGTCGTTCCCCTCCTCTGCATCCGGTGATCACCGCCGACGATTCGTCGCCGTCAGGCCGCCCCCGGGCTCGCCGTCTTCTTCAAACGAACCGCCGTGAGCCCCTCTTGCTCTTCCCCCTATCCCCTTACCCACGCGCGTGCCGTAGCTCAAACCACCACTGTGCCCGAGAACCTCCCGCCGCCGGCGATGTCACCGCCGACGCTGCAGCCATCGGGGCTTGCAAACGAGCCCGGCATCGTGCTCCGCACCCTTCCATGAGTCGAAAAACCCCACCTGCTCGTCCTACGGTGCACCTCATCACCGTTCCCGAGCACGCCCGAACTCCGGCCACCGCACTTCCCTCGCCGCCGTCGATCTGGTCCTCCCCGGCGCGAGCTGATGGCTCCGTTGGATGCGGACGAGCACCAGCATCACGCCAAGCCCCTCCGCCGCTCTTTTCGTCGCCGGAGACGGTTTTCCGACGCCTCCGCCGCGCTCAGCCTCGCCGGCGGCTAGCCGCCGGTCGTTTGGCCCCTCTGACCGGGGGTTTGACCTCCCCCGAGTCGCTGACATGCGGGCCCTGGCCCCTGCTAAATTTAAATTAAGTTTTCTGTTAAGCTTAATTAACCCTTCTGACACTGACGTGTGGGCCCTCACACCTAATTAGGTTAGTCTAATTTTCCTATTTAGCTTAGTACTAATCCGGTGGACCCCACATGGCAGTTTGACTTTGGTCAAGTCAACACTGACTGGTCCCACCTGTCATGCACACAAACCAGCCCTTAGACACTGACCAGTGGGCCCCACTGGTCAGGCTTGACTGGACCAGCCCCTGTTGACTTGCTGATGTCAGCATGACCTAGTGCTGACGCAGTAACTATTTTCTGGGATTTTAAATAAATCATTTCAGCTTGATATGGTTGGACCCTTTAAAAGGTCCCAAGATAAGAAAACCCACATGTTGGTAGCAGTGGACAAATTCACAAAGTGGGTTGAAGCAGAGCCTGTCAGTAAGTGTGATGCGGCAACAGCGGTCCAGTTCATCAAAAAGGTGATTTTCCGGTTTGGCTTTCCACACAGCATTATAACTGATAATGGCACCAACCTATCTAAAGGAGATATGGAGGAATTCTGTCAAAGAAAACATATTCGCCTTGATGTATCGTCAGTAGCTCACCCTTAGTCCAATGGCCAAGCTGAGAGAGCCAACCAAGAGATCTTGAGAGGCATCAAGCCCCGGCTTATGGTTCCTTTGCAAAGAACACCGGGTTGCTGGGTAGAGGAGTTGCCTTCTGTCTTATGGAGCATCAACACTACACCTAACAGATCTACAGGGTACACGCCTTTCTTCATGGTGTACGGTGCTGAAGCGGTCCTCCCTAGTGATATCCGGCATGACTCACCACGGGTGGCGGCCTATGTTGAAGCAGATAATGAACAAGCAAGATAAGACAGCTTCGACCGGCTAGACGAGGAACGGGACACGGCAGCAGCACGATCAGCGATTTATCAACAAGACCTGCGCCGGTACCACAGCCGCCGGGTTAAGACCAGGACGTTTCAGGAGGGAGATCTGGTGCTCCGGCTCATCCAGGACCAGACAGATATGCACAAGCTATCCCCACCTTGGGAAGGACCCTTCGTGGTCAGCAAAAACTTGCATAACGGATCATACTACCTTGTTGACGTTCGAGAACATAAGGACTCACGTACGGCAGAGGAGGAGACCAAGCGGCCGTGGAATATCGCTCTTCTTCGACCCTACTACACTTGAGCCATTGGCTCCGCTTTATGTACAATGTATATATTATGTAATAAAATGAATCGGCGCCCCCGGTACACCGGGGAATCAGCCATCTTTTTCGCAAAAGAGTATCACATGGGGGCTTCGAAAGAAACCTTCCATGGCCTCTTAAATCGGTGCCCCTGATAGAATCAGGGAATCAGCCGTGTCTTTCACACAAAAGAGTATCACATGGGGGCTTCGAAAGAAAACCTTCCATGGCCTCTTAAAACCGGTGCCTTGACAGAATCAAGGAATCAGCCGTGTTCTTTACACAAAGGAGTATCACATGGGGGTTTCCAAAGAAGCTTTCCATGGCCTCCTAAACCGGCGCCCTTGACAAATCAAGGAATCAGCCACCTTATTTATACAAACAAGAGTCACATGGGGGCTTCCGCGGGCAAGGAAGTTTCCCATGGTCTCTTGAGCCGGCGGCGGTATGAAGCCCATCATAAGAGCACTGCTCTGGTTGCTTCGGCAATTTCCACATGATGATGAGGGGTAAAAGAGGGTTTGATGCCTAGCACAACTCAAACATATGCCTCGACGAGCAAACGGCTCACACACTACCTGGGGGCTCTTAGCGAGTTGAATACCCTTGTAGTGAACATGGCTTGGAAGCCCGGTGCATACACCTAAAACCCCGGATTAACCTGCCTGCATCAAGTAAATTACGCCGTCCAGGTAAACCTGGTATGACCCTGTCGAACCTGTCACAAGTCAATCCTTCGGGACCCTGAATTTGGTCACGTTAAATTGATGATCATCGAGTTGATTACCCAAAGACAAAATCTTTACGAGATTTTGAAACATTGGGTAGCTATGTACATCGATGATTTGGTTAAGGATTGCGGAGCATCTTGACGGGCTTTGCTAAAATGGTTAATGACAGTAGCCTGGCAGCTCATAAAAGCCTCGAATTTGGAGCCTGTCAGCTCGTAAAAAGTCTCGACTACATGGTCTTATTTGCCCAAAAACCTTATTTTTATTTTTTATGTTTTCACAAATCTTTATCTTCAAAGGTCATTGGTTTTTAACCAAGTCCATTGATGCGAGACTGGACAACTACAAGGTTGACCATACGTCTACAGAGTTAAAAGTCTGGGTCATGAACACCAGCGAGAGTTAAACCGGCGTTCACTGTAACCCGGATCGGCCATCATGCTAAGCCGACAAGAGAGAAGGGTTTCATCAGCACCCGCGCTTTAAACTATTCCCATCGGGTTAAGGTCTACAAGCACACTTAATCACAGGTATGGGATATGTTTGTGTTTTATATGCAGTTCAAGCTATTTATTTGAAACATGTATCAGGGCAGTATAATCCGTCTGGTGGTAAAATGCCAGGACATCTTTTAGCATTGTTCATCCAGACGCAGGTAATATAAACTGTCAAAGCATTGCAAGCAGGAGATAAATTGGGGATCGCCAATCAAAGTAATACCATAACAGTGGGACAAAGGCAGTATCTCGACTATTCTATTACAAGGCACCCGCAGGCCCGAAAGAATCAAGGTTTCTTGCAAAGTGTTCAGCATCTAAAAATTAAACCGGAGCCGGTTTAGGATTCTTCCTCGGCACGCTGTGAAGACTTGGGGTCAGCTTGCTCCGGATCTTCGTCGACTTCTGGTAGCTGCTGGAAATCAGGAGTGCTCCAGTCAATCTTGGCGAGGGCACGGAAATACACTTCATCGTTTATAAGATCTGACAGGTCAATATCAGGAGCGAAGGTATGCTTACGAACGGGTGGGATCAGGTTTTCGGTGTCATAAACCGGCCGCTCCACCCGCGCATTCTCTAGATCGTAACCCGGATGATACCTTGTTAAATCTGCTTCGTCAGCAAGCTTACTGGCAAGAGGGTGCATGTCTTTGGTTAAAGAATGAAGATCTTCAGAAGAGAAGGCCGACCCGTCCTCTTTCATGCTGGGGTAACCATTCATGGCCTCCGCCGGATCAAAATCGGGGACCCATGCCTTGGCCCGGGTTAACGCCATGAGAGAGCCAGCTCGTGCAGCAGATTTCTTCACCTCAACAAGTCGAGCAGGCAAGACAGATAACTTTTCCAGAGTGCCTTGGATGGTGGTCGGCGCCGGTTTAGTGTGCGACATAGCACTGATAGCCCTTTGAGCACCGGAGTAGAGTTGCTCCACCAGGGTATAAGCAGCCTTCAGTTTCTTCCGAACATCGTCTCCAAGATGAGTTATGCGCCTCCCTATATACAATGGGCGAGTTAAACCGGAGCAGGATAAGAATGCAAGGATACAAACATACAAAGACATATACTCACCGAAGATAGCAGATGTCATGTCATCTATATGCTGTTTTAACCCGGATAGCTCCTGCGTCACCGGATTAAAAGCAGCTTTAGCATCCTTTGCTCTTTTTTCTAGAGCAGCTCTTTGCACCTCCCATGTGGACCGCTCCGCTTCAAAATCTTTCTTGAGTTTTTCCATGTTGGCTAAAGCAAGGATAAGTTCCTCCTTAGTTTTGGTCGAAGCAGTTTCATGGAAGGCCAAGCTATTCCGGAGTTCAGTTGCCTCCGAAGCTCTCCGGTTCAAATCAGCCTGCAGGAAAAGGGAAGTGTTAGAAGGACAGTTCAATCAAAGTCTCAAGCACATAACAAGTTATGCACTCGACACTTGGGGGCTAATGTACATTCATTCTTAGACATAAGAGAAGTTCCGGTTCACCTACAGTGAAGTAAACCGGCACTTGGGGGCTACAATGGCCTAAAGGTATAATTGCACAATACAAGCAGAAACGGAAGGCAAAAGGAAAGAAAGTTACCTCATATTTCTCCTTCATCATGTTGAGTAAACCGGCCTCATAGTCGCGACTGGTGAAGAGCTGGTTCAGATACCCAGAGTGGAGCTCCTGGGCACTAAGCTGAGTATAACTTGACAAGTTTGTACTCCACTTGCCTTTATCTTGCTGAAGCTTTTCCTCCTTGACAGTGTGTCTAGCCAACACAACAGGCTCTGTGGGAGCAGAGAAGCCTATCCCGGTTATCTCAACATCTTCTGTCGAGGCAGCGGTTGGCTGGAGGGGATCAATGGTGCGCACCGGACTAACAGGAGCCGGGCTAGCTCGAGGAGGACTAACCCGGACAGGGCTTGCCGGTTCAGCTGTGTTCTCCATAGCATCACCCCCCCCCCCCCGGAGCAGCAAGATCTTCATGATCCATAGGGGAGGGATTGTCGTGCTGGACTTCAACATTTTCCTCTGGAGGGTTGGCTGCTTCAGGATTCTCTACCGGTTCATTGGCGGTGTGTTCGGCAACCGGTTTATATAATTTTGCCTTTTTGCTAGGCTTGGGCATATTGATAAAGTTTAAAAGAGCAATGAAAACCACAAAGTTAAAACGGAAAGGTAAAACGGATATTTGGAAAGATGACTCACCTAGGAACGGTCTTAAGCACCGGAACTTGAGTAGCGGTTGATTCACCGGAAGAAGACAGAGGAGCTTCCTGGTAGTTGGGATCAGACGGTTTAAGAGGTTTGCGAATAAGACCTGCTTTGGGGTGAAGAAGGGTTGGAGTAAGCAAAACCTCTAAGCGGCGTCTACGAGCTGGCGTGTGGGGTAATCCGGACGATTCAACCACGTGACCACTATGGAGTGTGGTCCGGCGAGCCTCATGCTGGTGTTTCTTCAAAAGAAAGTTGGGATCCAATTGAGCATAAGGGTGAGAAAATGGATACTTCCGGGATGCCCGGCGAATCTTGGGTGGCAACGGTTCTGAATCAGACGAGAGAGAAATTACCTCAACTTCATCCGCTTTACTTCCCTCCGCCAGATCTTGGGAAAAGACATTATTGATATAAGTATAAACAAAAAGAATTCAAAGGAGGTAAGAATCGAGCAGTACCTCAGAAGCCGGATCATCTTCTTCGAGGTTTGAACAAGAAACGGCAGCAGTTTTCTTCTTCTTTACGGCTAAGCTCTTCTTACGGGATGGCTTTGCCGGTTTATCTTGAGCCTTCCTCTTCCAGAAGGGATCATTGGCATGTGTAAAGGAACAAGAACATGTTGAAGGCAAGTGATATGAACGGATTAAACCGAAAAGAAAGGGTCGGGAGAGTCTTACCGATGGCAGTTTGTTGGTTGTGCAGAAAGGAGCTAAACCGGTCCGACTGCATTCTTCCAGGGGGACATTCAACATTTTCTTTGCGGATTCAGTAACTTCGCTGTCAGGAAGCACTATTTTTGTGTGACGCTGAGGATCTTCCGGATTGCCAGTATATTCATGCATTAAGCTTGAGCGACGGCTTAATGGAAGAATACTCCAAGAGAGCCACCAACGGACAAAGTCAACCTCGGTTAAGCCGTTAGCTACGAAAGCCCTGAGCTTGGAAAGTTGAGGGGCATATCGAGCCCGGCCTTGGGCGCTCAGACGCTGCGGGAAGGGATGACCCGGCGTCAGGCGGTAAGCACGATAACCCGGCAACGGATTTTCTCCCTCTGGCGAAGTATCCTTGCAGTAGAACCAAGTCTGGTTCCATTCTTTGGGGTGGCTGTGAAGAGCGGCGTGAGGAAAGCTTACATCCTTCCTCTTTTGGATGCTCACACCACCAAGTTCAGTATGAGGCCCGTGCGAAAACTCAGTTCGGCGGTTCAGATGGAAAAAATCCCGGAATAGCTCCACAGATGGCTCTTCTTGTAAATATGCTTCCGAGAAGACTTGGAAGTTGCAGATGTTCGATATGGAGTTGGGACCCAGATCTTGCGGATGGAGTTGAAAATCAGCTAAAACATCGCAGAAGAACTTTGAACCGAGAGGGCTAAAACCCCGGGCCAAGTGATCGAAAAATACTATGGTCTCTCCCTCCTTAAGCTTAGGAGGACACTCCTTTCCAGGGGCCCGCCAGTGCAGAACCTCTCTAGGACCAAGAATGCCAATTGAGGCCGCCTTCACTAAGTCGTCCTCGGTAATCCGGGAAGGGACCCAATTGCAAGCAACGAACTGTTTAGCCATCTTTTCCAATGCGGGAGTGCTGAAAAGTACAATACAAGGCCCGGTTTTACAAATCTACTGGATGCAAACCGGCATGTTCAGTGAAAGTATTGACCTAATTGGCGGTTTAAGCAAGGGACTAATGGTACCCACTAATCCGGAGCAAGCATGAACGAGACAGCTACCGGTTTACGACAATAGAAGGACGAGGGCGGGAGCTTGAGCGCTGGAGACGAAGGAAGACGAAGCAAAGGGGGTAAAAGAGATGGCCCTTGGCCTTATTTATAGGCCGAAGAGATAAAACGGCAGGCGCGGGAATCGAGGAGACCAAAAATCGGATATGGATTGAGCTGTCGCCCCGATTTTCGGAACGGTAATAAAGAAAGGTAACAAACAGATACGGGCGTTAAGTGCGCAGATGATGTCATGACAGATTGAAGCGATTCCAATAGATGATGTCATGGCCGGTTTATGAAGTATACAAGAGCTGCAGAAAGGGAAATTCGTACAAGACTGTGAAGACTGACATGAACAAGTTCAAATCAATCTGGGGCCTAATGTCAGGGATATTACTATCACGTGTAAACCGGCTAGGAGGGTCCGGATTACGTTGGTAAGGTTATGTTATCAGAAGCCCAGTGGAGTATGTAATAGGAGGTTATAGCCCACGGAGATTCAGGGCCCATGTTTAAGGCCCATGGTTTGTAAACCGTCAAACTATGTAACTTTGAATGTAAGATAGAAAGAGTAGAGGCCGAGGCGGACACGTTTATGAGCCGGCCTCGGGACTCTGTAAACCGGACCGGGCGTTGCCTCCTATATAAAGGGACGACCCAGCGACGGTTCAGGACAAGAAACAACAGCTCGAGACACAGGCAAAGCGGATTCGCTCCCTGGTCATCGAAGCACAAGCAATACCACACCAAACTAGACATAGGCTTTTACCTTCATCGAAGGGGCCGAACTAGTACAAACTCCCTGTGTCCTTCGTCCGCTTTAACCCCTTTAAGCTAACCCGCGCGATGGCCTCATGACTAAGTCCTTTTGCTAGGACATCTGCCGTGACAAAACCACGACAGAACCCCACCTTGATCTTATAGCTTTCCTCTTATATTCGCAATATCCAGACTGCAATCTCAGTTTCTTGCTTGTTCTTCGTTTGCTTGCAGGAAATAGACCCTCGTGGTCAGGTTGATCGTGCTCTGGTGTGGTCAATAACTCTCGGAATTGGTTTAGCGATTGCTAAGGCGTGACGTCCTCGCACGTTCGTAGTCGGATCGTCAGAGCCAACTTCCTCCAAAACGATAGCCACCATCTCATCGAAAGACGGGACACCTTTGCCTCTATCAGCATTGCAGGACCCAAACCCTATTTGGCGTCCGCCCGCCCTCACTCACATAGATTCTAATGGACGTGCTTAAGATCCCCATGTAATTGGTTTTTCGGAAGCCCCTCTGGTGTTGGGAAGCTTCTAAAACCTTCTTAACTGTTTTTTATGTATTTAGTTTTTGATTTCCTAGTTGTTGCTCGACTTTTTCTTTTTTCCTTTCTTCTTTTCTTTATTGTTTTGTTTTTTTCTTCTTCTTATAACATTTTTCTTTCCTTTTTTACATTTTGCATTTTTTTTTCTCAAACATGTGAAATTTCTAGATTCATTTTTATTTTAAATTCATGAACTTAATTCTTAAATTCGTGATTTTAATCAAAATTAATTATTTTACCAATACGTGAACACTTTCCAAATTCAAACAAAAATCTTAGGCTTGTGGGCCTTTTTCAACTTCGTGATTTTATTTTAAAATTTATTAACATTTTTTCAAAATCTTGAACTTTTTAAAAAATCATGAATTAAAAAAAATCATGTTTGCCAGGTTTTCAGTTGATTATCATTTATTTTTCCAAAAAATCATGATTTGTTTTCCAAATTTGTTCTTGTTCAAATTAGTTAAAAAAATCAAACTCATGGATTTTTTTTCAAATTCCTGAATTTTTATAGGCTCGTGAAATTTTAAAAAAATCATGGTTTTTTTTCGATCTGTTAAGTTTTATTGAAATCGTGAACAATTTTTTCAAAACCAGTGAACTCTTTTCAAATCCATGAGCTTTTTTTTTCAAATTCTTGAATTCATATCCATGTCCATTTTCAAAAAAACCCAAAGTTTTTTCCAACATTCATGAACTTTTTGCAAATTCATGATTTTTTATATTAACTTTTTCATTTTCGTGACCTTCTTCTGCAAATCCATGAACTTTTTTCAAATCAATGGTTTGTTTTTATGTTTTTCTTTTATGTATGTTTTTTTCAAATGGATTTCTTATTTCACAAAAGTCAAACATTGACCGACGAAAGATACGCGGGAGGCCGTGATCCGGTCAAGTCGTTTTTATTGGGCCAAGCCCAACTAAGTGAGGCGTGAACGCTAGGATTGTCTACCGGCGCTAAAGGTGTGGACGTGGAGAACTGGTGCAAGGCAGGTGTCCAAATGGGTGCCCCACGTCGATAAAGCATGATTAGAGCACAAAATGTCATGATTTAGCGCATCACAAAGCCTGGATCAAATTTGCGGTATTGTCGAAAGGCAAATCATATTGTCAAAATCATATTTGGAACTTACAACGCCTAATAGATGCCAATCGATGCAGGGCGCATCCCATCCTTGGGAACCTTCAAGGTTCCCCCGGTTTTCCGTGATGGAATTTCCTTAGTTTTTGTTTTCACCTGTTTTATTTCTTTATTTCACTTTTCTTTTTTTGATTTCCTTGTTTTTTTCTTTTCTCTTTCTAATTGTTTTCCATTAATTTTATGAACTTTGTAAACAAATGTGTTTCTTCGTTCACAAACAAATTTCAAATTTGTGAAAAGAATCACTTTTGTGAACATTTTCAAGTCCTTGGTAGTTTTTAATTTTTTTGAATAGTTTTCCAATTCCATGATCCTTTTTCTACTTCAAGAATTTTTTGGACATCTTGATATTATTTTTTCCAATTTGCGAAGTTTTTCAATTTCATGAATATTTTTAATTGTTGAAGATTTGTTGATATTTGTGAAATTCTTTTGAGCTCATAAACTGTTTTTAAAATGTGGAAACATTTTTGTCAAATTCACAACCCTTTGCAAATCCATCAATTTGTTTCTTTCAAACTCACAGGCTAACCAAGCAAATGTGGGGGGGGGGGGGTGTGGACCATCCCGCGTTCTTGTGCGGCCCACACGAGCGGGCATGTGAGTATTGCATTCCTACCTGGCGCAAAGGGCACCGAGGAGGAGGAGTCAATCATATTTGTTGCTCAGTGCAAAAAATGGGACATAATGCAAAGGGTGTTGCAAGATGGATTGAGCCCATTAGTATTTTCCCTGATTTTTTCCTAGTCTTTTTCTGTTTATTCTTCCTTGGGTTTTCTTGTTTAGGGTTGATTTTTCTCGTTTTGTTTTTATCTCTCTTTTTATTTTAAATTTTATTTTCCTTTTTAAATTTAATCTCTTTTCTTTCTAAAGAGAATATAACCTTTTTATGAACACACAAATACTTTTGTTAAACTACATGAAATATTTTTTTTCGAAATTACACGAGAATTTTTAAAAGACCTGAAGAATATTTAGAATTGCACAACCTTTTTTTACTTACGTGGTTTTTTTAAAGACATGAACACATTTTGAATTACATGAATTAAAGAAAGCCCATGAACAATTTTCAAATTTACATGGACTTTGTTCAAATGTGTGAACGCTTTTGAAATTACATAAACATTATTGAAATGCGATTTTTTTTACTAAAGTGTAGAATGGTCTTTAAATTAGACAAACATTTTTTAAACGCCTGAACACCTATTGAACTTCCACTTACATATTTGCAAAAATGGTGCAGTAGAAACTTTACCTACTGTTCTTCGGTAAATAGAACATTTTTAAAAAGTACATTAACAGTTTTGAAATTATATGTACATTTTTATTTTAAGAAAAGAAAAATAAAAGAAAACCAATAGAAAACCCGAAAATATAAAAACAAACAAAGGGACAAAACATGGAAGAACCATAGGTGAGGAGGGCTCCATGCAACAATGAGGAAGAAGTGGGTTGGCGCACGAGGCAAATACTTTGTGCGCTATGCCGTCAATTTGACGCGAAGAGTGTTGTATAGGGACGTTTCCCGTTAAAACAGAGTGCGTTGAGCACATCAAACAAACACGCTGTACTTTTGGTTTCAAATTTCTTTTTCAAATGGAACACTCGATTCCATTAACCATAAAATTCACATAAAACATCTTAAGCCGAGACACCCTAAGAGGGCCTTTCTTTGAGTCACGTGATTGAAAAAGCCCATGAATAGGGAAAATGCTAGATTGGAATGTCATGCCCATCCAAATCCTACAAGACTATGATTTTTTATTGCATCTAATAAAAAATATAAATAATTAAGTTTAAAAATAATTCAAATTTCTTATGAAATATAGTTCAAAGGAATATTTGGTAAATATCTTATATGATTCAGCCATTTGAATAAAACAACATATATACATAAAAAGGTCATAAGGATTTAATCATTCAAATTTCACGTAAAGTGTTTGAATAAAAGATGTCGTGGAATGTTGAAACTCTATGTCTATCTCTAAAAAAAACATGTGTTTGGCTCGTCCATAAGCAATCTCTTTTTTGTGGACAACAAGTACAATCTTAAAACACGAATATTGTGAACAACTTTTGACACCCAAAAATAGGCGCACATCGATATACATTGAATAATGTGCTATAATATGTGCACTCGCCAGAAAAAAAATAGTATTAATTATCAAATATTTGCTTGAGTGGCCATACTGCAATTGGCGAAGATAACATTATCGACATAACGTCGCCTCCCACTAAGTGGATACTTCGCATGTATGAGAAAGGCAGTGTAAAGCCGGAGATTTCATCCCTAGTGACTTGAAGGTACAAACATCATCCCAACCATCAAACCATGTGTTTGTTCTCGAGTGCCCATACTATTTCACTTTTTTTAGGAAGAGTGCCCATACTATTGGCTTATCTACATTCGTATCTTCCTTTGAGAGCGTCTATTTCCAAATAAAATTCCTATTTCTCATTAAGTGGATGATGAAAGTTGAATATCCGCTTCACCGTGTACAAGTAGATCAACATAAGAATAACTATTTTGTATAGGCCCGTATTTACTGTTTTATTAAAAGTTTTTCTATGTACGTATCTACTGTAGTTCCTGAAAGGGGAGCACATGACTAGTGCCACAAAATCTTTTATATCGTCTCTGTAGCTCTTCTGAAACACAGGGTCATCCAGAATGTGTGGATTAAACCTGATATCAATTTTGTTAAAGTAAATGTTGACGCTACCTATTTTGTAGATGAAGGAGTGGGAGCTACTGCTGCAATACTAAGAGATGAAAAGGGAGTATTTATTGCGGCCCAGTGTAAGTATATTGACTATGCAGCGAATGCCACCACAACAGGGCGATGGCAATGCGTGATGGCATCTCTTTGGCAAATTCTTTGGGGTTTAATAGGGTAGAGGCGGAATCCGACTCGCAAATTGTGATCGATTTTTGCACCGAACAATTGAGATGGTGGGACGAGGCTTCGGCAATTTTTGCAGAGTGCGTGGATGTTGCATCAATGATTGGGAAGGTCAACTATAAACATTGCTTTCGTTCGGCGAATAAAGCGGCGCACGTGCTAGCTAAATTTTCTTATTGTAATAAGACTTCTTCTAGTTGGTTGGAAGAGCCCTCTGACTTCATTGTCAGCGAGCTTGTGAACGATGTACTCCTTATTAATTCTTAATAAAGCTAGCTATGATGGCCTTTCTTAAAAAAAAAAAGAATGTGGAGAATCTGGAAAATAGAAGGCCGCTACAGACATTCCGAACGGAAGAGTGCTGCGCCATGGCCGATCTTGTAGCCAGAGGAGAACCAGGTGGTGACTAGACTGGAGTCGTCTCGTCCGAGAAGATACGGACGCGTTTCCTGCCGCGGATGACCTGACTGACGACGAATTTTTATTTTTTGTCCCCTCTTCTTCAGGTCAGACGGCCCGGGTTGCGATATCTCCCAAGATAATGACGCGTGCGTGCGTCCACATTCGGCCCGTTTCATTTCACGAAAGTCAGAACAAGCTCGGCAGCAGGCCGTCACTTGGGCCGCACTCGCGCAACCGCTTTCTGGAGTCAGGACGAGTACTCTGTTCGTCTATTGTGCTGATTTCAGTTTCTTCATTTTTTTCCCATTTCAGGTTGTCAAAAAAAAAAAAAATCCCATTTCATATAAAACAAAGGGTCTGTCTATATCACATCTAGATGTGAGATAACTCCCTCACCCTTAAAATTCATGAGTGACTTTAAAAAAAAATCAAGAGTGAGTGTGTTAGATGTAAGATAATATCTCACATCTAGATGTGAAATAGCAAACCTGTAAAACAAAATGAACAAACTAAAGTCAGCATTTCATATATTTATATCAGTATAAATCCAACGTTTCCGCTCACGTTAATATCAAGAAGACGTGAAAGCTTGCACAAAACTTAAAAAGAACCTGACTAAAACTGTATGGTCCGAATGTTATTTTATGCACAGTTCGGAAGACTGTAAGACCTCCTGTATCCAGTCACCAGCTGTACGGATGCATGAAAAGCTTAGCTAGGAGCCTAGGACGATCTTCCGAGGCTGATAGGGAAAAAACAACTACTCTGTCTCGGTACCATAATATAAGACGTTTTCGCAGTTAGTATTTTAACTGCGAAAACGTCATATATTATGGTACAGAGGTACTAGTCAGCACTGCATGATTGAAAGGAACAACAAAGGCAGCATTGCATTTGTCCAACAGGTCCAATTATCTTCAGATAAAGTCCGAACCGTGCGCAGGAGACGGTGATTCTTTGTTACACTCAACAAGTTCGGCAACAAAAGGCGCTGCCTACTGTACATGCTTTGCAGAAAAGAAAGCTTCTCCGATGGCGCCACTGAATTTTCTTACTGGTTAAGACTCGGAGATCAGATCCTTGCTGGTTAAGATTCTCCGCTCTGCGAATGGTGCACATCTATCTTATCTTTGCGAACTGCTCAAGAGAGGGACAGCCCGCGGAATCAGAAGAGGCCATACATGAAAGGCATCAAATTTCCTTGGAATTACTTAAACTATCAGTTTTTGTCGCGGTCCGTCCCGTAAAGCATGCTATCTGGCTCCACTAAGGGACAGCCTAAGCTTGTTCATTAGTCCCAGGTCAACCGCTCGAGCTGTTGCCAGATGCTCTAATCAGTGTGTGCTTTGTTTCCTTGTGTTGCCCTCCATGATGCAGATCTGGACTAGGTTACTTACTGGTTGATGCATGTGCTGGCTGCCGTTGGCTCACGCGACCTAAAGCTTTTTTAGCCAGACTGAACCTGACCGACCATTCATAAACAAAAGTTGGGTGCAGTGCAGATAGTATCATCCGTTCATGATTAGATCGAAACGAACGACCAAAATGAAATATACTTCGTCGATCTCGACAAGTCATCTGACCATAACTGCACTACTAGTATTCTACACAGCCTCTGCTTATTTTTACTTGGGCCAGCCGCAGCCTGAAAGCAACACTTTGGTCAACTGCTTAGTTTCTTCAGTTACTTAACCCGGTGGCAACGATTAACTAACTTGTATGAGAACGTGCACGGCATCTGCACTTGTGTTTCTTCCCCGGAACCGTCGATCCGATCGGTGTCACATAGCTTTCAGAAAAGAAATTAAACCGGAATGCATGTAGTATGTGACTTGCTGCTGAAAAAACTTGTGCCCTAATAAGCTTTGCTAAGCCAATAGGATGAAAAGCTATGCTTCTCAGGCCTTCTAATGCTCATGAAAGCAATTCACAGGGACATCTTGTTGTGTGTGCATTGGATGCCACTAACAATCATAGCATAGGCTGGCTGCCTCTCCCAAGACCAGCCTTTATGTTTGTTTATCCCAAAGGGGACGCCGGCATTGCCCTTTAGATGCAAGACAAAACCTAGCACTAGTTCCTCCTCGCTCTGTCCTACTAGCAGATTAGGAAGTAGCAGCAGCAGCATCATTGTGGCTGGATGCCCACCTGCAATCAGCCGGGGTAAAAGAAAAAGACCAGGAAACAGTGGCGATCCGAACTGAAAGGACATGAGATCTTTCATAAGCTCAGTTGCTTACAGCTGTAAAACCTCTCTACTGCAGGGCAGTGATTTTCTTTTCAGCGAGGAATATTGCATGGCAGTTTCCTTTAAAAGGGTGGCGGGAAAAGTGAAGCCATGGGTGGAAGGCAAAATATTCACCAATCACCATATATTCTCATAAATCATAACAGCGCGACACCGAGAGGGATGATGAATTCGCAGTTTCACACATAGTTTCAGAACAGAACCACTGAATGCACATTACTACATAAGATTCTTTCGATATCTCCTGGCAAAAAAAGAAGATATTTCGCTATCTGCATGATCAGAATATTCTTCCCTAGGCGTGAACTTATGTTTCTAAGCGCATTTGTAAAGTCGACTCACTATACAAAAAACATCCCCCAGAAATAATTATAATTCGATAAACCAAAACAATATCTCAAAAAATATCAGAAGTTAGAAGGGAGCTCTGAAAGCTGATTCCATACAGCTCTGGGCTCACCTGTCATTTTTTTTTTGATCCGTATAAAACCGTAGAACAATTGTTCTGCAGTAATTTTCTCATTATTAATTATAAATAAGTACAATATTTACAAAAACCAAAAATGAAATACACTTATATCAGAACTATCCAGTCCCTGCTCTAGGGAACATGTTCTTAAGTGATTGATCTGAAACTCCTTGATGCCTACATCATAGATGTGCACCAATCCATTCCATCAGAATGCTCAAATAATTTTCTTTGATTCTGTGCTACAGTAAGGTAAGATCTTTGAGAGATCACCTGTCAGTTCATGTTCACACAATACAGAGAAAAGTATACTTTTCGTCCCTTAACTCTTGGTGAAGTCTATATTTGATCCCTCAACTTCAAAACCAGATAACTTGCACCACCAACTACCGAAACAGGACAAGTTTCGTCCCTGGCCTTGGTTTTAACCGGTTTTGGTGCTGAATCACCCCGGTTTTGACTGGTGCTCACTCATATTCATGTATTCTTTTTAATATCCGTGAACCTTTTGAAATTCACATACACTTTTCAAATCTGAGTAGTTTTTTCAAGGCCGCGTATTTTTTTAATATAAACATACTTTTTCAAATCAGCGAACTATTTTGAATCAGTGATTTTTTAACATTTACGTACTTTTTCGAATCCGCGTATTCTCCCTATTTTTTAATTTTACCAAATCCAATTATATTTCAAAGCCATAAACTATTTTTGAAATTTGCATACTTATGTCAAATCCTCATGCTTTTCAAAGTCTGCATAGTTTTTTTTCAAATATGTGTTCTTTTTATAATCCAAGAACTTTGTTTGAAATTCACATACTTGTTTCAAGTCGACATAATTTTTGTGTAAAAAAGTACAAATCCGCGTACTTTTTTCAAGTTCGCATAAAATTTTCAAATTCATGAACTATTTCCAATTTTTTTACTCAAATATAAAAAGTTACATCGACTTTTAAAAATTAAATGAAGTTGAAAAAACTACATGAATTTTTTAAAAATTGGCATATTTGAGAAAGTACATGAACTTGGAAAAAGTACGCAGATTTAAAATAATGAAAAAGTAACCGAATTTGAAAATATTACGAGGACTTGGTAAAATTAGGCAAATTTGAGTCTGCATGGTCAAAACCGGGGTGGACAGCACCAAAACAGGTCAAAACCGTGACCAGGGATGAATCTTGTTTGGTTTAAGAAGTTAAGGGTGCAAGTTATCCGGTTTTGGAGTTGAGGGACCAAATCTAGACTCCGTCAAGAATTGAGGGACAAAAAGTATGCTTTTCTCCACAATATATAATGAGCTACTCCCTCTGTAAACAAATGCTCTGTAAACAAATGTAGGGTGTTCTTGCAGTTTAGGTTAAACTGTAAAACTGTGTTGCATTTGTGTACAGAGGGAGTCCTTTTCTAGAAAACTTTGTTACTAAGAATTTTTCAGTTTTGTATCCAACTATTGCGTGTAAAATAGGTGAGTTGGATAAGAGAGTTATCTTAAGACTTCTCGAACCATGGTGGAGATGTGATTCAAGCTCATAAGAATTTCACTTCAGTAACAAAAATATTATGGATCAATCAGCCTAATCATCTCCAAGTTAATCCTAAATCTCCAATTTGTTTCTATCCATTCCGTTCAAATCCACCAGCCAAATGGGAAACTGATTAACATCTTCACTAAATCCTTTAGTGCTGATGTGAACTCTCTTCATGTTCAGTTAAACCATCTATTTTGTCATTATATTAGAATTCACACATGCACCGATGTACGGATCCAGTTATGAATTTGATCAGTCTTACATCGATTTCACCACAAAGTGGGTTACGAGGGATAATCTGGAACTAAAATTTGACCACCGATGTACTAAAAATTTCAATTAATAAATGGAGTTTAAGACCCTGTTGGGTAATCCACCAACTCCCGAAAGCTGCAGGGTGAGGAAACTACAGCTCCGTCATTTTCAACTGCAGTTTTGCCAGCTCCGGGAGCGGAGTTGTGAAGCGGAGGGACACCAAATAGGGTATAAGAGCCTGTTTGGGACTGCTCTGCTCCTTAAAATTCAGCTCCGCTCCAGAAAACTCAAGCCAAACAGGGTAGCTCCATGATATGCCGCTCCATAGAAAAATTAGAAGCTGGGGTACAACTCTCAGTTTTTTATGAAGCTCGTGAAAGGGTGCTCCAAAAAATCCTAAAAGCTAGAGTTGGGGAGAAATTACCCACCACTGCCACCAGTAAGTGGATACCCCTTCGTTTCTCCTCTCTCATCCAATCAAAAAGATCCTTTCCACCAATTTTTCCATTCTTGAAGCTGGAGCTACATGGAAACCAAACATTATCTTTGGTAGTGCTACAACTTCTGTATGAATCTGCTCCAAAATGGATTTGGTGGAGTGAAGCTGATTTTGGTGAAGCGGAGCAGTCCCAAACAAGCCCTAAGTCTTCATGTTTATTGGATCGTGCAAGCTCACTTCACGTGCCGAAACCTAACCCTCCCGCGCCGCCCCGTGAGGCGACTGGGAGGGGCCTTCGATCTGCGCCGCCGGTCGCCTCATCCTGCCTCTCCCTCCCTCGTCCGGGGATGCGGCCGGGCGAATCCCGACCGTCGCCGCCAGCGGCGGGGTGTCTTCTTCCCCTCGCGCGATGGGGCGGCACGGGCTGGCCTCCTCGGGCATGGGCGTGACAGAGTGTGCCCCGACGCGGTGGCTCGCCGAGACGCCGGCGTGGGGTGATGCAGCGGCGTGGAGGACTTCATGGCGGTGGCGACCCAGGGTGGCGGCCCTGGAAGGTGGTGGCTAGTGAAGCATATGCCTCTCGCGGCGGCATGGCGTGGCGATGTCCCTGTCCAAGGCGGCATAGTTTTCAGAACAAAACACTGAATGCACATTAAATAAGATTCTTTCAATATCTCCTCGCAAAAGAAAAAACATTCGCTAACGGATCCCATGCATGATCATAATATTCTTCCCTAGGCATGAACTTATATTTTTGTTTGATCCGTAAAACCGTAGAACAATTGTTCTACAGTAATTTTCTCATTATTAATTATAAATAAGTACAATATTTACAAAAGCCAGAAATGAGATACACTTATATCAGAACTATCCAATTCCTGCTCTAGGGAACATGTTCTTATGTGATTGATCTGAAACTCCTTGATGTCTGCATCATAGATGTGCGCCAATTCATTCCTTCAGAATGCTCAAATACTTTTCTTTGATTCTGTGCTACACTAAGGTACGATCTTTGAGAGATCACCTGTCAGTTCATGTTCACACAATGAGTTACTCCCTCTGTAAACAAATGTAGGGCGTTTTTGCAGTTTAGGTTAAACTATAAAAACGTCTTACATTTGTGTACAGAGGGAGTCTTTTTCAAAACTTTGTTACTAAGATTTTTTCAATTTTTTATTCAACTATTGCGTGTGAAATAGGTGAGTTGGATAAGAGAGTTATCTTAAGACTTCTCGAACCAAGGTGGAGATGTGATTCAAGCTCATAAGAATTTTGTGAAGGAAATATGCACTAGAGGCAATAATAAAGTTGTTATTTATATTTCCTTATATATCATGATAAATGTCTTTTATTCATGCTAGAATTTTATTAACCGGAAACTTGATACATGTGTGAATACATAGACAAAACATGTTGTCCCTAGTATGCCTCTACTAGACTAGCTCGTTAATCAAAGATGGTTATGTTTCCTAACCATAGACATGAGTTGTCATTTGATCAACGGGATCAGATCATTAGGAGAATGATGTGATGGACAAGACCTATCCGTTAGCTTAGCAACTTGATCGTTTAGTTTTTCTGCTATTGCTTTCTTCGTGACTTATACATGTTCCTATGACTATGAGATTATGCAAATCCCGAATACCGGAGGAACACCTTGTATGCTATCAAACGTCAGAACGTAATTGGGTGATTATAAATATGCTCTACAGGTGTCTCCTAAAGGTGTTTGTGGTGTTGTCATAGATCGAGAATATGATTTGTCATTCCGAGTGTCGGAGAGGTATCTCTGGGCCCTCTCGGTAATACACATCATAATAAGCCTTGCATGCAAACGACTAATGAGTTAGTCACGAGATGATTTATTACGGAACGAGTAAAGAGACTTGCCGGTGACGAGATTGAACTAGGTATGATGATACTGACGATCAAATCTCGGGCAAGTAACATACCGATGACAAAGGGAACAACGTATGCTGTTATGCGGTTTGACCGATAAAGATCTTCGTAGAATATGTAGGAACCAATATGAGCATCCAGGTTCCGCTATTGGTTATTGACCGGAGATGAGTCTCGGTCATGTCTACATTGTTCTCGAACTCGTAGGGTCTGCATGCTTAACGTTCGATGACGATCAGTATTATGAGTTTATGTGTTTTGATGTACCGAAGGTTGTTCGGAGTCCCGTATGTGATCACGGACATGACGAGGAGTCTCGAAATGGTCGAGACATAAAGATTGATATATTAAAATGTTATATTCGGACACCGGAAGGGTTCCGGGGGTCACCGGATAAAAATCGGAGTACCGGGAGGTTACTGGAACCCCTCGGAGGGTATATGGGCCTTGATGGGCCTTAGGGGGGGAGAGAGAGAGGGTTGGCTAGGGCTGGGCCGCACGCCCCCAAGCCCTAGTCCGAATTGGACTAGGGGGAGGGATTGCGCCCCCTCCTTTCCTTCTCCTCCTCTCCCTTCCTTTCCCCTCTCCCACTCCTACTAGGAAAAGGAGGAGTCCTACTCCTAGGGAGTAGGACTCCCCCCTTGGTGCGCCCTCTCTCTGGCCGGCCTCCTCCTCCCTCCCTCCTTTATATACATGGGAGGGGGCACCCCACAGACACACAAGTTGATTTGCAAGTCGTGTGCGGTGCCCCCTCCACAGTTACACACCTCGGTCTTTGCAGTGCTTAGGCGAAGCACTACGCCGGTAACTTCATCATCACCGTCACCACACCGTCGTGCTGACGAAACTCTCCCATGACGCTGAGTTCGTGGGACGTCATCGAGCTGAACATGTGCTGAACGTGGAGGTGTCGTACGTTCGGTGCTTGGATCGGTTGGATCGCGAAGACGTTCGACTACATCAACCACGTCACTAGACGCTTCCGCTTTCGGTCTACGACGGTACGTGGACACACTCTCCCGGCTCGTTGTTATGCTTCTCCTAGATAGATCTTGCGTGATCGTAGGATTTTTTTTGAAATACTACGTTCCCCAACATTTTGCTTAAGTAACAAAAGAAAATATGGATCAATCAGCCTAATCAACTCCAAGTTAATCCTAAATCTCCAGTTTGTTTCTATCCATTCCGTTCAAATGCACCAACCAAATGAGAAACTGATTAACATCTTCACTAGCGAGCCTAGCTCAACTGGTTGGGGGAATGGATATACAAACCCAACACCTGAGTTCATATCCTTACAGAGATGAATTTAGTTTCCTATTTATTTTGAGGACCAGGCTTTCCTGGTACTCACGTATTTATCATTGAGAACTAGTCTCGGTGCGTGACTAAGATTAAAAAAATCCTAACACTCATACCTAAAAGGCCGTATGCATCCCTAGTTAGTGCAGAGGCAAGGGAAGTGAAATTCTCCCAAAAAACAAAGGATTCATTCCTCACTACATTAGTTTTGTGCCCCGCGTCATCCCCGCTAGGGTGACTCAGGCGGCGCCCAAAACCTAGCCGTCGGGGGTGTGCACTGTTGGGGAACGTAGCAGAATTCAAAAAATTTCCTACGCTTCACCAAGATCAATCTAAGGAGTCATCTAGCAACGAGCATAAAGGAGTGCATCTACATACCCTTTGTAGATCGCGTGCGGAAGCGTTCGAAGGAACGTGGATGATGGAGTCGTACTCTTCGTGATCCTCGTCACCGATGATCCCAGCGCCGAACGAACGGCACCTCTGCGTTCAACACACGTACGGTACATCGACGTGTCCTCCTTCTTGATCCAGCAAGGGGGAAGGAGAGGTTGATGGAGATCCAGCAGCACGATGGTGTGGTGGTGGATGCAACGGGAAAAGCTGCAGGGCTTCGCCTATGCCCTGCGTGAGGAGTTGGAGGTGTGACGGGGGGAGGCGCCAGAGGCTTGGGGTGCGGCTGCCCTCTCCCCCCCACTATATATAGGGGGCCAGGGGGGGCGCCGGCCCTAGGAGATCCAATCTCCTAGGGGGCGGCGGCCAGAGGGGGGAAACTTGCCCCCCAAGGCATAGGGGGCGCCCCCACCCCCTAGGGTTTCAACCCTAGGCGCATGGAGGGGGGCCCATGTGGGTGCGCCAGCCCACTAGGGGCTAACCCCCTTCCCCTTGCGGCCTACGAGGCCCTCCGGGATGGGTGGCCCCACCCGGTGGACCCCCGGGACCCTTCTGGAATTCACCCGATGGCCGAAACTGGACTTCCTATATATCATTCTTTACCTCCGGACCATTCCGGAACTCCTCGTGACGTCTGGGATCTCATCCGGGACTCCGAACAACATTCGGGTTTCCACGTGCATGTATATCTACAACCCTAGCGTCACTGAACCTTAAGTGTGTAGACCCTACGGGTTCGGGAGACACGCAGACATGACCGAGACGACTCTCCGGTCAATAACCAACAGCGGGATCTGGATACCCATGTTGGTTCCTACGTGTTCCTCGATGATCTCATCGGATGAACCACTGTGTCAAGGATTCACTCAATCCCGTATGTTATTCCCTTTGTCTATCGGTACAGTACTTGCCCGAGATTCGATCGTCGGTATGCCCGATACCTTGTTCAATCTCGTCATGGCAAGTCTCTTTACTCGTTCCGTAATCCATTATCCCGTGACTAACTCCTTAGTCACTTTGAGCTCTTAATGATGATGTCTTACCGAGTGGGCCCAGAGATACCTCTCCGTCATACGGAGTGACAATATCCCAGTCTCGGTTCGTACCAACTCAACAGACACTTTCGGAGATACCCGTTGCGTACCTTTATAGCCACCCAATTACGTTGTGACGTTTGGCACACCCAAAGTATTCCTACGGTATCCGGGAGTTGCACAACCTCATGGTCTAAGGAATAAATACTTGACACTAGAAAAGCTTATGCATTACGAACTATACGATCTCGTGCTAGGCTTAGGATTGGGTCTTGTCCATCACATCATTCTCCTAATGATGTGATCCCGTTATCAATATCATACAATGTCCATGGTCAGGAAACCGTGACCATCTGTTGATCAACGAGCTAGTAACTAGAGGATTACCAGGGACACGTTGTGGTCTATGTATTCACACATGTATCGCTGTTTCCGTACAATACAATTCAAGCATGAATAACAGACAATTGTCATGAACAAGGAAATATAATAATAATCCTTTTATTATTGCATCTAGTGCATATTTCCAACAGTCTCCCACTTGCACTAGAGTCAATAATCTAGTTACATTGTGATGAATCGAACACCCATAGAGTTCTGGTGTTGATCATGTTTTGCCTGTGGAAGAGGTTTAGTCAACGGGTCTGCAACATTCAGATCCGTATGCACTTTACAAATATCTATGTCTCCATCTTTAACATAATTCCGGATGGAGTTGAAACGACGCTTGATGTGCTTGGTCTTCTTGTGAAACCTGGGCTCCTTGGTAATGGCAATAGCTCCAGTGTTGTCACAGAAGAGAGTCATCGGGCTTGAAGCGCTTGGAATGACTCCTAGGTCGGTGATGAACTCCTTCATCCAGACTCCTTCTTGCGCTGCTTCGCAAGCAGCTATGTACTCCGCTTCACATGTAGAATGCGCCACGACGCTCTGCTTGCAACTGCACCAGCTGACTGCTCCACCATTCAAAATATACATGTATCCGGTTTGTGACTTAGAGTCATCCAGATCTGTGTCGAAGCTAGCATCGACGTAACCCTTTACGACGAGCTCTTCGTCACCTCCATAAACGAGAAACATATCCTTAGTCCTCTTCAGGTACTTTAGGATGTTCTTGACCGCTGTCCAGTGTTCCATACCGGGATCACTTTGGTACCTCCCTACCAAACTTATGGCAAGGTTCACATCAGGTCTGGTACACAGCATGGCATACATGGTAGAACCTATGGCCGAGGCATAGGGAATGACACTCATCTTTTCTCTATCTTCTGCCGTGGTCGGGGACTGAGCCTTGCTCAATCTCATACCTTGCAAAACATGCAAGAACCCCTTCTTGGACTGATCCATATTGAACTTCTTTAATATCTTGTCAAGGTATGTGCTTTGTGAAAGACCAATGAGGCGTCTTGGTCTATCTCTATAGATTTTGATGCCTAATATGTAAGCAGCTTCTCCAAGGTCCTTCATTGAAAAACTCTTATTCAAGTAGGCCTTTATGCTCTCCAAGAATTCTATATCATTTCCCATCAGCAATATGTCATCCACATATAATATGAGAAATGCTACAAAGCTTCCACTCACTTTCTTGTAGATACAGGCTTCTCCCCAAGTCTGTATAAAGCCAAACGCTTTGATCACATCATTAAAGCAAATATTCCAACTCCGAGATGCTTGCACCAGCCCGCAGATCGAGCGCCGGAGCTTGCATACCTTGTTAGCATTCTCTGGATCGACAAAACCTTCCGACTGCATCATATACAATTCTTCCTTGAGGAAACCATTAAGGAATGCCGTTTTGACGTCCATTTGCCATATCTCATAATCATAGAATGCGGCAATCGCTAACATGATTCGGACGGACTTCAGCATCGCTACGGGAGAGAAAGTCTCTTCGTAGTCAATCCCTTGAACTTGTCGATAACCCTTAGCGACAAGCCGCGCCTTATAGATGGTCACATTACCATCAACGTCTGTCTTCTTCTTAAATATCCATTTATTTTCTATGGCGTGCCTATCATCGGGCAAGTCCACCAAAATCCATACTTTGTTTTCATACATGGATTCTATCTCGGATTTCATGGCTCCGAGCCATTTATTGGAATCCGGGCCCGCCATCGCTTCTTCATAGTTCGAAGGTTCACCGTTGTCTAACAACATGATTTCCATGACAGGGTTGCCGTACCACTCTGGTGCGGAACGTGTCCTTGTGGACCTTCGAAGTTCAGTAGTAACTTGATCTGTATCTTCATGATCATCATCATTAACTTCCTCCCTTGTTGGTGCAGGCACCTCAGGAACAATTTCCTGCACTACGCTACTTTCCGGTTCGGGAGGGATGACTGTCACCTCATCAAGTTCTACTTTCCTCCCACTCACTTTTTCGAGAGAAACTCTTTCTCTAGAAAGGATCCATTCTTGGCAACAAAGACCTTGCCCTCGGATCTGTGGTAGAAGGTGTACCCAATCGTTTCCTTTGGGTATCCTATGAAGACGCATTTTTCCGATTTGGGTTCGAGCTTTTCAGGTTGAAGTTTCTTGACATAAGCATCGCAACCCCAAACTTTTAGAAACGACAGCTTAGGTTTCTTGCCAAACCAAATTTCATACGGTGTCGTCTCAACGGATTTCGACGGAGCCCTATTTAAAGTGAATGCAGTAGTCTCTAAAGCATAACCCCAAAAAGATAGCGGTAAGTCGGTGAGAGACATCATAGATCGCACCATGTCCAACAGGGTACAATTTCGACATTCGGACACACCATTACGCTGAGGTGTTTCGGGCGGTGTCAATTGTGAAATAATTCCACAGTTCCTAAGGTGCGTGCCAAATTCATGACTTAAATATTCACCCCCACGATCCGATCGCAAGAACTTTATTTTTCTGTCACGTTGATTCTCAACCTCATTCTGAAATTCCTTGAACTTTTCAAAGGTCTCAGACTTGTGCTTCATCAAGTAGATATACCCATATCTACTCAAGTCATCTGTGTGGGTGAGAACATAACGGTAGCCTCCGCGAGCCTCAACACTCATTGGACCGCACACATCGGTATGTATGATTTCCAATAAGTTGGTTGCTCGCTCCATTGTTCCGGAGAACGGAGTCTTGGTCATCTTGCCCAAGAGGCATGGTTCGCACGTGTCAAATGATTCATAATCAAGAGACTCCAGAAGTCCATCTACATGAAGTTTCTTCATACGTTTGACACCAATATGACCAAGGCGGCAATGCCACAAGTATGTGGGACTATCATTGTCAACTTTACATCTTTTGGCATTCACACTATGAATATGTGTATCATCACGATCGAGATTCATCAAAAATAAACCATTGACCAGCGGGGCATGACCATAAAACATATCTCTCAAATAAATAGAACAACCATTATTCTCGGATTTAAATGAGTAGCCATCTCGCATCAAACGAGATCCAGATACAATGTTCATGCTCAAAGCTGGTACTAAATAACAATTATTGAGGTTTAAAACTAATCCCGAGGGTAGATGTAGAGGCAGCGTGCCGACGGCGATCACATCGACCTTGGAACCATTCCCGACGCGCATCGTCACCTCGTCCTTCGCCAGTCTCCGATTATTCCGCAGCTCCTGCTTTGAGTTACAAATATGAGCAACTGCACCAGTATCAAATACCCAGGTGCTACTACGAGCGCTGGTAAGGTACACATCAATAACATGTATATCACATATACCTTTGACGTTGCGGCCTTCTTGTCCGCTAAGTATTTGGGGCAGTTTCGCTTCCAGTGACCCGTTCCCTTGCAATAAAAGCACTCAGTCTCAGGCTTGGGTCCATACTTTGGCTTCTTCCCAGCAACTGGTTTACCGGGCGCGGCAACTCCCTCGCCGTCCTTCTTGAAGTTCTTCTTACCCTTGCCCTTCTTGAACTTAGTGGTTTTGTTGACCAGCAACACTTGATGCTCTTTCTTGATCTCCACCTCCGCTGATTTCAGCATTGAATACACCTCGGGAATGGACTTCTCCATCCCTTGCATATTGAAGTTCAACACGAAGCTCTTGTAGCTAGGTGGGAGCGACTGAAGGATTCTATCAACGACCGCTTCGTCTGGGAGATTCATTCCCAACTGAGACAAGCGGTTGTGCAACCCAGAAATCTTGAGTATGTGCTCACTGACAGACCTATTTTCCTCCATCTTACAGCTATAGAATGCGTTGGAGACATCATATCTCTCAACACGGGCATGAGCCTGGAAAACCATTTTCAGCTCCTGGAACATCTCATATGCTCCGTGGTGCTCAAAACGCTTTTGAAGCCCCAATTCTAAGCTGTAGAGCATGCCGCACTGAACCAGGGAGTAATCATCACAACGCGACTGCCAAGCGTTCATAACATCTTGGTTTGCCGGGGCGGGAGCGTCACCTAGCGGTGCTTCTAGGACATAAGTTTTCTTGGCAGCTATGAGGATGATCCTCAGGTTACGGACCCAGTCCGTATAGTTGATACCATCGTCTTTCAGCTTGGATTTCTCTAGGAACGCGTTGAAGTTGAGGGTGACATGAGCGTGGGCCATTTGATCTACAAGACATATTGTAAAGAATTTAGACTAAGTACATGATAATTAAGTTCATCTAATCAAATTTTAATGAACTCCCACTCAGATTGACATCTCTCCAGTCTTCTAACTGATACATGATCCGAATCGACTAGCCCGTGTCCGATCATCACGTGAGACGGACTAGTCATCAACGGTGAACATCTTCATATTGATCGTATCTTCTATACGACTCATGTTCGACCTTTTGGTCTTCCGTGTTCTGAGGCCATGTCTGTACATGCTAGGCTCGTCAAGTGAACCCTAAGTGTATTGCGTGTGTAAATCTGGCTTACACCCGTCGTATGCGAACGTTAGAGCCTATCACACCCGATCATCACGTGGTGCTTCGGAACAACAATCCTTAGCGACGGTGCACAGTTAGGGGGAACACAATTCTTGAAATTTTTAGTGAGAGATCATCTTATTTACTACCGTCGTTCTAAGTAAACAAGATGCATAAACATGATAAACATCACATGCAATCAAATAAAGTGACATGATATGGCCAATATCATCTTGCTCCTTCGTTCTCCATCTTCGGGGCACCATGATCATCTTTGTCACCGGCATGACACCATGATCTCCATCATCATGATCTCCATCATCGTGTCTTCATGAAGTCGTCACGCCAACTATTACTTCTACTACTATGGCTAACGTTTAGCAATGAAGTAAAGTAATTACATGGCGTTATTCAGTGACATGCAGTTCATACAATAATTAAGACAACTCCTATGGCTCCTACCGGTTGTCATTTTCATCGACATGCAAGTCGTGATTCCCTATTACAAGAACATGATCAATCTCATACATCACATATATCATTCATCACATCTTCTTGGCCATACCACATCACATAGCACATGCTGCAAGAACAAGTTAGACGACCTCTAATTGTTGTTGCAAGTTTTTTTTACGTGGCTTCTATAGGTTTTCTAGCAAGAACGTTTCTTACCTACGCCAAAACCACAACGTGATTTGTCAATTTCTACTTACCCTTCATAAGGACCCTTTTCATCGAATCCGACCCAACTAAAGTGGGAGAGACACACACCCGCCAGCCACCTTATGCAACTAGTGCATGTCAGTCGGTGGAACCAGTCTCACGTAAGCGTACGTGTAAGGTCGGTCCGGGCCGCTTCATCCCACGATGCCGCCGAATCAAGATTGGACTAGTAACGGCAAGAGAATTGAACAAACTCAACGCCCACAACTTGTTTGTGTTCTACTCGTGCAAGATGCTACGCAAAGACCTAGCTCAGATGCCACTGTTGGGGAACGTAGCAGAATTCAAAAAAAATCCTACGCTTCACCAAGATCAATCTAAGGAGTCATCTAGCAACGAGCATAAAGGAGTGCATCTACATACCCTTTGTAGATCGCGTGCGGAAGCGTTCGAAGGAACGTGGATGATGGAGTCGTACTCTTCGTGATCCTCGTCACCGATGATCCCAGCGCCGAACGGACGGCACCTCCGCGTTCAACACACGTACGGTACATCGACGTCTCCTCCTTCTTGATCCAGCAAGGGGGAAGGAGAGGTTGATGGAGATCCAGCAGCACGACGGTGTGGTGATGGATGCAACGGGAAAAGCTGCAGGGCTTCGCCTATGCCCTGCGTGAGGAGTTGGAGGTGTGACGGGGGGGAGGGGGAGAGGAGCCAGAGGCTTGGGGTGCGGCTGCCCTCTCTCCCCCCTGATGGGCCTCTAACCCCTCGTTGGTTACCCCAAGTGGAAGGTGTGAGATGCAGTGTTGTGGAAGTTTTTCCCTTAGCAAAGATGCCAAGGATCGAATCCCCAGAGACTCCTAGGTTCAACAAGTAGGTGTCAACTGCTAACGGCGCCAGATATTAGCAATCAACGTGGACCTGCACACAGATACAAATAACTTTGCTCCCAACGAGTACAGAGAGGTTGTCAATCCCTCCGGCCTTGTAGTTCACAAAGGATTAAACGCAAATGATAGTAGTGATAGATAATGTTTGCAATAGTAAGTAAAAGCGAAAAGTAAATAGCGGATGTGATCAATGATGGTAATATGGACTGGAGTCTCATGATGTTAACTAGTGATGTCTCTCTCCCAAAAGACGATAAAACAGCTATGTGAGGTAAACGAATTACAGCTGGGCAATTGACAGGACCACGAACGCAAACCAATGCTGACTACATTGCAAGAAAGGTTGAGGTTCAAAGCATGGGCGGTACGCCAAAGTAAGTAGACCGAAATCCATCAATATCTACTACTAATCATCCACCTTTAGATATCTATCCAGAACATCTCGCTGGTATTAAGTTGCGAGCCCCACCCATAGTGTAAACTCAAAGCAACAGACAACTGCATTAAAAGAACTTTACGTAAAGTAAACAATCCTTGCACCCGCGGGCACAAGCACCGTTGTTTTCCCCCTTGTGGCAACAACACATCCCCTAGACTCATGTTTCTGTCACTCAAGCTAGTCATCGAGGGGCATGAACCCACAATCGAGCATAACGTTCCCTCTTGGAGTCACTACCTATTACTTGGCCAAAGCAATAAATAACAACGAAGAACATGCAAGAATTACTTACGAACATAAATATAAAAGAGGTAGATCAAATATATTACTCAATCACAATCTGAACATAATCTCATAATCCATCGGATCCCAGCAAACTCATCATAGCAACAGCATAAGGATTACATATGTGCCTCGATCATGTAGGGCAGCTCACGAGGACTAATTAGTGAAGCACAAGAACGGGAGGAGAACATCACATAGCTACTGGTCATGGACTCATGGTCCAAGGGAGACTACTCACAACTCATCCGGGAGGCGTCCATGGTGGTGGAGAGGCTCCCGATGGTGATCCTCCCCTCCGGCAGGGTGCCGGGAAGAGTTCTCCTGGTGCTCCCGATCTTGGAAGCGGCAGCGGCGGCGGAACAGAGATGAGATCGCGAAAAAGAGTTCCCGTCTCGAGGGTTTCGGAGGACGCTCTAAATATATGCCAAAGGGGGGCACCAGACGGGGCTCGGGGGGCCCAGGCTCCCCCCGGCGCGGCCCAGGGGGGGGCGCCGCCAGGGCGCCTGGAGCCCTGGTGCCCCCCCCCCCGGCTGTCCTTCGGGCGCACGGTAGGTTCTGGAACGCTGATTTTTTATATAATTTTTCTGGATTTTTCCAGGCAGTTCTCGTAATGTGAAAACCTGAAATACAAAAACAACCGAAAACAGAAACTGGCACTGGGGTGCACTGAGTTAATAGGGGTAGTCCAAATATGATCAAAAGTGTACGGAAGTGTATGAATATCATAGCAATATCACCCAAAAGAGGCATGGAGCAAGCAGAAATTATAGATACGTTTTGGACGTATCACCCCCCACTATATATAGGGGGCCAGGGGGGGCGCCGGCCCTAGGAGATCCAATCTCCTAGGGAGGCGGCGGCCAGAGGGGGGGAACTTGCCCCCCAAGGCATAGGGGGCGCCCCCACCCCCTAGGGTTTCAACCCTAGGCGCATGGAGGGGGGCCCATGTGGGTGCGCCAGCCCACTAGGGGCTGGCCCCCTTCCCCTTGCGGCCTACGAGGCCCTCCGGGATGGGTGGCCCCACCCGGTGGACCCCCGGGACCCTTCCGGTGGTCCCGGGACACTCCCGGTGACCCCCGGAATTCACCCGATGGCCGAAACTGGACTTCCTATATATCATTCTTTACCTCCGGACCATTCCGAAACTCCTCGTGACGTCCGGGATCTCATCCGGGACTCTGAACAACATTCGGGTTTCCACGTGCATGTATCTCTACAACCCTAGCGTCACTGAACCTTAAGTGTGTAGACCCTACGGGTTCGGGAGACACGCAGACATGACCGAGACGACTCTCCGGTCAATAACCAACAGCGGGATCTGGATACCCATGTTGGTTCCTACGTGTTCCTCAATGATATCATCGGATGAACCACTGTGTCAAGGATTCACTCAATCCCGTATGTTATTCCCTTTGTCTATCGGTACGGTACTTGCCCGAGATTCGATCGTCGGTATGCCCGATACCTTGTTCAATCTCGTCATGGCAAGTCTCTTTACTTGTTCCGTAATCCATTATCCCGTGACTAACTCCTTAGTCACTTTGAGCTCTTAATGATGATGTCTTACCGAGTGGGCCCAGAGATACCTCTCCGTCATACGGAGTGACAATATCCCAGTCTCGGTTCGTACCAACTCAACAGACATTTTCAGAGATACCCGTTGCGTACCTTTATAGCCACCCAGTTACGTTGTGACATTTGGCACACCCAAAGTATTCCTACAGTATCCGGGAGTTGCACAACCTCATGGTCTAAGGAATAAATACTTGACACTAGAAAAGCTTATGCATTACGAACTATACGATCTCGTGCTAGGCTTAGGATTGGGTCTTGTCCATCACATCATTCTCCTAATGATGTGATCCCGTTATCAATGACATCCAATGTCCATGGTCAGGAAACCGTGACCATCTGTTGATCAACGAGTTAGTAACTAGAGGCTTACTAGGGACACGTTGTGGTCTATGTATTCACACATGTATCGCTGTTTCCGTACAATACAATTCAAGCATGAATAACAGACAACTATCATGAACAAGGAAATATAATAATAATCCTTTTATTATTGCCTCTAGTGCATATTTCCAACACGCACTCCCTCACCCCCTCTCTCCGCCGTCGCCGGGCTAAGCCCGAGGGTCAATGGCGGTAGCGGAGAATTTCCTCTCTCCTGCGTCTTAGGGGTGGTGCGAGACCCCTAGGCATGTGGTGGCGCGGCTGATCCAGTTTTTGCGGCGCGGCAACGATGGCTGCGGCAGGTGGCGGCGTGGCGTACGGCCCTGCCTTGGAAGGTGAGGCGGGCGGCCCGATCATGCACGGTGGCGTGGGTTGCGGGCGGCCCGATCATGCACGATGGCGTGGGTTGCGGGCGCAGCGGCTGGCCCTGTTTGGGAGGCGGCGGCTACCGACTATGCTGCGATGGCGCGCCATCTACCTTTGGATCGACGACGGTGGCGTGTGGAGGGCGTGCTGGTCTCGTCGGCGGCACCTCCGGTCAGATCTGTTCTGGCCGGTGCAGCCATCGGAGGTGGTCGGCCTGAGCCTGGGTGGTCGGATCTCAGGAGCAGTCATCTAGTTCCAGCTACGAGTTCGGGAGATATAGTTGCTAGTGAAAATTGAGCCGACGGCAGCAACGACCTATGGGAGTGCGTCGGACTGGTTTGCGCCCCAAACCCATCATTTGGATTGGGCCTCCGGCATTAGAGTTAGGCATTTGTGCGATATCTATTTGGTATTAGGCTCGGACTATCGACACCCCTTCATCAAGTGGATATGACTAGCGACAAATGTTGCTAAGATGGTGGCTTCAAACTGCCTGATGTATTTCTTTGTACGTTTTTTTAAAACGGAGGCAAAAGCTTTGCCTGATTGATTAATTAAGAAGAAGAGAATTGCCCGATTAATTAGTGAAAAACCAGGCGAAAACTGATAGATATAGACCACATGCGGACTACTCGCTAAGAAAGAAACTCCGTGACCCCATGATCAACCCGACAAACATACATAATGCGCAACAACCATGATCGCTCACACTTCTACGTTGCAATGAAACTCCCAACGAAACCAAGGTTGAATATAATAAACACCACCAAATACACGGAGATGAGCCAATCGGAGATGGTGATCAAAAAGACCGAGTATCATCCATTAAACAGCCGGAGACTCCTTACCAATGGCGCGACTCTTCTTGCCTATGCTCCCGAGAGCCTTCTTCACCTTATTGATTTTGCCCGTAGAAGCCTCATCCGCTAGGAGGCCGGCAATCGCCTTGCCATACCCCGTGCTAGCTGTCATGCCCAAGATGCGATTCTATCCCGATCACGTGACACTTACGTGATTGGGGCACAGCCGCATTTCGGGCTCTTAGCAAGATGGATATCATTACATCGTACCATTACAAACATACATGGGGGATACAACAATACATACAAGTTACATGATACAACAACATCAATACAAGGCATCCGACTACGGATGCAAACTTGAAAAGCACACGACATCCATCTGCTATCCCACGCTGCCGACCAGGAACCTAACCCAAGACTGAAGAAGAAGGAGAAGAAAGAACTCCAACACAAAGGACATCGCTCTCGCGTCAAGTCATCGGAAACCTGCACCTGCAACTGTTGTTGTAGTATCTGTGAGCCACGAGGACTCAGCAATCCCATAACCATGGTTAACAAGACTAGCAAAGCTTAATGGGAAAGTAGAGGTTAAGTGGTGAGGTTGCAGCAACGGCTAAGCATAATATGGTGGCTAACTTACGAGTACAAGAATAAGATGAGCATCTACGCAAACGGTCGCAAACTAGTAATGATCGCTAAAGATCCTGAACTACCTACGAGTCAAATATAACCCCACCGTGTTCTCTTCTCAAAGTGAAAAGAGACAGTCATGGTTACTCACGCAGTTGTGTGTTTTATTTCGGATCCACTGACAAGTTTTCTACAACCGGACATTAACAAATTCCAATCTGCCACATAACCGCGCGCACGGCTTTCGAAAGATCATAACCCTGCAGGGGTGTCCCAACTTAGCCCATCACAAGCTCTCACGATCAGCAGAGATAATAATAATATTACCCCTTATCTTGGGGACACTCCGTTCAGGCTCGGAATCCCGGTGCACAAGACATTTCGACAATGGTAAAACAAGTCCAGCAAGACCTCCCGGCGTGCCGACACCCTGATAGTAGCCATGCGTATCTCGTCTCAGGCCACAACCGGATAGGTGATCCTACGGGAGTCAGCCCTTGAGTTTCCCCGAGGTGGCCCCGCAGTCTCCTCGTTTGGGACCAACACCATCAGCACTGCCCCCCTGCTATGTAGAAAGAATCCTCGGGTAGCGCTAACTCCCTATGCAATTAATTAATTAATTAAGTTTTTATTATGAGCAAATTAATACCAATGTTGGGCCTTGCTGGAGGAGTTTTATTCAAAGACAAACTGTCAAGGGGTCCCCATATACCCAACCTTGTAAGGAACGCAAAATCAAGGAACATAACGCCGGTTTATCGGCTCCTAAGGTGGCATGAGTGGAACAAAACACCGAGCAAAAGGCCAAGCCTTCCACCCATTGCCAAGTATATAGGTGTGTTAATAATAATAATAATAATAGATATTGTGATATTCCAACAACAAGTTCCAACAAGGAACAATCTTCATCTTCACCTGCAACTAGCAACGCTATAAGAGGGGCTGAGCAAGCGGGTAACATAGCCAAACAACGGTTTTGCTGGGAAGGTGTCAAAGGTTAGAGGTTTCATGGCAACAAGGAGATGCTGACAATAAAGATGGGTAGCGCGACATATAGCGATAGCATCGAGACATCTAGCATAGCAATGATAGTAAAGGTATCCAAGGTGATGGTCATCTTGCTTGAGATCCCGCAAGGAAGAAGAACGGATCCATGAAGTAGACGAAGAAGAAACCTTGAAGACGAACCACGTGTAGTCGAACGAATCCTCACGATCGCAACGGAAAAGAACTAGCGAGAAGAAAGCACACAACATGGTAAACACACCACTCAAGAACACGACATAAAGCTCAACCAAGTATGATGCAAGACAAGTCTATATGATGCAAAACATGGCAAGGGATGAAGCACACAAGAACAACACAAACCAACAAGTTTAAATGAGGCCGGAATCCACATATAACAATTCCGGTAAGTCCTCATATGCACATTTTGAATTTGGTCCAGATCTGAACAAATCTTAAGTTAAAGTTGTTAAACAACAATTTAATATGCACCAAGATGATCTACTCGAAATTCTAGTCAAGTTTCATATAAAGTTTATTTAATTCGGAGCTACGGCCTAGAAGATATGAGCAAAACAAGTCAAGCATGACATCGATGCAAAATGCATCCAAACATCAAGCAAACATGAAAGCAACATGATATTATGCTTCTACATGTAAAATCACACAAGTTTCATATAGGGCACACTCAAAACGGAGCAACGGTTCAACACAAACACATGAAACAAGATATAATAACAAACTGTCCAAAATCAGCAACATGGCAACTTTGGAGCAAGGTAAATATATGCTACAGCACCCAAACATGATAACAAGAGGCATGGATGTGAAATAGACATGATACTTAACAAGCATGAACTTAGAACACACCCAAAAACTAGCTGGAACACAATTAACCAAGCATGGCAAGTTGCAATAAATTTATCCAGACTTAGTCAAAATCTGGGAAGGCAAAAACATCATCACGATGCTGCCTCCGGAGGCACAAAACAACAAGTGTATCAAGTCTACTGAGCATGTAAAGATCATGGACATGTAATAGACATAGCATACATCAAACAACTCTATTGGAGCAACTCCATAGGAGGCATGGATCAATAACAACAAGCTTCACCAAATTGATCATGCTGATAAAATCCTGTCAGGTAAATTTATAGCAACTTGAGAGCAAGAAATAAATAAGCTACAACAGGCCATTTATGCAAACAAGGGCATGGATGGATAGAGCATAACATGCACAACAATACATGATCATTTTCCATACTAAAACATGCATGGATTAGAGTGGGGCATCAAGCAAACATAGCATCACGTTTAACAGATTCCAAACTTAGCAGTTTTTTCACTAAGTATAAAACAGCAACATTGGCATGGCATGTTTACAAGCTTGTTTAAGTCACCACAAGGCATATCATGAAAAATGGATTGCACCACAACAAAGACCATATGATTGTGCTTCTAAAACATCTAGACATGTGGCATGAAGACAAACACATCAATAGCAATGAGCAAGTGAAATCAGCATCTCATAATAAGTTTCAGCACTTATCAGCCACATTTACTTTTGCAACAGAGATTAACATAGCAATATGGCACCTAACATGAATGCTACAGCAACCATCATGTAAAGCACTTCACAATGAATATTTTGACATATCAGATGCTCCATTTGGATAAATATGCACCAAGTTATCACATCTCAAACATGCTAACAAAATTACACGTAACAACAGTTTTAAACATATAGCACTCTTGCAACGATGATTAGAGTATCAAGATGGACTCAAACAAGCATGACACAATGGAACAATATGAAGAGCATATCACCACGATCATTTTGACATATTATTCACTCAATTTGGACATGCACACAAAAAGTTACAGCATCGCAAACATGCACACATGTTTAAAGGTTTTTGGGACTTGGACGAAAAAACTACCTCGGGGTGGACATGTCCAGATGTGGCCGGACGTGTCCGGGCCGCTGGACACGGGCCCACGGGTCAGTGGCACAGAAGAGGGAGGCGGACATGTCCGGGCCCAGCCGGACATGTCCGTCGGTGCGGCGAGGAAGACGTGGCCGCGGCGGCTGGAGACGCGGTGGCCGGCGCTCCGACGAGCTTGTCGCGGCGGCGCGGCAGCAGGGGCCCGGCGGGGGAGGCCGGAGAGGTCGGGAACGACGGGGAGGCGCCGGATCCGGACTGCAACTGAGCATGGCGACCGGCGGCGGAACTTGACGGCGACGGGGCTCGACCTCCCGTGGCGGTCGGCGACGGCGCGCGAGCCGCGAGCGGCGAGGCACGGCCCGAGCTCAGGGAGGCGCGGGGGTGCACCGGCGGTGAGGAGAGGCCCGACGCCTGCGGTGGCGAGGCGAGTCGGCGACGAGGCCAGGTGGCGGGAACGGTTGGCGGAGCGGCGACGGGGAAGGAGGGAGCGGGCGCGCGCGGGCTCCTCCGGGCCCAGATCCGACCCGGGACGAGCCTGCTGCGGGCCGGGGAAGGTGGGGCGTGGAGGAGGCCAGGTGGAGGCTCTCCAGTGGCTGCGGGCTGCGGGGACCGGGGAGGGCGACGTGGCGCGCCCGGATTGGCCCGGGGCGCGCCGGCGGCGGCGCCAAGTGGCGGATCTGGAGCGGGCGGCGCTGAAAACGAGGTGGGAGGTGGCTGGGAGGTTAGGGAAGGCTAGGTTTAGCTTAGGGGTGTCCAAAAATGGACTAGGGGGACTTATATATAGGGAAAAG
>LR738715.1:654432140-654474012 GCA_902687465.1 Secale cereale | reverse complement strand
AAGGCTAGGTTTTTTTTGGGGGGGGGGGTGGGTTGCTCCGTTTCGGACCGTTAGATCCCGATCAGGCGGTCCGGAGCGGAGGGGCAGGTAGTTGGGCTAGGAGAGGCCTAGTGGGCTGTGGGGAAAGGCCACGGGCTAAGACGAGAAGGAAGAAGAGAGACCCACGGGGTTTTCGGAGACCGAAAAACGTCCGACGTTTTGTCCGGCGACTAGTGCCGCTATATTTAACGGTTGGGCTATCAAACGAGGTCCGAATGCGATGAAATTTGGCAGGCGGCCTGTCTACACTATAGTAAGACCACACATCAAGTTTCACCCCATTCCGAGAACATATTCCGGACACTCATAAAATAAATATTCGGAGGTGCCGCGGACGCGTGTGAGTGTGTGTGGGCTCAGAACGGACAACGGAAAGGACTGACGGACTTGGACGGATGCAAGTTTTGAAAACATGTTGATGCAATGCACACGATGACAAGTCAAATATGCAGCACGCAAGCAGATGACAAAGCAACGACGACGAATAAGTGACGGACACTTGGCGCATCGGTCTCGGGGTGTCACACTAGCTTCCTCCAAACCAGCGAGCAAGCGGCAAAGCCTTTTCACGAAGATCACCTCGTTAATACGTGCCATCGTATTTCCACGGTCAAAGATCGATGCAGAGGCCGGGGGTTATACTCCTTTTCGAAAACAAAGTCTTCATGTTTATTTTGCACCAACAGTCACAATCTCTGCTAAAAAAATGTACTGGAGAACCACATGACACGATAATTTATAACAAGCCAAACTAATCAGTACTCAGAAAAATCATCGGTAGCACCAACGGATGCACCTAGTGTTGCAACCTTGTATTCAACATTAAACTCCAGATGATAAGGCTCACCTAGAAGAAGGATGTAAGTGATAAGATTGATTATTTGTGATATCACCGAGATAAATTCTAGCAGAGCATCAAGAATATGGTCATGAACAAGATAGGCAGAAAGCGAGCAGTCCTCCTACCAGGAGAGGTGTCCAGATGGTCAATCTAATGCTCCACCCCTAGCTAGTAGCCAGTATTTCTATATGTGGATTGGTAATCTCTATAAGGGCATGTGGGAATAGAACCATATGCAACTATTCGCTCCATTTGCAGGCTTCCCACAAAAAGTGGAATATTACAAGATTATATTCTCCTACGTATGGACAACATGGGCACTGGCACAAGACCTACGATTTCTCCACAGTTCTGGCTCTAGTTGAGTACAACTATATTAGCACAATGGGGACCTCTTAAACAAGAATGCCCACACTAAGGAGGCAGCGCAATATTGCGTGCATTGCATAGAGTAGCAGTAGTAGCTTAACTTGTCGGTTCTAGAGGCTTCTTAAACATCGGATTAGCCACGCAGCAAATAGGTGCTGAAGCTACCCCCTTGTGGTAAAAACACTTGTACGCTTGGTGTAACTTTGCTTCCATTCAAAAATGTTTTTTCTTTTTATGATTCAGACACCGCTGCGTATTTTAGCTATTTTCCTGACATATATACATGGTTTTCTTTTGCTTTGCTCGTATAAAGGTTTAACCTAAAACTTAAAACTTAAAAGATGGTTTTGAGAGGGCGAGGAGTAAACAAATCCAACTAAAGTTTTCTATAAACAAGGGCATCCACAGTGGTTGGAGGCAGCATTGCCTCTAAGCTGGGGTCCACATTGCTTCCTTTAAGATTAGTCAAAAATGCTGCAATGTATGGCATTTGCGTGCAGTTTTTTTTTTTTTTGCGGGGTATTTGAGTGCAGTCTCTATAGCAGTCTCAAAAAAACAAAATAAAATGGATGGCATGTAGGAACATATGAGTATTTTAATTGAAACAAAAGTTTGGAGGCACCCTCTTAACTTAGAGGCGATGTCAAAGATTTTTTGTTAGGGGCAACCTCATGCAATGTATAGAGGCAGCCTCTATAGGCTTAAGCAGCTATAGAGGCAGCAAAAGTACACACTCTGAACACTCTTGTTTGATAAGTCAATGAGCATGCTCCTGGCTGGCTCGTCTAGGTGGGTCCGAAATCTTATTTTACAAACATTGTTGATTGATCGGTGCTTTTGTTCTTTGTTTTCTCAAATGTCCAGAAACTTCCGATACGTATAACGTGGAGGTCCATCATCCGAAACTTTAGTTACCAATGTGTAGGTCGGAACGAAATTCCGATCCTCGAATCACGACCGGCAACTTTACAAGTTGTCTGCAACAAGGATATGAATGCATCAGGTATATGGTCGTTGTTGTTGCTTTACAAGTAGGCTGCAGGTGCCATATCGTATATGTAGTCACGTGAATGATGGTCCACAGTCCACAGTCCATAAGCAGAACCGATGCCATCGGATGGGGAAAGTCCGAATCATTTGGCCGGTGTGGTATCGTTCTAGAGCTAGCCCCGGATCATATTAACTGTGTGCAAGAAGCTTGCACTGGCTTGTTGTGTCGTTTTTCCATGGCATTTTTTTCTCTCCAAAAAAACCAAAACCAAACATGCATGTAGGGCGATAGAAGAAACAGAAATGCAAATTCAAATCGTATGACTTTATTTAAGACTGGCACTAATAGAATTATGCATCGGTCCACTCTTCCAACAAGATGCTCCCTTCGTCCCAAAATAAGTGACTCGACTTTGTACTAATTTTGTAGTAAAGTTAGTACAAAGTTGAGTCACTTATTTTGGGACGGAGGGATTACGTACTAAGCTGTGCTTTGCTTCATTTTCCAAGGCCGGTCACTACTAGCATGAACCTTTTGCGTGTGTGCGCGCCGGTAAAATCCTCCCCCTGTCGTGGAAGTGGATGGAACGTGGTGCATGATTCCCATCTCCACTCAACACGTGCATGCGCAGGCGCGGCCACACGCACAGTTGCGTACGTACGTGAGCGATCGTATGATCACCCGGTGCCGGTGGCTGGCCGACTCGTATCGCCCCGACCGGCGACATGCATTGCACGGTGGTGAGGTGAGGACGTACGTGAGCTCCGCCGGCGCGTGCTGCGCGGGTGCATGCATGCACGCGCAATCACGCGGCTCCGGAGTCCAGAGTTAGGCGGGTGACGACTCGTTGCACCCGGCGTGAAGAAGGGTATAAGCCGCAGATTAGCATGCCTAACTGACTGACTGATTACTTAATTAACCAGCAGGATATGTGATACCCGCGAAAGGCAAATCCGTCGAGTGCGCGCTTTCGATCCCAGTGTCGGATGTGTGCGTCCATGGCGCGCACGCTCGAATCGAATCTCGACCGCGCCGAGGGTCGACCCGAGTCAAGTCTCGCGTGATCTCCGGAACTCCCTATCCGACCGACCGCCCAGCCGGACCAGCTGGCCTCCGAGCGCACCGCATCCATGCACGTGCAGCACGTACTACGTGACTTCCTCGCATGACCACAGGAGGAACCGGCAACGGTTAGCGACGATCGAGTGACTCGTGCGGTCCAGCTGCCTGCGTACGCGCGTAGAGTTGGAACATCTCGACTCACCCTCAGTCTCTGGCTCTCTGTGCAGCCGGTGCTCGTACGCCCTATCTACTTGTATGATGTAAAGGCGCCGAGCTGCTCGGGATGACGGATAACCGGATAAGGACACGTGCCACGTACTCACGCTCGGGGTGCAGTGCATGTTCCGGTCTTGACCTGTGCTACAGCGGGTACGACGTACCTACGCGCTACGCGTGGAGTCAAGAGCGATTTCGACAGCGTCGCGCACGCGCGCTCTCTGTGTCACGCACGCGTGTTTTCACCGGCCACGGCTCTTGCCAGATCGACCGGCCCGTCGAGGTACGTACATGGATGCCAGATGGTAGGCTCACGTAGCCATGCATGGATCCGGCCGACGAATGCAATTTCGTATCCTACCGGCCGGCGGTCGGCGGAGAGGTTCCGGTCAAAACTCAGAGCACGAGCGACCTTGATAACTTGGCTTCACCAATGACACCTTGCAGATCATATATCCACACACACACAAAAACTACAGTACATGCATGTTGCATAGAATGCTCCTGTCCACGCGAAAGCATGGCTCGTGAGGACATCGACTGGTGCATGAACCCCTGCACCACCGCTGCATGCATGACCACCACCTACGCGCGCAAATTGTACCGTGACACGCAGGGTTGGTATTTGTGGGTTTCTACGTTTTCTGTTTGTTGATGAAAAAGGAAGTTTAATCCCCGGCGTCCGTACCGTCCGATGCACAAATTACGCGTTTGGTAGGCTGCATTAGGTCGGGCGAGACCTGCACACGAAGAATTTGCCCATTTGATTGCGTGGGTTGCATGCGAATCGTGGTCCGCACGAACCTCAAAGCAGGCCTGGCCTAGCTCTGGAGAAACGGCAGAATCGGCCGTTTTTCGCAAGCCAAGCTCGTTCGAGCCACACGTGGCGAGCACCTGCACGCCCGGGGAATCGCGGGAGACGACGCGATGGCTCATAACTCCCCACGCCCCTTCCGTCACCTTCCTCGCCAGTTCACACGCACTCCCTTCCTCTCCCCTCATCGCCCGTCAAGTTTCTCCGATGGCAACGCCGCCATCCCGTCGCGTTTCACCCACTCCGGCCGTCGCCGACAGTAATCCTATCCAAAAGAGGTGGATTGCCGGCCTCCCAGCAGCCGGAGTAGATCTGACGGCGGCATTGCGAGCTCCCTCCCCTTTTTGCACCATGCCGCCGCCCCGGGCCAATGCACCGCCGGCGCCGGTCGCTCCAGCTCCGCCACCGAAGCCGGTGGACATCTGATACGTCCAAAACGTATCTATAATTTCTGCTTGCTCCATGCCTCTTTTGGGTGATATTGCTATGATATTTATACACTTCCATACACTTTTGATCATATTTGGACTAACCTATTAACTCAGTGCACCCCAGTGCCAGTTTCTGTTTTCTGCTGTTTTTGTATTTCAGGTTTTCACATGACGAGAACTGCCAGAAAAAAATCCAGAAAAATTATATAAAAAATCAGCGTTCCAGAAACTACCGTGCGCCCGAAGTACAGCCCGGGGGGGGGGGGGCACCAGGGCTCCAGGCGCCCTGGCGGCGCCCCCCCCCTGGGCCGCGCCGGGGGGCGCCTGGGCCCCCCGAGGCTCCGCTGATGCCCCCCTTTGGCATATATTTAAAGCGTCTCCCGAAACCCTCGAGACGGGAACTCTTTTTCGCGATCTCATCTCTGTTCCGCCGCCGCCGCCGCTTCCAAGATCGGGAGCATCAGGAGAACTCTTCCCGGCACCCTGCCGGAGGGGAGGATCACCACCGGGAGCTTCTCCACCACCATGGACGCATCCCAGATGAGTTGTGAGTAGTCTCACTTGGACCATGGGTCCATGACCAGTAGCTATGTGATGTTCTCCTCCCATTCTTGTGCTTCACTAAGTAGTCCTCGTGAGCTGCCCTACATGATCGAGGCACATATGTAATCCTTATGCTGTTGCTATGATGAGTTTGCTGGGATCCGATGGATTATGAGATTATGTTCAGATTGTGTTTGAGTAATATATTTGATTCACCTCTTTTATGTTTATGTTCGTAAGTAATTCTTGCATGTTCTCCGTTGTTATTTATTGCTTTGGCCAAGTAGTAGGTAGTGACTCCAAGAGGGAACGTTATGCTTGATTGTGGGTTCATGCCCCTCGATGACTAGTTTGAGTGACAGAAACATGAGTCTAGGGGATGTGCTGTTGCCACAAGGGGGAAAACAACGGTGCTTGTGCCCGCGGGTGCAAGGATTGTTTACTTTACGCAAAGTTTTTTTAATGCAGTTGTCTGTTGCTTTGAGTTTACACTATGGGTGGGACTCGCAACTTATTACCAGCGAGATGTTCTGGATAGATATCTCAAGGTGGATGATTAGTAGTAGATGCAGATGGATTTCGGTCTACTTACCTTGGCGTACCGCCCATGCTTTGAACCTCTACCTTTCTTGCAACTTAGTCAGCATTGGTCCTGTCAATTGCCCAGCTGTAATTCGTTTACCTCACATAGTAGTTTTATCGTCTTTTGGGAGAGAGACATCACTAGTGAACATCATGAGACTCCGGTCCATATTACCATCATTGATCACATCCGCTATTTACTTTTCCGCTTTTTACTTACTTTTGCAATTATACCTATCACTATTATCACTTGCGTTTGATCCTTTGTAAACTACAAGGCCGGAGGGATTGATAACCTCTCTGTACTCGTTGGGAGCAAAGTTATTTGTATCTGTGTGCAGGTCCAAGTTGATTGCTAATATCTAGCGCCGTTAGCAGTTGACACCTTCTTGTTGAAACTGGGAGTCTCAGGGAAAACGATCCTTGGTATTGCCAAGGGAAAACTTCTGCTACACTGCATCTCAAACCTTCCACTTGGGGTAACCAACGAGGGGTGAGAAGCCACCTAGCAAAGCAATTTCTGGCGCCGTTGCCGGGGACTCCACTCTTCAGGATAGGGGAGTTGCATGCTATCTTTTACCTTTGCTTTTAGTCTTGTTAGTTTACCTTTCAGTTTTTGCTTTAGTATCCTTTATCAAAAATTACAATTTTTTTTATTTTGCTTTACTGTTAGTAGTCCTTTCTGTTTAGCCAAACATGTTAGGATTTGGTGCTTTGAGGGAATCAGAAGTTCTAGATTTCCATCAAAGGGATGAAGAAAATATGAAGAAGGCATGGGACAGAATTTCTGATGCACATAGGAGAATTATGCCTTGGATACCTATAAAAATTATGCTTAGAAATTTTTACCATGGTCTTTTTAAATGGTGTAAACACTCTCTTGATATTATAGCCGAGGGAGATTTCCTAGAGTGTGATGAAGCTAGAGCTCTTGAAATTATACATGGTCTATCTAGTTACTTTGTTTATGATCATAACTTTGATACTGTCATAGATAGACTTGCTACTATTGAAAAGAGAATGGATGCTCTAGACTTGATGAAGGTAGAGAAACCTAAACCCAATAAGAAAGACATTTTGGAAATAGACAATGATTGGGAGCCTTTTGTTAGGATTAGTATCTCTAATCAAGACTTCCTTGCTTATTGTGATATTGGATCTATGGTTTCTACTATGCCAAAAATTGTTCATGATTCTTTAAAATTTAACATGGATAGATTATCATCTTATCATGAACACACTAATGGAGATATTTCTGAAATCCAGGAAAGAATAAAAGACGTGCCAGTTAAATTCCTTAAAGGGATTGCAATGATTGATTTCTTCGTCATGGAGCCAAACCAAGGAAATATAGTGTTTGGAAGGGACTTCCTCCGAGCAGTAAAAGGCTTCATTGATATAGGTAAGGGACAAATCCGCTTGCGCGGAAAGGCAAAAGGTGTGTACCCCTTTCCTAGAAGGAACAAGAGTGAACTTGTTGAGGAACCATTTGAAGCAATCTATAGCTCCGATTATTATGATGGTTATTGATTCCTCTATGCATTATGCCTAGCTTAAAGGCATAAAAAAGCGCTTTTGGGAGTGATACGTCCAAAACGTATCTATAATTTCTGCTTGCTCCATGCCTTTTTTGTGTGATATTGCTATGATATTTACGCACTTCCATACACTTTTGATCATATTTGGACTAACCTACTAATGGTTGAAAAAGTGCACAATGTTCTTGTTTTACACTTTATTGTGTAGGAATTACTTGGAAATTAATAAAAACGCAAAAGGAGTCGTATTGGAGTAGGACTCTGACCTTCCTGAAATCTGTCTGAGAACGTTTTTTAAAGATGGCCACATTCCGGCCCGAAGAAGACGTCAAACGGAAAAATTCTAGTTGCGAAAGTTGTGGGGAATTTTGAGGCGATGCTTCTGGATATAAAATTCGTCCAAATCGGAGTCCGGACGGCCGAGTAAAGCCCGTTTTACTGAGGCCCAAAATCTGATGACGGGAATCCGAGAGTCTATATAAAGAGAGGAAACCTAGGTCACCAAGGGCCACGAATTTTCCTCCTTCCAAGCCGCCGTCTTGGAGGGGAGGACCAGCACCATTGCAGCACCATCTACAAGGAAGAAGGGGGGCCAAGGAGTCGCTGCCCCCTAGGGCCGCCGCCGCCTCGAGGGCCGCCGTCGCCCCCTAGGGCCGCCGCCGTCGCCGCCGCCCCCAAGGGCCGCCGCCGCCGCCTCCGTGGCTGCCGCCGGCCGCCGCCACCTCGCGGGGCTGCACCTCTCCATCAACACCATCATCAACCTCCTCCTCACCATGTCCATGCGTGAGTAGTTTCCTCCGGGGCTGAGGGCTTGTACGTGTAGCTATGTGGTTATCTCTCTCTCCCATGATGTGATCTTCGTTGTGATCATAGGCTATGTTAATCTAGGGTGATCCCATGATATTTCCCCTTCCTCTATGTATTGGATTGATGTACTCACTTGTCCCCGAGACCAAGGTGACAGCGGTCTATTGGACATGGATTAGAAAAATATTTTCATGAGTGATTTCCTCTCTTGTGTGTTGATTGAAGATTGAGAGTCTCTTGGTGCTTGTCTTTGACTATCCTTTAGATATGTTGTGGTGATTGTGGGACTCTCTTTGGATGGCCGCGGTGACATTGGAAAATCCTCAGATTGAGAACTACGAACTTTGAGGTGTGCTTTTGTAGCCCTACATAATTCTCGTCCTCTCTTGACCACGAAGGAATGACCTCCGGGTGCGTCTCCATTGCATGTTTTATGGGAAATATCATGTGATTGGATTATGTTAATGTTGTTGGGAGTTGCCACTAGTGAAAGTATGATCCCTAGGCCTTGTTTCCACCATTGCAATACCATTTGTGCTCACGTTTACCACTTGTTTGCTTGCTGCACTTTTTATTACAGATTTGTATTACTTTGTTTTGCCATCCATATCACTTGCCATTTAACATCTCTTCGCCGAACTAGTGCACCTATACATCTAACAAGTGTATTAGATGTGTTGGGGACACAAGAGACTTCTTGTATCTTAGTTGCAGGGTTGCTTGAGAGAGACCATCTTCAACCTCTACTTCCCTGAGTTCGATAAACCTTAGGTCATCCACTTGAGGGAAATTGCTGCTGTCCTACAAACCTCTGCGCTTGGAGGCCCAACATAGTCTACAAGAGTAGAAGCGTGTGTAGACATCAAGCTATTTCTGGCGCCGTTGCCGGGGAAGTGAGTGCTTGAAGGTATATCTTTAGATCTTGCAATTAAATCTTTTTGTTTCTTGTTTTTATTTCACTAGTTATGTTTATGGAAAACCGCATTCTTAGTTCGTTGCTTGTGGGAAGACGCCCCACATCTGTGGTGGTTGCTCCTCCTCCTACTGAAATTGTGCCCTATAAAATACCGGCTGGTATTATCGATTATATTTTGGCTAATCGTTATGCAGGAGACAGACATCCCGGTGAACACTTGCTATATCTGTCACAATTATGTTCATTATTTAAGCTTGCAGGTGTATCAAGGGAGTTTGTCATGAGGAAATTGTTCGCCGTATCACTTGTAGATAAAGCTTCAGATTGGTATAAGCATCTCGATAACCCGCACTTGCTTGATTGGCAAGAGCTTATGTCTCTCTTTTATACTAAGTTTTATCCTCTTCATGAAATTCATCGAGACAGGAACTATATCTATAACTTTAGGTCTCGTGACGGAGAGAGCGTATCTCAAGCTTGGGGGAGACTGAAAACGTTAATGCTAAAAAGTCCTAACCATGGGCTCCCCAAAGATGCTTATGTGGAGAGTAAGAGTACCTCTTTGCATCTGGATCATGGTAACAATGCTTTACGTGATGCTTATATTGTTGAGTTTATTCGTGATCCCACTGAAAATTATTATGAGAAGGGAACATATGCTTATAGATATTTCAATAATATTAAGTTCCCTCTCTTTATGTTGAAGGTTTTGAAGCTGCACTTGTTTTGTCTTCCTCTGCTTATTGCTTTGTGCTTCAATGAATTATTCTATTGCAATATTCCTATGCATAGGAAGCATGTTAGGCTTAAATGTATTTGGTATTTGCTTCTTGATGCTCTCTTTTGTTCTTCAACTCTTATTCCTACGAGAGCATCATTAAAGTCTTAAGCCTATCTTTATGGCTATAAAGAAAGAGCTTTAGGGAGACAACCCTTGTTATCTTTGCTTTCAGTTTTTAGTGGTCTTGATGTTTGTTACTACTGTAGCAACATCATTGTATCTTTACTTTTCAGCTTTGTGCCAAGTGTAGCCTCTGATTGCAAGACAGTTCAAAAGTTGTGACGTGCTGTCCAGGAAACAGATTATGTCCTTGGACAGAAAAATTCGTATAAAATCACCAGATCATCTTTTTGGTCTGAATTCTTTCGACAGCGTGCTCTATACAATTGGCTTTCGGGCGTCTGTTCTGAGTTTTTTGATTTGAGTTGTAGAAGTGCCCCGAAAAAATTATTTACTACCTGCTGGTCTGTTTTTCACAGATTCTGTCATGTTTTGCCTTTCCTTCATTTTGCAAACCTTGAGCTTGCTTTTTCTTTGCAAAAACCTTTTGGCAATCTTGAGAAACAGTAGACCTTCAAGAATATCCTTATTTCCAGCAAGGAAAAATTATTTTAGTATGGGTACTAACCTCGCTAATCATATTATGATGAGTTATGTATGAAGGGAGTTTTCAAGTGTGCGAGGGAAGATGATAAAAAGATTCAGGAGTGTCAAACGCTCAAGCTTGGGGATGCCCCCGTGCACCCCCGAGAAATATTCAAAAAGACTCAAGCGTCTAAGCTTGGGGATGCCCCCGTGCATCCCCTTCTCCATCAACATTATCAGTTCGTCTTTCGTTCCACTATATTTTTATCACTTCATGTGTTATGTGCTATGCTTGGAGCGTCTTGCTTTTAGTTTCCTTTTTAGTTTTTTTAGCTTTGCTTGCTGTCATAACGAGTTGGAACCCATCTTTCTTTGTGTGGGAGAGAAACACGCTCCACTTCAACCTAGAACATAACATAGAATTTTCATGTCTATCTTTGCTGTGTGTGTTCTTTGTCTTTCAATAGCTACTATCATGTTCAGCTCTTAGTTTTCATGCTTTACTTTTTGAAGAGCTTTTGTTTAGTTGGTCGCTGGAACTCTCTTTAGTTATCATGCTTATCTTTTTAAGAGAGTTGGCTTCTGTTGCACTTGTTGATATGTCTATGATAAAAATGCTATGTGCATAATGGTGCTTAGTAGTTCATGTTTTCTTATGGTTAGTCTCAAATAGCTGGGGGGTTCTCAATGTGTTATTGGAGTACCAACATGATTTGTTTGCCTATGATGTGGTATGGTCTAGTGATATCTTCTTCAAGAATTTATTTTGATTGACTTGGCATATGCTCACGCATATTTAAGACTGTAAAGAAAGTCTATCAAGCCTTGATGATCTTTAATTTCTGAGTAGCGATATAACTTCCATGCCCGATTCAATGTTGCTTTGTCGCTCTGCATGATTATGACCGTCATTGCTCTTTTAGTTGGTCGCTCCCAGTCTTTTGCTAACCTTCGCCTGTACTAAGCGGACTGACTGCTTGTGCATCCAAAATCCTTTAACCCAGTTATGCCATATGAGTCCACCATACCTTCCTATACATGGTATTTACCTGCCATTCCTAACGAAGAATTTCATGTACCATTTTAGCTCATGAGGAAGTAGTAGTTAATTCATGATCTTTTTAAGTTGGACAAGCTTCACCCCGGGATTGCATGTCTAATGTGCAAACCCATAATACGAGAAGGAACTGGCATAGAGTGCGCCCGGCTCATTAAAAAAATATATACAACTAACAAACCCTCCTTCACGCTTTGTTCATGAGAAATCAGAAAACTTTGGCAGTGATAAACAAAGGAGATTAAGAGGATGTGATCGTCCTCATTCGGGATCCGTTCCTCGAAACTTGTCCAGCTCAAGAAGTGATTGAGTTATCTGCTAGTATTCGTTGACAAAACATGCATATTCCAAAAATAATAATTATTACCTCTGTTTTTAAAACCAAGAGCTCTGGTACATGTTTAGTTTTTGTTTCCGACCACGGGTTTTCAACCTTGCCAACAAAAGCCACGGTTCGAGAGTCTCCGCCTTCTTTCTTTAAAGCACCAACTATTGAGAGCATGATTGTCATTCTGAGTGTAATGTGCATTGTCCCAAAGTACCATTGTCTTTTGCATGATTGTGATATCGTTTATTCTGAAATCATTGTATCTAGTCATCACTTAAACTTTGGAGGTGCCCCTGCATTTATGTTTTGTTTCACTAAAGGGGGCAAGCGAGATATCACTTTATCATGTTTGCACACCATGCTCATTATAAATCTATTGAGTATTTCAGTATCATATTGTAAAACTTTCAGTTCATTGTGATTTTCTCATGAGGCAACTTAATTACTACAGACTCATTGTCTCAGTAAGCACTTGTCATGTGACTATGAAAAGTTCTTATATGGTTAATAGCATGTCACCACAGAAATTATGCTTGTTATCATTTACCTACTCGAGGACGAGCATGAATTAAGCTTGGGGATGTTGATACGTTCAAAACGTATCTATAATTTCTGCTTGCTCCATGCCTCTTTTGGGTGATATTGCTATGATATTTATACACTTCCATACACTTTTGATCATATTTGGACTAACCTACTAATGGTTGCAAAAGTGCACAATGTTCTTGTTTTACACTTTATTGTGTAGGAATTACTTGGAAATTAACAAAAACGCAAAAGGAGTCGTATTGGAGTAGGACTCTGACCTTCCTGAAATCTGTCTGAGAACGTTTTTTAAAGATGGCCACGTTTCGGCCCGAAGAAGACGTCAAACGGAAAAAGTCTAGTTGCGAAAGTTGTGGGGAATTTCGAGGCGATGCTTCTGGATATAAAATTCGTCCAAATCGGAGTCCGGACGGCCAAGTAAAGCCCGTTTTACTGAGGCCCAAAATCTGATGACGGGAATCCGAGAGTCTATATAAAGAGAGGAAACCTAGGTCACCAAGGGCCACGGATTTTCCTCCTCCCAAGCCGCCGTCTTGGAGGGGAGGACCAGCACCATTGCAGCACCATCTACAAGAAAGAAGGGGGGCCAAGGAGCCGCTGCCCCCTAGGGCCGTCGCCGCCTCGAGGGCCGCCGCCGCCCCCTAGGGCCGCCGCCGTCGCCGCCGCCCCCAAGGGCCGCCGCCGCCGCCTCCGTGGCTGCCGCCGGCCGCCGCCACCTCGCGGGGCTGCACCTCACCATCAACACCATCATCAACCTCCTCCTCACCCTGTCCATGCGTGAGTAGTTTCCTCCGGGGCTGAGGGCTTGTACGTGTAGCTATGTGGTTATCTCTCTCTCCCATAATGTGATCTTCGTTGTGATCATAGGCTATGTTAATCTAGGGTGATCCCATGATATTTCCCCTTCCTCTATGTATTGAATTGATGTACTCACTTGTCTTTATCTAGTATAATCCCCGAGACCAAGGTGACAGCGGTCTATTGAACATGGTTTAAAAAAATATTTTCATGAGTGATTTCCTCTCTTGTGTGTTGATTGAAGATTGAGAGTCTCTTGGTGCTTGTCTTTGACTATCCTTTAGATATGTTGTGGTGATTGTGGGACTCTCTTTGGATGGCCGCGGTGACATTGGGAAATCCTTAGATTGAGAATTACGAACTTTGAGGTGTGCTTTTGTAGCCCTATATAATTCTCGTTCTCTCTTGACCACGAAGGAATGACCTCCGGGTGCGTCTCCATTGCATGTTTTATGGGAAATATCATGTGATTCGATTATGTTAATGTTGTTGGGAGTTGCCACTAGTGAAAGTATGATCCCTAGGCCTTGTTTCCACCATTGCAATACCATTTGTGCTCACGTTTACCACTTGTTTGCTTGCTGCACTTTTTATTACAGATTTATATTACTTTGTTTTGCCATCCATATCACTTGCCATTTAACATCTCTTCGCCGAACTAGTGCACCTATACATCTAACAAGTGTATTAGGTGTGTTGGGGACACAAGAGACTTCTTGTATCTTAGTTGCAGGGTTGCTTGAGGGAGACCATCTTCAACCTCTACTTCCCTGAGTTCGATAAACCTTAGGTCATCCACTTGAGGGAAATTACTGATGTCCTACAAACCTCTGCGCTTGGAGGCCCAACATAGTCTAAAAGAGTAGAAGCGTGTGTAGACATCAGGGAGGCACCCAATGAATAAATTTTATTTTGTTTTTGCTGTGTCTTGATGTTGTTACTACTGTTGCATCATCATTGTATCTTTGCTTTTCAAATTTTGTGCCAAGTGTAGCCTCTGATTGCAAGAAAGTTCAAAAGTTGTGACGTGCTGTCCAGGAAACAGATTCTGTCCTTGGATAGAAAAATTCGTATAAAATCACCAGATCATCTTTTTGGTCTGAATTTTTTCGACAGCGTGCTCTATATAATTGTCTTTCGTGCGTCTGTTCTGAGTTTTTTGAGTAGAGTTGCAGAAGTGCCCCGGAAAAATCATTTACTACCTGCTGTTCTGTTTTTCACAGATTCTGTCCTGTTTTGCCTTTCCTTCATTTTGCAAACCTAGAGCTTGCTTTTTCTTTGCAAAAACCTTTTGGCAATCTTGAGAAACAGTAGAACTTCAAGAATATCTTTATTTCCAGCAAGGTACAATTATTTTATTATGGGTACTAACCTCGCTAATCAGATTATGATGAGTTATGTATGAAGGGAGTTTTCAAGTGTGCGAGGAAAGATGATAAAAAGATTCAGGAGTGTCAAACGCTCAAGCTTGGGGATGCCCCCATGCACCCCAAGAAATATTCAAGGAGACTCAAGCGTCTAAGCTTGGGGATGCCCCCGTGCATCCCCTTCTCCATCAACATTATCAGTTCGTCTTTCGTTCCACTATATTTTAATCACTTCATGTGTTATGTGCTATGCTTGGAGCGTCTTGCTTTTAGTTTTCCTTTTAGTTTACTTTAGCTTTTCATAACGAGTCGGAACTCAGCTTTCTTTATGTGGGAGAGAAAAACGCTCCACTTCTACCTAGAACATAACATATAATTTTCATATCTATCCTTGCTGTGTGTGTTCTTTGTCTTTCAATAGCTACTATCATGCTTAGCTCTTAGTATTCATGCTTATCTTTTCAAAGAGCTTTCATTTAGTTGGTTGCTTGAACTCTCTTTAGTTATCATGCTTATCTTATTAAGAGAGTTTGCTTCCGTTGCATTGGTTGATATGTCTATGATAAAGATGCTACGTGCACGATGGCGCTTAGTAGTTCATGTTTTCTTATGGTTAGTCTCAAATAGCTGGGGGGGGGGGGTTCCCAATGTGTTATTGGAGTACCAACATGATTTGTTTGCCTATGATGTGGTATGGTTTAGTAATATCTTCCTTCAAGAATTTATTTTGATTGACTTGGCGTATGCTCACGCATATTTAAGACTATAAAGAAAGTCTGTCAAGCCTTGATGATCTTTTATTTCTGAGTAGCGATATAACTTCCATGCCTGATTCAATGTTGCTTTGTCGCTCTGCATGATTATGATCGTCATTGCTCTCTTAGTTGGTCGCTCCCAGTCTTTTGCTAACCTCCACCTGTACTAAGCGGACTGACTGCTTATGCATCCACATCCTTTTAATCCAGTTATGCCATATGAGTCCACCATACCTTCCTACATGGTATTTACCTGCCATTCCTAACGGAGACTTGCATGTGCCATCTCGAAATTATTCAAAGAAAAAAGCATTCCTATTTTGTGCCTCTGTTGTAAGTTCATGAGGAAGTAGTGGTTAATTCATGATCTTTTTAAGTTGGACAAGCTTCACCCCGGGATTGCATGAATAATGTGCAAACCCATAATACGAGAAGGAACTGGCATTGAGTGCGCCCGGCTCAAAAAGATAATATAACAAACAAACCCTCCTTCACGCTTTGTTCATGAGAAATCAGAAAACTTTGGCAGTGATAAACAAAGGAGATTAAGAAGATGTGATCGTCCTCATTCGGGAGCCGTTCCTCGAAACTTGTCCATCTCAAAAAGTGATTGAGTTGTCTGCTAGCATTCGTTGACGAAACATGCATGATCTAAAAAAATTTATTACCTCTGTTTTAAAATCAAGAGCTCTGGTACATGTTTTGTCTTTGTTTCCGACTACGGGTTTTCAACCTTGCCAACAAAAGCCACGGTTCGAGAGTCTCCGTCTTCTTTTAAAAGAACCAACTATTGAGAGCATGATTGTCATTCTGAGTGTAATGTGCATTGTCCCAAAGTAGCATTGTCTTTTGCATGATTGTGACATCGTTTATTCTGAAATCATTGTATCTAGTCATCACTTAAACCTTGGAGGTGCCCCTGCATTTATGTTTTAATTCACTAAAGGGGGCAAGATAGATATCACTTTATCATATTTACACATCATGTTCATTACAAATCTATTTGATGTTTCAGTATCATATTGTAAAACTTTCAGTTCTTTGTGATTTTCTCATGAGGCAACTTAATTACTATAGATTCATTGTCTCAGTAAGATTTTGTCATATGACTATGAAAAAGTCCCATATGGTTAATAGCATGTCACCACAGAAATTATGCTTGTTATCATTTACCTACTCGAGGACGAGCAGGAATTAAGCTTGGGGATGTTGATACGTCCAAAGCGTATCTATAATTTCTGCTTGCTCCATGCCTCTTTTGGGTGATATTGCTATGATATTTATACACTTCCATACACTTTTGATCATATTTGGACTAACCTATTAACTCAGTGCACCCCAGTGCCAGTTTCTGTTTTCGGCTGTTTTTGTATTTCATGTTTTCACATTACGAGAACTGCCAGAAAAAATCCAGAAAAATTATATAAAAAATCAGCGTTCCAGAAACTACCGTGCGCCCGAAGTACAGCCGGGGGGGGGGGGCACCAGGGCTCCAGGCGCCCTGGCGGCGCGCCCCCCCTGGGCCGCGCCGGGGGGGCGCCTGGGCCCCCCGAGGCTCCGATGATGCCCCCCTTTGGCATATATTTAAAGCGTCTCCCGAAACCCTCGAGACGGGAACTCTTTTTCGCGATCTCATCTCTGTTCCGCCGCCGCCGCCGCTTCCAAGATCGGTAGCACCAGGAGAATTCTTCCCGGCACCCTGCCGGAGGGGAGGATCACCACCGGGAGCTTCTCCACCACCATGGACGCCTCCCGGATGAGTTGTGAGTAGTCTCCCTTGGACCATGGGTCCATGACCAGTAGCTATGTGATGTTCTCCTCCCGTTCTTGTGCTTCACTAATTAGTCCTCGTGAGCTGCCCTACATGATCGAGGCACATATGTAATCCTTATGCTGTTGCTATGATGAGTTTGCTGGGATCCGATGGATTATGAGATTATGTTCAGATTGTGTTTGAGTAATATATTTGATTCACCTCTTTTATGTTTATGTTCGTAAGTAATTCTTGCATGTTCTCCGTTGTTATTTATTGCTTTGGCCAAGTAGTAGGTAGTGACTCCAAGAGGAAACGTTATGCTTGATTGTGGGTTCATGCCCCTCGATGACTAGTTTGAGTGACAGAAACATGAGTATAGGGGATGTGCTGTTGCCACAAGGGGGAAAACAACGGTGCTTGTGCCCGCGGGTGCAAGGATTGTTTACTTTACGCAAAGTTCTTTTAATGCAGTTGTCTGTTGCTTTGAGTTTACACTATGGGTGGGACTCGCAACTTAATACCAGCGAGATGTTCTGGATAGATATCTCAAGGTGGATGATTAGTAGTAGATGCAGATGGATTTCGGTCTACTTACCTCGGCGTACCGCCCATGCTTTGAACCTCTACCTTTCTTGCAACTTAGTCAGCATTGGTCCTGTCAATTGCCCAGCTGTAATTCGTTTACCTCACATAGCAGTTTTATCGTCTTTTGCTAGAGAGACATCACTAGTGAACATCATGAGACTCCGGTCCATATTACCATCATTGATCACATCCGCTATTTACTTTTCCGCTTTTACTTACTATTGCAATTATACCTATCACTATTATCACTTGCGTTTGATCCTTTGTAAACTACAAGGCCGGAGGGATTGACAACCTCTCTGTACTCGTTGGGAGCAAAGTTATTTGTATCTGTGTGCAGGTCCACGTTGATTGCTAATATCTGGCGCCGTTAGCAGTTGACACCTTCTTGTTGAAACTGGGAGTCTCAGGGAAAACGATCCTTGGTATTGCCAAGGGAAAACTTCTGCTACACTGCATCTCAAACCTTCCAGCTGGGGTAACCAACGAGGGGTGAGAAGCCACCTAGCAACATCTCCTTCGGGTCAAACCTGGCGGGAATCCAATACCCGCTAGCGTCGTCCTGTCCAGCCCCCTCCTATGGGGGTATTTTTACCCCCATCCGAGGGTTTTCTCCTCGGCGTCCGGTGCAAGGGGAGGGGAGCTCCAAGACGCCGACGCCATCTTCGAGCCAGTGGAAGACGAGGTCCACGGTCCCGGCCCTCGGAATGTGCGGGCTCTCTTCATCGGCGGCGCCAACACCCCTCTTCCCGCCTGGTTTTTCACCACGGCCGGCGTACACTACACCGGCAATCCCCACTGTAAGCTCTCAAATCTCTCTTTGCTTTGTACTTAGGGTTCTTGGGGTAGTTCTAAATGTGTTATATTAGATTGGAGAGAGTAAATTCGATCCGTTTTGATCCCATTCTACTGGATTCGATCGGATTCGATCAGAATCCACTGTTTTGGGATGAAACAGAGTGCATGCATAGTTACTATGTACTGCCACATTGGCTATGTTCATAATGCAGTGTTAGTATGCATCATTTTAGTACCGCATTGTTACTTTGTACTGTCACATTGTTACTTTGTACTGCCACATTGTCAGTTCTTAGTGTTGTTACTAGTGTATATGCCACTGTTCTTGCTGTCGTTGCTAGTTCTTCCTCTTGCTCTTTTTGCTAGGGTACGCTGTGTGTGCATGTGGTATGCAAGTAGGACATACCTGAATGCCAAAAATAGTAGGTGTGAGTAGGACATGGGAGTGGTGGCTTTATCCGGTCAGTGTTAGCACTGATAACTGCAAGCACTGATCAGAGTAGCACTCATCATGTGTTAGTAGTGATCATTGTAAGCTGTGTTCAGTGGGCATAGATGATGTCCTACTTGTTAGCTTTGATCATGTGTCGTATCTTGCTCATCGATGTCCATCTTGCTGACAAGATAACAAAGACAAAGTGGGACAGAGCCGGCAGTGGTGCGCAGGTCGTCGCCGACGCTGAGGGGGACGAGGACCTCATCCCCACCAACCGGTGGCTCAAGAGGGTGGTGCTCCCTAGCAGGGTGGACTACATGATGATGCCGCTAGGTGCTGGCAGGAGGCCGAGGACCGGCCACGAGGAGGGTGCATGGAAACCTATTAGGTTCTACAAGCAAATCAGTGACCAGGAGGACATCGCCATGCTCATCATCCTGCCTAAATTCAGGACGGTGATGAAGCAATGGTTGGTCAGTGGCCCTCCTCGCGTCGTTAGCCCTTCGTGAACAAGTGGTGCGAGTTTTGAGTCCAGGTGCAGATGTTCAAGGGGCACATGGTGCTAGGGCGTGGCTGGGAGTATTTCTGCTGCCGGCACAAGATTGTCCCTAGCGACCTTTTAGTCTTCAAGCTCTCCGGCCTGGGGCTGAAGGTGCAGATCTTCAATGCCAACAAATCCAACATCTGAACGGTCCGGTGCTCCAAGCACAGCTGCGTCGGCGACATCTCTCATGCTGTATAGTTTGTTCCTCATTGTCTCAACTGAAATAGTGTAGGTTTGAATTGAAGCTCGATCATCTTTTTTGGTGTGAACTTGTCCATATTTTGCCCACGGAGTAGCACCCTAGGGTCTAGCAAGGGCATGGGAAGCCCACTCTTTAAACTTATGCCTTATAGTGTTATGATCCTACTTATGCCTAGCGTAGCTACATGTTTTCATATTTTGTGCTCTGTTCTTCATGTTCTTCTGCTGCTATTCTTGTGTTGATCATCCTCCGTGTTGTGTGCTGTCAAATGGGTGGTAAGCTCACCATATTTTAAAGGGGTGAGCAGATCAAATGCTTGCACGCAACCAAACAACCATCCTTTGCATCTGCTCATACTTAAAACACAAACACATGCAACCAAACAAGTTGCAGCCATCTAGGCCTTAATACAATGCAGGCAACCAATCAACATGCATATGTTGGTTTTTTGCCTGCATATGCTTAGCCAGGTCCAACCGGGATAAATATGCAAAGTGCCTAAACATAATGCAGGTAACCAAACGCATCCAAGGACATTGTGTGTCTCCCTATATACCTAACTACTCAACTCACATACGTATGTCTATTCTGTTTTAAATATGTCAGCAGCGACAAGTAAGAAGGATCGAAGGAATAGTATTTTTTGATGGCTTTAATCCACTAACTACGTGTCAGTAGATTTCTTTTTGTTCTTTGTTTTGTCATAAACCGTTAGACACCTAGCCGTTGCTCCGTCATACTGGAGAAGTCAATGACCCTCCTGAAACACCGGAGTTTTAGACGGTAATTGCAGGCATGTTATGCTTACTTAACAACACGTCTTAGCCGTCACGGAATTGCCCTGAAAAGTCAGCTCTTTAAGAAAATAGTGTACAAAATTTCCAACGTACACTCAAAGCAGGATTAATGCAGCCGAAGAAAGTCCAACTAATTATTAGGCTCACTGGCGCAACGCAGAAGCTATAAGAAATTGGATTAATGGACATATTGTATTGTTTCTTGGAAGAAAAAGTTTTTTGTCTGCTACTTTTACCATCATATAGTGTGTAAAACTTCATGCATGCAAACTTATACTCCCTCCATTCAGAAATATGTTCATTTCTCCGACAAGTATTTCTGGATGAAGAGTGTACTACTATATAGAGTAGAATTAGGCTAAGAACACCAAGAAAGAAAGAAAATTTTCTCCTATATATCTTTTACGTCGCTGATCTTTCTTTCGGCCACGCTTTGAAAAGACTAACAACATCCATATCTCTTCCGGGGTTCGGTATAACACGCATGCATCTGGGCATGGCAGCGACAGTTAGCGACTGTTTGCTTGTTGCTGTGGAGTCGAAGCTGCGGCGGCGGGGCCCTGTGGTATACGATGACTGGCTGCATGTGACCCGTTCGGCGATCTTCCGTGGCGCCAGCTTGCGCCTGATTTTGTTCTTCTGAGTTCTCCGTCAGAGTCGGAGCTGCGTTGTCTGGCCGCAGGTCGACATGTTGTCGATTAGGGTGGGCTTTGCCCCGTGTGTGTCTGTCTTCAAGAGTGGGGCTCGGCCCTTGTTGTTCCGGTTTTCGCCCGGTTTTCCGTAATTAACTGGGCAATTCTCTTCTGTTTAATTAATAGATGAGGCAATCTTTGCCTCCGTTTCGAAAAAAAAACACACCCCCTATGTCCCAAAATAAATGTCTCAAGGTTAATACTACCTTTACATGCTCAAGACAAGAATTGTACTCCCTCCGTTTCTAAATATAAGTCATTTTTATATACTTTAATAAAAACTATATATGTGTGTGTGTGTGTTTTAGAGTAGATTCATTCATTTTGCTTCGTATGTCGTTTATATTGAAATGGCTAAAAGAAATTATATTTACGAACGGAGGGAGTAGGAAATTGAGTGTCGCGCCAATATATATAGTGCAGCAGAGGACACGTACACAGGTGCCCAGCTCCTCACATGCAAACTTGCCTAGTTTATTTGCTGCGGCCTTCTTGTGATGCGTTTGCAGAAGCAGGCAAAGTCAAAGCTTATTTTATGTACGCATGGCTGCTACGTACTCACTGTCACGGTATTAATCAGCGTTACATGATGCAAAAGTCCTCCCTGACTTTTCGCTCAAACTCGTGGACGGACATCGAATGGGTAGACACGTGTGCCAGCTGTGACGTTGGTTGATATGAACCGAAGGAGTGAGTTTGCAAATAAAGGTATAGTAATTTCATTCGATGCTTCAAATAATCTGCAACTATGTACTCCTTCATTTACAAACTCACTCCTTCGGTTCACAAGAATGTTAGAACATCTTATATTTGTGAACGAAGGGGGTAGTATATATGTCGTCCATCTCCGTTTAACTACACGCATTAATACACCGGTAGTACTGCCATAGATGCACTGCCATGGATGTACTGTTGGATGTAACATGATCAGAGAGCAACATGGCCATACACAACGAATCTTGTCATGATCATCTCCTCACATCGCATGCATGTCCATCACGCTGATGCTCCGGTCCCAAACCCAAATCCACTTCGACGGCAGTACGCGGCAAACATGCATGAACGATACACGTTGAAAACAACGGCGGGATTTGATCCAGGAAACGCCACAGCCCCTCGAAAGCTCAAGGCACCGTTGGTTTCCCAACACGTATGTACGCACGCATGTACCCTGAGAGGGAAGTAGCTGTTCACTCTTGAAGTTTCTTGTACGAGCAGAAATGGACCGTGGGTCAATTTCTCTACGGCCTCGTGAAGGTTCTAATTAAGGTCTGGTCCATGGTGCGACGACGGTAGTGTTTTTTCCATGTATATATAATCCTTTTCTTTTAGTTGGATGTATATCCCTTTCTGGACACATGCATGTATGGGCGGGGAGGAGAAAATAGCCCGTGACTGTGGGAACCTTGTTCCATGGAAAAAGTTGGCACCATCTTAACCCATCCATGCCTACGAGGCTACGACTATGGGGCAGTGCATGTTAGATAATGTCCTTCCGTGCTGGGCCCGCGTGTTGATACGTATATTGCACACTCACGTGGCGAACTTCGTGTGTTAGAGCATCTACTGCGGAACGTGGGCATTGATCGGTCACGTCTCGTATTCGTTACCTTGCATTCACGTATCTCATATCCGACATCTTATATTCTTCGATAAACGATGGATTTTATTGTCTCAAAATGAAGCATAAAGAAGATACAAAACACGATGAGGCCATACCCGACATCTGCATAGCTAAGATGCACACACCCAACACCAACACACACAAACACGCCGGCAACTAGCAAAGTCATATGACCAAAACTATAAATAGGCGAGAAAAAAGAAAAAAGAAAAGTCTCAAAGCAATTAGATCAACGATCGTTTTTTTCAAGAATACGCCAATGACGTACCATATTTTTAAAGAAGGGAGCAATATAATTACAAGAGGCTAGCCGAAGATGCGAACATCTGGCTGGCAACACCCACACCACACTAAGACTAACTGGGCTACTCTCTCACGAAAGGATGTAATCTACCCACTCCCGTCAATTTCCATTCCTTAAGCTCCCCCATAATTTGATCCACCAGTAGGTGAGGTGTCTTTTGCTGCCCAATGCGGCCAAACACCCGCGCATTGCGTTGTTTCCAAATAGACCAGGATATTGCTATAACCATCGTGTCAAACCCTCTTCTATGTTTAGCAGTAATGCTCTTCCTCGCCTCGAGCCACCATGTGGTGAAGGTGTCGTTTAGAGCCGGGTAGGGTGCGCTGATGCCCATCTTAGCAAAGCAAAGGTGCCAGACTTCCTTAGCGTAGCTACATTGCACTTGGATGTGGTCGACGGTATCCTCTTCCTGGAGGCATAGGAAGCAAGCAAGATCGTCAAAACTACAACAATGACCATATCTGCACCAACTACATCATGACACCACATGGACGACGAGGGGTCTTCAACAGCAACGCCTTCAAGAAGAGAGCGACGCTCAAGCGGCGCCATCACTGGATGCAGCCACTAAACATGCATACTACACATGCAACATTGAGTTATTTTACGTGATCGAACATTGGACAACAAAAATTGGCTGCAAATGACACAAAATTAGCTACAAACGGGCATTAACAAAGTTTGCAACATTCAAAAGATCATTGTGATAACCCACAAGTATAGGGGATCGCAACCGTTTTTTAGGGTAGAGTATTCAACCCAAATTTGTTGATTTAACACAAGGGGAGTCAAAGAATACTTGTAAGTATTAGCAGTTGAGTTGTTAATTCAACCACATCTGAAGACTAAATATCTGCATTAGAGTGATAAGTAGCACAGTAGTATGATAGTTTGATAGCAGTAGTAACGTTAGCAATAGTAACAGTAACAACAGTGATAGTAGTTTCGTAGCAATTTTAACAGTAACAGCAACAGTAGTGGCAGCATTAGTAACTTAGCAAGAACAATATTCATCATATAACAATCATAACCTAGGGCGACACGGAACTAGCTCCAATTATCAATATAACGTAGGCATGTATTCCGTAAATAGTCATACACATGCTTAGGGAAAAGAATTTGCATGATATTTTTTGTCCTACCCTCCCGTGGCAGCGGGGTTCATAAGTAAACTAAGGGATATTAAGGCCTCATTTCAATAGAGAACCAGAACAAAGCATTAACACATAGTGAATACATGAACTCCTCAAACTACAGTAATCACCAGAAAGAATCTCAATTATTGTCACCTTGGGATATGCAGATCATAGCACATAGAAGGTGCATATAACTTGTAAGATCGGATCTAGAACACAAATATATTGGTGAAAACATAAACGGTTCATATATGAAATCATGACACCCAGACCCTAATGACATTAAACACAACAAAGTCATAGCAATATCAATCTCAGAACATAGTGGATACTAAGGACTAAGCCATAATAATATATATAACTCGATTACATGATAAATCTCATCCAACTCATCACCGTCCAGCGAGCCTACGAAGGAATTACTCACTCCCGACGCTGAGCATAATGAAATTGGTGATGGAGGATGATTGATGACGAAGACGGAAGACCCTCCTCTCCGGAGCCCCAAATGGACTCCAGATCTGGCCTCCCGGTGAAGAACAGGAGGTTGCGGCGGCCCCATATCATAAAAAGCGACGAAACTTCTTCTTCTATTTTTTTTCTCGGAAAATAGGAATTTATAGAGTTGGAGTTAGGGTCAGCGGAGCCTCGAGGGGCCCACTACCCACCAGGGCTCATGGGTCCCACATCTAGCGGGTCTTTACTTCAATATGTTTCTTTTATTCTAAAATAATTCTCCAAAAAGTTTTGTCCAATTCCGAGAACTTTTATTTCCGCACAAAAACAGCACCATGGTAGTTGTGCTCAAAACAACACCATGATAGTTGTGCTGAAAACAACATCGAACAAAAGTGTTTGGAAAAATAGATACGACAGAGACGTATCAACTCCCCAAAGATTAACTCATTGCTTGTCCTCAAGCAATTCAGTTGACAAACTGAAAGTGATAAAGAAAAACTTTTATGAACTCTTTTGTTCTTGTGTCCATATATATGCTTAAATAATAACCTGGTTTTCGGCAAGGATCAACTAGCGAGCAATAAGAAAATATCTCAAATGTTAACACTTTGTCAAAACAATCATGATATAATACGAAAATTATGGTATCTTACTAGCCCTTTCTGAGATGCAAAACATAAATGCAGAGCACCTCCAAAATTCAAGCAGCGACTAAACGTTGTAATTCATGGTAGAAGATATTCAGTCATGATGCACATAACATTAACTATACACAATGCATAACAATGACAATAGTGCTCTTGGGACTGGTGCTTGTTTGAGAAGGTGATGACTCAACGTAAAAAGTAAATAAATAGACCCTTCGCAGAGGGAAGCAGGGATTTGCATAGGTGCCAGATCTCGAAGCTTAAATCGAAGATAAATATAATTTTGGGAGGTATACCTTTCCTGCCAACCTTACGACCAAGAGTTATTAATATCGTCCATGCTAAACAAATTAGCGGCGGTTCCCAAGTGGCAAAAGTAAAATTTACTCACCCTCCACTAGAGGTGGCAATAAAGACCGAGGACCAAAAACTATACCGAATAAACCAATACTGAACCCAAATTAACCGAAACCGAATATTTCGGCCAGAACCTCGGTTGGCGATCCTGGGAAAACCGAAGTTACTTCGGTGATTTCGGTTGTACGTGTCCAGTAACCGAAGCCGTGAATACACCGACGAACTCCGCAGTCCGCTACATTGAAAATACTAGTACTAGGAGAAATCCCACCTACCGTTAAAACTTCACAACCCACATCCGAATTTGCTATGTTGTTCCAGAGTAGTCCACGCGGCGATCCATCTCTTATCTCTTCTGGTTTCAATAGAAAAACTTATCTTCCCGTAACCCTCACCACGCCCATCTCGCTGGCTCGTAGTCGCAGCCCCGTCTCACCTCACATGTTGTGTAGCCGTCTCGCTGGCTTGCTGCGGTCTCGAATGGCGACCATGCGAGGGACCGAGGGAGTCGTAACGCAGAATGTCCGTGTGGACCTCGTAAAGGTGTGCGCTGAAGTGTGGTGCAGTGATACGTCTCCAACGTGCCTATAATTTTTTATTGTTCCATGCTATTATATTATCATTCTTGGATGTTTTACAATCATTTTCTAGCACTTTTATATCATTTTTTGGGACTAACCTATTGACATAGTGCCCAGTGCCAGTTGCTATTTTCTGCCTCTTTTTTACTTTGCAGAATATCAATATCAAACATGGTCCAAATGCAATGAAACTTTTTGGAGATGTTTTTGGATCGGAAGACATCCAGAGGGCCAAATAAATGCGCGAGAGGAGGTCCGTGGGGGGCACGAGACACCTCGGCGGGCCAGAAGGCCCAGGCACGCCCAGGTGGACCGTAGGGCCCACGGGGGTCCTTTCCAACGCCTCTCAGCTCTATAAATTCTCAGATATTTTAAAAATCCTAGAGGAGTCGGAGAAAAATTGTTCTAGCCGCCCCAAGTTCCAGAACCACGAGATCCAATCTAGAACCCTTTTCTGGCACTCTGCCGGAGAGGAACACGATCACGGAGGGTTCATCATCCTCATTGGTGCCTCTCCAATGATGCGTGAGTAGTTTACTACAGATCTACGGGTCCGTAGGTAGTAGCTAGATGGCTTTTTCTATCTTTTTGATCGTCAATACAATGTTCTTTTCAGAGATCTATTTGATGTAACTATTTGCGATTTGTTTGTTGGGATCCGATGAATTGTGAGTCTATGATCATATCTTTTTGCAAAATTATCCATACATGATTATTAGAGCCTCGTATTTCTTCTTTGATATTTTGGTTTTGTTTGACCAACTTGATTGATTTATCTTGCAATGGGAAGATGTTCTTTGTGATGGGTTCGATCTTGCGGTGCTCAATATCAGTGACAGAAGGAGACATGACACACATGTATCGTTGCCATTAAGGATAAAAAGATATGGTCTATTTCTACATGAATAGATCTTGTCTACATCATGTCATCGTTGTTAAGGCATTACTCCGTTTCTTTTGGAACGTAATACACTAGATGCATGCGGGATAGCGGTCGATGTGTGGAGTAATAGTAGTAGATGCAGGCAGGAGTCGGTCTACTAATCTTGGACGTGATGCCTACATACATGATCATTGTCTTAGATATCATCATAACTATTTGCTTTTCTATCAATTGCCCAACAGTAATTTGTTTACCCACCATGTGCTATTTTCTCGAGAGAAGCCATTAGTGAAACTTATGCCCCCGTGTCTATTTCTCATCATATACTTGCAGATCTATATTGCTATTCATATTTTACACTATTTGCTTTCTTCTATTTTCAGATCTATATTGTCAAACACCAAAAAATACATTGCAACGTTTTCTTTGCTTTTGTCTTATTTGCATCTATCAATCTATCTTTTTATCATACTACCTTACCCAAAGATGGATTGACAACCCCTCTACGCGTCGGGTTGCGGGGATTTGTTGTTTGGGTGCCGGTGCCGCTTACATAATTTGCTTGGTTCTCCTACTGGATTGATATGTTGGTTTCATAACTGAGGGAAATACTTACCGCCGCTGTACTGCATCATCCTATCCTCTTCGGGGAATATACTGACGCGGATCACAAGTTGCGGGAAGAATTTCTAGCACCGTTGCCCGGGAGGATCAAGTCAGATATATCAGGTTCCCACACATAAACTCTCATCTCCTTGCAGTTTACATTATTTGCCATTTGCCTCTCGTTTTCATCTCCCCCACTTCTAAAACGTTTCTACAAAACCACAAAAAAATTACCGTTTTATTTGCCTTCTTTCCGTTCGCTTTTTTGGTTGCTATATTTGCTTGTGTTGCCATGTGTCTTCTATTTTGCTTGCATTTTTTCTTGCTAAAAATCTATTGATATGGATCCACTTAAAGTTTTCTACCTGGATCATCTTCGGTCCATATGTGCTCGTGCTGAAACCTTTTTTGGATGTGTTGCATGAATGGATCTATGATTGAGCATAATGGGCTAGGGATAACTTTCTTTACCGTTGATATTTTGAAAGACATGGTTGCTTGTTGATATTGCTTGAGTATTAAATCTACATGTCAAATTATAGACTATTGCTTTGAATCATATAACAGTCCAGATGTCCATGCTACAAACAAAAGAATATGATGAACATGTTAGGCATCATTTCACATCAAAAATTCTGTTTTTATCATTTACCTACTCGAGGACGAGCAGGAATTAAGCTTGAGGATGCTAATACGTCTCCAACATATCTATAGTTTTTTTTTATTGTTCCATGATTTTATATTATCATTCTTGGATGTTTTACAATCATTTTCTAGCACTTTTATATCATTTTTGGGACTAACCTATTGACATAGTGCCATGTGCCAGGCACTATTTTCTGCCTGTTTTTTACTTCGCAGAATATCAATATCAAACGGAGTCCAAATGCAACAAGAAAATTTGGAGATTTTTTTTAGACCGGAAGACATCCAGAGGGCCAAATAAGTGCACGAGGGGATGTCCGTGGGGGCCACGAGACACATGGGCACACCAGAAGGCCCAGGCACGCCCAGGTGGACCGTGGGGCCCACGGGGTCCTTTCCACCACCTCTCAGCTCTATAAATTCTCAGATATTCCAGAAACCCTAGAGGAGCTGAAGAAAAATTGTTCCAGCCATCGCAGGTTGCAGAACCACGACATCCAATCTAAAGCCCTATTCTGGCACTCCGTTGGAGACAAACATGATCACGGAGGGGTTCATCATCCTCATTGGCGTCTCTTCGATGATGCGTGAGTAGTTTACCACAGACCTACGGGTCTGTAGGCAGTAGCTAGATGGCTTCTTCTTCAATACAAGGTTCTCATCAGAGATCTATTTGATGTAACTCTTTTGCGGTGTGTTTGTTGGGATCCGATGAATTGTGAGTTTATGATCATATCTATTTGCAATTATATCCATACATGATTATTATAGCCTCGTGTTTCTTCTTTGATATTTCATTTCTTTTGGCCAACTTGATTGATTTATCTTACAATGGGAAGTGGTGCTTTGTGATGGGTTCGATCTTGCAGTGCTGAATCTCAGTGACAGAAGAAGACATGACACACATGTATCATTGGCATTAAGGATAAAGCGATGCGATCTATTTCTACATGAATAGATCTTTTCTACATTTTTAAGGTGTCACTCTGTTTCTTTCTGGAACTTAATACACTAGATGCATGCTGCATAGTGGTCAATGTGTTGAGTGATAGTAGTAGACGCAGGTAGGAGTCGGTCTACTAATCTTGGACGTTATGCCTATATACATGATCATTGTATTGGATATCATCATAACTATTTGCTTTTCTATCAATTAGCCAACAACAATTTGTTTACCCGTCGTGTGCTTGCTACTTCTCGAGCTTGCGTTGTATTCCCTCGAAGAGGAAAGGGTGATGCAGCAAAGTAGCGTAAGTATTTCCCTCAGTTTTTGAGAAGCAAGGTATCAATCCAGTAGGAGACCATGCACGAGTCCCTCGCACCTGCACAAACAAATAAGAACTTCACAGCCAACGCGATAAGGGGTTGTCAATCCCTTTACGATCACTTACGAAAGTGAGATCTGATAGATAGGATAGGATAATATTTTTGGTATTTTTGGTATAAGAACAGAAAGTAAATAAAGAAAAGTAAAGTAGATGGAAGATTAATATGTTGAGAATAGACCCGGGGGCCATAGGTTTCACTAGTGGCTTCTCTCATGATAGCAGAATTCTACGGTGGGTGAACAAATTACTGTCGAGCAATTGATAGAAAAGCGCATAGTTATGAGAATACCCAGGCATGATCATTATATATAGGCATCACGTCCGTGACCAGTAGACCGAAACGATTCTGCATCTACTACTATTACTCCACACATCGACCGCTATCCAGCATGCATCTAGAGTATTATGTTCATAAGAACAGAGTAATGCTTTAAGCAAGATGACATGATGTAGAGAGATAAACTCAAGCAATATGATATAAACACCATCTTTTTATCCTCGATGGCAACAATACAATACGTGCCTTGCTGCCCCTTCTGTTACCGGGAAAGGACACCGCAAGATTGAACCCAAAGCCAAGCACTTCTCCCATTGCAAGAACTATAGATCTAGTAGGCCAAACCAAACCAATAATTCGAAGAGACTTGCAAGGATATTATAATCATACATAAAAGATTTCAGAAAAGAATCAAATATTGTTCATAGATAATCTTGATCATAAACCCACAATTCTTCGGATCTCGACAAACACACCGCAAAAAGATTACATCAAATAGATCTCCTCGAAGATCGAGGAGAACTTTGTATTGAGATCCAAAAAGAGAGAATAAGCCATCTAGCTAACAACTATGGACCCGAAGGTCTGTGGTAAACTACTCACAACTCATTGGTGAGGCTATGGTGTTGATGTAGAAGCACTCCATGATAGATCCCCCCTCCGGCGGAGCTCCGGAACAGGCCCCAAGATGGGATCTCACAGGAACAGAAGGTTGCGGCGGTGGAATTAGGGTTTTCTTTGTTGCGTCGATGTTTTCAGGGTACGTGGATATATATAGGAGGAAGAAGGGCACCGGGGGAGCCAGAGGGGCCCCACGAGGATGGGGGGCGCGCCCTGCCCCCTCGTGGCCGCCTCTCTCATTCCCTTGCGTGTACTCCAAGTCTTGTGGGTAGATACGGTTCCAAAAATAACTCTCCCAAAGGTTTCATTCCGTTTGAACTCCGTTTGATATTTCTTTTCTGTGAAACACTGAAATAGGCAAAAAACAACAATTTGCACTGGGCCTTGGGTTAGTAGGTTAGTCCCCAAAATAATATACAAGTGTATAATAAAGCCCATTAAACATCCAAAACAGAATATGTAATAGCATGGAACAATAAAAAATTATAGATACGTTGGAGACGTATCAAGCATCCCCAAGCTTAATTCCTGCTCGTCCTCGAGTAGGTAAATAATAAAAACAGAATTTTTGATGTGGAATGCTAACCAACATAATTCTCAATGTAATTTCTTTATTGTGGCATGAATGTTCAGATCCGAAAGATTCAAGATAAAGGTTCATATTGACATAAGAATAATAATACTTCAAGCATACTAACAAAGCAATCATGTCTTCTCAAAATAACATGGCCAAAGAAAGTTCATCCCTACAAAATCATATAGTTAGGCTATGCTCCATCTTCATCACACAAAATATTCCAATCATGCACAACCCCGGTTTCAGCCAAGCACTTGTTTCATACTTAAAAATTTTCGAACTCTTTCAACTTTCACGCAATATATGAGCGTGAGCCATGGACATAACACTATGTAGAATAGAGTGGTGGTTGTGGAGAAGACAAAAGAGGAAGATGGTCTCACATCAACTAGGCGTATCAATGGGCTATGGAGATGCCCATCAATAGATATCAATGTGAGTGAGTAGGGATTGGCATGCAACGGATGCACTAGAGCTATAAATGTATGAAAGCTCAACAAAAGAAACTAAGTGGGCGTGCATCCAACTTAGTTTCTCACGAAGACCTAGGGCATTTGAGGAAGCCCATTGTTGGAATATACAAGCCAAGTTCTATAATGAAAGTTCCCACTAGCATATGAAAGTGACTAAACAAGAGACTCTCTATCATGAAGATCATGGTGCTACTTTGAAGCACAAGTGTGGAAAAAGATAGTAGCATTGTCCCTTTCCTTTTTTTTCTTTTTCTTTTTTTATTTCTTGTGCCTTTCTTTTTTTCTTTGTCCTTTCCTTTCTTTTTTTCTTTCTTTTTTCTTTGGGACAATGCTCTAATAACGATGATCATCACACTTATATTGATTTATAACTCGATATTACAACTCGATACTAGAACAAAGTATGACTCTATATGAATGCCTCCGGCGGTGTACCCAGATGTGCAATGAATCAAGAGTGACATGTATGAAAAATTATGCATGGTGGCCTAGGCAAAAATACGATGTCAACTACATGATCATGCATGGCAATATGACAATGATTAAGCGTGTGATATGAACGGAACGGTGGAAAGTTGCATGACAATATATCTCAGAATGGCTATGGAAATGCCATGATAGGTAGGTATGGTGGCTGTTTTGAGGAAGGTATATGGTGGGTGTATGGCACCGGCGAAAGTTACGCGGTACAAGAGAGGCTAGCAATGGTGGAAGGGTGAGAGTGCGTATAATCCATGGACTCAACATTAGTCATAAAGAACTCACATACTTATTGCAAAAATCTACAAGTCATCAAAACAAAGTACTACACGCATGCTCCTAGGGGAAGGATTGGTAGGAGTTAACCATCGCGTGATCCCGACCTCCACACAAAGGATGACACTCAATGAAATACCTCATGCTTCAAATCTGTCACACAATGGTTACCATACGTGCATGCTACGTGACTTGCAAACCTTAACACAAGTATTTCTCAAATTCACAACTACTCTACTAGCACGACTCTAATATCACCATCCTCATATCTTAAAACAATCATCAAGTATCAAACTTCTCCTAATATTTAATGCACTTGTATGAAAGTTTTTACTATACTGATCCTGGATGCCTATCATATTAGGACTAGTTTCATAACCCAAGCACATTACCATGCTGTTCTAAAAGACTCTCAAAAGGATATAAGTGAAGCATGAGAGATCAACAATTTCTACAAAATAAAACCACCACCATGCTCTAAAAGATGTAAGTGAAGCACTAGAGCAAAACTATCTAGCTCAAAAGATATAAGTGAAGCACATAGAGTATTCTAATAAATTCTAAATCATATTTATCTCTCTCAAAAGGTGTGTCCAGCAAGGATGATTCTGGCAAACTAAAAAGCAAAGACTCAAATCATACATGACGCTCCAAGACAAACACATATCATGTGGTGAATAAAAATATAGTCCCGAGTATAGTTACCGATAGATGAAGACGGAAGAGGGGATGCCTTCCCGGGGCATCCCCAAACTTAGGCTTTTGGTTGTCCTTGAATTTTACCTTGGGGTGCCTTGGGCATCCCCAAGCTTAGAGCATCTCCAGCCGCGCCCCAGGAAGGCCTCCCCAGGCGATTTTTTCGCGCCGGCGCCGAAAAAATGTCCCAGTCGCGCCCCCACGAGCCCGATTTTCGTCGGCCTGGGCCGAAAACAGCGCCAGCGACCCAGGCCGAACCCGGCGCGCAGGGGGGCGCCCAGGGGCGCCGGGGCGAACTGTTTTGGTGCGAAAAAGCCATGGGCCAGCCGCGTCAGCGACACGGCGGCTCGTCTTCCCCCAACTGCCTCGGTTCCCGCGGTGAATCAATGGCAAGGCTGCCGCGGGTCAGCCTTGCCATTGATTCCTCACGGACGGCACGTCACGGGACGGCGCGCCGACGCCTCCCCTCCCTCGCACGCGTACACACGGGCGCGGAGCCGCTATATAGCCAGTGGCCTCACTCGCCTGTGCCCACACCAGCCTCGCACCTCGCCGCTGCCCAGTCCCTCCCTCTCCGTTTACCTCTCCCGAGTGCCGCCGCCTAGCCCCTCGCTCTTCCTCTCTACCTCTCCCGAGCCCGTCGCCATGGCAGAGCGTTTCCCCGGAGACGAGGCGGCGGCCAACGGCTTCGGCTGCCGTTCGCTCCGCGAACAGGAGTCCTGGCTCCTGTTCCAGGCGAACATCCTGGCGCCGCCGGGCATGCGCGCCGGGCCGATGGGGTGGAGACTCAGCGACGGGGGAGTGCCCATTCCCCCGTTGCCCGACGCCGTGGCAAAGCCCAAATACTTCATCGAGGAGGTCGAGGTCGTGCGCGCCTCTCTCACCAACGCCGAACTCTCCCTCCCCCAATACGCCGCCGACAACCACGCGGCTTGGGCGGCGTACTTCAAGCGCCCCCAGCAGTAGCGCTTGGCGTCCACCAACGGCGCGCCGGTGGTCGGCGGCGTGGAGAACAGCGAGGGGCACCACCTGTGGTGGGGCGTCCCCGGCCGCACACTCGAGGGTGTGCTGACGTACCTCGACGGCGGCAACGACCCGCTGTTGGTGTACCCGGCGAGGGTGGCCGCCCCAGCGCAGCACCGACGCGCCGGGCCATGGGCGCCACGGAGGTTCGGGTCCTCTTCCTCTTCCTCCTCCTCGCGATCTTCATCGCACTCCTCCGGTACTCCGGCCCTGCTCGGTGTTAAGGCCGAGCCCGCGGCGGAGACGCCGCTCGGCCAGCGCACTCGTAGCGCCGGCATCGTCATCAACGAGGGTAGCCGGCGCGCCTCCTCGTCGGCTCTTCCTCCGTGCTTCGTCAAGCCAAAGACGGAGCCGGGGCTCGCGCCGGTGAAGACGGAGCCGGGGCTCGCGCTAGTGAAGACGGAGCCGGCTGTGCCGGTAAAGACGACGGAGCTCGACGACGACGACGCGACCTTCGAATGGGCGCGCATGGACTCCATAGCAATGGAGAAGGAGCGGCTCGAGAAGGAGAAGGAGCGCTAGTGCGCCGCCCTGCGCCGCTTCGAGGAGCACCGACGCGGCCGCGACGAAGGCGGAGTCATCGTCATCTACGACAGCGACGACGACGACGACGACGCGCCGCCACCAGTCTGCCATGGCGACGCCGGGCAGGGGTCCAGCAAGGGCGCCCGCGTCAAGTAGGAGAAGGCCGACGACGATGATGGCGGCGACGGCGGCGACTTCAGCCATTTTTTTAGATTAGTTTAATAAATATCCGCGAACTTCGCCGAACTGTGCCAAAATTTATCGTGTTTGGCCGAAATTTATCATGTTTTTAGCCGAACTTCGCCGAACTGTGCTATATTTTTTTAATTTTAAACGCGCCTGGGGGCGGCCCTGGGGCCGGCGGCTGGGGACCAACTCGCCCCCAGTTCCAATTTTAGCGCCGGCTCACCCCCAGGCGGCGATTTTAGGCGCCCCCTGGGGGCCAACGGCTGGAGATGCTCTTAGGCTCTTGCCACTCTTTGTTCCATAGTCCATCAAAGCCATACTCAAAACTTGAAAACTTCACAACAGAAAACTTAGCCAAAAATCTCGTGAGCTTCGTTAGTATAAGAAAACAAACCACGACTCAAAGGTACCATAATGAACTCACTCTTTGTTTATATTGGTGTTAAACCTACTGTATTCCAACTTCTCCATGATTCATACCCGCCGATACTACTCATAGATTCATCAAAATAAGCAAACAACACACGAAAAACAGAATCTGTCAAAAACAGAATAGTCTGTAGTACTCTGTAACTTTTGAATACTTCTGTAACTCCAAAAAATTGAAATAAATTGGTAAACATGAGGAATCTGTCTATTAATCATCCGCAAAAAGAATCAACTAAAAGCACTCTCCAGTAAAAAATTACAGCCAATCTCGTGAGCGCTAAAGTTTCTGTTTTTTATAGCATGATCATATAAACTTCACACAAGTCTTCCCAAAGGTTCTACTTGGCACAAACACTAATTAAAATACAAAACCACATCTAAACAGAAGCTAGATGCAATATTTATTCCTAAACAGAAGCAAAACAAAGAAAATAAAATTGGGTTGCCTCCAAACAAGCGTTATCGTTTAACGCCCCTAGCTAGGCACGATACAAGAATAGATCTAGGTATTGCCATCTTTGGTAGGTAATCCATAAGTGGCTCTCATAATAGATTCATAAGGTAATTTGATTTTCTTTCTAGGAAAGTGTTCCATGCCTTTCCTTAACGGAAATTGGAATCTAATATTTCCTTCCTTCATGTCAATAATTGCACCAATGGTTTGAAGGAAAGGTCTGCCAAGAATAATGGGACATGAAGGATTGCAATCTATATCAAGAACAATGAAATCTATGGGCACATAATTCCTATTGGCAACAATAAAAACATCATTAATCATTCCCATAGGTTTCTTAATGGTAGAATCCGCAAGATGCAAATTTTAAAGAACAATCATCAAGCTCATGGAAACCTAACAAATCACACAAAGTTTTTGGAATTGTAGAAACACTTGCACCCAAAACACACAAAGCAAAGCATTCATGATCTTTAATTTTAATTTTAATAGTAGGTTTCCACTCATCATAAAGCTTTCTAGGGATAGAGACTTCTAATTCAAGTTTTTCTTCATAAGATTGCATCAAAGCATCAACTATGTGTTTGGCAAAAGCCTTATTTTGACTATAAGCATGCGAAGAATTTAGTACGGATTGCAACAAGGAAATACAATCTATTAAAGAGAAATTATCATAATTTAATCGCTTGAAATCCAAAATAGTGGGTTCATCACTATGCAAAGTTTTAATCTCTTCAATCCCACTTTTAACAATTTTAGCATCTAGATCTAAAAACTCCGAATCATTGGGACACCTTTTAACTAAAGTAGACTCATCTCCAGTCCCATCTTATCAAGATTCATACTATAAAACAAGGATCTGATAGGAGACACATCAATAACTTTCAGATCTTCATCTTTATTTTCATGATAACTAGAAGAACACGCTTTCATAAAACAATCTTTTTTAGCACACATCCTAGTGGTTGTTTCTTTGCACTCATCAATGGAAATTCTCATGGCTTTGAGATACTCATTGATATCATGCTTAGGTGGAATAGATCTAAGTTTCAAAGAATCAACATCAAGAGTAATTCTATCCACGTTTCTAGCCAACTCATCAATCTTAAGCATTTTTTCTTCAAGCAAAGCATTGAAATTCTTTTGCGAATTCATAAACTCTTTAACACTAGTTTCAAATTCAGAGGGCATCTTACCAAAATTTCCATAAGATTTATTTTAGGAATTACCATAATTATTAGAGGAATTACTAGAAAAAGTCTTAGGATTAAAGTTTCCTCTATAAGCATTGTTACAAAAATTATTCCTACCAACAAAACTCACATCCAAAGATTCATTGTTATTTTCAATCAACGTGGATAAAGGCATATCATTAGGATCAGAAGAAGCACTCTTAGTAGCAAATAATTTCATAAGTTCATCCATCTTTCCACTCAAAACACTAATCTCTTCAATAGCATGTAGTTTTTTACTAGTAGATCTTTCGGTGTGCCATTGAGAGTAGTTAACCATAATATTATCTAGGAGTTTGGTAGCTTCTCCTAAGGTGGTTTCCATGAAAGTGCCCCCCCCCCCCCGCGGCCGAATCTAAAAGATTTCTAGAAGCAAAATTATAGCCAACATAAAAGTTTTGTATAATCATCCATAAGTTCAAACCATGTGTAGGGCAATTACGTATCATTAATTTCATTCTCTCCCAAGCTTGTGCAACATGCTCATGATCTAGTTGCTTAAAATTCATAATATCATTTCTAAGAGAGATAATCTTAGCGGGAGGAAAATACTTAGAGATAAAGGCATCTTTGCACTTATTCCATGAATCAATACTATTTCTAGGCAAAGAGGAAAACCAAGTTTTAGCACGATCTCTAAGTGAAAACAGAAATAGCTTTAATTTAACTATATCATTATCCGTATCCCTCTTATTTTGCATATCACATAAGTCAACAGTTGTTCAGATGAGTAGCGGCATCTTCACTAGGAAGGCCAGAAAATTGATCTTTCATGACAAGATTCAACAGGGCAGCATTGATCTCACAAGATTCAGCATCGGTAATAGGAGCAATAGGCGTGCTAATAAAATCATTATTGTTAGTTTTGGAGAAGTCACACAATTTGGTATTGTTTTGAGCCATAGTGACAAGCAAGCAATCCAACACACAAGCAAACGAGAGGCAACCGAACGATAAACACACGGAAGAAGAAGGGCAAATAAAATGGCAAGGGTGAAGTGGGGGAGAGGAAAACGAGAGGCAAATAATGTAATGCGAAGGATAAGGGTTTGTGATAGGTACTTGGTATATGACTTTTGTGTAGATCTCCCCGGCAACAGCCTGCTACCTCTTGAGCTTGCGTTGTATTCCCTCGCAGAGGAAAGGGAGATGCAGCACAGTAGCGTAAGTATTTCCCTCAGTTTTTGAGAACCAAGGTATCAATCCAGTAGGAGACCACACGCCAGTCCCTCGCACCTGCACAAACAAATAAGAACTTCGGAGCCAACGCGATAAGGGGTTGTCAATCCCTTTACGCTCACTTACGAGAGTGAGACCTGATAGAGATGATAATTATATTTTTGGTATTTTTAGTTTAATAAAACAACAAATAAAAGCAAGAAAAGTAAAGTAGATGTAGATTGATATGTTGAGAATAGACCCGGGGGCCATAATTTTCTCAAGTGGCTTCTCTCATGATAGCGGTATTCTACGGCGGGTAAACAAATTACTGTCGAGCAATTGATAGAAAAGCGGATAATTATGAGACTATCTAGGCATGATCATTGTATATAGGCATCACGTCCGAGACAAGTAGACCGAAACGATTCTGCATCTACTACTATTACTCCACACATCGACCGCTATCCAGCATGCATCTAGTGTATTGAGTTCATACGAACAGAGTAACGCCTTAAGCAAGATGACATAATGTAGAGGGATAAACTCAAGCAATATGATGAAAATCCCATCTTTTTATCCTCGATGGCAACAATACAATACGTGCCTTGCTGCCCCTACTATCACTGGGAAAGGACACCGCAAGATTGAACCCAAAGCCAAGCACTTCTCCCATTGCAAGAACTATAGATCTAGTAGGCCAAACCAAACCAATAATTTGAAGAGACTTGCAAGGATATTATGAGCACACATAAAAAGTTCAGAGAAGAACAAAATATCTTTCATAGATAACCTTGATCATAAACTCACAATTCATCGGATCTCAACAAACACACCGCAAAAAGAGATTACATCGAATAGATATCCTCGAAGACCGAGGAGAACTCTGTATTGAGATCCAGAGAGAGAGAGAGAAGAAGCCATCTAGATACTAGCTATGGACCCGAAGGTCTGTGGTAAACTACTCACAACTCATGGTGAGGGCGATGATGATGACGATGAAGGCCTCCATGATGGATCCCCCTCCCGGAATAGGCTCCAAGATGGGATCTCCATGGGAACAGAAGCTACAGCGGTGGAATTAGGGTTTTCTCTCTGCGTATGGAGTTTCTGGGGTACGTAGGTATATATAGGAAGAAGGAGGGCACCAGGGGCCGTGTGGGCCAGCCTCGAGGCAGGGGAGCCTGCCCTGGGAAGGGGGGCGCACCCCCACCCTCGAGGGCTGGCCCTTCGTCTCCTGACTTGGTCGCGAAGGTTCCCGAGCGTGATTTCCTCCAAAAATATCTCTCGCGAAGGTTTCATTCCGTTTGGACTCCGTTTGATATTCCTTTTCTGCAAAACCCTGAAATAGGCAAAAAACAGCAATCTGGACTGGGCCTTTGGGTTAGTAGGTTAGTCCCAAAAATGATATAAATGTGAATGATAAAGCCCATTAAACATCCAAGACTTCATAAATAATAGCATGGAACAATAAAAAATTATAGATACGTTGGAGACGTATCAAGCATCCCCAAGCTTAATTCCTGCTCGTCCTCGAGTAGGTAAATGATAAAGAAAGAATTTTTGATGTGGAATGCTAACCAATATAGTTTTTCAATGTAATTCTCTTAATTATGGCATGAATGTTCAGATCTGAAAGATTCAAGATAAAAGTCTATATTGGCATAAGAAATAACAATACTTCAAGCAATACTAATAAAGCAATCATGTCTACTCAAAATACTATGGCTAAAGGAAGTTATCCCTACAAAATCATATGGTCTGGCTATGCACCCTCTTCATCACACAAAATATTCATATCATGCACAACCCCGATTTCAGCCAAGCACTTGTTTTCATACTCTATTCTTTTCAAACCATTCAACTTTCACGCAATACATGAGCGTGAGCCATGGATATAGCACTATGGGTGGAATAGAGGTGGTTGTGGAGAAGACAAAAAAGAGAGGAAGATATTCTCACATCGACTAGGCGTATCAATGGGCTACGGAGATGCGCATCAATAGATATCAATGTGAGTGAGTAGGGATTGCCATGCAACGGATGCACTAGAGCTAAATATGAATGAAAGCTCAACAAAAGAAACTAGTGGGTGTGCATCCAACTTGCTTGCTCACGAAGACCTAGGGAATTTGAGGAAGCCCATCGTTGGAATATACAAGCCAAGTTTTATAATGAAATTTCCCACTAGTATATGAAAGTGACTAATCATGAGACTCTCTACAATGAATATCATGGTGCTACTTTGAAGCACAAGTGTGGAAAAAGATAGTAGCATTGTACCTTCTCTCTTTTCTCTCATTTTCTTTGGAGGGGCTTTTCTCTTCTTTTTTATTTGCCCCTCTCTATTTTTTGGGCCTTTCTTTTTTTACTGGCCTATCCTCACACGGGACAATGCTCTAATAATGAAGATCGTCACACTTTTTGTTACAACTTGAAATTACAACTCGATACTACAACAAGTATGACTCTACATGAATGCCTCCGACGGTGTACTGGCATAAGCAATGAATCAAGAGCGACATATATGAAAAATTATGCATGGTGGTGATACGTCCATTTTGCATCATGCTTACAAGTTGATATTTATTGCATTATGGGCTGTTCATACATGTTTTGTCACAATACTTATGCATTTTCAATCTTATCTTGCAAGGTTTACATGAAGAAGGGGGAATGCCGGCAGCTGGAATTTAGGGCTGGAAAAGGAGCAAACTCTGGAAACCTATTCTGCATAACTCCAAAAGCCCCGAAACTCCACAGAACATTTTTTTCCAGAAAATATAAAAAATACCTGGCGGAAGAAACCCACGAGAGGGGCCACGGGCTGGCCTCGAGGGTGGGGGGCGCACCCCCTTCCCAGGGCGCCCCCTGCCTCGAGGGCCAGCCGGTGGGCCCCAGGTGCCCATCTTCTCCTATATGAAATGTTTTGACCTGTAAAAAATTGAGAGGAGGCTTTCGGGACCAGACGCCGCCGTCTCGAGGCGGAACCGAGGCAGAACCCAATCTAGGGCTCCGGCAGAGCTGTTCTGTCGGGGATACTTCCCTTCGGGAGGGGGAAATCGTCACCGCCGTCATCACCAACAACTCTCCCATCTTGGGGAGGGCTATCTTCATCAACATCTTCACCAGCACCATCTCCTCTCAAACCCTAGTTCATCTCTTGTATCCAATCTTTGTACCCAAACCTCAGATTGGTACATGTGGGTAGCTAGTAGTGTTGATTACTCCTTGTAGTTGATGCTAGTCGGTTTATTTGGTGGAAGATCAGATTTTCATATCCATTATGCATATTAATACCCCTCTGATCATGAACAATATTATGTCTTGTGAGTAGTTACTTTTGTTCCTGAGGACATGGGAGAAGTCTTGCTATTAGTAGTCATGTGAATTTGGTCTTCGTTCGATATTTTGATGAGATGTATGTTGTCTCTCCTCTAGTGGTGTCATGTGAACGTCGACTACATGACACTTCACCATTATTTGGGCCTAGAGAAAGGCATTGGGAAGTAATAAGTAGATGATGGATTGCTAGAGTGACATAAGCTTAAACCCTAGTTTATGCGTTGCTTCGTAAGGGGCTGATTTGGATCCATATGTTTCAGGCTATGGTTAGGTTTACCTTAATACTTCTTTTCTAGTTGCGGATGCTTGCATTAGAGGTTAATCATAAGTGGGAGGCTTGTCCAAGTAAGGGCAGCACCCAAGCACCGGTCCGC